>OX411732.1:3653270-4866860 GCA_948252095.1 Dicycla oo | reverse complement strand
CAATTACCTATTAGTCTATTACAATTTATTAAAGTTTACTTTAAATCTTAGAAAAACGTATTAGAATTGGAACATTGTGAGCTTGAATTAACATAGCCATAGTAAAGATCAAGCAGATTAATAAATAACTGAAGATTTGATAAGAAATTTGAAAAATCAACTGACCTATATGTCGTTTTCCATGGAAGTAACTGTTTCTTAATAAACATTTATGATTTATAAGCTTACATTTGCTAAAACATGTAAAAAAACAAATTAATTACAATAACTTGACTGTATTTTAAAGAACAATACTTATCTGTCTAGAAAGAGATTGAACCCTCAACTTATAAGAAATTTAATAAAAGAGTTTTACGATTTATCATTTATTTGAATAAAAAATAAAATACAACACAAATCAACAGCTTTATCATTAGGTTATGATACTTTATATCAATTTTTTTGACCAAGAATTAATACAAAGTAACCATCTGGTTGACTCATCACTTAACCTATTTCTATGTTTTCTAATTACTAATGATGCTTTAGAAAATAACCTCTCAGCAGGTACTGAAGTTGCAGGTATTGAGAGAAAATCACGGGCCATTTTCGATAAAATTGGATACTCTGTCTCATGCGTCCTCCACCAATCTAAAATGTCTTCCGAGCTGGCAGTTCTTGGTTTTCTCAGGTACTCCTCCAACTCGTCTATCACTAAGCCTTGAAGACAAGATCCAGATGACGTCGAGGGACATTCATAGAGTTTATCAAAGTCTATTACGTCTTCATCTTCATCACATACTTTACTTTCTTTTTCTGGTAATTCCAGAGATTTGTTCAGTGAGTGTAGACTTTTATATTCTTCATAAAGTTCATTGAACTTGCGCAGACTTTCTGTTTTAAGTTGCTTCCCCCACATTGTCAGGTCAAAAGTCTGAGCCTTATGCCTTGGGTCTAAAATTAAAGAAGTACAATAAATCCAGTTGCTCTTCTTGTAATGTTTAAGCATTTTGTCTCGAGCTGCTTGGAAAGCTAGAATGAGCCTTTCATCCACTTCAGATCGATTAGGTTTCTCATCTAACTGTTTTACCATGGATTTAATTTTATCTAGCAAGAGATTGAATGATACAATGACTAGCGGTAATGTAACATATTTGTCTCCACCAAGTTTTGTACTTAAAAGTTTAAAGTTTATTAGAAATTTATGTAATTTTTCGAGTACCTGCCATTCATTAGCTGTGATTTGAAAATCATTTAATTCGGTGACAGAACTGCACAATATGTCAATGCCCGCTCTCACTTTTAAACCAAATCCAATCATATCATGTGTGGAATTCCATCTCGTTGGACAGTCAAGAATGGCATTTAGATTTGATGGCACGCCAGCTGCTTCACAAGCAGACTGAAACTTCTTCTTCACTATCTCACTTCTTTTTATTTTACTGGAAATACTGCGTAACTTTGTTACAGATGTACGCGAGTCAGCAATATTTGGTGCAGATTCTTCATCTTCCTCATCCTCAGTTTCGTCTGCATAGTCTTCGTACTGCTGATCTTGCGCGTTAGTGTCAGACTCACAGTGTAATGCTAAGGTCTTTAATAAATCTTGTACACCAAGGTTTAAAATGTGAGCAAAGCACCGGAAATGTTGATTGTCTGAATCAAAGTGTGGCGGCAGCTGTTTGCCCAGTTCATACATAAATTTGGTATTTGCAGTTGCGTTGTCGACCGTGATACCTTGTATTTTATCAATTATGCCATATTCCAATAAACATTCATGGAAAATCGTTGCAATATCTTCCCCAGTATGTCGACCGCGTGATGGTATAAAATCAAGAACTACAGATTGATACTTCCATTCGTTGTCTATATAATGAATAGTAACCCCGTAGTAACTCCTACCAGCAATTGACGTCCACCCATCAATGGTAAAAGACATTTTAGATGATAATTGTTGAAGTCGTTCCTTGAGATTCAATTGGAGCTCTTCAAATCGCTCTTTGACTTTCCTTCTAAGTGTAGACCTTTTAGGAAACACCATATTAGGGCAAATACGTCGAAAATATACTTGTGTAGCTTCGTCATCGAAAAATGAGAAGGGAAGATATTTTTTCACCACCCAATCAACTGTAGCTGTCGTGATGTTGTCACTGCTGTTTTCCGACTGAAACAAAACAATAAATCTTGTGTTATTATTTAAAACATACTAGGTTTGAGCGTATAAGAGGAGGAGGTTTGTTGTTGTTAAATCGAGAAAATCGTTAAATTGATATTTGTTATATTAAGGTTGCACTGTACTGTAATTTACCAAAATAAAGTACTTAGTTGTTACTGGCCGATTAAATGAAAATATGGGTGTTTATAAAAAATATTTAAGACGATAATTACATACTTAATATGTCGCACCCCTAGATGAAAACACCACTAACTCAAAAATACTTACGTAAGTTAATGGCGTTTTTGAAAGTATCGCATGAATAGCTACGCGGAGTTAAAATTCTTTTAACTGTTAAAAAAATATTCTTACCTGTCCACTTCTTCCAGCGGTTACTAAAAAGCTTGTGATATCTCCACTTAATTTTGGTTTAACAGGAAGAAATATTTCTGATTCCTTTTTGTGGAAAGATATTAGATGTTTCCTTAAGCCTGAAGTGTTTCTGTTTTTCATTTTTATTTCAATCTTTTTATGTTGGCACAATTTACAGAAGGCAGTTTGGGATGCATGAATTATTTCGAAAAACTCCTCAAATTTGCTTTTGGGTCTTTTAGATCTGTGACTCAAACTCTCGTTACTCGGACTAGAATAATTTGAATCTTCGTCACTCATATTAAATTGTACACGTGATACGTTTTTAGAAAACAACGAGAATTAGTAAAAACAATTATTAAGTTAGACTCGAAGCACAGCTCAATTGGAAATGACTGGAATTAAAATAATTCCTTTATTTATAGTACGTTTCCTTGCTTTCTACCGCGCCGCCTCGCCACGTGCCGGCTCTATGAAAAGGATGCCGCCGCAAATCAAACAATGCCGCGTGCGGCGTACAAACACACACTAAATATTACCTACTTGTACAGACGCGACGCGTGAATAAAATAGAATTAGTGCCAATCACTATTCTTTACATATAAGTGAATGTTTTGGCGTACATCTATACTAATATTATAAAGCTGAAGAGTTCGTTTGTATGTTTGATGACAGAAGTTTTAAAATAAATAAATAAGTCCTGAACGTCACTATACCTCCAAAGTTACTATTCCTCGTGGACGAAGTCGCGGGCACAGCTAGTAAATACTTACTCTCATCATCTCTCTCAGAGATATTCGGGCTGGTAAGTAATACAAAACTCTTATCGCAGGCTTTTTATTTTATTAGTAGGTAAGTACCTACGCTTTTTATATTATTTTATTAGTTTTGTAGAATTTTTTTACACGTTTCAAGTATATTTAAAAGTGGCTACAATATTTATTAAACGGGTGATATTTGAACACTTTTTTGCTATTTTTTCTTGTAAAAACTTAAGAAATATAATGACTAAATGTACAATAATAGTACCTAAGTAATTAGTTTAAAACCATATAAGTAATCAATATTATAATATATACTTACTAGAATGAATTAATATGACATCTACTACCTATCCTTACCATTTTATCCTAATCATAATACTACTTGCGTGATCAGTATAATGTATTCATTTTCATTCTAAGCACTCTGAAACTTATTTATTCTTTCGAACACCTGTAGGTACTCTTAAAAAAATTCGAAATTATTTTGCATGAGTATACCTACGCCCTATGGCGGCAATCAAATAGTGTCACAAATGTTATGATTTCGGCGTGGCGGCAACGATTGTTTTAGATTTCAAAAGAAGCCGCCGGCGCGTGTATCATAACCATGTACTTCCGAAAAGCGGCAAATTTCTTTGAGAAGTAAGTACAAAACCTTTGATGCCGCATTATCAAAGTGCCGATGGTTAAAACATAACTATGCATGCACTCAGTTTGATTTTAATAGATATTTTTTTATTCGCTATGTTTATGGTATTAGTCGTAATGCGCATAGGTCCAGTTTTTCATATTCTTTGATACAGTTTTTTGCGTCTCATAGAATTCCTAAGCGTACCTACCTATACACCGAACTGTTACACCTGGGTGAATATTTGACCTTTTAACCGCCGTCATTACCTTCCGCCAAAAGTTGATGAAGGAGAATATCGTTAATGAAATATTTCATCAATTCCCAGAATCTGCTTAAGGACCAGAATCAGGAATTGCTGAAATATTTCATTAAATATATTCTCTTTCATCAACTTTTGGCGGAAGGTAATGACGGGCGGTTAAAAGGTCAAATATTCACCCACCTAACTACTCAGTGAAATAGCGCTAAGTCCTAGCTGCAAGACGCAAGAGTCTTGCAGGCTATGTCTTGTTCTTGCTCAAGTCTTGCACGGTCAGTCTTGATCTTGGTCTTGCTAAAAATACGCGGTCTTGTTCTTGGTCTTGGTCTTGCAAAAACGCAAGAACAAGACCAAGACTGCAAGACCAAGACTGAATTTGGGCAACACTACTTGCAATCCACCCGAACCAACTATCAGCGCAAATACGTAGACTGAAAAGGCGGCATATTTTGGAAATGGACAGTTGCACGTATACTTACCTAATTTAATGGTATTGGCAGTGTCGAGATTTTCCCAAACGGGATTTTGCTCTGAAAGCCACAATGATGTCATCTCATCCCCGTCCTGGGTCCTTATTATGAACTATTCACGCCATCATGGATTTTGTTGCGAAAAAGGAATGGTGATATAGGTAATGTATAGCTCCATCTCTCTCTAGCACTGGAAAAACGATGGTATTAATTGTTCATAATACGGCACCTGTTATGACAACCCGGTAACCCGGGGTACCTACATTGGTATAGTAATTAATACAACATAAAATAATCTATGCGATGTTATAGTTCGCGTCATATAAGTTTGCCGCTCTGAAGTAGGCTACGCAATTGATTAGAGCGGCAAACTTACGTGACGTATGACCTATAGTTTGGTATCTTACGCTCAAAATGTAGTGATATCGGTATACTAAAAATGTTATATTTAGAGTTTATGACAGCCAATGGTGCCGATGATTCTCTTGTCACAAATAGCACGCTTAATAATAAACAGACCAATTACGGTTCAGCTGGTCTATTCTGTTGAAATCTCACCGTGAAAACTTAGGTGAAGGGAGCTTAAAGAGTGCTGTCATTCCACCTGGTGCCAGGGATTGACACTATTAACAGCTCACTCTACGCTCACCTCACCTAAGTTATCACAGTGAGATTTGTACATAATAGCACTGCAGGGTCCAAAATGAGTTAAGCGTGCTTGTACGTTGTTTTATAGCTAATAGTTTTATAGAATTTCGTTGCACATGCAATTTTTCTCATATTTTCGTTTCATAGAATAATCAATAAGCAGATTACTTACTTTGAAGATTTTTAAATCGTTGATTTTTTTTTCACATAAAGTTAAATGTTAGAATAATCATATCATAGAATAACAAATCAAATATTCTTTATCCTTATATTGTGTATTTAAAATAAAACTTATTACCAAGAATAACATTTTATCAAGTCGTCGTTGTCAAACCAAAATCTGCTATGTGCACTTTTTTGAGAATTCTTCTTTTTTGAGATTTGCGTATAGTTCACTGTCCTAGCTACCGTATAAAAAAAACAAATAAGTTTAATATCTATGGCTTTCATTTCATATAGTTCTTAAAATACACCTTCATATATAATTTTACAGGAGAACTTTTTTTTTTCTTTATTTCAAAAGTATAATTTTTGCACACAGCAGATTTTGGTTTGACAACGACGAAGTGCCAGTTTCTAAACGTTTCCATTCATACCGTTGATAAAATGCATACCCTCATGCAACCTACTGCTTGCATGCTGCAAGCGAGCTTGCAGCATGCAAGCAAGTATGCAAAATGCAGCAGGCATGGTTTCTGTCACGGCTCACGCGCTGTGGGGCTCCGGCGGCCCCACGCGAGCTTATCGTCACAGATGGTATTCACGCTAACCACCTGCTCCTCAAATCGCGGGCCGCCTTGGCCGTTCGCGCCTAAGCGGTTTTAAATTACACTCTAGGGGTAGGGCAGACAAGACTACGTGGAGTCGGTTTTGCAGCAATTCCGGTGTAGTGTATAAGTATGTACCTATCTATTATTCTTAAGTCATGTGACTCATGTAACCAATATATATCGATGTGTATCCCTAATAAACGCAGTATCATTTCGTACTAGCTTGTGTTTCATTCTAAGTGCTCTCCCAACATTATATGGCGACCCTGCCGACTCGGGCCAGCCTCGCGCGTACGTAAATACGATACCATGACCCTATATGGGTAGTGAATTATAAACTCTATCTCGAGCACATGTGCAAAGATGAATAATTATACGAGATATTATTGTGAACTGTTGTCGTGTTCGTTGGTGCAAATTGTTCGTTGGATTGCTGGAAAAGTCGAAGATGGGAACCACTCAGAGTAACACGAAGGAACAGGTGGTGATCGCTCAATCTGCAGCCGGTAGTGGCCAAAATTCGTCGAACGCTGAACAACTACTATACCATGCAAGTACCACCAACATAATCCTTTTAATAATTGCGCTGCTCTTGGGACTTGGAGGCATTTTTTTACTCTACAAACTATATCAGAGATGTCACAGAAAATTGGTAGAGAGACATGTTAACGACGTGGTCTTGAAGAGATACGCCAGTATTCTTCGCGGTCAGCGAAAAGGGCTGCAGCCGGGAGACGTCGTGTAGTAAACGGATTGTGTAATATCGACGAGTAACGCGTCAATAAAAGTGCAAGTAGTGCAAGTGCAGTTTAGTGTATAGCCATGTTATCTTAAAAGTGCGTAATCGTAATTAACAGTGAATAGGTAAATACAGCAGCAGCTAAATACGTTTAATAAACTTGAGACTTTATATTAAGCAAATATTACGGTGACAGTAACGGTACCAGCGCAGTAGTATATATTGGTATGTATTATTCAACTTCTTTGTATGCCGGATTCATATATAATAACATGTACGTGACTATGTAATTTTAATGGCAGATTTTCTTAAGGAATTGTATAATGAATTATTAGAAGTACGAACCTATTTAATAAAAATAGGCCCAAGTAGGCGGCTAGAAAATATATGCTGCAAAAAGCAAGCTGAGGCAGATATTTTGTATGAACAGTACAATAATTATTTAAAAGAAATAACAGGGGTAAAGAAATTTAAAAGTACATCAGAAATTGAAAATATTGATAAATATTGTGCTAAGTTGCATAAATTGTATTTAGAAATTACTAATTTGTGTAAAAAAGAGCCAGATAACACTGCCACTATGACGAAATTCGATTTAAAAATAGCGATAAACTTATTACCAGTTATGAATGATACCGAACAAGTAACAAAGCAATTAATTGATGGTATAGAATATTATGTTTCTATCTTAGAGGAGGCTTCGAAAAAAGAGTTAATGGAATTTGTTCTAAAGAGTCGACTATCACAGTTTGCTAAATTAAGGCTTGCTAAAAAATATAATAACGTTTCCGATTTATTAGGGACTATGAAGCTACATTTATTACCTAAAAAATCCTTCGCTGCAATATCTAGTAAGTTACAGTACATTCAGCAAAATGAAAAAAACATATCCGACTTCGGTCAAGAACTGACGAGTTTATTTGTTGACCTCACGATTACGCAAACCGAACGACGTGAAGGAAGCTATGATACTTTGAAACGCGTAAATGAAAAGCTAGCTATCAAGCGTTTTGCCGACGGCTTGCGAAACCGTAGGTTGAGCACCATCATAGCTGCCAGAAATTATGACTCGCTAAGTGATGCCATACAGGGTGCGATAGATGAAGAAACCTCATCATCAGAAACCACTTCATCAAATATTATGTCGATGAGGAGGTCTAATGGCCAAAATTACAGTAACTATAGGGGCAACCACAGAGGTTACCACGCAGCCACAAGAGGTACGTACTATCACGATAACAGCCAACGACGCGACAGCAACCAACGAGGGGGTGGAAGATACTTTCGCCAGCGCGGCGCCGTGCGGGGCAGAGCGGAACCTTTCCGGGGGGACTCTTCTGGACGAGGATTACGAGGTCAGTTTAATAATAATTACCATAATAATAGGAGCTCCCAGGAAAACCAAAACGTACAGGTGATGACTACGAATGAAGAAAATGTTGTTGCCGAGGAAAATGTTCAACAGTTTTTTCGATCCTAAAATTAAGTACATTCTTTCATACGATAATTCATTAGTTGCTAGGCTATCCATAAATGGATTAGATTATTCATGGTTAATCGACACTGGAGCATCAATATCAGCCGTTGACCAGCATATAATTCTAGAACAAAACATTCCAATACATAAATGGAGTACTACGATAAATGGTATTGGGGGCAAAGTAGACGCAATTGGATTCGTTTATTTACAGTTGAGAGACCCAGGGATATTATTTCAATCACAAGTTTTATGTTTTTAAATCCCTGCCATGTAAGGCAGCTGGCATAATTGGTTACGACTTTTTAAACAAGTACAGATCAAGCATCAATTTGGAACATAAACAAATGGTTTTATTCACTCCGTTAAACGATAGGATACTTTTAAATTTAAGTTGCCAAGAAAAACCAACGCTTACCATACCTTCGAGAACGGAATCGATTCATTATATAGAAACAAATGTAAAGGAAGAGTGCGTGGTTTGTGCGACAGAGCTGTGTGAAGGTGTCTTTATGGCTAGTAGTATAGGGTCACCTGTCAATGGCAAGATCCCTATAAAAATATTGAACACAACAGAAAAATCACTAACATTAAATGAAGTTAAACCGGCTATACATAGATTGAGTGATTATAATATTTGTGTATTTGATAATAATCAATGTAACGCGGAACGTGTAAAGTACTTGTTAACTCAGCTTGACATAAAACATTTAAATACAGAGGAGCAGATTTCCATTCAAAACGTATGTGCTAAGTACGCGGATATCTTCTACTTACCTGGTGACACCTCGACCACCACACCTATATACAGTCATAAAATTAAACTAAAAGAAAATGCGGACCCTGTATACGTTAAACCCTACAGATTGCCTCACTCTCAAAAACCAGAGATTCAAAAACAAATAAACGACATGTTAGCTCAAAATATAATAGAGCCCTGTAGGAGTGAATGGTCTAGCCCAGTGTTATTAGTACCCAAAAAACATGACGCTTCTGGAGAAAAGAAATGGCGTTTAGTAATAGACTACAGAAAATTAAATAATTGCATTAAAGATGACAAATTCCCACTACCAAATATTACAGACATACTTGATTCCCTCTCAGGATGCATATATTTTACTCATCTAGATTTATACAAAGGATTTTATAACGTCAGTCTTGATAAAGGAAGTCGAAAATATACAGCTTTGAATTCCGGACAATACCAAATGACCAGAATGCCTATGGGACTCAAAACAAGCCCAAATTCGTTTTCAAGAATGATGAACATAGCCATGGCTGGTTTAACGTACGACAAATGTCTAGTATATTTAGATGATTTGATTGTTTACGGGAAAAACTTAAATTCAGCTATAAAAAATTTGCTAGACGTGTTTGCACGTCTGCGTAAAACAAATCTTTAATTGAATCCAGTTAAATGTAATTTTTTGAAAAAAGAGATGTTATATTTAGGTCATGTAATATCGTCTGAGGGTGTTTCACCTGACCCACAAAAATTAGACATTGTAAACAATTATCCAATACCATGTAATTCGGATGAGGTGAAGCGGTTTGTCGCATTTGCTAATTATTACAGAAAATTCATAAAGAATTTCGCTGCAATTGCACAACCATTAAATAGTTTATCAAAGAAAAACGTACAATTCGAGTGGTCTGAGAAATGCCAAAAATCATTTGAAACATTAAAACAAAAATTAATTTCTCCACCAGTTTTAGAATACCCGGATTTTACGAATAATAATATATTTGAACTACAAACCGATGCATCAGGGTTAGCGATAGGAGCAGTTTTAGCAAACCAAAATAGTAAACCGGTAGCATATGCTAGTAGAGCATTAAACAAAGCGGAAAAACATTACCCAACTATTGAGAAAGAGTTGCTTGCGATAGTTTGGGCCGTGAAACATTTCAGACCGTACCTTTATGGTCGTAAATTTAAAATTTTGACAGACCACAAACCATTAATATATTTGTTTAATATAAAAGAGCCATCCAGTAGGTTATTAAAATTTAGACTATCATTAGAGGAATATGATTTTTGTGTGGAGTACGTCAAAGGCTCAGACAATGCAGCTGCAGACGCATTGTCTCGAGTTGTCTTAACATCTAGAGACTTACGAGACATGCATGAAAACATGATGAATGTCATGACGCGAGCACAAACAAGAAAATTAAATTCTAGACAAGACACTTCGGATGCTATAGTCTCTACTGATGACTGGTCTGATCAGCCAAGCATTGTGGAAACCCATAGTAAACCAAAGATGTCAATTGAGCTTAGGTTTATAAGTAATCAAGCTATACGTAAATTAAGAGAAGAAATCACGATAAAAGAAGAAAATGAAATATTTTTGTTTGTACCAAAACATATGATAATTTACATACAACCAGCTTCTCGATCGCAACTGACGCCAGACGCTTTTGCGAGAGAGCTGGAAATGTTTTGTAAAAAGTTAACTATAAATGAAGTATATTTTATAAGAAATGATGTTAACGACACTTTTGTAGATACATTAGTACAAACAATAAAGAAAATAAGTAGTTGGACCGGACCCCGGTTATGTGTCTTGAAAGATGTTGAAAGAATACAAGATAAAGACGACAGAAGAGTTATTCTCAATGACTTTCATTTGTTGCCTACAAGTGGCCACGCAGGCATCAGACGAATGGTTAATAATATTAAAAAATATTACTTCTGGTCAGGATTAGAGCGTGATGTTACTCAATTTATTAAAAGTTGTGATAAGTGTCAAAAGCAAAAACACTCAGTACGTATCAAGGAACCAATGGTAATATCAAGCACAGCTCACACTGCTTTTGAAAAGGTGTATCTAGATGTTGTAGGCCCATTAGATAAAGATATGCATAATTATTCATACATATTGACGCTTCAGTGTGAATTAACCAAATATGTAGAGGCTTATCCATTAGTAACTAAAAGCAGTACTGAAATCGCTAAAACCTTTGTGAATAATTTTGTACTGCGTTATGGAATACCAAAAGAAATAGCAACCGACAGAGGAGCTGAATTCATGTCTGCCACGATGCAAGAGGTATGTAAATTACTTTATGTTAACAAACTGAATTCCACAGCCTACCATCACGAGAGCATTGGTGCACTCGAAAATTCGCATAAAAATTTAGGTGCGTATTTAAGAATACATACAGATAACCATCCTGAATCATGGAGTAGTTGGCTACCTTACTGGAGTTTCAGTTATAATACATCGGTTCACACTGAGACCAAATATACACCTTTTGAACTAGTTTTCGGTAAAAAGTGTAATTTGCCCAGTAGTCTAACAAAAACCATTGAACCTCTTTATAATCACGATAGTTACCCTTTAGAACTAAAGTATCGACTACAGGTGTCTTTAAAAGAAGCACGAGATAATTTAATTAGAACTAAATTATTGCGAAAGGAAAATTATGATAAATCTACAACCCTATCACATATAAAAAAGATGACTTGATTTTAATCCGAAACGAAACTGGTAATAAGTTATCCAATATCTATTTAGGTCCATTTATTGTTTTGAAAGACATATCACCAAATGTTCAAATTTTAAAAGACGGTAAACCCGATACTGTTCACAAAAACCGTACGAAATTGTATATCCCAAACTAATATCAAATGATTATTTGTCTAATTGCCTCACATTAATTGAAATAATTATGATGTATGTAAAAACCTTTATTGTTATGAAACTTGAAACCTTGTATTACCAATGCAATTGCAATTAATGTAAGTAAGGTCCATTAAATAGAATTGATTTATTAGTTAGATTAAAAATAAAATAAAGCCATTGTTTTATTTTATTTTCTTTAAGGAGGGAGATGTAGTGTATAAGTATGTACCTATCTATTATTCTTAAGTCATGTGACTCATGTAACCAATATATATCGATGTGTATCCCTAATAAACGCAGTATCATTTCGTACTAGCTTGTGTTTCATTCTAAGTGCTCTCCCAACATTATTCCGGTGGCCATCTGTGTTTCTGTCACTAACTTTTGTAGCACAACATATTGAACTTTTTAAGACAATATTTTTTATTTTAAGACTATATGACTAATAATTCGATTAAATACCATGGAAAATACACCGAACAAACAATATACGTTAAAAATAATTCTACTTTTCGATAAGTTTGTTAACCTCCCGAGTACCATTAATGCTTTTTTTGGAGTTTCTTTCTGAAACTTTCGTATTGCACTGTTAAGACTATTATTGAGCATGGAAAAATATTTAAAAAAATCATGAACCGGAAAAACTGGTTTTTCACTATGTCCTACAGAAAGTAGGTACAAGGGACTTTACTAACATGTGATTTATAAAGGACCTAACATATTTCTTTCTTAGATTTATGACATAATGAGAAGATAGGAGATAACATGTTTAAATTTAATTAGCTCCATTTATTTAGTTATAATGTACTTAAACATTTATTTTGCATGCTAGTTTTAGCGAATTGTGTTAGAAACAATTGTAAACCAGACCATCTGAGATGTATTACAATTCTTGCAATTAAATTTCATTTCATTTCAACAAATAATCGATTTCAGGTATGTATTAATTACTTTTTATTAAATTCTTCAAAATCAACAGAAATTAAACTTTTCTTCTTAACATATTCTCCAAAACGCGTACAAACTTACAGTAATTCGATAGTATCCGACATTAGAGATCAATCAGTTATTCTAAAATCAAAGTTTCATAAAACCTATATTTAACAGTCTTCATGAATTTTTTTTTACAAACTACGGCGGTTTTTTATCACAACCATTCTATCTGTAGAGCCATTGCTTTGTACCATATTCTGGCAAACGCGCAGCACTTTTGGTACGGTTTTCTTTGGAAGGAACTGGTTTGATAAGAGCTTTGCGCTTTTTATGTTCTTCGTATTCTACTTCACCTTCAACGTCTTCGTCACATTCTTCTTCATTGTCATTGAGTTCATTGTCTGACTTAGAATATCATCATCTACGTATTGATTATAAAATTGGTACCACTCCCACTCCTCAGTATTTTTCTGGATAATAATAATAATAATAATAACCTGGGACATTTCACACACGGTCATCTGATCCCAAACTAAGCAGAGCTTGTACTATGGAAACCAGGTAACTGATATACTACATACACTACTTTTTTTTTGTAAATACATACTTATATAGCTAATTACACCCAGACACAGAACCAACAGACATGTTCATGCACACAAATGTTTGTCCTGGATGGGGATCGAACCCACGACCTGCGACATGATAGGTGGTATCTTAACCAACCACGCCAACTGGCCTGCCTGGATGTAAGCAGGTTGCACTAAACTATTTATTTCTGAATCTAGTGTATCGTGCGTCCAAGTGTCTTGAATGCCAGCATTATTTTGTAGATTTCTAATAGTTATCTGTCGAGGGGATAGTGATCGTGAGATTTCACCTGTACTACGGCTACGACCACGACCCTGCCCACGCAATATTGTTCGTGCACGTCCTCTATCTCGTGGTTGGTACGACGAAGTTGAAGATGTGAAGTCTGAGTCGTCTGACATTACTGGAGAAGCCACAGGGGTAACCAAGTCACTCTGATCTTCATCCGAGCTACTGGACACGCTTTTACGGTGATCACGAGCTGTTTGGTTGAATTTCGGTGGAACGAAGGCCGGATCTTTACCTGAATCATCTCCGGAATAATCGAACTTGAAGTCATCTGAAGCATCGATGATAGCGTAGTTTCTTAACGCTAAAAAAATCTATAAAACTTGAAGAAAACGTCAATGTACTTTACATAGTACTCTGGAAGACAGTTGTGAATAATATTGATTGCATACTTTTAGTACTCTGTAAAGGACATAGAAAAAATATTTAATTTTTTGTGAAAATAATACGCTAAGCCATTAGTTGGAGCTCTCATTACCTTGTTCTACATAAAAACAGATAAAATCACGCAAAAAATTTACTGATGAATGTAGATTAACTTATCTTTGCGCACACGCCCGCTCGTGGTTCACCTTCCGACGTCATTTTAAAAAGAATGACAGATGAAATTTTACGTTTTAATTTTATTGTCGTAAGCCAAGAAGCCACTAGCTATCGCTAATAAAATATTTTTGTGCTGGCAATTTAAATAAAGTCCACAGATTTTAAAATCTCTTACGTACCTACTATGAGGAGTACAAATGTACGCAGGAGGTTAAACAAAAAAATGTGATTAAAAATTCATTGAAACTGTGTTTCTGTGAAATATGTTTTATTCAGTACATATTATTTTTATTAACAATAATAGGTATTCGAAATAAAAATACAATACAAGGACCAAATATTATATGAAACATTTTCTGTAAATCGAAATGCTATGAAATTTCTGTCTGCGAAACGAGGGACACCTTTAAGCGTACAAAGAAATTCGTTTTAACTAAATTTCTTCAAAATATTATTTCTGTATCAGTTCATCAATTATTCCAACTAGAAAGTTTCAAACAAAAAAATAATTTTGCAAGTCGGTTCAGCCGTCTTTGAGTAATCGGGGAACATACATTTAAAAAAAAGATACCGACGCACTGAGAACCTTCTCCTTTTTTGGAGTCAGCTAAAAATACCTAGCAATTTGGAAAGAAATACCTACCTCTATAGCTTAACAAAAAGTACTAGGATTGCATGAATTCAAGATAGTATATCAATTCAAGACACTGTGCACAATTTCTGAGCAGTAAACCTAACAAAAAGTACTAGGCTTTCGTGAATTAACGATGATATTTGAATTATAAGTATTATGTTTCTAACAGGATTTGGATTCACACAGATAGTTTTTATCATTGATTAACACACGGGATACTTTTTATCCCAGTAGTACGTTTACGTGGGTTAATACCCGACCTCTACGCCGGCGAAGTCGCTGACAAAAGCAAGTTTTTAAATAGTTTTATAAAACACATTAACAAACACTTAAAATATAACAATAGTGGTCCTTCGGTATAGAGCAGGGTCCAAGCTACCGATGGTTAGGGCTTCAGAGACAGGGACTTCTTCAAAATGCGAGTCGTATCGAGGAGTACTGCAGGCCCTTCATCCAGCCGCCTAACGAGAGCCTCGAGAGATGTTAATCGAGGCTTTCACATTAGCCGTTACGACAATCGGCACAATGACAGCCGAGCTCACATTCCACATGTCAAAAACCTCGTGTGCTAGGTCGAGCTATTTTATTGTGCATATTTTTTTTTACATATCTTGGGACCCTCGGGTCCTGAACCTTTGGAAGGCGTACAAGGGGCCGAAGCCAACTCGCAGAGGCCCCTTAGACAATTTTAAATGATGTGGAGGCACCAACCGACGAGTATCCCTATATGCACTAGTACATATTATTGCTTTTTAAATTATGTAAATATAATTATTTATATGTTACAATTAGATAATAAACTTTATGGTAATGGTATCATTGACAGGATGACTCTGCTTTAGATTAAAATCTCACTGTTTAGCATAAACATGTCAAGATTATCTGATTCTGTCGATCCATCTTTATCGAAGATGTTATCCTCCCCGCAAGGCATGAAGGCGATAATCATGAATTGAAAGTTTCATATGGGTTCGGTACGTAATTTATTATAATTATTTGTACTGATTAGCTTTGACACAGCGAAGTTTAGTAAAAAGTCATGTTTAGGGCGCTATAACTCCAAACGGACTAAAATTGAGATGAATCAAAACAGGTTTTTCTGTCTTTTTCACTTATACTTACTGACGAAATCCGGTTGTACTATGCACTTCTTCGGTTAATACAGACGTGGAGTTATGGATAATGGTTTTTAGAACCCTTATAGAGAACTCGTGTGCCTGTCTGTCTGTCTGTCCGTCTGCCACAGCCGTATTGTATTCCACTAATCCCCCTGAAAGTCCCCCTTATGGGAGATAAGTGGAATCTAAGGAAAACGTCTGGAATTCCCCCCTGATAATCCCCCTTAGGGGGAAAATTGGATTCGAAAAAATTTAATGTCCAGAAATCCCCACTGAGGAAATGGGTGACAAGCAAAATTTTTTTTCTTCGTGACAATATTTATGGCAAGACTAGGTATATGAGGTAATTTTTAGTTTGAAGAATGAAAACTACATGCAATTAACTAACTGTATGTAACTGCATGTACTATGAAAACTAAACACATTAAAATGGAACGAACGTTTTACTTCAAGATATGGCAATCAAGGAGGTAACCAATCAAAGATTTTATTTAAATTTCGAACTGGCTTGCAAATAAAGAAACAAGTGAACATATTGGCACGTGAAAAATTTATTGTTGATCGTCATTGATTCTGGAATTTATAAATATGGCTTTTAATATTGCTATAAGAAAAGTAATAAGAAGGGATCAGATGTGTGGTAATGTGTAAACTAAGTGTCGTAGACAAATCACCATGGGAATAAGTTTCCATTTTAATTAGATAGGTACCTAGAACTTAGGTGTTAGTAGGTCGTTCAACAATTCGCATTTCCAGCGGTTTTATAATCTTTGTCATAAAGAGTTACTGGTAACTCGATGTATTTCTTGCAGGACGTCATAATAGGGTTAAACTGCAACAAATTAGGCCACCAAATGCTCTACCGAAATTCAGTAGTTTTTTAAATTACTTAGATTTTTAGTTTTTTTTTTATGAAAAATCCAATTTAAAAATTATTTACGGCGCGGCTACTGGAAAAATACCTAAAACTTTGGCAAAGATTATTTTATTTTATTTTATTATTTTTGGAAAACTTACAGCTAATCAGGCACAATAGTTGCTAAGTTTAAAACAAGATGATGGCCAATTACAAGTTTTCACACATAGAATAACAATTAACATTATACTAGGTAGCTAACATTATATTAGGTATTAACATTATATTAGGTACTAATAAAATATTTTACTTTTCGTAATTTTTGTCTTACAAAAAATAAATACGAAAAATTACATTTTTTGCAAAATCGAGTTACCAATGACCCTATGTAACCCTTCATTCACTCAGGAGAGGTTTACGTCTAGCAGTGGACGTCTTTAAGCTGAGACCAATATCAAAAAAAATCGCCAATATTTGTTATAACAATGGCTAAATTAATAGGGGGTTCACTTTTGGGGGAAAAATTAGAAAACTAAAAAAAAAGTTTTGCAAGCTGTACCGTGTGACATATCAAATGAAAGGTCTTGTTGTCAGGATTTCAAATATATATTTTTATATTTTTAAAATAAATAGGAACCTAAAATAAAAGAAAATACAGCTAGTAGTTCTCTACTTATAGATTACAGAAAAATACATACGACGTCTATGGTCGTAAAACATGGTAGGTAAATCATTCAATATTGTGCGTACAAACTTACATTTGCAGTTGAAATGTATGGGGCAATATGTTTTTCAACTACAATGTTAAGTTTTTACTTAGGATAAATTCTTCCCAATTCCCAACTACGGAACCCTTCATTGTGCGTAGTCCAACACGCACTTGCCCGGTTTTTTTCTAGTGCAGCAATCTATATCTATCTATACTAATAATAAAGCTTGATGAGTTTGTTTTTTTGTTTGTTCGTATGTTTGAACGCGCTAATCTCTGGAACTGCAAGTCGGATTCGAAAAACTCTTGTTGCATTTGATAGCCCAGTTCTTGAGGAAGGTGATGAGCAGATCACGCTACGATCCATAGCAGCCGAGCAAAAAGAATTGAAATCAGAAAGAATGCTAAGCGACAACGAACTAATAGCGCAGACGGGCGATGCGATGCAACGGGGCGGGACGGGAGAACAAAAAAATTCACGCGTACGAAGTCGCGGGCAGAACCTAGTAAAACTAATTAAATGTAATCGCTTTTTATCGCGTGAGTGTGCTTCGCAATGAGGGGTCGGATGGGAATATTGGTCAATGTACCTTCGCAATGAGGGGCTCGGTTGGGAACCTTTGATCAATGTGCCTTCGCAATGAAGGACCCGATTGGAAACATTGATCAATGTACCTTCGCAATGAGGGGCTCGGTTGGGAACCTTGATCAATGTACCTTCGCAGTGAGGGGCTCGGTTGGGAACCTTTGATCAATGTACCTTTGCAATGAGGGGCCCGATTGGGAACATTGATCAATGTACCTTCGCAATGAGGGGCTCGGTTGGGAACCTTTGATCAATGTACCTTCGCAATGAGGGGCTCGGTTGGGAACCTTGATCAATGTACCTTCGCAGTGGGGGCTTGGTTGGTAACCTTGACCAATGTACCTTCGCAGTGGGGGATTGGTTGGTAACATGATCAATGTACCTTCGCAGTGAGGGGCTCGGTTGGGAACCTTTGATCAATGTACCTTCGCAATGAGGGGCTCGGTTGGGAACCTTGATCAATGTACCTTCGCAGTGGGGGCTTGGTTGGTAACCTTGATCAATGTACCTTCGCAGTGGGGGATTGGTTGGTAACATGATCAATGTACCTTCGCAGTGGGGGCTTGGTTGGTAACCTTGATCAATGTACCTTCGCAGTGGGGGATTGGTTGGTAACATGATCAATGTACCTTCGCAGTGAGGGGTCGGTTGGGAACCTTTGATCAATGTACCTTCGCAATGAGGGGCCCGATTGGGAACATTGATCAATGTACCTTCGCAATGAGGGGCTCGGTTGCGAACCTTGATCAATGTACCTTCGCAATGAGGGGCCCGATTGGGAAGCTTGATTAATGTACCTTCGCAATGAGGGCTCGATTGGGAACCTTGATCAATGTACCTTCCTGTCACATAGCTCACTATAAAGTCAATTATATATTTTAATTTATTTGCTACTGAACCCTAAAATAACTAAGTACCTGGTAACGTAATATGGACTTGCTGCTTGACTTTTGATAACTGATAAGGTTGACGTATGTAAACATAAATATTTTCTTGTTTACTAGTACCAGGGGGGCTGGAATATTTTGAGCCTGAGTACCTTCACCATGCATAGCACTGATTGGGAACACCCTCTTTAGTTTAAATACAGAGTTTCATGTCGTTAGCATTACTACGCTATTAGTAATTACCTAATCCATAAACATTAGCATGTTTAAGTCATCTGCGGCCCATCCCTAGGCTGAAAACTTTTCAGCCCCCCGGTACACCGGATGTAACACTCTTAAGAGCGCTAATGTTGCTCAGATTTGCTATAGGCCAAACTTAGCTTATCGGGGGGCATCACAATACTAAAAAAATAATATAGTACTGATTGGGAACACCCTCTTTAGTTTAAATACAATTTGACGCGTATACAGGGTTATTGGTAAAACACCAGCAACCTCTTAAGACGTCATTGTACTATCATTATGAACAACTTTTGCTATGGGACCAAATCTGAAATCGCAAAAAAAAAATCAGCTGTTCAGTAAATTTTGACGAATTATGCGAACTTAAATGTCGTGACCATCTTTTCATACCGAGACTCCTCCGTGCCTCGGAAAGCACGTTAAGCCATTGGTCCCGGCTGTCATTCGTGGACCTTTGACAGTCGTTACGGGTCGTCAGAAGCCCGAGTCTGACAACCAGTCTTACCAAGGGGTATCGTATTACCCAGTAACTGGGTTGTGGAGGTCAGATAGGCAGTCGCTCCATGTAAAATACTGGTATTCAGCTGCATCCGGTTGGACTGGAAGCCGACCCCAATATAGTTTTGAAAAGGCTAGGCAGATTGATTGAAATGTACTGAACAGCAGATTTTGTTTTCGCGATGTCAGGTTTGGTCCCATAGTAAAAGTTGATCATAATGATGAGTACAATGACCCCTTAAGAGGTTGTTGGTGTTTTACCAATAACCCTGTATACGCGTCAAATTGTATTTAAACTAAAGAGGGTGTTCCCAATCAGTCCTATATTATTTTTTTAGTATTGTGATGCCCCCCGATAAGCTAAGTTTGGCCTATAGCAAATCTGAGCAACATTAGCGCTCTTAAGAGTGTTACATCCGGTGTACCGGGGGGCTGAAAAGTTTTCAGCCTAGGGATGGGCCGCAGATGACTTAAACATGCTAATGTTTATGGATTAGGTAATTACTAATAGCGTAGTAATGCTAACGACATGAAACTCTGTATTTAAACTAAAGAGGGTGTTCCCAATCAGTGCTATGCATGGTGAAGGTACTATTCCAGCCCCCCTGAAACAAGAAAATATTTATGTTTACATACATCAACCTTATCAGTTATCAAAAGTCAAGCAGCAAGTCCATATTACGTTACCAGGTACTTAGTTATTTTAGGGTTCAGTAGCAAATTAATTAAAATATATAATTGACTTTATAGTGAGCTATGTGACAGGAAGGTATCCAAACTTATTTAAAGGAATAAAGGAATGTTTCCTGAGCAAAGTCTAAAGCTCGTCACAATATCATACCTTCCCTCGATACTTGAGGCAAAAGGGTTGCAGTTCTGTACCAAATTTCAAGTCAAACGCAAAATTTACAGTCTTGTTTATTTCCATTGAACACACAGAATTAAGAGGGCTGTCGCATTTTGTGACCTCTCTCGCTCACACGGGATCAAATTTTTAAGAATGCTAAATGAAAAGATGTTTTTTTGAAAAATGTTATCAATTAGTGAACTAATAAATAATATTAATTTAATAGATAATTAATAAAACACATGTTTATTATCATAATACTTATTGAGCAGAATTTATTAACATTATTAGTTTAAATTAACATTATTTATTAGTTCGCCTATTGATTGCATTCAAAAAAGCATCTTTTCATTTAACATTCTAAAAAAATTGGTCCCGTGTGAGCGAGAGAGGTCACAAAATGCGACAGCCCTCTTAAGATAAAAGAAACAAGTAGGTAACAACATACGTAGATATTCAGATAACTGTGTCCATTTGTATAAATTGTAAACATATTGATAGTAATCTGCTTAGTGATGGTTCAAAGAGCGGACATGAAGCTGCTTGTGGTCTTAAGGTATGAAAAAATGATAAATAATATAGTTATAAATAATGATAGTGATAATGAGAACAAAACGTAATTTTTCGTTGTTCATATTAATTTATAAATGTTGTATTGGTTACAAAGATAATAATTGTGAACTTTTTGCCCTCTGTTCCATTTATCTCCTAGAAATTAACTATTTCTCTGTAGTTTATCATTAAGAAGTTAACATGTCTGATCGAATTATGTAATAATGAATTTTATAAGTAAACACGTGAGTTACACGCCATAAAAAACACATATTAATAAGTCATGTCAATGTGTGCTCGAATGTCAACCGAACACTATAGGTTTACAACTACTATAACGCCTGCATTCCTCCTGCGTTGATGTCGTCGCGCGTACCATACATTGTGTTCTATATACTCGTAGTACCACACTGCGACGCTAACGTCAGCGGCGCGTACATTGCTAGTTTACTACGCGCCGCGTATAGCGCGCGTCGGTCTCGCTCGTCAGCGCCGCGTACGTCATCGGTAGACTGGCGAGCATGGAATTTTGCGAGCGCGAGCGCCCTTAGTCTGTTATCGATAATAATCTGAATGCCATGCGTAACAGTCGCTATGAATATTGTAGCATAGAGCGGTCGGTATCGTAAGTACCTACGGAACGAGTATTTTTTTATTTATTTCTCGCTGACGTAAGTACGCGATCGACAGCGGCGTAGGAGGAATTCAGGCCTAAACCACGGTCGCCATTGGATGATGTTTTTTTTTCACGTTTATATCATTCTGCCTAGCCTTTTCCCAACTATGTTGGGGTCGGCTTCCAGTCTAACCGGATGCAGCTGAATACCAGTATTTTACATGGAGCGACTGCCTATCTGACCTCCACAACCCAGTTACTGGGTAATACGATACCCCTTGGTAAGACTGGTTGTCAGACTTTCGGGCTTCTGACGACCCGTAACGACTGTCAAAGATCACTCGAATGACAGCCGGGACCAACGGCTTAACGTGCTTTCCGAGGCACGGGGGAGTCTCGGCACAGATATTATAATACTACGTACAGATACCCAATCCCATACAAAGAAATGACACCTCCCTAAGTCTGGCTATTGAGCTGGCTATTTTTTTTCCTTCATTTTTTAACAGATGGCTGCATCAGCGACTCACTAATTACCAGATACTGTAGTTTTACAACACCATCTAGGATTCAGCCTAGATACTAGGTCTTATCGATGCTAGGTGGCATCGATACTACTTAGATGGCAATATCGAGACAACTATAGATTCTCCATCTCACATCGAGTATGACGTTGTAATCGTACCGTGCGCTCAAGGACAAGTACCTAATACAACAAAAATTATCTTGAGTTGGCGTAATTGTTTCATTAGTGTGATTGAGCTAGCAATTTTTTAGCTTTAGTAGGAGACGACGTGTTTGGGAAGCCAAATAATTATGTTTTATTTTCATGCCATGCGGCACATAGACTACATACATAATAATTCGTGCAGCTGTAAATGCGTTTTTTCCTAAACGCGCTTAATTTTATTATCTGCTTTTGTCCGCGGTAACTTACCTACTAAAATCTAAGTGGTCGCTATGCGAATGTTACCATAAGTCATGTTTCATGTAATTAATGTTCATGTTTTTAAACTATATTATCTACTCAAAACTATAAAATTGCTTGTAATCTAACCGGTAATAATGTTACTGCGGCAAGGAAATGAAATTAAATAGGTAAATAGGTACTATGAGTAAGAAGAAACAATACAAGTAGGTACAAGCTATGGTATGAAGTACCTACCTACATAAATAAAATAAAAACGAACGGAATATTTTTATACAAATATTTTAATACTTCAATCAAGTACAACATAACAATACTGCACTGATAGAACGTTACAAAGTGATCAGTAGATAATAAAAGGTAGGTAATAAAAACATGACGTGAAAACATTTTTGTGTCCCCAGCAAATATCACACCGTAGAAATATTATACAGTAATGTGACTCGGCTCCTGTTCTCGAAATAATTACCTACAGCCGCGCGGTACGTATACACGCGGTAGGGCTGCCCGCCTACAGGTTTTTAATTTTATTCTACCTACCACCATCACCTGCTTGAGTTTTAGTTTTGTGATTGTAAATATTATATTTTTTATTTAAAAAAATAAACTGCTGTCCTTACAAACTTCAACACCTACCAACTTAGCCAAAATGTAAGAAACAGCTGACGAGTAATTATAATATCTTTTTTCATCTCAGCTTATTAACGTCCTCATTACCTACAGTACGGAGCAACTCGAAACAATTCTTTTCGTCACCCATCCGACGTCGAAATGCTCTGCAATCGTTACATAAAATCAACCATCTCATCGCATGTGCGCTACCTACAGCAATCAAATTCTCTAATTACCTACTACAAAATCTTATTTAAAAAAGTAAATTATAATGTAAATCTTACTATGTCGTTACATACCATTTATTACTCTCATAATCATTTCGTAACGATATTTCATCTAACTCATTAAGTAGCTAAGTACATATTATAAGTAAGTAGATAGCCTAGCTTAGGAAACTATCTACTAGTTTTTTTAACGCGAGCTTAGGTGGGTCACTTTTTTCACCCTATCCACTTATTTATTTATTAATCTTGATTCTAGGTATTTAAACCTCGTTCCGACCGTTTGTATGAAGATAAAATACTGTATGATATTTCTACTGTGGCTAAAACTAACAAAAAATGTAAGAAAGAACTACGTTGGGGAATCCCCAGACCTTGTTATCGTCGGGGTAAAACAAAGAATACGTGACACATACAGCTATTTTCAAGTTTAGAGCCTATCAAATTATACACTCCCAGAGACGTGCTTTATGTACATAAGAAATAAAAACTTTATTCACATTTTTGACATAGAAACATGGTGACAGTTGCCTGTTTTGAATTGGAACACTACGAAATGTCATATAGTCAGAAGACCACAAAAGGATTCCTACGGTCGCGACAGCTCATTGGAAGACATGTCCGACTAGTTATTATAAGGAGATACACTTATGTACTTATTAATAAAACAACATGGGAATTGGTTCATTATTTTCATTATGTAGGCAATGATCATGTAGGTAAAAACTAGTACATAATTATTATTATCGGAAAGTCTGTTTTTGTTTGATTGATACTTCGGTTTAATTAGTCTATGAGTTCTTTATGCCCCGAAGATAGGTAGCGAGGTCTGGGAATCCCTTTTGCACGAGCGGGCTTGTTTCGTCAAAGTTGAATTTGTTGTTCATACAAAATTAAGACTTATTACAACTGACGAAGAGATGTTATTATTGTACATTGTTTCCGCATATTGTGAGACACAACGGCAACGACGGATAGCTGCGTGGGCACATTCACTTGTGTTTAGGGTTCCGTATCTCAAAAGGAAAAAAAACGGAACCCTTATAGGCTCACTTGTGTGTCTATCACAGCCGATTTGCTCCGAATCCAATGGGACGATTAAATTGTATACACGTATGAATTTTTGTGACCCAAACACGGAAGTGTATCGTAAATAAATGAATTTTGAATATGGGGTTCAATTTTGGGGCAAATAAGAAAATTATTAAAAAAAACTTGCAAACTGTACCGTGTGACATATCAAATTAAATGGCTTACTGCTTACTGCTGTAGCTTACTGTGAAGGTCTCAAATATATATATTTTTTTTATAATTTTAAAATAAATTGTTTTAAAGTTATTTAAGAAAATAGACGAAAATTGACCATTCCCCCTTATCTCCGATTAGAGCATATTTTGAAATAAAAAATACTGTAAGTAGTTATATTATACCTATAGATTACAGGAAAACTTATAAGAAGTATATGGTCTTAAAATATCATGATACATCTCTCAATATTGTGCGTACAAACTTACATTTGCACTTGGAATGTCTCCCATATATTCCAAAAGTCGGAATGTCTCCCATACATTCCAAAAGTCGGAATGTATGGGGAACATATTTTTCAACCTTGGGATAAATTCATCCAAACAATGGAACCCTTCACTGTGCGAGGTCCGACACGCACTTGGCCGGTTTTTTCTATTCCGTGGTGGTAAAAGTGATGACAAGTTTAATAAAACGCCATCTATTGCAAATAGCTCTAAAACAAAATGCTTGACAGAAGGCTACTTTGAACTGTTTATAACATACTATTTGGTTCGGATTGAAGTAAAAGGCTTAATTTATCGTTTTTGTTGAAAATACGTGAAATATGAGTGTAAATAGATAAATCAACATTAAACAAGGAAGTTTTGATTTTTACTAATCTTACTTCAGCCAAAATCTGTCGTTTAACGCCTTTAAGTGATTGTTAATTTCATAATTGTTACCTATGCTGCCATCTATGAGTTTTTTTTCAGGACTAATTATAATTTGTTCTAGTTGAGACCCCATGGTCTCGGTATGAAAAGATAGTCACCCATCCACGGACCAACCCCGGCAAGCGTAGCTTAACCTGATGGATCAACCCGTGCGGCTGTTATTACTTAGCCACGAGCTCCTCGCTTTATATATATAATATATATGATATAATATATATACGTATTATATAAAGAGATTTTTCTTACGCACACCCGTGTGTGCGCTCCACGTGACAGGGGTTTAGGCGAAGATAAACGACTTTTAATCATTTTAAACTGAAGATCACGTCTAAACTAAAAGATTTGAAAAAAAAAAGTTAAATTAAATTAGAGCATTTTCTTAATAATTTAATATGTGAATATTTTAGATAATGTTTATATTAATACTCGTAGGTTGGGGAAAAAGTTTCTTCGCATTTTTTAAGAAAATTTTTAAACATTTTTTAATATAATTTATTTACATTTAACTAAAGTAGGTAGGTACCATTTTGTTCGATAACTTTTTGCCATCTTGTAAGTAGGGACATGATGCCATTGCTATAGAAATTTTGGGACTTCTGGTCAAAATACCGCGACAAGTGGTTTTGGCAGTCCTCTCGTGATGTTAACCTGACACTGCCTAAAGAATTCTGAAGAGACCGAAACAGGTGGAAATCTGAAGGTGCAAGGTCAGGACTATACGGCGGATGCATTAACACCTCCCAGCCAAACTCTCTTAATTTTTGCTGAGTGGCTAAAGATGTGTGAGGTCTAGCGTTATCATGATGAAAAACCACACCCCTTCTGTTGATTAATTCCGGCCGCTTTCTCTCAACTTCTTGCTTTAATCTCATCAGTTGTTCGCAGTAGAGTTCAGAATCGATGGTCCTGCCTGGTGGTAACAGCTCATAATGAATAATGCCCTTCCAATCCCACCACACACACAGCATCACCTTGTTGCGAGTTAACCCGGGTTTCGCCACAGTCTGTGAAGCCTGACCGGCCTTTGACCACGACCTTTTTCGTACGTTCTTGTCATACGTGATCCACTTTTCATCACCAGTTATCAGCTTCTTCAAAAATGGTTCGGTTTCATTACGTCGTAATAAAGAATCACAAATGAGTACACGGTTCATTAGGTTTCTTTCAGTGAGCTCGTGAGGTACCCAAATGTCGAGCGTTTTTGTGTACCTACCCAGTTTTTTTCAAATGCGCCAAAACTGTTTTGTAGTCAATTTCCAGTTCTTCAGCTACGTCGTAACTACTGATATGCCGATCTTGCTCCACTTTTTCAAAAATGGCATCCATTTTATCCGTAATAGGGCGACCAGAGCGACGTGCATCTTTGACATCAAAATTTCCGGATTAAAAACGCTTAAACCAAATTTGTGCTACTCTCACAGACACTACACTAAGTCCATAAACATCGCAAATTTTTTTTGCGGCTTGCGTTGTATTTGTACCTTTTTTGTAGTAAAATTTTAAAATGTATCGAATTTCTTCAATAGATTCACTCATCTTGACGGTACGAAAAACAAATGAAAATCACACATTTTCCTAATTTGAATTTGGAATTTAAAATTTAAACTTTCAATGATACCAAAACGAGCCAGATACAAATAGTATAGCCAAAGAGATTTTATTACAAGTTCATACATACTATAATGCGAAAAGACTTTTTGCCCAACCTAATACATACTTAGTGTAATTAATTTGTAAAGTTATGTTTAACGCCGATAAAAACTGAGAATCACGCAAAATCTATCGAGTGTATTTTTATGAAACCTTCACCATTTGAAAGGTAATTTAATTATTTATCTTCTAATATACGTGTTTTAATATAGTAATAATGCGTCTAATTTGGGACAGCGCTCCATGATGGGCGAGTCCTATTACTGGGTGGACGTGCGACGCGTTGCGTGAGCTCAGCATAGAACACACAAGCTAAGCACTCAAGGCCGTTGACATATGTATATCTGCGTCTTAAGAGGTCTCTTGTTCAGTGAAAATTACGAGTGCAGATTAAGTCAAATTACTTTCTATTTGAAACTTTAAAAGGTTCCATCCGAGTAGGTTTTGATTAGTCTTTCATTATATTTTTCATCATTTAAAAATGGTTTAGATAGAAAGCAGTTTTAGGTCTCGAAAAGTTTTAAACAGTAAATGTGATATTATCCGACCGCATACTTTCATAATATTGGTGATTCCTAACGTGTCTATTTATTTGAAAGCTAAAAGAGAATCCAATAGGCTGAAAATTTAGTTAAAAGTCATTATAATTAAATGTAAATCATCAAAAAAATAGTTGTCACCTGCTCCTCACTTCATCTTCGTAAAACTGGCCATGCAAATAAAGCTTACCTAACTTAACTGTTTCTGTTTCTGACTGATGCAGTGTGTTCGTGGCAGCCTGCCACGGCTCTTCCATGAGGCAACAGCGAAGGTTCCCGGATGACTTCCTCTTCGGGACAGCGACTGCTGCTTACCAGATCGAGGGAGCGTGGAATGAAGATGGTAAGTGTGAGATAAGTGTTGATGCAGATAACTTTGAATAAAAACATGGGAAAGCAAGAGAAAGAATTTGATAACATACTACTGCAATCTGTCA
The DNA here is from genome assembly GCA_948252095.1 of Dicycla oo. NCBI lineage: Eukaryota > Metazoa > Arthropoda > Insecta > Lepidoptera > Noctuidae > Dicycla > Dicycla oo. The sequence continues at coordinate 4,838,715 of OX411732.1, read as the reverse complement.
AATTTCTTTAATAGATTTTTAACTTTATCGTTAAGGCATTAGGTTCAAGGTTGATTGAGAAAATTTGACAGTTTCGGGTAGCTTGATTTGCTGGCGCTTTCGTCTGTACTTTTCATGGTCGTAGAGTTTCCAGCAATAATTTCGTCGTATTCCTTAACAAATTTCCAAAAAGGGCTTCATTAGTGCATATTAAATTACGAAGCAGAAGTAACGAGACGGAGTAAATATTGGACACCGACTAAGTAACTAGTACTCGTACCTATAGCTTTGATCCAGTTTAAAATGTATGAATGTTGTATATTTTTCAGGCAAGGGAGAAAATATATGGGACTACATGACACACACCAACCCGACTGTCATCAGAGACGTGACAAACGGCGACGTTGCTGCCGACTCGTATCACAACTACAAGCGTGATGTCGAGATGATGAGGGAGTTAGGCCTGGATGCTTACCGCTTCTCTCTCTCCTGGGCTCGGATCCTACCAACAGGTATGGCCAATGAGGTCAACCCAGCTGGCATCGAATTCTACAACAATTATATCAATGAAATGCTAAAGTATGACATCACTCCAATGATTACTCTGTACCATTGGGATCTGCCCCAGAAACTGCAAGAACTAGGAGGATTCGCAAATCCACTATTCACCGGATGGTTTGAGGACTACGCAAGAGTTGTTTTTGAAAATTTTGGAGACAGAGTCAAGATGTTCATCACTTTCAACGAGCCCAGAGAAATCTGTTACCAAGGCTATGGAGCTGATATTAAAGCTCCTATACTGAACTCTTCGGCTGTGGGAACTTACTTGTGTGCCAAAAACTTGGTGGTGGCCCACGCCAAGGCTTACCACTTATATGATAAAGAGTTCAGGCCGACGCAGAAGGGGCAGTGCGGTATCACGATTAGTGTGAACTGGTTTGGTGCAGCCACTGACTCTGCTGAGGATAAGCTAGCTGCAGAACTTAAGAGACAAGGCGAGGTATTACCAGAAACTTTTAATTTTATATTCTTCTTATATTCGAGACCTAATCAGCCATTGATTTTCCGCGTTTCCAGTGGGGCATCTACGCGCATCCCATCTTCTCATCCGAAGGAGGTTTCCCAAAAGAGTTTTCTGAAAGACTGGCTGAAAAGAGCGCCCAGCAAGGTTACCCTCGCTCCCGTCTGCCTTCGTTCACTGAAGAAGAGAAGACTTTCGTCAGAGGAGCTTCTGATTTCTTCGGCGTGAACCATTACACAGCACGGATGGTGTCGGCGACAGAGCATAAGGAAGTGTTCCCTGTGCCCTCTCTGTTGGATGATATGGATGTTGGAGACTATGTGCCTGATGACTGGCTTACTTCTGCTTCCTCTTGGCTCGTGGTGAGTGATATAATTGAGCTTCTATGTAAGTTTGATATAGAGAGCACACACGATATATTTTGGGTATGTTTTAGGATTGTTTATCTGCTCGCCCTGCAAACCCTTGCATACCAAAAGGCTAAATATTTGTTGCGTTTTTCTGATTTAAATAACGAAAAGTTGGTACTATAAATAGTAAAAACATGTTCAGACAACTCTTACCCTCTTCTGGAAATTTGCAAGTAATCAAACGAAGCGCATAACATGTTAGTTTCGTCAAATTTCTTTAAGTATCCTCGTACGTAATATTGATATATCTTACAATTTTATTTAATTCTCTGTTCTTTTCCAGTTGGCACCAAACAGCATCTTCAACACCTTAACCCATCTGAAGGAAAAATACAACAATCCCGTCTTCTACATCACTGAAAACGGCTGGTCCTCAGACCCTGGCAGCGGCCTGATAGATGATGACAGGATCACGTACTACAGAGCTTCGATGGAGAGTTTGCTCAACTGCTTGGAGGATGGAGTGAATCTCAAGGGTTATATGGCGTGGAGTCTGATGGATAACTTCGAGTGGATGCAGGGTTATCAGTAAGTATATCTGCTAATGTTACTATAACGTAAATATTCACTACTACAACCTCCTTTTCAATATATTGGCCAGTATATTGTACAGTCGGTCTATAAAATCCTTGGGTCGTCAGAAGCCCGAAAGTCTTACAGAATCGTCTTAAAGAAATAGGAAGCCGACCCCAACCTAGTTGCGAAAAGGCTAGGTAATTGATGATGATGATGGTCTATAAAATCCTTGATCCTCTGTCATGTAGAATGCGATGCAAATGGAGACGTGAAAAATATAATTAACGACGTCGGTAATGCTTAAGAGGGCTGTCACATTTTGTCACCTCTCTCGCTCACACGGGACCAACATTTTGAGATTGTTAAATGAAAAGATGCTTTTTTGAAAAATGTAATCAATCGGCGAACTATTAAATAATATTAATTTAATAGGTATTTTATTAAAAACACATTTCTATTGTGTTGTCTAATGAACTCAGCTCAAAAAGTATTATGATCTGTTTTTGATGTTTTTGAAATAAATGACACAATAAACATGTGTTTTTAGTAATTACCTTTTAAATTAATATTATTTACTAGTTCGCTAATTGATCACATTCTTAAATGTGACCTTAAATGTGGCTCACACGTGACCTAAACGGTCACGTGTGAGCGAGAGAGGTGACAAAATGCGACAGCCCTCTTAAGTGATTAACGTTTTCGTAAGGGAACGTCCCATACTACGTGACCCATTTTTTACAATTTTTTACCTGTCTCCCCTCGATTACCACCCGTAGTACCTATATGACAAGACTAGAAAAGAAGAAAACTAGAGGGCGAGGGGGGTGCCTCTCCCTCTAGTTTTCACGTAGTAATTCATAAAAATAGTTTTAAATCATTTTTTGCAAAGAGAAAATAAAAAAATAATAATGTGGCTCATATTTGTCTTTATTAAGGGGGAAGCGTCAGAGTAGCCCGAATTTTCTTCCGTTTTATGCAATTTGCAAGTCGGTATTAAGTTGTATGTTAAATAAAGTATGATTCGCGGTCGTAACAAATACGTATTTACAGAATACTAATCATCAGAATCAGTAATACAACTCTTTAAGTTAGTATAAACCTGAAATGTCAAGAATTCATGAAATAGTAATTCATTACGGTTGATTACCTGGTCTTAAAGAGTAGGATTTATCACTTTAATGATTATAATTATACAAATACATACTTGTTACGGCCGCGAATTATAATTTGATCAACGTACAACCTAATAATGACTTGTAAATTGCAAAGAACGTAAGAAAAATTTGAATTTCGCGGACTACCTTGACGCTCTTGCCGCGTGATGCCAAGAGTGCGTGCGTAGTACCTATAATCAATTGTCAATATGTGCGTCAGTGTTGCCACCTGTGAGTTTACAAAGCGCTAAACTCTACGCGTTATATTTGAATATACTCGTAGCTCGAAAAAGCGCGAGATTTCCCTAGACCTAGAGTATATTGACTACGTGACTAAAACCTAAGTCAGTGACCAAGCGTGGTATTTTGCAGACCAACTGAACGGGGCACGTAATATGGGTATGTTCCCTAAAATGTTGCAGTCAAGAGGAATTGCCAACCACAATAATTGTGATAATTATGGGTATTTGCCATAGCATCAGGCTATGCCCTATCTATGATGGGGATGGAACACGTACATGCCTACGTCCTCTGAAGACTTATTATGATACTAATATTTTGTACTATTATTTCCACAGAGAGCGTTTCGGCCTATACCACGTTGACTTCGAAGACCCCGCGCGCACGCGCACTCCTAGAAAGTCCGCGTTTGTTTACAAGCACATCATCAAGAACCGCTACGTTGACTACGAATATGAACCTGAATCTATGACCATGACTATCGATGAAGGACATTGAAGATTGTTGCACTGACTATGAAATAACTATTTTAAATTAAAAGCTCTAAATATGTACCTATATGTTTTATTTCCCTATGACATGGCCTTCTTCATACATTTTCCTCAACGGCTGCAAACATAGCACAGATGGCGACATCATCATCATCTTCCTAAACTTTTCCCAATTATGTTGGGGTCGGCTTCCAGTCTAGCCGGATGCAGCTGAGTACCAGTATTTTACATGGTGCGACTGCCTATCTGGCCTCCACTACCCAGTTACTGGGTTAGGTAACGTTCATTTGCGACGACAGTGTGACATCTCAAAAACCGTAATTTTACAGAAAACGACTTTTGAACTTTTAAATGCTCTCATGGTCATGGTCTACATTATTATGTGCTAAATCCGTTCAGCCTTTTTAGCGTGAAATCAGCGTAATCAACAAACAAACACACTTTCGCATTTATAATATTAGTTAGGATAGTTAGGAGGATGAAAAACCGGTCTATCGATGCTCTAGCTAGACTCACAAAATGTATTAGGTACATAAATAATAAAAAAAAAAACTCTTAACACACTACAAGTTTCTATAATAATTTAATTCAATCATGATTCGAAAGACACGTGGCGCCATCTATTATCATTAAGAAAGTTATTGTTGCTTTCCTCGGGAACAGTAATTTTTTTTTGGGATGAAAGTTACCTATGTCCGTTTCTGTACACCTGACAACGTATATGCTAAATTTCAGGATGATCGGTTCAGTGGTTAAGGCGTGAAAAGGTAACAAACAAACAAAGAAACAAACAAACTTACTTTCGAATTTATAATATTACCTAGTAAGAATGCAGTGATTAGAGTATAACTAATAATGAAATGAAATAATCACAAGAAAAACGAATCAGTAAAACGAAAAATAGAAATTCGAGATGTCACGCGGTCGTCGCAAGTGGACGAATTACGATACCCCTTGGTTGTCAGACTTTCGGGCTTCTGACGAACCGTAACAACCGTCAAAGATCTACGAATGACAGCCGGGACCAACCGCTTCCGAGGCACGGAGGGGTCTCAATATGTTATGGATGATAACCCATCCACGAACCAACAGGGGCAAGCGTGGTTTAACCTACAATCAACCCCTGCGGCTGTTATACAAATGGCGAGATACGCCCGAAATAAACAACGAAGCATTCGATTAGTTCTATAGATGGCGATATGGGATGAGAAAATAGTTATGCTTTTAAATCCGAGTGAATGAACCTTTTATATTTTTATGATAACTAAATATACCCATGTGTATATATTAACTGCTCATTATCTATTTTATGATGATAAGTTTTATGTTATTTATCAAATAAATAAGCAGGTACCTAAATAGGGAAATAAAGAATACTTTTTGCACGCAACAATTACACAGCAAAATAACCTTGACATAAATAACCACAGTACTTAGTAATTAAAAGAAAACGTATAATGTACGATACCTATTGATAACCACTAATGATATTATCTTATCCCACGATAATAAATTATAACGAAGAGTTATGTAAAGCATGATTCAGTTATAATTAATACAATGCGTGTCGTGGTACTGTGTTTGTTGAAGTAAGAATTTTACATACTATCTACTTAAATTAAATGTGTTTTGTTTTGTGAAGTGGTGGAACATAATTTGCCTTCTATCTTGAGAAAGGACCGCCATCTTTTCTTTTAGTGAAGTGTAAGGAAATCCACTTAGTACTTCACAGATGTGTTTAAATCAAATCATTTCATTGGAACCAACCAGTGTATACAATTGGAGATCTTGAAGCCGCCCTTTTATGTGTTTAGGACTGGATTGTGTAGTTTTAATTGATGCCGTAATTAAATACACCATTCAACAATTAATCTATTTTTTGTTGCAATTTGAAAGTTCTGTTTTCGCCAGAACTATACATACAGACATAACACACAACAATACATAATACAATACATAACACAGAACAACACACTTATAATCATAATGTTCGCGATGCGAAGAACCAAACCGAAAAAGCATATTGAATGTAACGGAAATAGCTAAAAAGCCGGCCAAGTGCGTGTCGGACCACGCAAAATGAAGGGTTCCGTAGTTGGCATGATATAGCCTAAGAATAAACTTAACATTGAAGTTGAAAAACATGTTTTCTCTTATATTCGAACTGCAAATGTAAGTTGGTCGGCCTTTACTCGTTAACTTGTAAAGTCTACTTAGCTGTGATAATTTTCCCTTATAAGGTCGTTATACCTATACAGGGTGTAAGGGATATCCCTCCACAAACTAACAGGGTCATTCATCTCCTTACTTTGAATCATATTCCATCGGAAAATTTCTCAGGAAAACATTTTTTTTTTCTTTTTTTTTCAGTTACTATTCCTTTATTTCCATGTATAATTACATTATCTGTACGCAACACTCCATTTATGTAAATAAAACCGCTAAAATAATTTAAAAAAATCAACAATGGATCACTCTAACGAACGACGCGTGAAATCAGATGTTCACTTTCTGCCTAGCTAGAGAGTTCATCAACCTCACCGTATAGAAAGAAGAAAGAAAGATACCTATATACCTATACCGTATACCTATTACCTACCCTTCCCAACCAGTAACAGACGCTCCAATTCGTGCACAAAAACGCAAACAAATCAGGTTTATTAGATTCCCATAACGTTCCTGAAATAATGTAATGTACCGGTCATCTTAGGTGATGCATTCATTGCTTCTCATGATGCACTGAATTCACCCTATCAGTCTGAGGAGAGCTCTCCCTTACATCCTGTATACTAATGCCATGATTTTTTTCACATATCGCAAACGGATCCCTAAATTAAAAATTAAGAGGCCTTATACAAAATTTTGCCGATTTCGCTGATTTTACAGTTAAAATACTGTATTTCTACAAAATGAAAAATCATTTCAATAAATTATGATCTAATTAATGAGTTACTGTTTTTATTTTGCGTCGAGTTTTTATTGCAAGATTTAGGTTGTTTTAAAAGATTTTTTATTGCCAAATCTTTTTATTTTTATTTATTTTCAGGAAAGGAATAGATTTTGAACTGAATTTTATTTCTGTTCTTTTAATTTTATGAACGAGAGTTCTAAATAGCTGAAAAAAAGCAATTCTTTGCCCATTTTCTCTATAATTTGACTAAGTTAAATATTTTTTATGATAGTGATAAAAAGTGATGCAAACATTGTATAGACGACTTTCACAAAAATACATTGCAATTTTTTCATACCTACCCTTTAGACGTCAAAACGATTCGTAAGTATGTGATATTCTAAACCTCTTACAGCAAAAATTCACAAAACAGTCAAAGTTTTAGATCGATTAATCAAAATTAAATAATAAAAACCGGCCAAGTGTGTGTCGGACTATGCACAATGAAGGGTTCCGTAGTTGCGATGAATTTATCCCAAAAACAAACTTAACATTGTAGTTGAAAAATATGTTCACCCATACATTCCAACTGCAAATGTAAGATTATACAAATTATTGAGAGATTTACCATGTTACTTAAATACCATAGACTTCTTACAGGTTTTCCTGTAATTTCTATAGATTACAAAAAACCTATAACTAAAAAGTAATAAAAAAAAGTTCTATACCTAATAGAACAATTTTCTGTATCTTTTTCAAAATTTTAGGCTCAGTAGTTTCTTAAATAACTTTGAAACAATTTATTCTAAAATTATAAAAAATATATATATTTGAGACCTTCACAGTAAGCCCTTTCATTTGATATGTCGCACGGTATAGTTTGCAAAACTTTTTTATTTTAATTTTCTTTATTTGGCCCCCAAAAGTGAGTACAAGTCCATGTTTGGGTCACAACAATTCATACGTTTACCGAATTGCAACTTAATCGGTCTATTACATTCGGAGCAAATTGGCTGTGACAGTCGAACAGATAGACAGGACAAACGAGTAATCTTATAAGGGTTCCGTTTTTCCTTTTGAGGTACGGAACCCTAGAAATAAAAAATTACTTTAGAAAAAGTAAAAACCGACTTCAAAATCCATCTTTTTTTAAAGTAAATTTATTTTTCCATTTTTAGTTGAATTTACAATTACTTTTACGTAAGCCCAAGACGAACGAAAAGAAGAATCATCAAAATCCGCTTAGACATACAGTACATTTTTGCATATACAGTATGTTAACCAACAGAGGGCGTTCCCGTTAACCCGCAATAGTATAGCATCCATACATGCTAAAAAAAATATTACCATTCGAAAACAAAATGGTTTTTATTTTTTTTAATATTAAAATATTCACTAAAAATGATAAATTGATACGTAAAAGAAACACTCTGTACACGCGTACTTGAAGGACGGAAACATCGCAATTTAGTTTTTATTTTTAGTGAATATTTTTATATTTTTTTGAATATTTTTAGCATTTTTAGTGAATATTTTAATATTAAAAAAAATAAAAACCATTTTGTTTTCGAATGGTAATATTTTTTTTAGCATGTATGGATGCTATACTATTGCGGGTTAACGGGAACGCCCTCTGTTGGTTAACATACTGTATAACTTCGTACACAAGAATAATTACCTAATGTGTTATATACTAAAACCTTCCTGAAAGTATGTAGATCACGTTAGTGAATCATCAAAATTGATTCATTACTTTTTGAGAAAATCGCGGACATACATACATACATACGGGTCGAATACAGAACCTCGTTTTTTGAAGTTAAAAGCTCATATATTAGATCATAATTGAAAAGGTCTTTCATGTTGTGCAATAAAACTTATAGAAATCCAGTGATTTTACTCTAAAATCACGTCTTAAAATCATGTGAATCAGAGAAATCGTTTAGGTTACACGTTTTTTTTTTTCATGATTTTATTTTACTACTTTGTCGTCGTGACTAAGGAACTCCACAACCTCATCCCACTAGCCCCCTTCTATCATCGAACATCTAGACGCACTGCAAGTTACCATCCATACCTAGTTGCCATTCCACCAATTCGCAACTAAGCGCTTCCAAACTTCCTTCATAATACGCACGGCAAAAGAGTGAAACTCACTACCTGCGTCTGTGTTCCCGAACGCATACAACCCGAATCTGTTCAAAGTTAGAGAGGACAGGATTTTTCTGGTTAAGCTCACTCCATCGTAGACTTTGTCTCTGTCACCTCTGACCTATAGTCAAGAGCAAACCCATCTCAAATAAAAAAAAAAATTAAAAATGTATAACCGTGCCAAATTACAGCTTTCTAGTACTAAGTCTCTGAGCCCACTCAGACAGACAGAGGGATATGGCAAAACTATAAGGGTTCCTTGTTAACTACGAAACATTAAAGTAATTACTAGCAGATAGATTAGGTAGTCAATCTGCTAGTAAAAGAACAATGGCAGCTTCCCATACATTGTTTTATTTGAAATTAAATCACTACGTCTTGAAATGAAAAATACCTTATTTAACTCAGCGTCATTTTCTGAGCTAGTTTGTGCAACACTTTTTGTTAGAGAAGGGTCAGATTAATAGATATTCAGTGTTGAACTTTTGAACAACATAGGACAGAGCCACAGACTACAAAGAGATACAGAGCACAAGCTTCTGGTCTTCTGGTTACGAGTTGTAAACTGTCAACGGTTGTCAATGTCAACCACCAATAATTATTTTTTAAGACTTAGAATATTAGTCTTTTTAGTTCAGAATTGCCATAACATTTGATATTTTTCCTACTTTGCTGCAATACTTTTGGAAGAACACAATAAACTCAAATAACAAAATAAATGTATAATTTATTTGAAGTCTTCCGAGGCGTGAGTTATCGGGTAGGAAGGCAATATGTCAATAAAATAACACCAGTCACAATCACTCCACTTCTAATTCTCCATAATTCAATCAAACACTTCGCAAAATAATTATAGATCGGTTGGATTAAGAGGGATGCGATTAAAACATAACGTCCACCGATCACGAGCTCACTGCTCGTTTTATAAGATGGCCGGCTCACCAGTTCTCGTTGTTCGTTTTTGAGGTTGACATTTGTACAACAAGTCAATTAACAGTCTAGAAAAGTCGAGGCGCCGACCATGTTCAAGTAGGCATGGATTATCGGGTAGAAAGGCAGTATTTTAAAAAATAACACCTGTCACAATCACTCCACTACTGATTCTCAATAATTCAATCAAGCACTTCACAAAATAATTATAGATCGCTTAGATTAAGAGGGATGCGATTAAAATATAACGTCCACCGACCACATGGTTGCGTGCGCACCTTACCGCAATCCGAAGTTCCCTGCTCGTTTTACAAGATGGCCGCCTCACCAGAGTGCTCGGTGTTCGTTTTTGACGTTGACATTTGTACAATGTCAATTGACAGTCTAGAAAAGCGGAGGCGCAACATATTATTTACTCTATGTAAATAAAATAACTAAAAATGATAACAACACCACGACAATTATGCTGTACCTACTATTTAGGAAAATAAACATAAAATGGCAATTTTAGTATTGCCAATCCAGCCAACAATTTCCTAACTTTTTAAAACGAAGTAGTCAAAAACTTTTCATTAACCATATTTTTTTATTTGGCCTTAATTAGATAATATGATAGCATAAAAGAACTTAGACAATTAATTGAATTTCTTTTGTATAAGTGTCACTTTTAGACGTTCAAATTTATTTCAAATAAAGATTCGCCATTGTTCTTTGAGACCAGAGCCAGAGCAATGTGTTGGGTCTCTGGGGAGGAGATTATTCACCACTGTACGAGATTTTGTAAGATACCTATTTTCAGCAGTGGCAATCCTATGAGTACCATTTCTAAGTGTTGTTAGTTTGGCTGGATCTAAGTACAAACATGAACTTGGTTGATTCGCGCGTCCTATGCCTATGCATGCATGACTGCAATGGGCTTAGGCTCATTTTCACCACACATCACTAAACGCGTTTAACGCTAAACGAGTTTAAAACATCTCTTCGTTTCAATCGTTTGAAGATGACAGAGACAGAATAATGTTTTAAACTCGTTTAGCGTTAAACGCGTTTAGTGATGTGTGGTGAAAATGAGCCTTAGTTCATGAAATATGTATTTATCTTTCAGTCTCCTCATAGTCATCGGTTCCGATGGCTGGTCGGACAATAGGGTACGGAAGTTTCCACAGAACTTCTTGTTTGGTGCTGCCACTTCTGCGTACCAGGTGGAAGGAGGCTGGGATGCTGATGGTAATATCTCTATTTAATTTAGGTTTAAGAAAGAAAACAAGGTGGACTAATTGGAAATGTCTCAGGCATTAAGTCCGCCTTCGTAAACTATTTTTTTTTTTACTAAAACACAAAAAAACACACAATGAAAAACAACAAAAAGCAGATTGTGTTTTAGATAAAACACAGTCTGCTTAGAGAAAGGAAGGCTTTAGTAACGAAAGACATAGATTAAACGTTTATTGTACTTCCTTATCCAACTGTTTGTGGTTTGTAGTCTTGTAGATGCATGCATCATGATCGAAATTTAAAACCTGAGTGGTCCAAGCAATGGCATGACGTGCCATTGGTCGCACCGTTGAAATCAGTATCCTAATTGCGTAACATGCTATCAATCGAAATCGGTTTCATTTTGAAAGTTCAGTAACATTCATTGCGTTATTACGGTGTTGAGAAGATAATTTTGTCGAACATATGAAGCAATGGATTAGCAATTAGTTTCAAAATGTTTCAGATTCCGATCGATAGTGTGTTACGCAATTAGGGTGCAGTACTTTGAGTGGAATACCTCGCAGGTTCGAGTCCTCCCGTAAAATACGTCAATAGTTAGTTTTTGTTTTTTTTTTTTTTAATAAAAGTTTCAAGTTGCTGCCCGCTTTTCAAAAGTGCCTAGGAATGTAATGTAATGTAAGAGGATGAAACACTTTTTTACAAAAAATAAAAAAAACAACCGGCTTAAAAAAAAAACCACTACAAATTGAAAAATAATTTTCATTTCGGAAGCCGAGTCTTTGGATCTGTATTTTAGTTTTTTGATACAGACTTCCGAAATTAAAGTTATTTTTCAATTTGTTGTTTTTTTTTTTAAATCAGTTGTTTTTTTTTAAACCGACATGGTCACTAACACTATTATTAGAACAAAATGGGATATTTACCATATACATTAAGTTTTTCGAGTTTCCGATATTTCGGCACTGTTGCAAGTGCCATGATCACGGATAAACTGAAGTTATTGCGGGTGGATGTTTACGAGCAGACAAAACGGTCTACCCTCTTTCTTGTTCGTTTAGTGCGATTGACACCGCTACCATTGTCACTTGTTACACTCACAACTCAATAACTTCAGTTTAACCGTGATCGTGGCACTTGCAACAGTGCCGAAATATCGGAAACTCGAAAAACTTAATATACATGGTAAATATCCCGTTGTAACTTCTAATAATAGTGTTTTTTTTTTCTTTTTTTGTAAGAAGTTATTTTTATTTTTCACTTTTTAGTGGATCATTTCGTTATTTACATAAGGGCCGATTTTTTGAACCGTAGTTAACTCAACCAATGGTTAAACATAGTAACTAATGGTTGAATTGTGGCTAAATGTGAAAGACTAAACATATTTTTTAACATGAATGTATTCATGTTAACTCAGTCATATAAAAAAATAGTAATATTGCCATTTTGGCAAACACATTTAGCCAAAATTCAACCATTCGTTACTATGTTTAACCATTGGTTAAACATTAACTATGGATCAAAAAACCTTTTACAAAATATTGACAGGCCAGATGGCGTGGTTTGTTAAGATACCACCTATCATGTCGCAGGTCGTGGGTTCGATTCCCATTCAGGACAAACATTTGTGTGCATGAACATGTCTGTTTGTCCTGAGTCTGGGTGGAATTATCTTTATAAGTATGTATTTACAAAAAAAAGGTAGTGTATGTAGTATATCAGTTATCTGGTTTCCATAGTACAAGCTCTTCTAAGTTTGGGATCAGATGACCGTGTGTGAATAATGTCCCATTATTGCTTTTCCTAATGCAGGGACGTTAATTGTTGAGGAGTTCTCCTACTAAGAACCAGAAGAACTGGAGCTGATGGTGAAGTCACCATATGCATTGTGACGAACAAAAAATCAGTCGTCCCATACAAAACTTCAAATACCTACTTGACCAAATGTATGGGACGACTGATTTTTTTTTCACGATTTCGATGTTGGTCTCCGGGAAAAAGTGGTTCAGTTTGATGGTCCGTACCACACCCTTACGGTGACGACACCCTGTATATTTGTAATCACGTTCTCGAAAACGGATCTAGCGATTTCGATGAAAATTGCAATAAAGGGGGGTTTACGAGGGCGTCAAATCAATCTAGCTAGGCCTCATATCTGGGATAATTCGTTTTCTATATTTTAATCAGAGCCGAGCTAGGCCGCCCAGGTACTTTAATTTTTAGGATTCCGTACCTCAAAACGAAAAACGGAACCCTTATAGGATCACTCATGTATCTGTCTGTCTGTCCGTCTGTCACAGCCAATTTGCTCCGAATCTAATGGACCGATTAAGCTGAAATTTGGTATGTATTTCTGTGACCCGAACACGGACGTGTAACGTAAATGAATGAATTTTGAATATGAGGGTCAATTTTGGGGGTAAATAAGAAATTTAAAAAATATATATATTTGCAAACTGTACCGTGCGCTATATCATATGAAAGGAATTACTGTGAGGATCTCAAATATATTTTTGTATAATTTTAAAATAAGTACACTATTTTGAAGTGATTTAAGAAAATATACGAAAATTTCTTCCGAAAATCCTTTATCTCCAAAACAATTGACCTTAAAAATTTGAAAAAAAAAATACTGACAATAATTCAATAGCTATATGGATCCAACCCACATTAGGGGCAATGTGGGTTGGATGCTTTTCGTTTCACTATGGACATTTGTAGTTGGAATGTATGGGAGAACATGTTTTCCAACTACAATGTTAAGTTTGTTCTTGGGATAAATTCATCTCAACTACGGAACCCTTCATTGTGCGTGGTCCTACACGCACTTGACCGGTTTTTTTTATGCTGCATCGTCAAAATACTCGTATTCATCATATCAATCTGAGTCGGCCACACTGCTAAATCATCGTCGAAGTAATATCAACAAATATGACTATACGTTTGAATTGTATCATGTACCTTATTATCAGACAGTCCTGTATTCCGAAAATGTTGTTTATTTTTAACATACCTACTATCAGTGACTTTATCGTTTCCAGACTAACTTGTTTTTTTTTTTAATTATAAAGAAAATACAATGAAAAAGGTAACATCAAAGACGTTGGTCGCAATCTCTTTCTATACATGAAAGATAAGTTATATATGCTTCAGGCTGTAGTGCATAATAATATTTATTATAAATATTGTATTTTATTAGGGCACTAATTAAAAGCGGCAGTTGTTTATTGTAGTTTTGATAAGTTACAAAAAACCGGCCAAGAGCGAGTCATACACGCGCACCGAGGGTTCCGTACCATCATATATAAAAAAGTGTGCTATTTGGAGACATCGTTTTATTTTTCCTGTAATCTCTACATAAACTTCTATCACATAGAATAATTTCAGATATTTCTCTATGTTTCTTCGGAGATAAGAGGGGAGAACAGTATTTTTTTTACATTTTTCATCAAAAGTCGAAAACTATGGTACCAAAAAAAAAAGAAAAAATATTTGAATATGTGCAAACAGCGTTCTTTCATATGATACCGCACATGCTCTAGCCCCACTTCGAATTTTTAAGACACCCTTTCAGTCCCTGTTGCAAAAATGTGTATGACTATACACTTTTTTGCAACAGGGACAGTTTTATTTCTTTCTTATTTGCAAAATAGTTGGGCAAACGTCATATAAACTATTCCAAAATTCAAGTTGATATCATTAGTAGTTCTTTAGATATCCAGCTGTGACAGACGGACAGACAGACAGACCGAGTCGCACCATAAGGGTTCCTTTTTACCATTTTGGTACGAAACCCGAATTACAAAATGCATATGTTTACTAACAAGTTCGGCAGTAAAATCTGAGCAGTAAACTAAATAAAAATGAGACAACAAATATTTAAATGGTTAATTAAATAAACAATTAGGCAGTAAAATGACTGAACGGGCATTTACGTGTTAATAAATCGGAATTAGTCGGTAAGAAATCTAACTAACGCGGCACCGCTCGCTTCGCTCGCTCGGCTTGCGCGCGGTTGGTCATAGTTCTAACCTAACCTAACCCATTTGGTCGGGGTGCCCTGGCTTAGGTACTGCGACCAATTCGGCTCGCACGTGGTTGGTCACAGTTCCAACCTAACCTATTAACTGCCGTACTATTTATCTAACTGCTCATTCCAACATTTTCACTGGCCATTCATTTTTAACACTCTCAGCGCCGCATTTTCTAGAGAAGCAGACCATGTGGGTGGCCGGCGGACCACATGGCGCTGAGAGTGATACTACACTACATTTCATTCATTTATTACTTACCTAAGTATTTTTGTACTGACATTTTAGAATGAAATAATCGATCAATTGTCTCTTTAATTACTGTTTATGTTTTATTGTCACAATAATATACCAACCGCCTAAAGACTCAATGACTGGCCGTTAATTTTTAATTTAATAACCTCCCTAATGTTTAAATATCAGTTGTAAAAATTATCACCCATTTTTTAGCATAGGTTTTTAGCGTAGTAGCAGAGTAGTCGACGATCTCCGAACCATACAAACAACATAGTTTGGTTTCATATCTGCAATCCAGTGTTGAGTACAAACTCAACTGAACCTAGTAGTAGTTCAGAGGAAATAATGGGAAAGATTTTCAGTGGAATGATTAATTCGAAACCAATAAACATTAACCGATTCCATGATTAGAGTAGATAATGCTTCAGGGTTCTTTGAGGAGTTGTTGGAGAGGCGCCACACGGCGTCCTAACCTTCCGCCTGGCGCAGGACCTCACCGGACACGGTCGCTTCGGGAGGTTCCTGTTACGGATGAAACGCCCGGGTGTTACCACTGTGTGGATTGCCTGGAGGACACGGTGGAGCATACGGTGGAAGTCTGCCCGGCTTGGGCAGAGCCCCACCGAGTCCTCGCGGTGGCGATCGGCGGCGGTGATCTCTTGCGTCCGGCCCTAGTCCAGCTCCAGTCCATGGTACGGAGCGAGAGTGCATGGGAAGCATCACCTCCTGCTCCTGCGAAGCAGTAATGCTCGCGAAGGAGTAAGCGGAACGTGTGAGGAAAACGCAATCTTTTTTTTTTTTTTTTTTTTTTTTTTTTTTTTATTTCTGTAAGTAGGTTTGTACAAACACTTTTACAAGTCAATATTTTTTTTAAACTAGATGAGGTCGGCGTTTCCTATCTGACTACTCTGAGAAGAAAGGCCGAAACAAACTCAGAGGTCACAGTCTCTTATAAAGTCCAGACATAATCTTGGTCACTTTATGTGAAGACCATGTAGATTGGTGTCTGAAATGGTCTTTTGAGGAAAGAACCACACAGATTGAGAGGACCTGTCCAGTCAGTGCACGCATTTGTCAGTAATCGCGCAGCTCAACTAGCTCAACGATTCGACGAACAATACCAAAGAAAGGACATTGGGGTAGGCCGCATAGATTACTCAAACTGCCAGACCATGATTAAAAATAACTGAGAGAAAAAATAAAACAAACAAAAAAAAAAGGCAATGACCTACATAGTCTTCACATTCACAACAAAGTAAAATAATATAATACTTACAAAGTAAATATTAATGTCAACATTCAGTATGCAAAAATAAAAATAATATAAAATAAAATTGGAGCAGTTCAATCCCAAGCCTTTTTGTCCTCAATATAATCTTTAACGGTATAAAAAGCTTTCTGACACAACTTGCGTTTAATGAATGATTTGAATTTATTAAGACTCAGATCTTGAACGTGGCTTGGAAGTTTATTATAAAAGCGTATACATTGACACCTGAATGACCCACCTATTTTCTTGAGCCTTGTTGGAGGTACAACAAATTTGTGTTTGTTCCTAGTATTTATATTGTGGATATCACTGTATTTTTTAAACAATTTAATGTTTTTATGGGCATATAAAAGATTTTCAAAAATGTACTGAGAAGGCAAAGTCAGTATATTAATCTCCTTAAATTTCTCTCTGAGAGATTGTCTCGGACTTAATTTATAAATGCATCGAACAGCTCTTTTCTGCAAAACAAAGATAGTCTGAATGTCGGCTGCATTTCCCCACAACAGAATACCGTACGACATTATACTATGAAAATAGCTAAAGTACACTAAACGGGCTGTCTCTATGTTGGTTAAATTACGAATTTTCCTAACAGCGTATGCTGCGGAGCTTAGCTTTTTTGACAGTTTATCTATATCTATCTATCTTTCCACCCTCACGCCCCTATTCGCCGCAGGAGACGCCCTGGGTGTCGGGAATTGACAGCCGATTTGCGGCCAGCGTAGGCCAGGGCTTGCGGACGGCGAGCAATGCGTAGCTCGCCGTCAGGTAAGGTCGTGATCCACACGCGCCTCAAAGAGATGTTAGCAATAACTGATCGCTGGGGCCGAGGCCTGCCAGGGTCGTGGGTTGTTTGAAAGAGTTACCGTGGCCCTGGCACAGGCAACTGAAGGAACATGGGTGGGTTTTAGTCAGTAAAAGTCTAACACGATAGAGCGGGAGAAGTTATTTGATTATTTTCCACCAAAAAGAAAGTTACAGGGTCAATTTAAATTAGCTAGAGAAACTCCGCACACGTGATAGATATCGATATCTCTAAGCATGATAAAACAAAAAAAAAAATACGGCACGGCTCGTATCGATACAAATATGCTAAGGTGAAAACTGTTCCCAGAAAGTTCAAAATCAGAAATTCTTTCAGATTTCCAAGTTTCAGCGTTCAATAGATTGTGGAACATCAGAATTCACAGCAGTTACAATAGGCTGGAATGAGGAAAATATCGTGAGAAAAGTTTTGAGTATGCTATAAGAGCTATAAGAGTACGGGAAGATCAAAAGAAACGAGGGATGGACTGTGTGAAAGATGATATGGCTAGAAAGGGAGTGACTACCGAGATGACGACTCATAGAGAAGTATGGAAGAAGAAGACATGTTGTGCCGACCGCAAATAATTTGGGACAAGGGCAGGAGAATGATGTTAAAATAGGCTGCCAGTTCTTTTAATTTGATACGTTTAAGACGTGGCCTATATACTCGTATGTACAAGTATATAACCAATTCTTTTTTTAATTTCCAGGCAAAGGCGAGAGCATCTGGGACAGGTTCGTCCATGAGAAGCCACAAGTGGTAGCTGATGGCACGAACGGTGACGTGGCGAGTGACTCCTACCACCATTGGCAGAGAGATGTGCAGATGTTAAGAGAGCTCGGTGTTGACTTCTACAGGTTCTCTATATCCTGGCCAAGGGTGCTGCCTACTGGTAAGAAAAATAAAGGTAACTTTACAAAATATAACATCACACGCTTGTGACATGTACCTTTGTATGTACACCCACATTTCGCCAGTTATGTCTAAGTCCTTTGAAATAGGGGGCGAGCCTATTGTCATCAACCAGGCACAGATCCAGACTTCGGCCTGCTGTTATTTGTATAAAATGGAGTAGTGGTAACCATTTGACAAGCCTATATACCATATAAAAACCCTTCTACTTCTACTTCTTCCCATCGGGGTAGGCAGAAACTACAGACTGCTACGATCCTTACATACGAGTACTCCTTTTGCCTCGTTTACGTTCATACTGGTCATATACGCACGCCGGTTGCGAGTACTAAACACCTGAAATTTTTGAAGAACATCACCAATAAGGTCATAAATAAGCCGTTATGTCGTAGCTATAAGAGCGTAGTGCTCGTGTTACCACTGATGTGCAATGGTAGACAATGGTGCCGATTCTGTTGTGCACAAACTAAACTTAATTTAGGCTATTACTAACTTTTTCTCTTTAATAAAACAAGAAAGAGACGGACGTACCTTATTAGAGCTGTCAAATTTAGTTGAACTATTGGTGTAGGCAACTCTGTAAATACAAATGTTAGTTTTTAAGATTCGAATAACGCGCGAAGTTAAATGGCAACCTCGCGCCACAGAAGCATAGAAACAAATACTTGTACGCATTTTTTTTTTTTTTTTTTGTGAATGGCATCTCGTAGTTGACCTAGAGAGGTCGAGACTACTTAACCGGACTATCCTGTGGCTGCCTTAAGAAAACTCAAAGCCTCCAGCCAGGGGCAAAAAACTTACAGACTAAGCGACTACACGCTAAGGGCTCCCCCTGTGGGGAACGGGCCTCGGCTTAGGGCGTCGCTGGGGGGAGGACAGCAAGATGGGACAGGCTGGATCAGATTTGAATTATTATTATCAGGGGAGTTTAAAGCTACAGGCTCAGCTACGCCACCAGCTGGCACATCATACCCGAGCAAGGGACGGGGGGGAGGACGATTATTACGGGGTCGTCGCGAGGGACCTCGGCGGCGAGGTCGGAATGTCGATTTGTTTTTGTTCCTACGGTCCCTACTGCTCTCCTGGAGAAGAGTTATGGGGTCGTCGGGATCTGAGAGGACAAGCCTGGGGCGGCGGACCTTACTAATACGAGAGGGGACATAGCTAGCCGCCTCGACAACCAGAGGGTTGCGATGGTTGGTGGCTGAGTCGAAGAAACGCTTGGAATTGCGTTTCAAGAACTGGGAGATGGTGGGAATGTCGAGATCGACATGGAGGATTTCGTTCCGAACGAACCAAGGGGCTCCCGTTGCCTTTCGGAGGAAACGGTTTTGGAGGGCCTGCATCCTATGAATGAGGTGAGGTTTTGCGTGCGCAAACACTGAACCCGCATAGGTCATGATGGGGCTTGTACGCATGCGCGCGGCCGCCTTTTGAGTTCGCGCGCTCTCCAGCCGACGCTTGGGTCGCGGGTCTGCGCCGCGCGCCGCAGAGTCAGTCGAACGAAACACTACGAGCGGACGTGTGTCAGATCGCTCGGGCGCTCCCGCCAAAATCGGTTTAGTCCTGTTTTAGTTTAATGTACTTTTGCTAGTTTTTTTAAATTTGTGAACTGTGAGCGAGTTATGTGAAAAGTAATATACCTTCTCTATCTACCGGTAATGTTGTGTTTGTTGTGTTGCAATCCCGCCATTTATAGAACAATTGGGTTGTCACATAAATAATGACGCGTTTAGTAAAATTTATCTAGTTTTTTTGAGAATCATTTAGAACATTCGACGCTCGAAGGTATATAAACAGTGAGCGGCACTCTCTCTTACCGATGGAACAAGTCTCCACTTGCTCAGCAGTCAGTAGCGCCCTAAGCCCAGGTTCGAGTCCCACTATGGCCCTTAGCTGTGCTACATAGTATTATTTTCTAACTTGGCGAGAGGCCCTTCAGGTCCCACCAACGCTCGGTTAAGCAGCCCAGGCTCCCGGAACCAACTGCAATAGGTCAGTATTTAAAAAAAAAAATGTTCGTCTCAGTCGTTGTTTGAGCGTCAATGTGTAAAAATCACATAGAAATGGACGATATCAAAACAAACGTTAGGCATTCTTTAATTTACGAATACTAATCTGGACATTCCGCGGCCAAAGCTGTGCGGAACATATGCCAACATATACGTAGTTCCTCATGTCGTATCGGAGGCTACAGCAAAAATATGGTTCATCCGATTTCGCAGTGGCGACTACACGTTGAGTGATCAGCCCAGGTCTGGCCGGCCAGTGGAAATAGATATAAATGAATTACAAGTCGTTTATTGAGAAAGATCCCAGGATTTCGTTGCGTGCATTGGCTATTCTCCTCGAATGCTCTCATACCACAATAGTACATCAATTAGGAAAAGATACATTATATGGTGTTTGGATACCTCGTGAGTTGAGTCAATATCAACTCCAGTATCGCATAGATGTCTGTACACAACTTCTATCTTTTCGCCGTACATTTAACTGGTTGGACCATCTCATTACTGGGGATGAAAAGTGGGTTCTGTATATTAACTATACCCAAGCGCCAATGACTAGGTCCAAATTAACCCGGAAAACCAACCCTAAAAAAAGAACTTCACGCGAAAAAAGTGATGCTGTGCGTTTGGTGGGAAGTTCATGGAGTCATAAATTGTGACCTCTTTCCTACAATCGACTTGGTTACAGTAGAGTGTGGCCGTCATAGTTGCTGGTAGTAAGTCGTTTAAGGTGGCCCACCTACGACAGTTCCTAGACGAATTCTTCAAGTCAAAACCAAACCAATACAGGGATACTATTCATTCTTTGCCAGATAGGTGGAGACGTATTGTTGATTCTGATGACGGTTATGTTATTGACTAACGAATGATATAAATTATAAAAAGAAGTTTTATTTCATTTTGTCATAATCGCTCATTACTTATGTGACAGGTGTGACAACCCAATATTATATAAACTGGGAACATAAAACCTGATTGGGCTGCAAATTGCAAAAAACTTAAGAAAATTTGAATTTTGCGGGTACCCTGGCGCTTTCACCTTATGGGGAAGCTCTAGGTAGCCCCTGAAATTCTAATTTTCTTACGTTTTTTGCAATTTGCAAGTCAGTATTAGGTTGTATGATACGCGACCGTAACATATTATTATGTGTACAAAAAAAAAAAAATCCAAAAAATCAACCGACTTCCAAAAAAACCCCACAAAGTGCAAAATAACTTTAATTTCGGAAGTCGGTGTCTTTGGATCTGTATTTTACTTTTTTGTGGGTTTTTTTTTGGAAGTCGGTTGATTTTTTTGGAAAAAAGTTTTTATTTTTCACTTTTAGTGGGTCAGCTTGTAATTTATCTAAGTTACAACCTTCTATACACCTCAAAATAAAGAAACATTCAATATCCTTTGCAGGTTTCGAAAACGAAATCAACGAAGCAGGTTTCAAGTACTACGACGACCTTATAGACGAACTCCTCAAATACAACATCCAGCCAATGGTGACCCTGTATCACTTCGATCTTCCCCAGGAGTTACAAGACCTGGGAGGATGGACTAACCCTCTCTCCGTCACCTGGTTCGAAGACTACGCGAGGGTTGTCTTCAAAAGATACGCGGCAAAAGTGAAGTTCTGGATAACCATGAACCAGCCCAATACGATTTGTATGGACGGGTATGGCAGTGAAGCCATGGCTCCTGCACTTAATTTGAAGGATGGAGGTGCCTACCTGTGTGTGAAGAATGTTCTGTTGGCCCATGCAAAGGCTTATCGGTTGTATGAAAAGGAATTTGAGAAGGAACATCAAGGTAAGGAAGTTGATGTTAAAGTTATTTGAACTATATGTAAATCTATCAATGAGGGGCTTGTGGCTAAGTAATACCTGCCGCACGGGTCGATAGATCAGGTTAAGCTATGCTTGAATCAAATCAAATCAAATCAAATCATTTATTCGTATAGAATACTCGTAACAAACAATAAAGTTGTTATAATAAGATATTGTGAGCCGGGTACATTCCGCCTGAGTTTTGGCATGCAAACTTTAACAAAAAATGTCATTATCAAATTATGAAATAGTAAAAAAAAGAAAACAAATTATTTTAACAATTTCAGATTAATGTCATTATCAAATTATGAAATAGTAAAAAAAAAGAAAACAAATTATTTTAACAATTTCAGATTAATGTCATTATCAAATTATGAAATAGTAAAAAAAAAGAAAACAAATTATTTTAACAATTTCAGATTATGCACAAAGGTGTATCAAATAATATCAATGTAGTACATTCTGCCTGAGTTTTGGCATGCAAAATTTAACAAATAATGTCATTATCAATAAGCTTATGAGTAAAGTTATGAAATAGTGAAAAAAAAGAATAAATGATTTTAACAAGTCCAGATTATGCACAATGGTGTATCAAATAATGTCAATAATATTAAATTGTTGAGATATCACACATAGGGTCATTCAAAAAATCACTTATAGAATAATAACATTTCTGTATCAAAAAAGCCTTGAGTTTATTTTTAAATTGTTGAAGGGAATCACTTTTTATGCTGTCTGGTAGTTTATTAAATATTATTGGACCCATGCAGAAAACACTTTTTCTAAGTAGTGCTGTTTTATAGCCACCGATGGTTAAGAGGTTTTTGTATTGACCTCTCACGGGACCTCTCTTGGTGTCCGAGACCGTAGCAAACAATTTTTTATTTCTTTTTACAAACAATGCTATTTCCAAAATATATACATGGACGGAAAAGTAAGAATTTTCAAAGACTTGAACATAAATTCACAACTATCTATCTCTAGGTTTAAGACTACACATAGCTCTAACACAACGCTTTTGGGCTTTAAAATATGTTATCTCTTAGACTGCAGTTACCCCAAAAAATGATTCCGAACCTCAAGCCCGATGCGACCAAACCATGGTATGCTACTAAAGCAGTCTTTAAGTCAACTTTTTTTGCCAGGTTAATAAGAACATAAGCTGCAGTGCTTAACTTTTTGCACACCTCTTCTGCCTGTGGTTTCCAAGTTAATTGATCGTCTATATGAATTCCTAAAAATTTCGTGATCTTTGTTTGATTGATCACTTGTCCGTTGTACTGTGCTTTAACGTTCGGTGGAATTGTACGTTGGTGAAAGTGCATTACATTAGTCTTTGGTAAGTTTATTACCAGATTGTTTTTATCAAGCCAATCAATAATAATTCTAAGGTTATTGTTGATATCCTGTTCATAATTATTAATATTTGTACCTGCCGTGGTTGGTCCGTGGATGGGTGACCATCTTTACATACCGAGACTCCTCCTTGCCTCAGAAAGCACGGTAAGCCGTTGGTCCCGGCTGTCATTTGTGGAACTTTGGCAGTCGTTACGGGTCGTCAGAAGCCCGAAAGTCTGACTATCAGTCTTACCAAGGGGTATCGTATTACCCAGTAACTGAGTTGTGGAGGTCAGATAGGCAGTCGCTCCATGTGAAATACAGGTATTCAGCTACATCCGATTAGACTGGAAGCCGACCCATACATAGTTGTGGAAAGGCTAGGAAATTTGGTGTTATTTGAAAAATAAATGTTAGTACTGTTCTGAAAAACTTTTTCTCCTATCCTACCCTAACCAAAAAAGTAAAATCACAGTATACCTAAATACTTATAATTAATTTTATAGTAAATTTAGTTAAATAAATATTAAGAACGATCACGCCGCGCGGACTGGCAACGTCGCATAGAAATGCCGCATACAAACCTTTGTGATTATTTTATTAAATTGAAATCAAAGTAGATACT
The DNA here is from genome assembly GCA_948252095.1 of Dicycla oo. Taxonomy (NCBI): domain Eukaryota; kingdom Metazoa; phylum Arthropoda; class Insecta; order Lepidoptera; family Noctuidae; genus Dicycla; species Dicycla oo. The sequence continues at coordinate 4,814,673 of OX411732.1, read as the reverse complement.
ATTTTTTTCAGTCAAATAGGTAACTAGATCGTTGTATTTTATAATTATTTGTAACGTTTACTATATATTAAATAAAAATATTTAATCTCAATACTGCAAATAGAAAATAATTGACTATAAAGTAATTTTTACTGAGTAAATACCAAAATAACTGTCAAAAAATAGTATATCTACTTATAAATAAAATCAACGATCTAGTTACTTGATTGAAAAAAAAATAGTACTTTGATTTAAATTTAATAAAATAATAAAATCACAAACACCTCTAGAAAATGCAACAAAATAAACAACTGTTCACACATTACGTTTCAGGCAACGTTGGTATTAGTGTGGCAGTCAACTGGTATGATCCGTTAAGCAACACTACAGAGAATGTGGAGGCTACTGAAAGAGCTAGAGCGTTTGAGGTGAGTCACAGCAAAGAATAGGTCATACATACGTATAGCTAAGACCAAATAGGACGACAATTAAAGGTGAATTAATGATAACTCAGAACCGCAATATATATATGAACAGTAAGGAAACTACGTACAAACGGTTGAACCAGTACATTCACACAGACACGCTCACCGACGACGCCGCAAGCGATAGTCGTCGTGCTCTCAGTACATTTATTGTGGCTTAAGGCACAATATAGGGTGACTGGTAATTAGTGACCGATACTTAAACACATGAGTGTACTCATCGTTATGAACAACTTTTATTAGGGTATCAAAACTGAAATCGCGAAAATAAAAATCTGCTGCTCCCTACATTTTGACGAGTTATGCGAACATGAATGTATAGGACAGCTGATTTTTTTTTCACGAATTCAGGTTTGCTCCCGTAGTAAATGTTGTTTGTTTGTTACGCTTTATAATTACCAGTCATCCTATACAGGGTTATTGATAAAACACCAACAACCTCTTAAGGGGTCATTGTACTCATCATTATGAACAACTTTTACTATGGGATCAAACCTGAAAACGCGAAAAAAATCTGCGGGAACATAAATGTACTGAACAGCTGATTTTTTTTCGCGATTTCAGGTTTGGTCCCATAGTAAAAGTTGTTCATAATGATGAGTACAATGACCCCTTAAGAGGTTGTTGGTGTTTTACCAATAACCCTGTATAATATGGACAGTAGGGAAGCCACAATAAATACTCTGAGAGCACTCCGCAACTATCGCGTGGGGTCTCGTCGATGAGCACGAGTGTGTGCCGTTTCGTACGTTTGTTCGTAGTTTTCCTACTGCCCATATTTATATTGGGTCAAAACTGCAATGATACTAAGTATGAATAAAAGCCAGTCTAGATTCAGAAGGCATGAACTAACAAACGCTGATAATAGTGCCGTTTCTCTTGTTCAATAACTAAACTAAAATTAAAGAATCGCTATTTTTTACTGACAGGCAGCGCGAGAAAAGGACGGTTATAGCTATGAACTATGTTACAGATGTCAAACTAGTTTACGCCTTGCTTGCCCTTCAAACGTGTCTTTAGTTGACCTGTTTTTATAGTAGACTAGCTGTTGCCCGCGGCTTCGCCCGCGTGTATGTCGGTCATTATCCCACGGGAACCTTCTACCGGGATGAAAAGTCTCCTATGTCTTAATCCAGGTTATAAACTATATGTATACCAATTTTCATCCAAATCCGTTCAGCCGTTTTTGCGTGATTGAGTAAAAAACATCCGAACATACAAACTTTCACATTTACAATATTAGTAGGATATAGTATAAGTCAATAAATATTAGTTCCCACTAAATTTGACAGCTCTAATTTACGTTCGTCTCTTTCTAGTTTTTTTTAGAAAGAAAAAGTTAGCAATAGCTTAAATTAAGTTTAGTTTGTGTACAACAGAATCGGCACGTTTATCTCAACATTCTCCTGTCCTTATTTATCTCAATTTATTTGCGGTCGGCGCAACATGTCTTTTTCTTCCATACTTCTCTATTAGTCGTCATCTCGGTAGTCACTCCCGATCTAGCGATATCAATTTCCATTCAGTCCATCCATCGTTTCTTTGTATAATCGTAAAATTAGATTTCAGTTTCACTCAAAAATTCAACAGTCTTACAATATACGAGTCAAAATCAAAATCAAAATCAAAAGTCATTTATTCAAACTAGGCTGAGAATCAGCACTTTTCGAACGTCAAAATTACATAAGACAGTCCCCCAAAACGCCCGCCCTTCACCACTTCCTAGTGCTTTAGCTGAGGAGAAGAAGTGGCGCAACAAACTCCTCAGCAGCACAGCTGTCTGTTCAGTTAAATAAAAAAATTAAAAAATATATATATATTCTATACAACACTGTGCAAATTACATGCAAGTACTTTACGTAACACAAACATTAAATTAAATTTAATTATTTGCTATAAGTCAGCTAGCACACGCCAATATACTTAAAAAAAGAAGAAAAAAAAATCGAAAACTATACTCAAGCAGAATCAAAATACAAAACTAAAAACGTAAGTAGAACTTTATACCTATATTAAAAGCCTCCAGTAATAAAGGGCGTGCCCACTTACATATAGCCGTAACTCGAAGTCACAGATGATAAACTAGGACCATCGAAGTAAAAAAAAACGAGTTAAATTACTAATAACAAAACAAAACCAAGGTCAGCAAGACGACCAGTCACCACAAGCAGCACCCGTTCACGAGCATAACGCAAAGATCAGCCATTACCCCCCTCGCCATATTTGAGGGAAGGAAGCAACCCGACCCCCGACGCTACCGCAAGCAGTGACATCTAAGGGAGCATGACGAACCTGCTGCCGGTTGCTCAGACAAGAATAATTATGATCAATTATGAGTAGATACTAATACCAAAATTGTAAATATTTTTCAGTTCGGGATCTACTTGAACCCGATATGGTCGAACGAGGGTGACTTCCCAGCCCTCATCAAGAGGGTAGTGGACAAGAAGAGCAAACAACAAGGATTCAAAACTTCCAGACTACCAAAACTTTCTGCTGAAGAAATAAAACTTCTTAAAGGTATGTAGGTATGTATAAGGTGTTTTAATTTTTGAAAGAAAAAAGAAGAAAAATTAAATGGGTCCTTTGCTCATCTGTAGACTTGACACTAATCTAAGGTAAGTAACAGCATTGAAATTTAACTGTTTCCAACTTCAATGTAGGCTAAAAGTCCATGAGGGCCCAACAGGCCTGCCACGCCCGGGTGTTACCATTGTGTAGTCTGCCCGGCTTGAGCAGAGCACCGCCGCGTCCTAGCGGAGGCGATCGGCGGCGCCTATGTCTCGCATCCGGCGCTGGTCCACGCCATGGTACGGAGCGAGAGTGCATAGGAAGCCGTCACCTCCTTCTGCGAAGCAGTAATGCTCGCGAAGGAGGAGACGGAACGCGTGAGGGAGAGGCAATCTTTACGCCCTAACGCCCTTAGTCGCCGTAGGAGACGCCCTGGGCATCGGGAATCGAGAGCCGATTCCCGGCCACCGTAGGTGCGGGCTTGCGGACGGCGAGCAATGGGTAGCACGCCGTCCGGTAAGGACCAGGCCCGGGTCGATGGCGTGTTGTGTACCACGCGCGCCTCAAATATATGTCAGCACAAACTGATGGGGTCCGCTTGGGTCGATGCCTGCCAGGGTTGCGGGTTGTTTGAAAGATTTACCGTGGCCCAGCACAAGCAACTGAAGGAACACGGGTGTGCTTTAGTCACTAGAAGTCTGACGCCCTCCCGCTCTGGGTGGCTTCTACTGTTAAGAAGTTATTTGATAATTTCCCACCAAAAAAAAAGGCCTCCGAAGTAGACACAATAGTTGTCAGCGTACTCACAAACACATAATAAAAGTTGAATGTCATTTATCTTCATGGCATTGAGAACATGTTACTTACAAAAAAACTTTTTTACAAGAAAAAAAAAAATATCCAGACTTCCAAAAAAAAAGCATGACAAAGAGAAAAATAACTTTAATTTCGGAAGTCGGTATCTTTAGATCTGTATTTATTTGTTTTTTATTTTCAATTTTAGTTGGTCAGTTTGTAATTTACCTATTTTTTTAGTTTGTTTTTTAGTGGGTTTTTTTGTTTGTAATTTATCTAAGTTACAATAGCCTAATGTCAACTGCTCATCATCTGTTACAAAATATTCACATCACCGTATGCATTGTGGCGTGACGAGCATAAATTGCTTAGTAACCACATTAAAGTAATCGAATCGCAACCCGTGAAATACCGACTTACCTATTATTTAGTAGTTCCGGTGGCCATCTGTGGTCTTCATCATCAGTTCCAATTCACCAAATGGTGCTTTCCGAGAGCAAATGCACGAGTTACTATAAAAACACCCAAATCGCTATACACGTGTGCCTATAATATTTCAGGATTTCCCTCGATTTCCATAGGTTTCCCTCAACAGATTCTGACTTGTGGACAATGGAACCATCTCGAAAGCATATCCTTTCAAACAAAAAAGAATTTTCAAAATCGGCTCACAATTAACGGAGAAATTAGTGAATATACAAAAAAAAAACGGCCAACATAATATAACCTCCTTTTTGGAGGTCGCTTAAAAATGAGAGGGAAACAGATTTGATTCGATGGACATTTATACACTTAGAGATGATTGGAGTTGAATTTCCAAACGGTAGGCCAAAGGCATTCATGATTCTTTGATGTTGCTATGAACTAGATTCTCTCAATTTTCAGGATCTGCAGATTTCCTAGGCATGAACCACTACACCACGTACTTGGTGCAGCCCAGTAACACGAAGTACGAGTCTCCTTCATTTGAAGACGATCGTAACGCAGAATACACGCAAGGTCCTCAGTGGAAACCTGCTAAGTCTCCGTGGTTGAAGGTACATAAAATCTTACATAACATCACCACTGTATCTCCTCAGTGGTGGGCAATCAGAACAGTACGCCCACATTTCACCAGCTATCTTTTAATTTTAATGGATAAAAGCCACAATCTGTCTAGCCTTCTCCCAACTATGTAGGGCTCGGGTTCCAGTCTAACCGGATGCAGCTGAATACCAGTATTTTACATGGAGCGACTGCCTATCTGACCTCCACAACCCAGTTACTGGGTAATACGATACGCTTTGGTAAAACTTTTTTACAAAAAAAAAAAAAAACACCGACTTCCAAAAACAACACTATAAAATGAAAAATAACGTTAATTTCAGAATTCGGTGTCTTTGGATCTGCATTTTAGTTTTTGCCACCGACTTCTGAAATTAAAGTTATTTTTCACTTTTTAGTGTTGTTTTTGGAACTCGGTGGTTTTTTTGTTTTGGAAAAAAGACTTTTTCCCTTTTTAGTGGGTTAGTTTGTAATTTATCTAAGTTACAATAGCCTAATAACAACTGCTCATTATCCTTATCCTATTACCTTTTGCAAAATTTGCAAATTGCCTTTTTCCCGATGTAGGGGCGTTAATCGTTGAAGAGTTCTTCTAGTAAGAACCAGGAGAACTGGAGCTAATGGTGAAATCACCATTAGCTCCTATTAAAGTAGGTACTTAATCGAATCGCAACCCGTGAAATACTTATTGTTGAGTAGTTCCGATGGCCATCTGTGATCTTCATCATCAGTTCTACTTCATCAAATGGTGCTTTCCAAGAGTAAATGCACGAGTTACTACGAGATAAAAAATATCCAAATTGCAATAGGTGTGCCTATAAAATTTGACGGTTGCTCTCGATTTCCATTACATCCCCATATCAGATTCTGACTTGGTGACAATGGGACCACCTCGAGAGACCCTTTCAAATAAAAAAAGAACCTCCTCCTTTTTTTCAAAGTCAGTTATAATTGGTTATCAGACTTTCGAGCTTCTGAAGACCCGTGTTATCAAACATCCACGAATCACAGCCGGGACCAATGACTTAACGTGCACTCATCCACGGACCAACCCCCACAAACGTAGTTTAACCTAATGGATCGACCCGTGCGGCGTGTATTACTTAGCCTCGAGCTAATATAATAATGGATAAGAGTCTATTCTTAAAAAACCGGGCACTACAGATCAGACTGCGGGGTGCTACTGTAAATTTCGAAATTGAAGGAAACCTATTTCACTGTGCTAGTCCCGAGAATCGAGCAAAAGAGCACTCAATTCAACGCAGTCGCGCTTGCGAGAATTACAACTACGAGACAGGCATCAGCTCGCTTTACCAGTCATGTACTTAATGAGACAAGACATGTCTATAATGAACTACTTACCTACCTACCTCTTATCAAAATATTATTCTCACCATCTTTTTTAGAGCGCTCCCTACGGCCTTTACAAAGCCTGCATTCACCTGAACTTAAACTACAATTACCTCCCCATCATCATCACGGAACACGGCTGGTCTTCAGGCCCTGGGCTGCAAGACAAGACGAGGGTTGACAACCTGAGGTCGTACCTGGGTGCCTTGCTCCTGGCCATGGAAGATGGGACGGAAGTCAAGGGCTATACTGCGTGGAGTCTCATGGATAATGCGGAGTGGACTGCTGGGACTAGGTTTGTAGAGAGTGGAAGAGTTTTTATTGAAGTTGTCATTTGTTTTTGAGCAGTGATGGTGAACCAGTGGTAAAGGCCCAGGTAGGCGCTTTACTTTTTGTAAATAACTTCATCACCGCTGCTCTCAAAACGGTGGAAGAAAACATCGTGAGGAAACCGGCATGTCCTAGAATCAAATATTCGAAGACATGTGACATCTACTGTAGATCCACTTCCTCTCGAAGAGAGGCCTGTGACTCAGCAGTGAGAACAGTATAGACTGATTATGATAGTTTCCATTAAATAATAGATTTTTATGACGGCAAACGGCATGGCGATGGCGCTCTCTCATGCATGCCCTCTCTTCGCCGTCATTTGTGTTTTAGCTTGCCATTTCGATGTTTCATATCTGCCGGGCGTCCAGTGACGACCAACTTTTATTCAACGTGTATGTAGTGAAGCTAATTATCAAAATACCTACATGTAGGAGACAGACAGAAACTTTTAAGCAAAATCACTGGTGACCGAATTGTTGGCCCAGAGTGGTTATTATGAAGGTTCCTGTCGATTGCTTAAAAGATCGCCTATGGTCGGCTGTTAAGGTTTACGTTTAGATATATTTATTAATTTATTAAAGAACACCAACAGCATTAAGTATTATGAAGTCCGAGAATTTTACATTGTCCTTCGAGCCGGATTTGAACCAGTGACCTATGGATTTACATGGTATTTAGGATAGGTATTACTGCTAATGTATACACAACTTGTATGTGTACATAACATTTAAGGGAAAAAAAGACATTGGACAGAAGCTGCTTATAAATTAAATTTTAAAATTTATTCAAAGTTTAAAATTAAATACAACATAAAACAAATTAATGATGGGCATGAATAAAACACATAAAATTCAGATACATATACGTAATTCTAACAGAAATTATGTGACTACATGATAATTGTCGAGGAGTCGTGAAATATGTCTAGGTTTGAATTTAAGTTTTTGTAATGGTTAATAGTTCTTATGAGCGGACCATGGGCACTGATATTGGTACGACAGAATGGAAGACAAAATGTGTTCGTTAGGATAGCGCGGGGTCTCTACCGTGGAACTGTGATGGGAACCTCTGCTAGGAGGTGACTATAATCAATCTTCCCGATTACAATTTTGTGCAAAACTTAAATATCTACTAAGCACTACTCGACGGTCACGGAGAGAAGTCATTTTGAAAAACGAAAGTCGATGGTTAGTGCTAAAGGCCAAGGAGCGTGTGAACATACGTTGTATACGCTCAATGCATAGAGAGTGAACAGCGTAAGACGGGCTCCACGCTGTAGGTACATGCGTATTCTAAGTTACTTACTTCTTACTAGTGTTTTGAATAGAAGCAACTTAGTTTGAGGTCGCCTGAAACAGTTGGCGTTACGAGCATCTGAGCAGTTTTTTTAACTACAGTATCAATGTGGGATGTGAATTGCAGTTTACTGTTTATTGTAAGTCCTAGATCTTGGATTTTACTTACTAACTAACTTGTTTGGTGTTATTAAGCGTGTATTCAAATATCAAAGGACTTTTCTTTCGAGTAAAAGTGATTTGTTTGTATTTAGTGGCGTTAAGAATACAAAAGAATACCGGACCTAAGTGAGACCGTTGCGGAACTCCAGGACATTAGGCTGGCTTGATTACAGTCATTATTATTATTGTTATCATATCAGTTCTAAATTTAACTAGCTGTCTGCCTGTCTATCTATCTAGGAAATGGGTCTTAGTTAGCAACAAATTCCTTCTAATTTAGTTTCGAGTTTAATCACCTTTACCAAGTATCTACTCCTGGCTATTCTGCGCAGAGTGACTCCCGTCGCTCTTCACTGTTTTTTTTTATTATTTATTAGCTTTTATTATCCTACTGCTAGGCGAAGGCCTCCCTACTCTCTTTCCACCTCTCTCTGTCCAGACCTGCCAAGGACCAATCTTCACTGTAATAATTTAAAAAAATCCTCTCTTTCCAGCGAACGTTTCGGCCTCTACGAGGTAGATTTTGAGTCAGAATCGAAGAAGAGAACAGCTCGTCTCTCTGCGCTGGTCTACAAGCATATCATAGAGACCAGAGAGGTCGAAGATAACTGGAGCCCCAGCAGCTCGAAGATAGAGATCACTAAGAACGATAAGAAGAGTAACTATAAAGCTGAGTTGTGAATTTAGAATTGACTGGAAAACTAATATTTAATATAGAAATAAAATTTAGGTAAAGGAAAATTGAGAACCGTTTCTTGAACAATGTTCAGTGCTCATGCTTTTAATCTCTCTATTATTATATCGAGATAATAAGTTGAGCATTGTTCCAGAAAATGAAACTGCATCTTCTGTTTGAGCTTAAGGGGGAAGCGTCAGGGTAGCCCGCGAAATTTAAATTTTGTTATGTATTTTTTTGCAATTTGCAAGTCAGTATTACGTTATATGTATGTTGAATAAAGTACCTATGATTCGCTACCGTAACGAATGTGTATTTACAGAATTATAATCATTACGATTAGTAAAACAATATACTAGTTGTACCTATTACTAATTGTAATGATGATAATCCTCAAATGTCAAGATTTCATGAATTAGCGATTCATTAGGATTACCTGGTCTTAAAGAGTTGTATTGATTACTAAATGATTATAATTTTATAAATACATGCTTTTTACGGCCGCGATAAATATGATTTATTTTGATCAACGTACAACCGAATACTGACTTGTAAATTGCAAAAAAACGTAAGAAAATTTGAATTTCGCTGCCTACTCTGACGCTTTCGCCTTAATATTGACATTTAGTACCCAAATATTTTACATACTTACCTACCTTGTGTGATTGTATCAACCCGTGGATAGGATATTACTTTTGTAAATTTTTATAAAATGTACCTACTTAAATAAAAAGTTAAACAATTTAATTAATTTTCTTATTTTTTCTTTCATGAATGAATAAATAACATTTTGTTGCACGCTCGTGTATCAAAAGTGACTATAATTTCACGGCATCTAGCGGTAATTGTGTGTACTACTTTGACATCAAGGTTTGATGTTCTTCAGTGGGATTAATAGTATAGGAAAACTACAATAGATGGCTCTACCTACAACAGTTACTATTACTACTATGCTATTGATAAAAGATGGCGCTACATGTACAAATTCACCTGAAAATTACAGAATAACAAATTTAAATTTGAAAAGCTCTATATTCTAGCAAAAAAATATGAGTAAAGAGCAACCCGTGTCATGTTGTCGGTGTAGGATCTCTACTAAATGATTTGTCTAAGGCCCGGTTCACACTAGGCCGGGCCGACAGTTTTACTCACTATAAGGCTGCTCGCCCACGTCCGATAATCGACGACCGATTTTCTTGGATGCCCCTTTCTATTATATGAGTGCGAAAGGAAGATAAGATAAAAATCGGTCACCGAATATCGGACGTGGGCGCGCAGTCTTATTATCTTTATCTGTGGCTTTATCTGTCGAGTCTTTCTGTTCCCTCTATAAGCTGCCGGACCGACCTAATGTGAGCACCACTGTCGTTACCGTCGGTTTACTGCGCCCCGGCTCGTCACAAAGCAGTTGTGAGTTGGCTTCTGTGTTCAATGGAAAAAGACGACATTCTGGTTGTCATGTGATATTTAAATACACGTCAGTACACGTAGTACACGCCGCCGAAGTAATGTACAAATGGGTGGCGAGAGCCGCGCATGCGGTGGGTTTTGGGCGGCTGTTTTCGCTGCTCCGAGCCGACAAGTAGATATAAACGGCGCAATACAAATCAGTATGGCAATATTATATCCGCGAAATTGTGGCTGCACGTCCGCTAAATGTGTCCTCGCCGACAGATTCATCGGGTCGCCCTAATGTGAACAGCGCTAATGAAATACATTGACGCATGAAAGGCAATTTTTACCAAAAGACCTGTTGGCCACTTTACACCCGAAATTTTTTAAAGTTTTTTTTTTTTTTTTGGAAAAAAATCTTAAAAAATCGCCTATTAGTTCTTCATTCTAACGAATTTTAAATGCAGTTTAAAGGTTTCATAATATCGCCCACATGTAATAAATAATAATAATAAAAGCCATTTATTCAGACTCAAGCAATCAATCTGCCTAGCCTTTTTCCACCTATGTTAGGGTCGGCTTCCAGTCTAACCGGATGCAGCTGAATACCAGTATTTTACATGGAGCGACTGCCTATCTTACCTCCACAACCCAGTTACTGGGTAACACGATACCCCTTGTAAGACTGGTTGTCAGACTTTTGGGCTTATGACGACCCGTAACGACTGTATAAGATCCACGAATGACAGCCGGGACCAACGGCTTAACGTGCTTTCCGAGGCACGGAAAACGAGCCTCTCCATCCTCTTAAATACCATAGCAAATCAAAACGACCAGATTTTCAAACACAATACAGTATTTACCAACCAACGTACCGAATAAATAGGTAGCTGCCGCGAATCAGGAAGCATTTAGAGGTTAACTTTATCAAACTCATCTTATTTTGAACCTTAAATTGTAATAGCTAAGGTTGCTTTTGTTTTATTTCGTCTATTGAATATAACGTTTGCCACCCGCAGCGAGTGTTTGGAATAGCTTTTTTTAACCCATTGTTGCGATTTTTTTATTTTTATTGTAAGTAAACTAAATACCGTATGTAATATGTGTTCAAATTGGATCGAGGGCCTGTCGTGTATAATCTTTTGTTTGCTTTGTTCAAATATTTAGTTTTTTTGTTGTATTTATTTTTATTTCTGTTCAATACGATTAGTCTGTTAAGAGATAGATAAAAATGAAAGTAATGCCGCCGTTTCCATTTTTTTATTGTTTTTTTTTTTCATAAGTAGGTATTATGGCTCATGTCATACAGTCAAATAACTGGACTTACATTTAAGTACCTAAACATTATTTTTAAGCTAATGAGTGCGAGAAAGGACCTCTTCGTAAAGCATTCAACATAGGTAAGAGTACGGGCTGAGTGCACGCTCGACTCGAGCGTCCGGCGGGACGCGGCGTGCGACGTTCTTGTTAAACACATGCAAACACTCACGAGTGTCCTGAGTATAGTTGCAAAACTTCCGAAAAATTCCGAATAATTCCGGAATACTTCTGGGAAAGTTTCTTTAAATCAGAATTATTCAAAATGAATTTAATTAAGATTTTTATTTTTTTTGCTGAAAAATCATTTTTGCATCGATCGTCGATCGCCGCCGCCGCTGCCCCTCTGTGCGCCGGCCGCTGCCGCTGCGCCGGCCGCGCACGCCCGACTGGCGACTGCTACGAGTCGTGCGTGCAGGCGATGGCGGTGTGGGGTGCGGTAAGAGGGGAGATGCTCCCCGGAGAAGTTTTCCCCCCCGCGAGAAACATTCGTACCCCGCAATCGAATGTTTCCGCCGAATATTTCGCCCGAATAATTCAATGGGAATAAACGTTGAAATATTCCCAAAGTTTCGGAATATTTCGGAATACTTCCGAAATATTCGACGGGAATGATTCGGAATTTTTCCCGCCAGCATCTATAGTCCTGAGTGACGGCCGAGCGGCGCTCGGTGAACGCTCTTCGTCGCTTGCACGCAACGCTGAACGCCCCGCTTTTTCACTTTGGTCGTACACTAATAATAATTGGTCTTGTATCCGCGTAGGCATACTCTCGTAGCACTGTCTACGCCAGATACCAGATGGAATGATTTTCTTGAAAAAAACAATTTTAAATTTTAAATTTGAGGAAAAATATTCTCGTATCTTCGGGATAAGTTGAATTTTTATAATAAATTGACCTTATAACCTGGAATTCCTTATCACAGACAGATATCATAAGGTCTTTTGTTAATGGGAAATAATGAACTCTGAGGCCTGTAATCCTCGAAAGGTTAGACAGAGGTGTACCTATAGTACACTCACATTTCACCAGTTATGTTTAAGTTCCATGTAATAGGGGTCGCTGTTGTTGCATTGTTACCATCCTGGATGAAGCTGGCACAGCAGCGCGGAGATGTCACAAGAAAAGAGAGGCGGACTGTGGATGATGAAGATGAATAAGGTGAGCCTATTGCCATTAACCGGATACAAATCCAGACTCCAGGCTGCAACTGAGGACCAGGCCCGGGTCGACGGCATGTTGTGTTCCACGCGCACCTGAAGGAGATGTCAGTACTAACTAAGGGTTGTTCGAAAGAGTTACCGTGGCCCTGGCACAGCCAACTGAAGGAACACGGGTGGGTTTTAGTCAGTAGAAGTCTGACATTCCCGCTCCGCGCAGAGCGGGTGGAATTATTTGATTATTTGATTTTATTTAGTTATACAGTTCTGTTTACGTTTTTGGTTTTGTAATTTTATTTCTGCTTGAGTATAGTTTTCGATTTTTTTTCTTTTTTTTATGGTATATTGGCGTGTACGAGCTGACTTATGGCAATTAATTTAATTTAATTTCATATTTTGTTGCGTAATACTTAAATTATTTTGCGCAGTGCTGTATACAATCAATTTTTTTTAACTGAACAGACAGCTGTGCTGCTGGGGAGTTCGTTGCGCCACTTCTTCTCCCCAGCTAAAGCACTAGGAAGTGGTGAAGGGCGGGCGTTTTGGGGGAATTTTGACGTTCGAAAAGTGCTGATTCTCAGCCTAGTTGAATAAATGACTTTTGATTGATGACTTCCCACTCAAAAAAAAAAGAGGCTATTGAGAAACTCCAAATAAAAAAAACTCAATAGCATTTTGTCCAACCTGGGAATTGAACCTGGGGCCTCGTGCTCATGCCTATGTTAAAACTTAGTCAAAACATTGAGCGTAGATTATTTTCTAAGCAAGGTTACGCATCTTCGTCATACTTCTCACATATACCTCATGAATAAAAGGTTGATATCTACCTACATACCTACAGCTATAGCAACGGGCATAGATCATACAGGGGGAACCTTTTATTATATTTGTAGGATTGCGTCAAAAATGTATGGGATGTTGCGACGCCGTGCGTAACATACATATTTATATGATAATGGAGAGAGTTAAGTGTGGAAAGGGAGTTTTGTAAAAAAAAAATACTTATGCTATGCTATGAGTCTGAAAGAAAACCCTTACAACTGAGGAGTATCTGTTCAAAAGGCCGTATTTCTCTTTCCAACATTTTTTTGAACTTGTAACACAAAATTCCATCGAATGAGCCTAAAACCTCGTTTAAAAGAAGCGTACGTCCCATATAATAAAATTCAAAAATCCGGATTCCAATCAAAACGGATGTATTTCTGCATCAATGTTCTCTTAGATTTTTAAACAGAACAGGCATATTTATTTCTTCTAGAAAAAGCATCTTTTATTTATACATGATTATTTGTAAAACACCAGCAACCTCTTAAGGGGTCATTGTACTCATCATTATGAACAACTTTTACTATGGGACCAAACCTGAAATCTCGAAAAAAACAGCTGTTCAGTACATTTTCACCAATTATGCGAACATAATTGATTGTTCTAAGAACACCTTTACATATTGTTCCTACTTGATGAAAATACTGAGGAGTTCGAACTGTTGGCATGGACCAGCTCCTCTGCTCGTTCTCATAAGTAAATAGTAAAAATAAAATTCTGCTGCGACAAAACGTTGTACAACTGAAAAACTCATACCACTTTCTCCAGGTCAAGCAGCGTTGCTGTACTCCCATTCAAATAGTAGGCATTACAGGCATATTAGATATTTCAGCTTTGTCTCCAGGCCGGCTATGCAGCGCGATGACTCTGGTTTTCAGATGTCCTTAACAGGGCTGTTTCATTTTGTCATCTCTCTTGCTCACACGTGACCAAATTTTTTAAAATGTTAAATAAAATTATGTTTTTTTTTTTTTTGAAAAATGTAATCAATTAGCGAACTAGTAAATAATATTTATTTAATAGATAATTATTAACACCACATTTTTATTTTGTCATTTATTGCAAAAACATCAAAAACAGATCATAATACTTTTTGAGCTGATTTTATTAGATAACACAATAAAAATGTGTTTTTAATCATTACCTATTAAATTAATAGGCATCCTTTCATTTAATAATCATAAAAATTCGGTCCCGTGTGAGCGAGAGAGGTGACAAAATGCCCTCTTGCTTGTTTATCATCAAAAACATAGAAAAGCCGTCTCCATCCTCAATTCGCGTCCATCCATCGCATATGATACAATGATATACTCACGCCGCCCTCGATCCCTCTAAACTTCAACCATAAGAAATCCGGTGAGTAGCACTCCTTATTACATTACTGTATTATACCGCCGTCTTTTTGTTCGTCCTGTTATTTTTGACGAAATTAGCGGCATAGGGGAGAGTGGGGAACACAGATTTTGCGATGGTGGTTGCAATGGTTCATGGTTGCTACAGAAGACTAGCCATGGAGGTTTCTAACGGTGTGAAATTTGAAAAAGATAGAAAGAAAGATAAATAGGTTTATTTGTCACAGAAACACGTGCGCACAAAAAGATAAGAGTAATCAGAAAAACAAAATAGATCTACATAAATAAGGTGTTAAAAAATTACTTTACAAACTTTAAGAGGCGCTTTAGACCATCGAACTGAATAACTTTTACTATGGAACCAACTTTGATATCGTGAAAGTAAAACAGCGTGTCCCGTACAGAACAGTTTACAGGTTAGGCAGTTATTTTTTGCGAGCGAGGTCAAAGTTGGTTCCATAGGTTCGATGGTCTAAAGCACTCCTTAAAATTTGTAAACTTAATTTTTTAACATCTTAAATAATTACAAGCACCAAACAGAAGTCGGTAGCTGGGGGCACTTCGTGACTGTGACAAGAAGGCTTCCCATTCAGCATGATGCTCTGATATGGGGGACCCACAGTACAGCGCTGATTTTCAGTGTTCATCCGAAAACAGCCGATAGAAGGCAGTCGCTCAATGTATAGGTACACTGGAAAGCCGAAACCCAACATAGTAAAAACATAAACCAAACATTGGCTGAAGTAAAAAAGGAGTTACCAGAAATTTATGGTTTTATGTGGCAGTGCTACAGGCACCCATCAAAATTATTATTTAAAGACACCGTATTGAAATCTGCAGTAGGATGCCAACAAGGTGATCCTCTCGGGCCAGTCATTTTCAGTTTGGCTATCCATCCCATAATACAAAAACTAAATTCAAAATTTAATGTGTGGTACTTAGATGATGGAACACTAGGAGGTGACGTAGACACCGTTCTAAAAGATCTTCAATTCGTAAAGCAGCAGTTCCAATCCATCGGCCTTGACCTCAACAACTCCAAATGCGAAATTTACCTTTGTGACAATACCGACAGACAATCAACTATACAGAAATTCAATTCCATAGCCCCAGATATCAAAGTTTTGGAAAAAACTTCACTGCACCTCCTAGGTTCCCCAATTTTAGAAGACAGTTTCTCAACTTTCGTCGACGACAAAATTAAACATTTTAACGATATTTCGGATAGACTTTCAAAAATTAATTTACATTCGGCATTCACCCTTATCAGATATTGCTGTTTTGGTCCAAATTTTATGTATTTTCTCCGCTCTTCCTCTTTATGGAAGCAGCCACAACTTTTAAACAAAATCGATCATATTATTCGAAATACCCTATCATCAATTTTAAATGTGGCATTGGACGATCGCGCGTGGCTGCAAGCCACACTACCCATTCGTTTTGGTGGGCTCGGCATCCGCAAAATTTCTAGTGTAAGCCTACCGGCGTTCCTGTCCTCGGTTCACAGCACCGAAAAGTTAACCACAAGAATCTTAGCCCCTTCTCAGGTTGACTCTGAAGTGCCGTGTTTGACCGACGCGGTGAATGCCTGGAAAGTGGCTTGCCCGGATACGGTTCAGCCCGAGAACCCGTCTTCACAGAGACAGTGGGATAAGCCGCTCTGCAGGTTGGTACGGAATAAACTTATTAATACGTCCACCAATACTGCTGAGCGTGCCCGCCTGTTGGCTGTGGGTGAATGGGAGTCGGGTCTCTGGCTTCAGGCTCTACCGTCACCCAACATAGGCACTATGCTGAGTGACACCACATTCCGGCTCGCTACATGTTTGCGTGTGGGTGCTCCTTGTGGGGCTCCACATCGCTGTCAATGCGGTGAAGGAGTCGACTGCCTCGGACACCATGGACTATCCTGCAGCAAGAGCGCTGGTCGGATGGCACGGCACACTAGCATTAACGACATCATCCGTCGGGCTCTTGTCACCGCCGGGGTGCCAGCAGTTTTAGAACCCAATGGCTTGGCACGCGACGATGGGAAGAGGCCAGACGGAATGACCATAATGCCTTGGAAGTTGGGTAGGCCTTTGGTGTGGGATGCAACCTGTGTCGACACCCTCACGCCATCCCATCTTCTTAGCACGGCGGGTTGTGCTGGGGCGGCTGCTGCAGGAGCAGAAAACCTCAAACGGCGCAAATATAGCAACCTTATTGGGAGCTATATGTTTGAGCCGTTTGGGGTTGAAACTCTAGGGCCTTGGGGTCCGAGTGCTCATCGAGTATTTCGGGACATCGCCAAGCGGTTGGTCGACTCTTCACGGGACCAGAGGGCTGGCCTATTTTTAGCCCAAAGAATCAGCATTGCTATCCAACGTGGCAATGCTGCCAGCCTTTTGGGCACTTTTTCCATTGACAGCGATGCGGACGAATTTTTTGATGCCCTATGAGCTTTTCACCTTTTTATTTTTATGATTTTTATATACTTGTACATAATATACATATATATCTTTTAGTTTTAGCTTGTACATACAACATAGTTAGGAAAAGGCTAGGTAGATGATGAAATGTTGTCCAATCCCACCCACGTCCAGGCTATACCACTAGTCTTAACAGAACAGACAAATCCAATTTTGTAATAACACATTATTGCCTGATACGTATGAAAATGTACGCTTTGATCATATTCCTTTCTCTGTTTAATTTTGATATTTTCCTTCCTTTTACTCACAAGTAATTGATTCGGGGGTAGATCGTAGAGTGCAGTAGGAATCCACTTCTTATTGAGTAGCTTCAAAGCAAGTTAACTTGCAAACATTTCTGATATTTTTTGGCGCAGTCATCGAATCTATTGTATTTTTAGGGTTCCGTACCTCAAAAGGAAAAAAACGGAACCCTTATAGGATCACTCGTGTGTCTTTCTGTCCGTCTGTCACAGCCAATTTGCTCTGAATCTAATGGACCGATTAAATTGAAATTTGGTACACATATGTATTTCTGTGACCCAAACACGGACGTGTAACGTAAATTAACGAATTTTGAATATGAGGGTAAATTTTGGAGGGCAAATAAGAAAATTAAAAAAAGAAGCTTTGCAAACTGTCATTAGTCATTAGTCATTTATTCATTAACAATAATTTGTATCTGAATTTACACAATATCAGTAATCTTATAATAATAATAGTAAGTATAATTTAACAATAATAAAATAATAAAATAATGAAATACAATATAATCATAATTAACATTTTGGCATTAATAATATTTATAATTCAATAAAATTTTGGCATCAGTAAAATTTACAATTCATTAACGGCATCTGATGGTATAATAAATTAAATAAATTGCTCAGTAATTACTAAAATAATAATAAGATACAATAAAAATAACATCATTCGTGGATAAAAAAATTACAGTTCATCGACATCATAGAGACACTTATTTAGTAAAAATGTTTTCAATTTACTTTTAAAAGATCTAGTGTAAACAATGCTTTTAATGTCTAAAGGCAACTTATTGTATAATTTCACGGCTTGGTATCGCGGGCTGTGTTTAACAATTCTAAAATTAGCATATGTTATATTTGGTTTCAAATCTTGTATACGACTACCTTCCCTAATGTGTCGTTCTTCAGATGTTTCATAATCTTGCATATTATTTGCCATATTACTTAAAAGTACAAGTATATAAATACTTGGTACTGTAAGTATACCTAAGTTAATAAAATACTGACGACAACTCTCCCTTTGTGAGATGCGAACCATGGTGCGGATTGCGCGTTTTTATAAAACGAAAGCTCTTTTACAGTTGTAGTCATAACTATTTCCCCAATGAGCCAAAATTTTAGACTCTACTAATGCAAAATAGGTATACCATTTTCAGTTGTTCTAAACTTATTTCGTTTCTTAGGGCTCTTAGAGCATAACAAGCAGATGATACCGACGCATCAATTGCCTTTAATTCTGATTTCCAGTTTAGCAGTCGATCTATATGTATACCTAGGAATTTTACATCGTCAACGAGGTCAATTTTGTCTTCATTCAAGGCAACATTTAAGTCATCCCTATTACGGGCTGTCATTTTAAATAACATTTTTTGGGTTTTCTTACTATTCATTAATAATTTATTTGCTGTAAACCACACATGAAATGCTTGTAATGTGGCGTTTACCCTTTCTGTTAATTTTACCATGTCATTAGCTGCCACTATGGCATTTGTGTCATCTGCAAAAATTACTATTTCAATGTCCATGTCCGATAAAATTGAATTAATATAACTGATTAAGTCATTAATAAATATAATAAATAAAATAGGTCCTAAAATAGATCCCTGTGGGACGCTCGTTGTTATACTTGCAATTGGGGATTTATAAACTTTTTTACAGCCACTTAGTGTCTTATCAATTTCAACAAACATTCTTTTATTTTTTAAGTAGGATGAGAATAGTTGTAAAGCTTTACCTTTTACTCCGTAATGCCTCATTTTAGCCAAAAGTAAGTCATGGGCAATTGTGTCAAATGCAGAGCTTAAATTTACGGCGTCCTCACCTTCCGCCTGACGCAGGTCCTCACCGGACACGGTTGTTTCGGGAGGTTCCTGTTTCGCATAAGGCGGGAGGAAACGCCCGGGTGTCACCATTGTGTGGATCGCCCAGAGGACACGGTGGAGCATACAGTGGAGGTCTGCCCGGCTTGGGCAGAGCACCGCCGTGTTCTCACGGAGGCGATCGGCGGCGGCGATCTCTCGCGTCCGAGCCTGGTCCAGGCCATGGTGCGGAGCGAGAGTGCATGGGAGGCCGTCACCTCCTTCTGCGAAGCGGTAATGCTCGCGAAGGAGGAGGCGGAACGCGTGAGGGAGAGGCAGCCTCACGCCCTCAGTCGCCGCAGGAGACGCCCTGGGCGGCGGGAATTGATAGCCGATTCCCGGCCACCGTAGGCGCGGGCTTGCGGACGGTGAGTAGTGGGTAGCTCGCCGTCCGGTGAGGACCAGGCCCGGGTCGACGGCGCGTTGTGTTCCACGCGCGCCTCAAAGAGATGTCAGCAAAAGATGGGGTCCAATAGGGCCAATGCCGCTGGGGTCGCGGGTTGTTTGAAAAAGATACCGTGGCCCTGGCATAGGCAACTGAAGGAACACGGGTGGGTTTTAGTCAGTAAAAGTCTGACACGCCCTTCCGCTCCACCCAGAGCGGGAGAAGTTATTTGATGATTTCCCATCCACAAAAAAAAAAAAAAAAAGAGCTTAAATTTAGAAAAATCCCTGCAACTCTCATTTTGTTATTAATCTTTTTTGTCACCTCATCCAGCAACGTATCCCCCCCGGGGGGTTCCCGCATTGTCGAGGCGGGGGGGCTCAGTAGCCGTGGCTTGGTCACCCACGGTGAAGCGAAGAGGAACCCGAGGAGGGGCCGCTCGTCAGGGCTTTTTCCAGGAAGTCGACGACGTAGCGGCCAACAGGTAGGTTGCGGTGCCGCTTGGGCGACATCGCAACTGAGGCGGGCCGTGATGTCGTATGGGAGGCATCGCGGCTGAGGGTTGGAGCCCGCGGAGGGAGAGGAGTGCCGGTATTGCGGTGCGCCGCTCTCCCTACCTTCCGCGGCCTTGACGGGGTCGCCACCGTCTGATGGAGGACGCGGTGGGGCCGCAGGGGAGGAGGAGTGTCGGTATTTCGTTGGCCGCTCTCCTCTGCGGCCGAAAAGTGGTAGGCGGCCGGGCCACTGACCTGACCGGTCGCAGGGGGACCAAGGGTGACTAGACACGGGGTCGTCTGGCGCCCATGTGCTGGTTTGGTCCATGGGGTGGTCACGGTGCACAATGTATTCTTGTGCGCCGGTGATGGGGGGTGCTCCCCAGAGGAGGGTCCGGTGACGGACAGCCGCGGCGGGTTCGCGGTGAGTGCTAACGCGTGCCCGTGTTCCCGCCACAAGCGGCAGAGGAGGACACCGTGGAGTTTTAGTGGGTTGGAGTCCCACATAACTGCACTATCTCCTCGTGGTAGTGCAGTATGCATGAGCATTTCTCCACGAAAAAAAAAAAATCCAGGAACGTATATATGGCATCTGAAGTACTGTACCTTGTTACATATAAAATGAAAGGGGTCTCAAATATATATTTTTTTATAATTTTGAAGAAAAGATCTTTAAGAAAATAGACGAAAATTGACTATTCCCCCCTTATCTCCGAAAGCACTGAGCCTAAAATTTTGAATAAAAATACAGTAAATAATAATAATAATAATAATAATAATATTCCACAACTATCACACAACGCCGTCTAGCCTCAAGCTAAGCAGAGCTTGTGTTATGAGTACTAGACAACTGATAAACATACTTATATATTTCTAAATACATACATATATAGATAAATTACACCCAGACACAGAACAAATGATCATGCTCATCACACAAACATTTGTCCTGGGTGGGAATCGAACCCACGACCTCCGGCATAGCAGTCAGGGCCACTAACCACTAGACCAACAGGCCAGTCAAATACAGATTACAGAAAACTCTATGAACTTATATTAAGTCTTATCTTAAATTAAGTCTATGATCTTAAAACAACATGGTAAATCTCTCAATATTGTGCGTACAAACTTATATTTGTAGTTGGAATGTCCCATACATTCCAACTGCAAATGTAAGTTACAGCGTTAAGTTTGTTCTTGGGGTTCATCCCAACTACGAAACCCTTCATTGTGCGTAGTCCGACACGCACTCGGCCGGTTTTTTTATAAGGTTGTAGGCCGTATTGCTCATCATTATTCTCCTGCCCTATCCCAATTTATTTGGGCTCGGCGCAACATGTCTTTTTTGTCCTTCCACTTCGCTATTAGTCGTCATCTCGGTAATCACCAACAGGAAGACTGAAAGTGACACCGGCGACTGAAAATTTGTATGGAAATTGGTTGCCAGGGCATGTGATGCGGAGGAATGAGGAAAATCGGGAATCGGAAAGCGGGGGAATTAATGTGGAGGGCTATACGAGTAGGGGAAGACCAAAGAACCGTTGGATGGACTGAGTGAAAGATGATATGGCTAGAACCATTTCTATTGATTACCAGATATCGTAATAGATAAGTAGAACATAAATACCTAAACTTCGAGGAAAGAAGTAACAAGAGTGGATAATATCTCCTATAAAATCCCGGAATGATAAACATGACGATTAAATCTCGGGATTACGGTTGGTACAAGATTGACTGTACAGAGCACGAATTAACTCTATACATACTTCCCGGGTAAACCCACCACAAGGCCGTTTTGCTACGAAGTAAAAATTTTGGTCGTCAGCTCTCTATTTACAAGGTGGAGATGACAATACGACAGTAAATTAAACTTCGTACCTATAGGTACCTAAAATAATATATAATGACGGTCACAGTCTGCATACAAAAGTTAAATGTAATATATCCAATAATTTAAGTAGTCAAAGATTGGCAAGACTCATAGGTAGTCAGGGCATCACTACTATTTAGTTTGGAAAAATCACTTCTGACGTGAAAACGTTTTTTCACTCGGTGTAGTAAGTTCAATATTTCTGACCCACAAAAACATGTAAGATTTCAACCGCTGATAACTACAAGAGTTTTAATGCTAGAGTAATGGTTGAGCAAGACAGGATATAATTTTCCAATGACGTCACACTGCAACTGCACGCCCATGCGCGCGACCCTCTACTTTTCACTATGTGACGTAATATTAATTCGTATAGCGCCAAAACGTGTTTAACTAGATCAGTTATTCTGGTGTCTTTGTCAAGAGCTGACAAAGCACTAGTTATCAGGGGCTGCAGTCTCGACATAGATAGCGATCGCTTTATGACCGAATTCGGTCGCAAAGTCCTAGTGGCGTCCCTAGACGGACAAAATTGCATGACAAACACGAAAAAATCAAATTGCTTGTCAAGCAATTTTGACCGTCTAGGTAGCCTACTAGGACTGATTGCAGTCGTAAAGCGATGGCTATCTATGTCGAGACTGCAGGACATATAGAGACACTATAGCAATATTGGCCAAAATAGGGTTAAAAACTAATAAGAAGTTGACAATAGCAAAATTATATCGGCTGTAAATCTGCTCGGAAATGAAAAAAACTTTAACTTAAGAAAATTTGCATCAAAAGGAATGCAATGAGCCTAAAAATTTTGGTGCCGAGCAAACACAATAGCTACGGCAGTGCAGCAATGTCTATGTGCAACCGTAATAAAATCTGTTGCAAATAGCAAAAAGTTTAAGATGTCGTCTCATATCGGACGTAAATCTGCTCAGAACTGAAAAAAAATATTATCGGTGAAAGCTTACTTTATAAGGAATGCAATGAGGCTTTATTGGAAACCGTAGTCAATCTGTTTTCACGAAAACAGAGGCGCGGACTCGAACTGCGCCTACTATTTTTTTTTTTAAATTTCGATGTTAGGATTTATTTGTTAATTTCAAAATAATTCTATTCATTAGTGTTGCTAGTGTATTCATTTACTGTAGTATAATTGTCGTCTTCACACCGTGTATTGTAGATATAGCTAATGGCTAGCTTTTGCCATCAAGTTCGTCCGCTTATATTTTCATATAATGAGGTGTCATCCAGATTTTAAGTTACCGCGTAGGTACTTATTAAGGCGACGATAAACGACTTTTAATGATTTTAAACTGAAGATCACGACTAAACGAGTAGTGTTAATGCTTTGGTAAAAAATATGTGTGTTTTAAAAAGCATTTTCTGGATGACATAGTATGCGAATATTTCAGATAATGTTTATATTACATAGTGTAATTAATTTGTAAAGTTATGTCTAACGCGGATAAAAAAACTGAGAATCACGCAAAAACTATCAAGCATATTTTTTATCTTTTAGTATAGGTTTAATTATTTATCTTTTAGTTTTTAATAAATGTATAATGCGTCTAATTTGGGACGCGCTTCTTGATGTGCGAGTCCTATTCCTGGGTGGACGACGCGTTGCATGAGCTCAGCACAGAACACGCAAGCTATTCCTTGGGCAGTTATGCCTTGGAATTGCTTGAGCTTGAGTAGCCAACCACTCAAGCCCATTGACATATATGTACGAATATATCTGTGTCTTAAGGAGTAGTTAAAAAAACAAATTCGAAATTTAACATGCTGGCCCGCAGATTCTCCCGCTGTTCTGAACAAGTAAAAATAACGTTGTTTAAGGCGTATAGTCGAAGCTTTTGTACGGAAAATCTGTGGGTCAGACACACCAAAAGATCGCTAGGTGTCCTGCGCATCCAGTATAGAGTATAGAGTTCTAGAGATGCTTATAGAATGACATATTGACATTAATGTATAGATAATTTGTACGTAATTTTCTGTTCCTTTATTCTTGTCTGTTTATTTGTGTGTACATAAATGGTTAAATAAATAAATAAATAAATAAGTTCGGTGGCTTTTTATCTGAATTAAATTAATTATATTTTTATTTATTTATTTAGCACCCTATTTCACAACTGACGAATCATACGCATAGACAGGTAGGTACTATCGGCACGCCCATCACGCCTCTGCCAGACGGTCTATTCTGTAAAAATCTCACCGTGATAACGTAGGTGAAGTGAGCTTGAAGAGAGCTGTCATTCCACCTGATGCTAGGGATTGACACTATCCACGCTCACTAAGTTTTCACCGTGTGATTTATACAGAATAGCACTGCTGTACTGTCTGCGAAGACAGGCGTGATGCTACGTCACAATTGATGTAAACCTATTATTATACCGTCGGCTTACTCAAAGCCTTAAAGTACTTCGATATCTCAATAAATTCACAAGTACATTACAAAAGACGTTAATTCCTTTCAACTGCGGTCACCTATATTGTGCCTGGTCGTAATAGTACACAATAGATACTATAACGTGAATGATGTCCGTCTGTCCAGATAATCCTGAGAGGAAGATCATCTTAGTGATTGAGTTTTTTTTTTTTTGTTAAGCCCTTTCAGATTCGTGGTGCGTGCGATACGTAGTGAGAGGGGAATGGAAGCTATACAGGATGAAATTGGATCGCGAATAAAAAAATCAGCTGTTCCCTACATTTAAATTTAGCAGCAGATTTTTTTCGCGATTTCAGGTTTGGTCTCATAGTAAAAGTTGTTAATAATGATGAGTACATTGACTTATTAAGAGGATGCCTATGAATTCAATTTCATTGTATATCATCACTACATATTATAAAACAAATTCCCCCGCCGCGTCTGTCTATCTGTATGTTCGCGATTATCTCAAAAACTACTAAACGGATTTTAATGCAGTTTTCATCAATAGATAGAGTGATTCAAGAGGAAGGTTTTTTACATAGGTAGTACCTATAGCTTTTCTACATCCATGCGAGCGAAGTCGCGGGCAAAAGCTAGTTAACTATATATGGAGGACCTCGTGGCTAAGTAATAAAAGCCGCACGAGTCGATCCATCAGGCTAAGCTACGCTTGCCGGGGTCGGTCCTTGGATGGGTGACCATCTTTACATACCAAGACTCCTCTGTGCCTCGGAAAGCACGTTAAGCTATTGGTCCCGGCTGTCATTCGTGGATCTTTGACAGTCGTTACGGGTCGTCAGAAGCCCGGAAGTCTGACATCCAGTCTTACCAAGGTATATCGTTTTACCCAGTAACTGTGTTGTGGAGCTCAGGTAAGCAGTCGCTCCGTGAAAAATACTGGTTTCAGCTGCGATGCTGAGAAAAGATTAGGCAGATTGTTTGAGTACCTATATTAATTCATGTTTAATAGGTTAATTCAGGCCGAACAAAAATAAATCAAACACTTCCCACCTATGATTAAAAAAGAGACAAAATATTTATAATATGTAAATTTGGCGCTACTGTTTCATGTTTTAATTATATAACAACATTGTTATTAGAAACTCATCGAATTCTCAAATTCACCTTCCAAACCGGTCGACTTACGTATTCGTATGAAACGCCCTTACACAAATATTTCGCCGAATTACGCAACCCGGCTATTGTGCACACTGTCCATTGTTGGATATTTACGTGAATACCCGGTCAAGTGTGAATTTAATGCGATACTGCTACTTATCGTTGTGTGGAGTGCTTGAGATTAGCTTTAAAGTAACCGACTTAGTGTAAAGTGTGGATAAAAGCATTTTAAGAATGGCTAAAGTCTTTATCATAACGATTTATTGGACCGAAGGGTATTTTTTTTTTAATTACCTACTACAGAATTCGTTCTATTGTCCTTATCTCCATTTATTTGGGGTCTCGTAGCATGTCTTCTTCTCCCATAACCCATCCGTCTCCTGCAATGGATAAACTGACACAGTAGGTTACTAGGTAACGACGCAGCTGACGAACTAGCTAGGAGAGCATCCAGCACGTCAGTCTTTGGAACCGAACCAATCGTACCCTTCAACCAGCTACACAGGTGGCTACAGGAGTTCACCCACACACAAGTGGAAAGTTGGTGGTCCTCGACACCGCGTTGCAGGCAGTCCAGGGAGGCTATTCCATCCTTAGATGGTAAGATAACCAGGCAATTATTACGCCTGGACAGGAATGGCTTGCGCCTGGTGACGGGGACCATCACAGGACACTGCTCACTAGACAAACACTCCATAGACATAACGGACAGCCATCTCTGTCTTGCATGGAGGCTGAGGGAATCGTTGCGCATGTGCTCTTTGAAGGCACAGGCGTTACCCAGATTAGAACATAAACCCTCGGGGCACCCAGATCTTTCAAAGATGTTCTGAACAGACTAGAAACTATGCTCAACTTTTGGAGGGAAGTGGACTGGTTGGAATTACCACCGACGGCCGCCATGGCTCATGTATAATGGTCCACTTGAAGGACTAAGTGCGGAAACCAGACCCAACAACATAGAACATAGAACCCATATGTCTCTAATCTAATGGCTTTTATACGCACTCTGGTAAAAAAGACAAACCAGAGACTAACATCACAAACTATGGTTGGACCAAGGTCAGTGCAGGCAAGCCAAGGAAGCACTTCCCATAATTGACGGACGCCTCACGAAATTAGGCTCTCCGATGAACTAAATAACATCTGCATACAGTTACAGCAGCCATAACTGGCCACGGGTCATTTAATAAACACCGCTTTGTCATGGGAGTCACATACAGTCCACTGTACAGGGCCTGCATGGAGGACAACGAGACAGCAGCTCCTATGGTTCTATAATACACGGTGGTTGCCACATACACAGCAAAGTATTTCGGTAATCCAGGTAGCCTCCGTGAGACGGCCAGTAATACCAAGGCTTTACTAGCCTTCCTTGAGGAGCTTGAGTGGGTCAAATAATCAATTTTCAAAAAAACGCGCTTTGACGTGGAGTTGCGAAAACCAGCCCGTCATACCAATACCACAAATTAATACAGATGGGACACTCCGCAGTTTAGGTATGAAGCTACAAGTACGCGGCGTGCCTATCTCACTGGGCCAATTCAGTAGGACTGCCGCAGTCAGAAGGTATAAGAGTCACGCGTTAAAAAGAGAGGCAACTTGCAGGTGAATATAACTGTAGGTAATAAGCAGTGGTCGGAGTAGGTAGAGCTGTTTTTGCTACTTGCGACATGCGGACATAACATGGATATGCCAAATATTTCCCGGAATCCCGGGTATTCTCGGAATTAAAAAACTATTGTTTAAGTAGTTTTTATAGGAGTAGGCAGAGTTTTACTTAATTAATTCATATTTCAGGAAGCTACCTCTAACAACATTCCAGGATCCCTGTGTGTGTATATAAGTAACTATATACTGTTTGGGTGCTCACCTACTACCTGCTCATAACTGCCCACTTACCCATATTAACTGACTTAAATCAATCGACAATTTCAAAATCCCGGGATTTCAGAGGTATATCCATGTTAACATCAATGTTTGCGGTCATTCACCCCAAACAGCTCTACCTACTCCGACCACTGGTAATAAGCGTTGTGCGACCTGAATTGCACTTTATTGTGTCTTAGCAGGAGTCGCTTTTTATTTAAATAATTTTGCGGAGTGTCCCATCTGTATTAATCTGTGCCAATACCAATACCAAAACAGCTTTTCTAGACAGGAAATTTCACCTTTTCATCCATCGATTTTTCGTTACTTTCCATCAAATTTTCTATTTTTAAGACGCAGATATTATATTCCAACGACCTTGCGTGCTCTGTGCTGAGCTCACGTAACGCGTCGTACCAATAATAGGACTCGCACATCAAGGAGCACTGTCCCAAATTAGACACAATATGTATTTATTATACATAAAACAAAAGGTATTATATTAAACCACATATACTAAAAGATAAATTATTAAATTATCTTTAAAATTATGAACGTTTCAGTAAAATACGCTTGATAGTTTTGCGTGCACCTCAGTTTTTTATCCACGTTAGACATAAATTTCACTGCGCACGCGGTTCGGTTGTGGAATTCACTTCCACCTGACATTAGGGACTGCCAAACTGTTGCAGTATTTAAAAGAAGAGTGAAAGAACACTATCTTTCCATTTCGTCATAGTTAGTTTAGTGATATTTATTCTAGAAGTATGTATGTATTTAAGTATTTATTATATGTTTTATTAGCTTAGTGAATTGTTTTTTTTAGAATTTATGTATTTTTATTTTCTCTCTTTCTCTACATCTCTTTTTATCCTCTGTCCTATCGCAGGTATGCTGGTAGAGATTTCTTTAGAAATAAGCATCACCTTTGTGCGTAATTTTCTGTTCCTTTATTCTTGTCTGTTTATTTGTGTGTACATAAATGGTTAAATAAATAAATTTACAAATTAATTTCACTATTTACTTGAAACATAATCTAAAATATTCACATATCAAGTTATTAAAAAAATCCTCTAATTTAACATTCATTTTTTTTTAATCATTAACACCATTCATTTAGACGCGATCTTCAATTTAAAATCATTAAAAGTCGGCTACCGTGCCTTGTTTGAAAGTAACCGAATTTACAGACAAACAATTGTGTTTGAGATTATTTAAGAAGAGGACATCTTGTATCATTGAAATAGGATATCATTAAGAAAATATTACAATTCAAAATCCATCTTCTACCTGACCAATTTTCTCGTTAAGCCGGTAACACACTACCCTATAAGGAATACCCAAAGAAGACACCACCGTTGTTATTTATTTGTGTAACTCAATACTAATGTTTACTTCGCCAGTGTTAAGTCGGTGACAATCGTCACAGATCGTACGAAAGATAAGCAGGATGGCAGGATTACCTACTTACTTTAAAAGTAAAAGTGTTTTTGAGATTTCTGATCAGAGATAGTTGGAGAGTGCTGCAAATTGCGTAGGCACCTAAACTCCGTTTGAAATAAGATTAGACGTTTAAATAAACCTTTTTTACGGTCCGTTCAATCGATTTTTGACTTTAGTGGCATGACAAATGGCAGCTGCAGTAAACAGTTGGTATTGTAACCACGTTTTTTCTGTTAATGCCATTCTTTTATGCCTACGGAATAGAAGTCAAAATCGGTTAAACGGACTATAAAAAGTTGTATTTAAATATGTAATCTTATTTCAAACTAGCTGTGCCCCGCGACTCCGTTCGCGTGTAAGTCGTAACATACATAATATACTAAAATAACATACACATTGTTTAATAGAACTCCCTCGTCCCCCGACCCGCTGCGTTGAATCGCCCGCCCGCGTTATTTGTTCGCAATTTCAAGGGTTTTAATTTTTTGCAGGGAACCGTATTTCTTTTTCTAATATAAAAGGTAGTTACTCCTTATAACGTCAGCTATCTGCCAGTGAAAGTCCCGTCAATATCGGTCCCGCCGTTGCGGAGATTAGTCGGAACAAACAGACAGACCGACAGACAAAAATTGTAATAATTGATTTTTTGTTATAAGTACCGTATTAACCGTATATACTTTCTTATGCATTTAGTAAAAAGCTGTTATTTTGACTTTACAAACGGACACTCCAATTTTATTTATTTGTATTGATGGAGTATATGGTTTCACGGGCTTAGAAAGTAAGCAAATCTTGTTAACCATTTATTTAATTTTTGACAGCTCGAGTATTAATCAATTAGTGATGTCCTAATGCGTTACCGATTCCATTTCTCATAACAATCGACTTTATTTATGAAGAAGCTTTAATCGATTTAACACATGGATATTTTATTTTAAAGAAAAATGTAAAGAAAAACAGCGTCCACAAAGTATTGCATTTTTTTATCTTAGGTTGCCTAAATACATAAAAGGAACTTCATAGGCGTGCTTATGTCAAAAGTAAAATAAGGTTGGAAAGATTCCAAAAAAAAAAGATAATGACAAAAATATTGAATGAATGATGTAAAGATAGTGATTACATTTATGTAAAGATTTTTCAAAGAACATTCCTGTTAAATGGTTATACCGAGATGACGACTAGGTATTAATAATAATAATAATTGTTTATTTATAAAAAGGTCACATTTACAATAAAAAGGTTAGCTTAACAAATAAACTAGAACACAGTTGTTTATTTGCCTGAACTAGGTTGAACCTGTGTTTCAGGCTAGAAAGTGCAGTGTATGCTATAATACGTATATAATAAATTAACAAAGAGTACCTATAAAGTATAAAATTAAATTAAAAACTTAGGTAAATAGAAGTAAAATAGTATGTTAGTGGTTCTATTTGCAGACAACAAGTAGATCTTCTGTCTGGGCATAATCTATGGTTAGTAAATATTTAAGTATAATTTTTTTACAGCTAAAGTAATTTAATTTATAGATACTTAGTTTCCTATTTAATCTATTGTACAGAAATGGGCCTAAGAATGTAAAAAATCTTTCTACAAAGACATGTTTTGAGGTCGCATTGGATAGGCATACTATATCATTCCGTCTTTTATTAGTATTGTCAGTATCGTAGGTAAGCAAGGTGTGCTGTTTTAATACTAAGTGCATAATGAAAAGCTGGCGAACCGTTAGTACGTTGCAGGATTTATAAAGCAGATCTGTAGGAAAGAAGAAGGGATGGAAGTTTGCTACCTTTAAAATTGCTCTCTGAGCTCTTTCAAGAGGAAGCAAATTAGTTTTTGGTGCGCCACCCCAAGAAGTGATACAGTATTGAATTACAGATTGACCTAGGGCCAAATAAACTTGTGTGATTAATTTTATTATACAGCCATTCAGAAGTACCTACCTATGTAAAAAAGGACATGTTGCGCTAACCCCAAATAGATTGGGTTATGGGCAGGAGAATGATGATGGTTGTAATCATGATTAGTCTAATGATAACGAATAAATATTTTCGTTTATCTTCTAAATACTTCATTAAAACAATTCACTGACAAACAACGCACAGCCCAAACCAAACCCCTGGGCAGCGGGAATCGATAGCCGATTCCCGGCCACCGTAGGCGCGGGCTTGCGGACGGTGAGTTGTGGGTAGCTCGCCGTCCGGTGAGGACCAGGCCCGGGTCGACGGCGCGTTGTGTTCCACGCGCGCCTCAAAGAGATGTCAGCAAGAGATGGGGTCCAATAGGGCCGATGCCGCTGGGGTCGCGGGATGTTTGAAAAAGATACCGTGGCCCTGGCATAGGCAACTGAAGGAACACGGGTGGGTTTTAGTCAGTAAAAGTCTGACACGCCCTTCCGCTCCACCCAGAGCGGGAGAAGTTATTTGATGATTTCCCATCCACAAAAAAAAAAAAGCCCAAATCAAACAGAGTTTTTTTGTTTGCATGTTTGAACGCGCTTAATCTCTGGAACTGCCTGTCGGATTCGAAAAACTCTTTTTGCATTTCGGTTTAAAGATATTTATTCTCATATAGAACACACTTAAAATATGAGATTAAATATAAATAGATCATGCACTTATACTATTTGCATTTGATGGCCCAATTCTTGAGAATGGCAAATTAACGTTACGCCACGAGACTTAGGAGCTGAGCAAAAAGAAAAAAAAGAACGCTAAGCGAAATGAAGTAGGTAATAACGCGAGCAGGCGAAACGATGCGAGTTTTATAAAAAAATGTGGCTGTTTTTTTTTAGATAGACAATAGTCTATCTTACGACTTCCACGCTAACGAAGTAGCGGGTAGAATCTAGTAAATAAATAAATTAAGACTTGAAGTTCAATATTCAAATTACTTCATCCACTTAAAATTCCAAATGCGACATACCCAGGGCCTGCAGTCTCGACATAGGTAGCGATCGCTATACGACCGAATTCCGTCGCAATGTCCTAGTGGGGTCTCTAGACGGTCAAAAATTGTATGACAAACACGACAAAATCACATGGTTGTCAAGCAATTTTGTCCGTCTAGGTACCCCACTAGGACTTTGCGACCGAATTCAGTCGTATAGCGATCGCTATCTATGTCGAGACTGCAGCCCACGGACTGTAAAGTCCTCTTACGCAATTTTTCTAATCCCTTCCAGTATCTATCCATGGAAACTCAAGAACTCTGTTGTTGTCTGTAATCGACTTAGCGCAAAAAAAGAGTATTGTGTGTGTTACTTGGTTGGTGCTTGACTACCGATGTTTAGATGGATAGAGGTTACTGGACCATTATATGTTTAAGTATATGATAGTTGGTATGTACTTTTGATACCATTCATCAAATAAGCTTAAGTACTGATACGTTCTCAGAAGTATTGGCAAAAATAAATAAAACAATCACCAAGATTTACAATTATTGTTATTAAAATAATGCAATTTCTCAGAAAAAGATCACAAGTTAAATACAATTTGTACTTACATTATTCACTCGCCGACAACTAGCACCAGACTGCTCTGAACTCGAATGGCCTTTTTTTTTTTTTTTTGTGAATGGTATCTCGTAGTTGACCTAGAGAGGTCGAGACTACTTAACCGGACTATCCTGTGGCTGCCTTAAGAAAACTCAAAGCCTCCAGCCAGGGGCAAAAAACTTACAGACTAAGCGACTACACGCTAAGGGCTCCCCCTGTGGGGAACGGGCCTCGGCTTAGGGCGTCGCTGGGGGGAGGACAGCAAGATGGGACAGGCTGGATCAGATTTGAATTATTATTATCAGGGGAGTTTAAAGCTACAGGCTCAGCTACGCCACCAGCTGGCACATCATACCCGAGCAAGGGACGGGGGGGAGGACGATTATTACGGGGTCGTCGCGAGGGACCTCGGCGGCGAGGTCGGAATGTCGATTTGTTTTTGTTCCTATGGTCCCTACTGCTCTCCTGGAGAAGAGTTATGGGGTCGTCGGGATCTGAGAGGACAAGCCTGGGGCGGCGGACCTTACTAATACGAGAGGGGACATAGCTAGCCGCCTCGACAACCAGAGGGTTGCGATGGTTGGTGGCTGAGTCGAAGAAACGCTTGGAATTGCGTTTCAAGAACTGGGAGATGGTGGGAATATCGAGATCGACATGGAGGATTTCGTTCCGAACGAACCAAGGGGCTCCCGTTGCCTTTCGGAGGAAACGGTTTTGGAGGGCCTGCATCCTATGAATGAGGTGAGGTTTTGCGTGCGCAAACACTGAACCCGCATAGGTCATGATGGGGCGAATGCACGCTGTATAAATGCGCAATTTGCACCTAAGTGACAATTTGCTACGTGCATTCAGAACGGAGTGGAGTCTACCGAGAGCGAAAGCGGCGCGCGAACGCACCTGCTTTATGTGCTCAGCGAAGGAGAGGTGGTGGTCGAGGGTCACACCGAGGTATTTGGCTCGCGTCTCCCAAGGGATCGGCTTGCCGAACATGGTGATCGGTCGGGGGGGGAGTAAATGGCCGTGTCGTCTGCGAACAGAGCTAACTGCGCCTTTTTACTTTTCGGGATATCGCTGGTGAACAGCGTGAAGATGAGGGGAGCGAGCACAGAGCCCTGAGGGACTCCTGCACGGATGGGATGGGGGGAGGATAGCGCTCCTTCTATGCGATAGCGAAAGGTGCGATCCGACAAAAAGTCTCGTAAGATGAGTACGAGACGATCCGGCGTTGGTAGAGCTTATATAATAAGCCGTTGTGCCAGACTTTGTCGAACGCTTTCGCTATATCAAAGAAGACAGCGCCCGTCATCAAACCACGTTGGAAGCCAACGCTTATGTGTTCGATGATGCGGTGGACCTGATGAACGCAGGAATGCTGCGTTCGGAAACCAAACTGCTCGTTAGGGATGAGACCCTTGTCTCGGCATAGTCTCTGAGTCGCTTATAAATAAGCCTCTCATAGATTTTGCCGAGCACATTGAGCAGACTGATGGGGCGGTAACTAGAGGGCTCAGCCTTGGGCTTACCGGGCTTGGGGATGCCAATTACAGTGGCATCTTTCCATGCTTGAGGAAAGATGTTGTTGCTCATGGCACCATTGAAGATGGTGACTATGAGCATTATAAGGTGGGCGGGGAAGAGTTGGATCACCCTATTGGTAATACCATCTGAGCCGGGGGCTTTACGGGGTTTAAGACCCTTGATTATATCCTGCACCTCGTCTGGAGTGACGGGGGGCAGGGGACAATCAGGGTCTTCAACGGGAGGGAGGGAGGCTCTACGTTCGACTTCCGCGTCGACCTCAGAGAGGTGAGCTTGGTCTACAGGTTGAGAGCTGGGTGAGCACTGAGTCTCAAGACTGTCGGCTAGGCATTCAGCCTTGTCGACATCATCGAAAGCGATGGTCTTGTCAGGGCGGATAAGGGGGGGCATAGAGGCAGTCTCTTGGGATCTGAGCTTCCTCTGGAGTTGCCAGAAGGCTAGGTGGGTAGGCTCTAGGTCGCTCAGCATCTTATCCCAGCCAGTGTTACGCAGCTCCTCTATACGTTTCTCTACAGATCTCTGTAAAGAGCGCATATGGGCTTTGTTCGCGTGGCAGGGAAAGCTGCTGTAGACACGGACAGCCGCGTTCTTCTCATTCAGCAGCTCACGTACATCGTCCGGCAACTTCCGGCGATGGTCTTCCATCGCTGGAATTTCCCTTGAACAATCGTCCAGGACAGATTGTACGTGTTCTGTGAATGAGTCGATCGCGGCCGTCGTGTCAGCGATAGAGTCAAAGTGGTCGGGGATGGAGTCTAAGTGGGGGGACGTGGTGGATTTCAGACATTCGCTTACTTTCCTCCAGTCGGTCACTTTTTGAGTGAGAGGGGGTTGGCTGGGGTCACGGAGACCTATGCGGGTTGCCAGGTTTACAACGACTGGTCGGTGGTCAGAGGTCAGTTCATGTATCGCCTCTATAGAATCCAACCGTAGGTTGACATTCTTTAGAAGCGCTACATCAAGTACGTCAGGGCTTGGTCAGGGTTGTGAGGAAAGTGAGTAGGAGTCATCGGGGTGATGACATCGAAACTCAGGAGGGAGCAGAGGTTGAACAGAAGTCTACCTCTGCGAGAGGTCCTAGTACTATTCCAGGCGGAATGTTTGGCGTTGAGGTCACCCGCTATGATAACGGATTCACTCAAGCCAAAAAAGGTGGAAAGGTCAGCAAATAGGGAACTATCTGAGGAAGTCGGGGAGAGGTAGGCCGATACTAGAGTGATCGGTTGGTGGCCTGTCATGTCTAGGCGGCAGACAGTCACTTCTAAGTCTGAGAGGGGGGGAGGGTCTATAGGGATGCAGTATAGGCCCCTCTTGTAGTAGATAAGGGTGCCGCCCAGGTGACATCGAGTCCTGTCGTTGCGAACTATGCGATAGTTTGCAATAGACGGGTTTCGATGACGAGGCTTTAAAAAGGTTTCCTGAACTAAGAGGATGTCTATTTGGTGATCGCGGAGGAAAGTGGCGATCTCAGTACGTTGGCTATGAATGCCATTGGCGTTGAAAAAACCTAACTTGAGGGAACGGGGTTTGATTCTAGCTAAGATGCCTTTATCCATTGTTGATTTATTTTTTGGTAAAGGCCATCAGAGCTTGCGTAATCTCCGGGTACGCATTATAGATGCTCTGGATCCTGAAGAGATCACAGGCATTCCTAGCGGCCACGATTTCGCTGGCCATTTGGGTAGCTCGAGGGGACATGAAAGTCAGGAAGGTGCCAGAGATAACGCTAAAGTTATCTAGAGGCAGGCCTTGACTGGCTCCTGCGGGTGAGCGAGAAGGGGGGGGGAGCTGAAACAGCGGGAGCTGAGACAGCGGGAGCGGGGGCAGCAGCTCTGGGAGGAGCTGTGGGTTTCCGGGCATCCGTGGGAGCCAGGATAAGAGGGGGGGAGGAGGAGGCTGGGAAGCAGCCAGAGCAGGGAAGGCCTGCTGGTGGTTGAGGTAGTTCCACGGACTGGGTCTCTGAGGACTCAGTCGCGTGGGCATCTCGGTTGAGGGGAGTACCAAAGACGGGCATTCCCTTTGCTGGCGAGCGTTGGCACGCTTGGCCAGTTTAGGGGAGGAGCTCTTTGGAGCTTTGGAGCAGCCACGGTAGTTGGCTGGGTGCCCCGACAAGCCACATAGCACACAGCTGGGTGGGTCGGGGCAGAGGGAACGGTCTTTTGGCCGGGGGCAATCGGCCGTGCCATGCTCACCCAGGCACTTTACGCACCTCGGTGTAGCATGGCAATGCCGCTGCGAGTGGCCATAGAGCTGGCATCGGTGGCATTGGCCAACGATGCTGCTCTTATCGGGTTTTTCGATCTGTATGCCTGTAAGGCAACAGATCGATCTGACCGCGAAAATGGGATGATGGCCCTCGGTGGGTGGACATACCGTACCATGTCGTATTTTGCACCGCCTCTGGCGCGGTGCATGCGGTGGACCTCGTCCACCGGGACATTCTGCGACTGAAGGTCGGCTTTTATGTCCTCTACAGGGATCTCCTTCGGGACCCGGCGTATTACCACTCGGGTCTGACGCTCCTCAGGGAGGGCATAGGTGTGAAAAGACACACCTCTGTTCCTCAGGAGCTTAGAGAGTTCCCTGTAGTCATGAGACGAGGGGACTAGGACTTTAATACCCTGTTGGGTATTGCGGGCGCTGGTGTAACCGATCCTGAGATCGGCGCACCATTTGGACACATCGGTCCATTTCCCTTTGTCCTGAATAAACAAGGGAGGAGGGGGGGCCAACTTCTTCTTGCGAAGAGAAGCATCCTGCGAGGAGGATGAAGGGGTCGAGATAGGGGCGGAAGCGGGGGAAGCCGCTTGAGCAGGGGGAGAGGCGGGGGCAGCAGTAGCGGGGGATGCCGCTAGAGCTGGGGGGGAGAGGGGGGAGGGGTCGGGCCACGGACTGAGGCAGTCGTAACCTTCTTAAGCGGGGCAGAGGGGCAGGGGGCCTTAGAGCCCTTCAGCTTCCTCTTCTTGCTTCCCTTACGGAGGACGGGCGTAAAGCCATCGTCCTCCGAGGAAGCAGAGGAAGCGGAAGCCTCAGACTTTGGGGCCTCCTCGTCGGAGCCAGAGGCGGACTCGTTGTCGGACGGGGAGGGGGCGCGGTCGGACACCGAATCGGTGTCCATGCAAACGGTCGGACAGGGGGGAGCGACATCGGGGATGTCGGAACAGGGAACTCGAATGGCCGAACGAATTGTCACTAATAAGTTCAATCTCGCGAATGAAAGGAAAGACTAATGTGAATGATTGAATGTAAGTCAACTGATGTACTGATTAATGAATCGTTACAGTAGGTACTTACTCTGCGAAACGTGGAATTCATCTATGTGATGGGGTCCACAATAGTCCTTAAGTTAACGCCTACGATAAATATAAGGTGTATCTATTCATACACGAAATCTCTTAAGGGGTCATTGTACTCATCATTACGAACAACTTTTACTATGGGACCAAACCTGAAATCGCAAAAAAAAATCAGCTGATCCCTATATTTATGTTCGCATAATTCGTTAAAATGTAGGGAACAGCTGAATTTTTCTTCGCGATTTCAGGTTTATAAAATTAAAAAAAATTAAAAAATAAAATTGTTTATCGTGTCTCAAACGGTTTGGTCCTATAGAAAAAGTTGTTCGTAATGATGAGTACAATGACCCCTTTAGAGAATTCGTGTATGAATAACACGTATGAGTATTTCCTTTAGTTTAGTAAATATGTTTTCATGTGCAATTAGAACTGTTACGTGATAAATAAATAAATAATAATATAATATCCTGAATGTCAACTTTCAGTAGGTACAGATGCTATCAGGTAAAGCTACCAGAAAGTGTCATATTTTCCCAATCAACCTTGAACCTAATGCTATTTTTTTTATTTGAGATGGGTTTGCTCTTGACTCTAGTCTAGGTCAGAAGTGACAGAGACAAAGTCGATGATGGAGTGAGCTTACCCAGAAGAAGCCTGTTCACTCTCACTTTGAAGAGATTAGGGTTGTATGCGCTCGGAAACACAGACGCAGGTAGCGCTATCGCCTCGCCAGGGTTGCGGGTTGTTCGAAAGAGTTACCTAGTTAGTTAGTTAGAGAAGGAACACGGGTGGGTTTTAGTCAGTAGAAGTCTGACACGCCCTCCAGCTCCACCCAGATCGGGAGAAGTTATTTGATGATTTCCCATCCAAAAAAAAAGGTTGTGCTATCGCAGTACTTTTGCGATAAAGTTGAAAATCTATTAAAGAAATTTGACAGATTATAGTAGCTTGATGTGCTGGTGTCTGTACATGTTACTGTATTTCATTTTTAACACAATTTATATACTTTCACGATTAGTGAGTTTATACGATCTGCAATTCACAACTTCCAAGATGTTTTGTTGTATAAAAGATTGTATTTCGTTTTGTTTACAAAAAATACTTCATTTGTTGTGTGCTGTTTTTTGTTTAAAGAAGACTTTGTTTTGTTTGTTTAAGAAGATTTCAT
Organism: Dicycla oo; assembly: GCA_948252095.1. NCBI lineage: Eukaryota > Metazoa > Arthropoda > Insecta > Lepidoptera > Noctuidae > Dicycla > Dicycla oo. The sequence continues at coordinate 4,776,317 of OX411732.1, read as the reverse complement.
TTTTTTTTAATTTTTTTATTTTGACGTGAAAACGTCTTTTCGCTCGGTGTACTGGTGGTAGGTAAGTTCAACATTTCTGACCGACAGAAACATGTAAGATTTCAACCGCTAATAATTACGAGATTTTAAATGATAGAATAATGGCTGAGCACTCAAAAGATAGGTCATATTTATAACAATTTTAAGGTCAGGTATAATTTACCCTTTTCACTATGTGTCGAAATATCAATTCGTATAGCGCAAAAACATGTTTAGCTAGATCAGTTATTCTGGTGTCTTTGTCAAGAGTTGACCAAGCACTACCAGCCGGTCTATTCTGTAAAAATCTCACCGTGAAAGCGTAGGTGAAGTGAGCTTGAAGAGAGCTGTCATTCCACCTTCTGCTAGGGATTGACACTATTGACAGCTCACTCCACGCTCACCTCACCTAAGTTTTCACGGTGAGATTTGTACAGAATAGCACTGCAGGACCTAAAGCGAAACAACAGAAATATTGACAAAAATAGGGTTAAAAATGAATATGAAGTTGACAATAGCTAAATATTGTCGTATCGGCCGTAAATCTGCTCAGAAATTAAAAATATTATAATCGGTGAAAGCTTACTTTATAAGGAATGCAATGAGCTTACTAAGTCTAGTGTTGAGCAAACACAATGTCTACGGCAGTATCGAAAACCGTAGTAAAATTTCTACTATACTTTTTTGCGTGTTTATTTTTTTTTTACTTTAGATATACATACATAGTCTTTAACTCTTTAATTCGTGGACGCTTTTATATAGGGATGCATCCGATACCGATGCCGATATATCGGCGATACTTCGGATTTGCCGATATATCGGCATCGGTGATACTTTTAAAATTTCGCGCTTCAAAAAAGTAATGTAAACGCGCGTGCTGTTTCGCCTATTACGAGAGGCACGAACGATGACGTCTTAGACCCAAACTTGAAAAAAATGGCACAGAAATACCAAATGTGGGTTTCCAAATGAGTTCTGTCGCATCTGAGAGATTATTTTCCACCGCAGGTCTCATTCAAACAGACTTGCGAAGTCGCCATCTCCACAAAACTTGAGAATATTTTGTTTTTTAAATAAAAATCTTATTAATGTTACTTTTTATTTCTAACACTACTAACCTTAATGATTAATTTTAATAACTAATAATCTCATTCTTAATCTGTAATTTTTTATATTAATTATAAAAAAATAACCCAATTTGTGTTTTATTTATTTTACCTTCATTTAATCGGTATCGGTATCGGTATCGCCAATATTTTATAAGAGTATATCGGTATCGTATCGGCAAAAAGGAGTATCGGTGCATCCCTACTTTTAAATGACAAATTGTAAACGCTAATTCTTCATTATTTACCTATACCGACACAAGACTGTATGCTTTCTGAAGAGTAAATAAATACATAAAACAGCGACCATACCGCCTGAACCCCAGTTATAAATGACAATTCACAATGATATACTTCAATACCACAGATCATAAAAGTGTTTTTATGATCTGTGTTCAATACAGTGCAGTGGCCGCCCCATCTAATTTGCTCTAACAGCTATTTGTCATCAGCTAATCTTCGTAAACATTGCGTACGGTGGATTGAACACCAAGTGTTGTTACTGTCCCCTGCTTCAATGACAAACTGTTCAGGCGAGAGTAGGGTAGGATCACCAGTTGTTGTGTAGACGTAACAAATTAAAAGCAGATTTTTATTGCACAAAATTATTGCTTAGCGTCTTGATCTTGGCATGATGCTGTTAGAGATTAATTGCATTATTTTAAAGCGACCACATAACGAAGGCTCACTAACGCCACGCAAGCGGTGGTCTCACGTGTTCCGCACCACGTGAGTCGGTGGACACTTAAAAAATCTAAGTCATTCATATATCAGTTATCTAGTTTCCATAGTACAAGCTCTGCTTAGTTTGGGATCAGATAACCGTGTGTGAAATGTCCCAGGATATTATTATTATTATTCTTTACAATTTTGACTAACGTCTAGTTATTTTGATTGTATATTTCTGTGCATTATTTGCCAAGAAGTTAGATCCTTGCAGCCATTTTTACTTTTAAAATATGAATATAAATATATGTTCTGTATTGTAATGTTTAAATATTATTGCTGATTTGTTTTGCAGTTTCCAGGGTACATGTTTGATTCTTTTAACCTTATTCCAACCTCTGTAAAATACGCTTGCATTAAACTGATTTGATTTGAATATTACAGAATTATTCATGCGTTTTCATTTGTTTTAAGTTTGATGTTTCTGTATTTTTTTTTATAATTTCTTCACTTCTAAATCCCACAGACGACAATCGCGCGCCTCACCTCACTTCATCTCTTTACAGATTTATCTATGCATCGGCGTCGCAACAATCACTGTCCCACCATTATTTTGTAACTTAACACCATGTTTGTCAAAAGTTTCTGCTAAGTGAAATACTTAACAGATTAACTATAGCGATCCAGTAGGATCAAGATTTGTTGAGTAAAATATTGCATTGCGTATGTTATCGCGCTTGGTGGAGTAAGAAGAAGAAGAATTTGAAAAAAAAAAGTTGAAAAAAACACGTTCAAAGTTTGAAAGTAAGTGTTATTCAAAGCACTATCGGCAAAACTTATGTATGCTCAGTTTAGAAAATATTCGTGCGGAAGCGCAGCTAGTGACAGACCACACCCCTTCCTCGTCTCGCCCAATTAGATACAATATGCAAATGTGTAAGTACAGGGTCTGTAACAAAAAATAACAAAAAACAGCAACAAATCATATCAAAAATAAATGTGCATCCTATTGGTCTAAACATGTCTCCGGGCGATCGAGTCGTGAGCCGTGCTATGCAATTATCGCATTAAAAGTGAGCAGACGGAAGTTTGGTCGATAGTGCATTGCTACAAGAATCTTTTGGCGCTTAAGAGAAGATGGCGGCGTTAATTCAGATTTTGTCCGCGAGCTAAAATATCCTTGCACAACTTTAAGAAAGAATGTACATAGATTGGTCGATTTCATATAAAAGAAAATAATGGCATACATTCTTATGTATAATTCTTCTCTACGTGTATTTGTCACCTAACTCCTCCTAAACGGCTGGACCGATTTGGATGAAATTTAGTGCGTACATTTCAATGGGTTCCTGGATGGTTTGAAAACACAGTTGTAAGTTTGGCGGATCCGCTAGTAATGTATATAATGGTGGCCTAAGACTTTAGTCAAGTTGTATAAGACCTCTCTTGGAATATGCTAATGTCATCTGGGACCCACACTTCAAAAAACACATCACTGTACAAGATAATGTACAAAGAAGTGCAACCAAGATGGTCCGCACCATGCGAACTTATATACCTTACGAACAGCGCCTCGAAGACCTTGGCCTTATCACACTGGAACAGCGTAGACAAAGTGACTACCTCATTGCGACGTACAAAATACTTACAGAACACAACGAAGTGCCCAGCCTTCAAGACCTTTACACTCTGAATGACAACAAACATTTGTGTGGGCATTCCCTAAAGTTATGGGAAAATTCATCGAAGAAAAAGCCTTTAAAGCAATTCTTGTCTAACCTAGTGGTAACAGCATGGAATAGGCTTCCTTAAAATGTTGTGACGGAGTGAAAGAGTCACTGAACTGCTTCAAGAACCGACTGGACAGCTTAAATATCTTCAAGCTATTTGATAAACACGCATCAGCTAATTAGCTGCTAGTGTATCTAACCAAATAATAATAAAAATAATATAGCTATGAGTTTACGATGTCAAAAAACGCACTCTAGGAGAACCATACAGATAGAGAATGGACTAGGCATTCCGTATTCAGTTGTGCAGTGAATACAGACCGAAAATAAGAAGAAAGAAAGAAACTTTAACAGTTTATTCACGTGAAAGTGACGCACACAAAATACACATGAAAAGCGAAACACAAAATAATAAAATATAACAAACCACACAAAACAAAAAACTCAACAACAAACAGTATAAGCGAATTGCGGCCAGTAGTTTTTTTTTTAGGGTTCCGTACCTCAAAAGGAAAAACGGAACCCATATAGGATCACTCATGTGTCTGTGTGTCTGTCTGTCTGTCCGTCTGTCACAGCTAATTTGCTCCGAATCTAATGGCCGATTAAGTGGATATTTGGTACACGTATGTATTTCTGTGACCCAAACACGGACGTGTAATGTAAATTAATGAATTTTGAATATGGGGGTCAATTTTGGGGGCAAATAAGAAAATTAAACCGTGTGATATATCAAATGAATATATTTTTTTGATAATTTTAAAATAAACAGTTTTAAAGTTATTTAAGAAAATAGACGAAAATTTACTATTCCCCCCTTATCTCCGAAAGTACTGAGCCTAAGTTTCAAAATACAGTAAATAGTTCAATACCTATAGATTACAGGAAAACTTATAAGAAGTCTATGATCTTAAAACAACGTGGTAAATCTCTCAATATTGTGCGTACAAACTTACATTTGCAGTTGGAATGTATGGGAGAACATGTTGTTTAACTCTACGGAACCCTTCATTGTGCGTGGCCCGACACGCACTTGGCCGGTTTTTTTAGTAGTACTTCAGGTATTGGCCGCATATTAGCTTTGTCTCTTTCTACAGAGTGTTCCCTTTTGTGATGCTAACGCTCAGTCCAATTCTCTATGTGTATGAGGAAAACCCACCAACTTTCATAAACAACGTTTCAGTGACGTCATTCGCCGGTAAATTACGGTCGCTATGTGGCGGCCACCGCTCTTCTAAGGAACCGTAGCTTAAGAGTAATTATTCAACATCTGCCTAGCCTTTTCCCAACTACGTTGGGGTCGGTTTCCAGTCTAACCGGATGCAGCTGAATACCAGTATATTACATGGAGCGACTGCCTATCTGACCTCCACAACCCTGTTACTAGGTAATATGATACCCCTTGGTAAGATTCGTTGTCAGACTTTCAGGCTTTTGCCGACCCATAACAACTGTCAAAGATTCACAAATGACAGCCGGGACCAACCATCTGAGGACCAACCACGGCAAGCATACTTAACCTGATCGATCGAACCGTACGGCTGTTATTACTTAGTTACAAGCCCCTCTTAAGTGTCACTAGTCAATACGCCAACAAACAAATGGATACTTATGGTACGTGGAACTAGTCACATGTCATCTCTAAAAACCAATGTCCTTGAAATTAAATGAAATGTTTATATCTGTAAAAGGACCTTTAAGATAATGCAAATGTAATGTAAGGCAGTTTGACATTTGCACTTGACAATTGAGTCTCCGAGATAAAAAAAAAACACCATAGATCTTTTAAGACACTTTTACACGTTAATATTTTTGGTCAACATTTTAAAACTAAATGGCGCTGGCATTTTCTAGCTGACTGATCCCTGAGAAGAAATACCGAAAGAAACTCAGAGGTCATGGTCTCTTAAAGTCCAAACATTATATTATTAGGATTTTATGTGAGTCTAACAATGCAGGGCCATGCCTGAAAGGGCCTTATCAAGATAATATCAGCCAAAGTTCAAAGCAAAACATGAAGCAAAAAGAAGAACTGTTCTGTGAACTATACATCATCGTTATGAGAAAAGCAAACCCATTTTCCAAGCCCCACGCACTCGTAATCAATACTCTTTCACAACTATTACCAAAAAGCCCTTTTAACAAGGGTATCACAATTACTATCACAATTAGAAGAGAAAAAAAGCATTATTACCGGCCCTGTGCAGTTTGTAGTACGTATTCTTACCTAAGGGCAGCCACGCGCCGCCCATTACGGGCTTAATTAAATAAAACGCACGAATATGTTTTGGTTCGTGTGAAACGGCTTTAGTGAGTAGAGATTCAAAAGGGTAATAGGTGATTTTTAATTCGATATTTAAAAAAATGGATCTTGTATTTTTAGGTAACGTGTAACATTACTTAGGTATGTAAAATTGTAGGTACAGTCAGACAGAAAATGTTGTATTTTACTAAGCGAATGCAAAAAGTGAATTTTTGCCAATATGTAGGGTGACTGGTAATTAGTAAACGATACTAAGACACATGATTGTACTCATGATAACAAACAATTTTTACTACGGGACCAAACCTGAAATTGCGAAAAAAAAACGGCTGTCCTCTATATTTATGTTCGCATAACTCGTCAATATGTAGGGAGCAGCTGATTTTTCTTCGTGTTTTCAGGTTTGGTCCCGTAGTAAAAGTTGTTTGTTATCATGAGTACAATGATGTGTTTAAGTATCGGTCACTAACAGTAAACCTATATAGGTATTGTCAAAACCATTACATCTTATGATGATATTTTGAACTGTATGGGCGAATGGTTATTTTAAATTGGCTAGCTAAACTCCGCAGCCGCGATTGGTATAGATATTTAAACACGATAAAACAAAAAAGACATTAATTTGACTTCTTTCTTTTTTGTGGGGTCATCGACCGCAATTATTGTAGTCACTTGAAGTTTTAATATATTTTTTTTTTTTTTGTGTAAACTTCACAGACGTGATGGGTATCGATATTTAACTACGATAAAACATAAGAAAACAGTTTTTCTCAACTTATACTTCAAGTTACTACACTAGCAGCAGTCGCTGACCTCCCAAAAAACCTAAAATGTTTTTATTTTTTATTTTATCGTATTTAGTTATAGATGCCCATAGGGTCTTTGGAGTTTAGCTAACCAATTTACAATCATCCAAAACTTAGCAATTCAAGTAGCGTTGAGAAAGAGAAAGACAAAAAAGCATCACAAGAGATTTTTTAACTATTCAGTTATTGTATTAATATTTCAAACCCCACTTTTATTTATTTGCGCAATTTTATTCAATTCCCAGTCAGTTTCCCTTTTTTTCATCGATCCCATACATTTTCAATACATCTAAGTGTGCCGCGTGGCGTCCCATGCACCGCTCGACAATAAAGCGCCCCATTCACTTTTAGACTCGAGAGCCGTCGCATTATTGTATACAGTACACTTCGGTAATTTTCTAAAGGTTGATGCGATTTTTTTTTGGTCAAAACTTTTACAAAACGACTATGACGTATGATTATGTTATTTACCAAGTATAAACCTAATATTTAATGATATGATACGATCGTAAACAAACTTAGACATTGGCATTGGTGAAAATGTAAAAAAAAAAATAACAAACACAAACTGAAATATAGTATACTTGGCTAAGTACTAACAGCCGCACGGATCGATCCATCAGGTTAAGCTACGCTTGCCGGGGTTGGTCTGTGGATGGGTGACCATCTTTTCATACCGAGATTCCTCCGTGCCTCGGAAAGCACGTTAAGCCGTTGGTCCCGGATGTCTTTCGAGTATCTTTGACAGTCGTTACGGGTCGTCAGAAGCCTGAAAGTCTGACAACCAGTTTTACCAAGGGGTATCGTATTACCCAGTAACTGGGATGTGCAGGTTAGATAGGCAGTCGCTCCATGTAAAATACTGGTATTCAGCTGCATCCGGTTAGACTGGAAGCCGACCCCAACATAGTTGGGAAAAGGCAAGGCAGTTTGATTGACTTGGTAAAAAACCTGCCTAGACTTTTCCCAACTATGTTGGGGTCGACTTCCAGTCTAACCTCATTTAACAGTATTTAATATGGAGCAACTGCCTATCTGACCTGCACAACTCAGTTACAATGTAACACAATACCCCTTGGCAAGATTGGTGGTCAGACTTTCGGGCTTCTGTTTACCCGTAATGACTGTCAAAGATCCACGAATGACAGTCGGGCTTTCCGAGGCACGGAGGGGTCTCGGTATATGTTATGCATTGTCCCATCCACGGACCGATTTCAGCAAGCGTTGCTTAAACCTTAAGATCGACCAGTTACTGGGTGGAGGTTAGATAGGCATTTGCTCCATGTAAAATACTGGTATTCAGCTGCATCTGGTTAGACTGGAAGCTGACCCGAGCCTGCTAGACTGTGTTTTCCTTCACCGTATCTAGAGCAATGGTGATGAAATAATTTACACAAGGTAAAGCGCCCGTCAGGGTTCGAACCTACGACCTACGACTCGTATAAAGTCGCGGCCGTCACCACTGGGCCACCATACATACTATAGTTTTAATTATCTAAATTAAATTTAAGAAAGAAAGAAAGAAAATACCTTTATTTGCGATATATATGGCGCAAAGAAATAAAAAATAACAAAATAAAATAATTAAAGAACAAGTTTGGGGAAAATATGCGTCACATTCACGCAAAACGGCCGTCGCTCAGCATAATGCCGCTACCCCATACGAGCCAGAGCCTCAGCGCTGGTTTTGATTTTTGGTATGGTATTTGGTAATGACGAAAGTACAAATGACAATTAAAATGAAATAAATAACAATATTGAATATTTTCAAAGTTTATATAAATATAATATTGAAGTTGAGATCGTTGCGTTCCGTCAGCGCTAGCACCCACCGACTCCGACGCCGGCGCTGCGAACGGATGCATTATCTGTGGCGGCGGCGCAGCTGTCAGTAATATTTTAGCTGTTTGTTTTGTTGGAAAATTATATAAAATTTTGTGTGATTGTGTGAGTTTGTGTTAAAAATAGAGATTTTATAACAAAATAAAATAATTTCAATTAATTAATTTAATTTCATGGTCTCTTTAAGGAAATCTTGAAACGGCCGGTTGACACTTCCCGTGACCCAAGGACTGGCCCTTGACCAGAGGCTAAGCATTGCCATCAACGTGGCAATGCCGCCAGTCTCTTGGGTACATTACCAGTCCACAGCGATGCGGATGAACTTGTCGACGCCATATTTTAGTTTGTGAATAGTTTTACTTCAGTTAGGATATAATTTAAAAAGGTCATTAAAACTTTGTATATTCATTTGTTAATGAAGCCAGGGAATGAATGCGAATGAAGTACAAGTGAAATAACCATTTGAAAATACTGCCTGAATCGAAAATTTATACAGATATTCAACTTGCAGCAAGTCAGACCATTGAAATTTAACTAAAACCTCGTAAGTATCAGTTCTGGAGCCCATATCAATAAATATTCATCAGCGACTCAATTCTGTTCGCAGTAAAGAGGTTTAACTTGGTTGCCCCCCTCCCTCCCCTTTAGCTGTGAATAACCTCCCATCGTCGTTGTCTTACCAAGCCCTTGTTAACAGGGTGTATATCAGTCAAGAATTTTGAGGATTTTCTGTAAAAATAATTAACACTGTTGTAGTTGATTGCACATACTATTTATGTAAAAAAAAAAAATATCCTGGGCCATTATTCACACACGGTCATCTGATCCCAAACTAAGCAGAGCTTGTACTATGGAAACCAGATAACTGATATACTATATACACTCTATTTTTTGTAACTACATACTTTTAAAATAAGGAAAATGATTAAATTTTAAGGGCGCACCGCGCTTTTTGTACACACACAAACACATTTTTGTAACCCTTTATTGAAGTAGTAAAGAAATAAATTTAAATCTAGTCAAATATATTGGTAGTATTGGGGATATTATATTACGTAAACAGATACACGACGGGAATACATTCGCAAAGTTAATTAGGTAGCTGTCTTCGAGTCATTTTTTTCCTCTATTTCCCTACTTTTTTATATAAATGAGTAATTTGATATTATGATACATTTACATTTTTTTATATATATTTATTTTATTTGATAAAGTTCGTAGATGACTGGATGACTGATGAAAAAAACAACGAAATACATCGAAAAAGTGCAAAAGTGTGGTTATTTTCTTTACTCTTTACACGGAAAGAAAAAGACAGAGACAAAGGCAAACGCTCAGTGCGTCGTAAATTCTCGCAAATGTTGTTTGTTTGTTATTTGTTTGAACTTAATTTGTTCGTTTATTCAAATTACAACTGTCATACTTTGACACTATTATCTATATGAAATGGCTGTCAATATAGGCAATGTCAATATAGACATAGGGTGTCAATTTTGTGTGTTTAAGTGTCATAAGTAATTTCTCTGGTAGTATTTACCAGAGTTCGTAGTATCCTCTTCAACTCCGCTTTATTTAAATAAACTTGTTTAAGGAGATTACGAGATAGATATACCTACGCGAACTACGTTACTTCAAAAATTATCTATACAAATAAATAAAATAGAAGTATTTGTTTGGAATATCAAAATAACAGCTTTAACTAAATGCATATGAAAATATACGCTACTTATATTTAAAAAAAAATATTTTTTTTGTTCGAATTTCATTTCACCGAAAACTATGGACTATTTTTTGCTATATGCATTATTTGACATATTTTTAGATCATCGAAGTATCATGGTATTTTACCGAACTATATTTTTCGCCGATTTACAAAATAACTTTTTGCTATTGGCCGAAGCCTCTTTTGAACTTTTTTCATTTGCCATATTTTCACCACATCGAAACAACATTTTACGGAATATTATGCCCGCGTAGGCGCGGAGGGGTGGGCCAGCTCGCGAGCTGAGGAGCTTCGGCTTGCTGGCCAGCTTGGCCGACTAGCTTCAGCCGCGGCGGTAGGCCTGCAAACCACCTGCGACGATAAGTTCGTTGGGGCTTCCCAAACCATGCAGCGACGGAGCCGTGACAGAAACAATGCTTGCTGCAAGTTGCATGCCTGCTTGCAAGCTGCATGCCTGCTTGCATACTGCATGCCTGCTTGCATGCTGCATGCCTGCTCGCAAGCTGCATGCCTGCTTGCATGCTGCATGCCTGGTAATTAAAACAGTGGTATAATGAATGTTCGAAAACATAACATACATGACTGGCCTGTTGGTCTAGTGGTTAGTGGCCCTGACTGCTATGCCGGAGGTCGTGGGTTCGATTCCCACCCAGGACAAATGTTTGTGTGATGAGCATGATCATTTTTTCTGTGTCTGGGTGTAATGTATCTATATATGTATGTATTTAGAAATATATAAGTATGTTTATCAGTTGTCTAGTACTCATAACACAAGCTCTGCTTAGCTTGAGGCTAGACGGCGTTATGTGATAGTTGTGGAATATTATTATTATTATTATTATTATAATACTATGAACAAATGTTATTTCGGTTAAGTGTAACTTCGGTAAAAAGTTTTTCGACCAAATGAAAAGTTGGAGTAACGAAAAAAATCGAATTGATAATAGGTCAACTGATACAGTGGCAAAATCGATGCAGTAAAAAAAAAAGAAACGGAAATAGTTGAAAAGTTTTAGGTGAAATAAAATTCGGTCAAATATTTTTCGAGCTTAGGTAACCCTGTCTGTCGGTTTGTTACGGCTAATCTCCGAAACGGCTGGACAGATTCTGACGGAACTTTCACTGACAGATAGCTGATGTTATGACGAGTAACTTAAACTACTTTTATTTTAGAAACATAATTAGAGTTCCGCGCAAAAAACTGAAAACCTATGAAATTGTGAGCAAAATCCGATTCAAATAGGGAAGTTGTTTTCCGACACAGCTAGTAAATTATGTAATGTTGTGACAAATAAAACTACCGGCACTGTGTAAATCGTAAGGGCCGGTTTTTTGATCCGTAGTTAACTCAACCAATGGTTAAACATAGAAATAGCTAATGGTTGAATTTCGGCTAAATGTGAAAGGCTACACATGAATGTATTCATGTTAGCTCATTCAAATTAAAAATAGTAACTAATGGTATAACTTATTCATGTTTAGCCAAAATTCAACGATTAGTTACTATGTTTAACCATTGGTTGAGTTAACTACTGATCAAAAAACCGGCCCTTAGACAGCAATACTGCATTATGATGACGGAATAAATAGATATGGTGGTAGATCAGAAATAGATAAATATACCAAACATTCAAAACACTATTTTGTCCATTCACACTTTAAGAGCGTTTATTCGGCGAGGGCTGGCAACGTCGCATTTCTACAGGTTTTTCGTGATTATTTTAATACATTTAAATCAAATTACTATTTTTTTTAATACACTCTATAGATCGTTAGTATTTATAAGTATGTATGCTATTTTTTTTACAGTAATTTGGGTATTTACTCATAAAAATTGACAATATTCTATAAAGAGAATTGTGTAGTAATTTGATTTGCATGTATTAAAATAATCACGAAAAACCTGTAGAAATGCGACGTTTTCAGCCCGCGCGGGATAAGCGCTCTTAATATTACCCATTACACATACTTAATTGTTATAGTTAAGAGGGTTTACTGCGAAAACCATCTAAGTGCTGTCAAGTCAGTTTTGAGTTATTGCGTTTTAAAAGTTTATACCTAATTAAAATGCTATATTTTTTTTAACAAAATGTTTTTACCATGAAATGTCTTCTAAACTGTTTAACGTAGCGCTTAGTCGGTTTTATCAATATAAAAAGGTCAACAAGATAAGATTTTTTTAAGTATTAGTAGTAAGTAGTAACAAATTTTTGCCAAAAATGTTGTTTAGCAGGTTTTCGCAGTAAACCCTCGCATCCTTGGTCAAATAAACTGCCCAAAACCGACTAAATATCATTTCATTTTAAATATCATTAATATTCGGACTAATCCCGCTCCACAGCCTACATGGCAACCCTTCCAATAGAGCTAGGTATTACGCGGTATTCCAATTTTGTCGGTAATGTGGACGGCTTTCAAGTAACGCGTTGTTATTTTGTGCCAGTGTTCGTACAGTTTTAGACAACCAATTTATTCAATTTATTTAAGTACATGAATCAGTAGTCACACTGATTTTGGAAGTAATTAGAACTTGTTATAGTAAATCCATCCGCTTCAGGATGACGCTGCTGGTAGAGAGATGTATGTCAAAAACTTTTTTACAAATAAAAAAAGAGAAAAAAAAAACATCCGAAATTAAGATTTTTGTAGTTTTTTTTTTTTTTGTAAAAATTTTTATAAAAAGAAAAAAACGGCATCCACCCATCATACTAAGTGGGATAAATACGTATTATTGAAGCTAACTCAAAAACTACCCTAGCAAAGTTAATATAATAACGGTTTGGCTGTAAAACCTGTGTGACAGTCGACTGACGGGTGGACGGACTCGTGAGTGACAGCACTAGGGCTCCGTTTGGACCCTTCCGGTACGGAACCCTAAAAATGGCAAAGTTAGATGAGTTTATTTTTAACTGACAAAAAAAAGGAGGAGGTTCTCAAGTTGACGTGTATGTATTTTTTTTTATGACTATGACCACGCATAACTTTTTACAGTGTAGTCCGATTTGAGAGTATACCTCGAGGTATACCCTCAAATCGGACTACTCTCATGGGACCACCATGTAACATTTATTAACTTTGCTAGGGTAGTTTTGGAGTTAGCTTCAATAATACGTATTTATCCCACTTAGTACCTATAATGGATGGATGATGTTTTCCTGTCACTGTAATTTACATAGCAGTTAGTGATATTCGAATTTGTGTGGTGTAGGTACCACAACTAAAATGTGAAAAATAAAATCTTTTTGCAAAAAAAAAAAACACACTAAAAAAAAGTGAAAAATTACCTTAATTTCGGAAGTTGTTGTGTCGTGGTTGTTGGAGATGCCACTTCATCACAAAATTGCGTTTTGACAGATTAGTTATATGAAAGCACGGCGACGCAACGCATTATGTAGCAATTTGGCAGTTGTAATTACGTTTATTTTGAGTCTTATAATTTATTTATTTTTGTTTAAAGTATGAAATTTTACTTTAAGAACTAGTGTTTATTCTGATATAAATTTTACGTAATAATATGAATGTAGTTAAGGTAAATTTACTGTTAATTCTGAGCGTTTTTAGTAGTTTTATGATTTTGAATGGGATTATGTTTTATAGCTATTTCATACATATTTCAAAATTCTGAGACCACTATAGACTAAACTACTATTTTAGAGATATTATTATATATTTTTCATTTCGTTCGATTCCCATCCAGGACAAACATTTGCGTGCATGAACATGTCTGTTTGTCCTGAGTCTGGGTGTATTTATCTATATAAGTATGTATTTACAAAAAAAAAAAAAAGTAGTATATGTAGTATATCAGAATTAGAATTAGAATTAATTTATTTGTAAGAATGTAGTTTTACATCGTATGGTGTTAATATTTTTTAAGTTCTATACATTCTACCACAACATAGGGTGTACAAATATTCAAATGTGTCAATAAATAATGTGACAAATATTATAATTACAGTAAATTTTAAGATTTGTGTTTTACAGTAAGTCCAATTTGAATTAATATTATTATAAATTAAGTGTTCGTTACTTTAAAATCAATGTCAAAATTAAGTATTTGTCATCTTAGATTTTTACAATATTCCATATATTCGCCATTGTCATAAAAGCAATTTTCTAGTAACCAACTTGTCAGCTTTTTCTTGAACATAAGTATGGGAAGTTCCTTAAATGAGTTGGGTAACTTGTTATACACCTGAATGGCATTTACATATACATTCTTTCTAAATATTTGCAATCTACATTGAGGTACATTTAATTCATATTTATATTTATTTCTAGCAGAAGCCGTTTTGTGGCTCACTTCAGATTGCATGCGAAAATAGTCCGGATATTGTTTTACTAGCATACATAGTTCTTTGATGTACATGCATGGTAAGGGTAAAATGTGAAGTTTTTTAAATAGAGGTTTACAACTGTCCAAGAACCAGACGCCAGCTATTGCCCTAAAGCACTTTTTTTGTACCCGAAATGCCCTTAAAATTTCAACTGAATTGCCCCATAGTATCAGACCATATGACAGCACAGACGATACGTATCCGTGATATGCAGTGACTGCTGCATCTACGGACACTGTTGATCGTAGACGTTTTATTGCGTATACGAATTTGTCTAGCTTATCGCATACGTAATTGATGTGTGACTTCCAGTTACAGTTTTGATCCACTATTATGCCTAAGAATTTTGTGTTTACTACTTGTTCTAGGATACTGTCTTCATAATGTATATTAAGACTCTGAAAGTTTGATTTATAAGTTTGAAAATTCATTATTTTTGTTTTATTTAGATTTATTTTAAAATTATTGTTATTAAGCCAAATTATTATGTCTTTGATTGCTTCATTAACTTCCAGTTCCAATTTATTTTTGTCTTTACATTTTATTATTAGTGTTGTATCGTCAGCAAACAAGATCGT
The DNA here is from genome assembly GCA_948252095.1 of Dicycla oo. Taxonomy (NCBI): domain Eukaryota; kingdom Metazoa; phylum Arthropoda; class Insecta; order Lepidoptera; family Noctuidae; genus Dicycla; species Dicycla oo. The sequence goes on along the minus strand of OX411732.1, from coordinate 4,761,248 downwards.
TTCATGGCGTGTTGCATTGGGAAGGTCATTAATATATAGCAGATATAAGAATGATCCCACCACGCTGCCTTGGGGTACTCCTACTGCATTAGTTTTAAAATTAGATTTATAGTCTACTTTGCTCCCATCCGCGACTTTTGTAATTTGCACACATTGACGCCTATCACTGAGGTACGATCTAAGCCAGTCATTGGCTTTGCCCCTTATGCCATATTTATCTAATTTGCTTAGTAATAACTTATGATCTACGAAGTCAAAGGCTTTACTCATGTCAAAAAAAATTGCTGCTACAGGTATGTTGTCATTCATTGCCTCAGTTATTATTTTAATTAAATTAAAACAAGCTAAAGAGGTGGTGCGATTTTTCCTGAATCCAAATTGCTCCCGCCTTAGCAAATTATACTTGTCCACATAGTCGTATAGCCTTTTTAATATTGTCTTCTCAAATATTTTTGATATTATAGGAATTAAGGTTATAGGTCTATAGTTCGTCATGTCAGATTTATCACCATTCTTAAATATCGGTTTCACTATTGAGCTCTTTAATGCGGTTGGGAACTTGCCTTCTGAAAACGATATGTTAATTAAGTAGCTCAGCGGTTTGCATAAGTGATTAGCACAAGCTTTTATAATTTTGGTACTTAATTCGTCAAAACCGACAGACGCAGTATTTTTAAGGTTTTTGATTACCCTGAACACTTCTATAGGGTCAGTAGGATTTAGGAATATTGTATTATTGTGATTAATGTCCATAGTTCTATTTATAGCGTCAATATTATACGTAAATTCATTATTATTTGTCAGTTGGATATAGTATTCGTTAAACACGTCACAAATTTTTTGCGGGTCAGTGATGTTGTTGGTTTTTAATACTATTTGTTTTATGTCGTTACTTTTTTGTGTCTCACCAATTTTTTCATTAATATAGTTATCTGGTTTCCATAGTACAAGCTCTGCTTAGTTTGGGACCAGATGACCGTGTGTGAAAATGTCCCAGGATATTATTATTATTATTATTTCATTTTCTTATGTAATAAGTAGTTCAATCCACGAGCTCAAAAAAGTGCCGTTGCGCATTTGATGAAAAACTTGTTTCGGGATTTTGGCTTTATCTATATAGATGAGAAAAAGTTGCGAAAAGCAAGGCCGCTATGGACTACACTAATAACTATTCTCCACCGCTTAATTAGTCAAGTATGTCGTATTCTATCAGTATCTCATAATAAGAACACCAACAAAAATGTAATAGCGATCTTAACTGTTTAGCTCGTGCCATACGCCACTTGAATACGTAATACTTTGTAATATTTATTCAAGAATTAATAAGAATTAAAGAACACAAGCTATGCATTTCGCATTGCTTGTAACTTAAAAATTAAATGCCTTTGCGGCTTTTTTTTTTCTCAGAAAATTATTTGATCAATTCTGAAAGTATTTCAAATATGTACGTGTAAAAGTTAAGCGCAGCTTGGAATCGTCGTCATAAACTAGTTTTATTATAACGATGTATTTTGGCTGAGTGTACGCCTGGATTTGTCACTGGCGAACGCATAATGTGGAGCTGACTGTACTTTGAACACAAATAGTGCAATAGGTAATAAAAATTAAAATGCTGTTATCTTTTATCTCGTTTTATCTTGTTTTGTTTCTTTTTTTTTTTGTTATGTTAGGAATACTTTTCTTGACAAAACTAACAATTTTTATTGCAATTACAAGCTAGCTAACAAAAACGGGGTTAATTTCCTATATAATAAAATAGATAATTAATGATGTAACTTCAAACCGACCAAACAAAATGCTCACTATAAAAAAAAAAACTTAGCTTTTAACTGTATGCATCAACATAAAAAGCAAAATCTCTAATGTCTAATTTAAAAAAAAGGATGTCACATCTCTACAAAAACAACACATAATAAAAACGAAATGAAATAAATAAATTCACACCTAACCTAACTGGAAAACGACGGTGGCAGAGAAAGTTAATTTGAAAATGGATCAGCATAACCGACCAATGGCGGGGTTGCCCGAGGGAAGGTCGACCAATCGCGGCGCCGGGATTTTCGCGCGCTGAATTTTTATTAGCTGAGATAATAACGCGCCATTTTCCGACAGGTCCCCTTTTTCGTTTAGGATTCAGTGAGCGAAGATGTGAAACGATATTATAATTAAAGAAGATTCAAGGAACTCAATCGCTTCTTTTTAGGCAAATGTATTTAATTTAAAGTATACCATTATTCCAACGGACAATACTATCTTTTCAAATTACATGTTGGTCTATGTGTCCAAAATGAACGTTCTTGGTAGGGAAGTGTTTGTTGGATATCTAATTAAATCTCTGAACAATACGCTTATGAAAAACTCGGTAAATTAATCGGTATAGCAAAGAGAACCCAAAACAATCTTGCTTGCAGGATGATAGAATTCTTTCTGTTGAATGAAAGGGTTCTTAGCTAACAAGGAAATCAAATATTCTCCAGCATTTCGAAACTCTACAGAACCCCGTTCCCGCCTCCATGTGACTCACCCCTAACCGCGCTATATCTCAGTGTTGCCACTCGCGAAATGGGAAGTGACGTGAATGTGCGCGCGGTGACACGACGCCGATTACTGGATTGTATTCGATTTTCTGTGTTTGTATAACACTGTGGTTATAATTAAGAGGAGGGGCGTACTGTGTATGTAAGAAAAAAGTTAGATTGATTTTTTCGGGCCTTTCAGATGTTTCTACAGGTACCAGCTTACTGAAGTCTTAAGACGGATTGGATTTAATAATGTATTTGTTGAAGTGTCCGTCTTTTCTCGGTTCTTTGCAGGAAACTAAATTCGCCCTTCGCTTTAGGCAAATAGGCAACCAATTGTGAATCTTCATCACACAATGGCTAGTAAGCAAACGAAGAAATTAGAAACTCTAAAATGAATTCAATGATGGAGTCTACCGTTTCTCCTAAAAAAAAAAGAAAAATAGACCCTGAAGCATAGAAGAATTGAACAAAATGCCGTTCATTCCAATTCCAATCTCCAATCTGACAATCAGTCCACCACTCAAACGGCCTCAGACCATTCGAAATTCAAATAAAGAACCGCAAGGTCCACAACAATACACAATGAACGAGTTCCTATTTATAAAAAAAGAAAAAGCAAGATGGCTACCTTCGTACTTTCAAACTTACATAATACAATTTCGCGGGGTTAACTTATGAAATGTTTCTCAGTTGATAGCAAAGTTTCTATCCGGCTATTTTCCGCCCCCGTTCTTTCAATAGGGGGTAAAACAATGAGGAGGGTAGCGAACCCTGGACCGAAGGGTAATTGTTGCCTACAATTGTTTTAAAGCTTTTAAAATTATTATTTTTGCTTTTGTTTTCTCAGAAATAATGGAGCAGGTTTATTGGTAGACGTTTGTTTTGTAATAAATACTTAATGCTTGTTTTGTTTTTAATACTTAGTCGCTGGCTAATTGGCTATAATTTTCTTTTTTTAAGAGATTCCTTGCAAGTATTGGGCCACACTTTAAATTTTTATGACAAAAGGATAGACAGAAGTGTTATTTCGTTGTATAACAAAGATTGACAAACATAGTACGAATCATTTTATCGATCGTCATGAAATTGCGATTGCATTTTTAGGGTTCCGTACCAAAATGGTAAAAAGGAACCCTTATGGTGCGAGTCAGTCCGTCTGTCTGTCTGTCTGTCCGTCCGTCTGTCACAGCTGGATATTTCAAGAACAACTAATGCTATCAACTTGAATTTTGGAATAGTTTTAGATGACGTTTGCCCAACTATTTTGCAAATAAGAAAGAGATTCTTTTGCAGCAGGGACTGAAAGCGGGTCTTAAAAATTCGAAGTGGGGCTGCTAGGGCATGTGGGGTATCATATAATAGTGCGCTGTTTGCACATTCTCAAACATTTTTACTTTTGATTTTTACTAACCTCTGCCCGCGACGTTGTACGCATGGTTGTTTTTTCTTTTTGCTCAGCTCCTAAATGTCGTAGCGTGATATTAAAGCCTTCCTCAAGAATTGGGCTATCAAATGCAACAATATTTTTCTAATCAGACTGGCAGTTCCAGAGATTTGCGCGATCAAACAAAAAACCGGCCAAATGCGTGTCGTACCACGCACAATGAAAGTTTCCGTAGTTGGGATGAATTCATCCCAAAAATATACTTAACATTTTAGTTGAAAAAAGGTTCTCCCATACATTACATACCTACGTCACGGTCATGGTCAATTCTCCAATTGCAAATGTAAGTTTGTAATGGCAAAGTGTGATAAAACTTCAAGTTAACGATTTTCGGACTTTTTCGTTTACCTACTTGTGATGTGAGACCTTGCTTCTTGCCAATTTTCATGATTCTATGTCAATGGGAAGTACTTACCCTAGGTTTTAATTTATTTGCGAACATCAAAATACTTCTATTTTTATTTTTATATTTTGTATTTTTTTACTGCGTTGATTAAGAAGCTTGACTTTTTTAGAGCTCCAAGGGACTGTAGACATATTTGATACTAATTTAAATTTGATACCTCCACGCGTTCTTGAGAAAAAGAAAAAGAAAAAGGACAGACTGACACAGACGGACAACGAAGTGATGCTATAAGATTTTACCTTTTGAGGTACGGAACCCTAAAAACAAACTTACTATGACTTACATAATTCCAATAATTACCCCCTTATGCAACCATAAATTGATTGTCTTATAACAGTTATAACAAAGGGCGATGCTGATCACACACTGCTACACGCTGCTACATTTCATCACCCCCATGAATAGAGAGGCCGTGACGTCAGCTCAGAAAGTGCACTAATATTCTCATCTTGCAAAATATTCCGAGGACACTCTCGACGAAAGCATAGTTTTGTTATTGGAATCAATAAAAGCTTCAAAAAGAATTTTACTAGTAAAGAGAAACTGGCGACTTCAACAAACAGGTCTCGTTAAAAAATTTTACGTAGGAAAAAATAAAAAGGCAAAGGAAAAAAAGTGTGAATCCTAAAATTCACAACTCGTTCGTTCGTGGAGTTACAGCCTGGCTGTATGGAGCGTTTCCTTCGCCCGCGGCGAGCGCCGGCGACGGCTAATTATTTCCCGCCCTTTCCGCTTCCTGCCCGATCAACGGTTTCAAACTCCGTTCTCGAATCGACTCCGAATACGAATTTGAACATTTTTGAATGTGGAACGTGGGAGTTTTTTAACGATATAACATTTTGGCAAGGGAGCGGTATTGTTATGTGGATATATTTTATAATTTTCTTTTATTTTATAAATTAGCTTTATAAATCCTCAAAATTACATATGACGTAAAATACGCCAAAATTCTAGAAGGGGTGGGTAGAAGTTTATGGTACAGACGCTAGCAAATCAACTACTACAATCTGTCTCTTTCATAGACTTTCTACTTTATCGCTATCGGTTCAAGGTTGATTATGTAATTATGTTTAAGTCCCATGTAATAAGGGTGAGGCTATCACAATCCGGGTACAAGTCCAGATACCCGGGTTGCTACTAAGAATTTCCAAGTATGTAGAGAAACCTAACTGACAGCACAGATTAATACAGATGGGACACTCAGCAGTTTAGGTATGAAGCTACAAGCACGCGGCGGGCCTATCTCATTGGGCCAATTCAGTAGGACTGCCGCGGTCAGAAGGTATAAGAGTTACGCGTTAGAAACAGAGGCAACTTGTAGGTGAATATAACTGTAGGTAATAAGCGTTGTGCGACCTGAATTGCACTTTATTGTGTCGTAGCAAGAGTTGCTTTTTATTTAAATGTTTTTGCGGAGTGTCCCATTTGTATTTCTGTGCTGGCAGGCACTTCTGATTTGTCGAGGAGTCGGTTAATCAGAAATATGAAGCTAGTTGCCCAGCCACAGCGTAGTAGGGACCTATGAAGAAGAATGGGCAAGAAACTCCATGGACACTGTTTTAAATTATATTGTTACAAAAATATTAGTTTGAAATGTGAGAACGATGAAAAAAATACGTACACGTTAAAAGCGCACCTTAATTACGTAACACACTATCAAATAGAATCTGAATCATTTCAGCCAATTGCTAATCCACTGCTTCATATGGGTCGTCTAATGAGCGGCCCAGTAGTGAGCAGCTCAGATTCGAAATATTTACAGATAGATGTTTACGTGCGAAATATTACTCATCTACCTACATTATTTTCTTAATGATTAAGCATTGTTGTTTTGTTTATAATAATATAACGAATGTGAGTACCAATACAAACCATTTCTGGTTCAATGGTACAATACAAAACAAACTTGTATTAAGATTGTATGCACAAATAAAAAAAAAAATTTAAAAAAATGTTAGAAAAATTTGTCTGCTCGACAACGTCAATAACGCAATGAATGTTGTTGAACTGTCAAAATGAAATCTGACGTGGCAGCTAAGAGATGACCAGCCCCAACTGACGGCGCCCGTTCACGAACATGACGCATGGATCAGCACCATTCAGCTCGGCCATTTTGAAGGGAGCCAAATAAACAACACTTTGAATGACCTGGTTATCGACATCAGCCGTCGCACTAGCAACCATTCTATCAACGAGGCAGTCAACTTAAGGGGGAAGCTCCAGGAAGCTAACAAAATTTTTTGCAATTTGCAAGTCAGTATTAGGTTGTATGTTGATTAAAGTATGATTCACGACCGTAAAATTTAGGTGTTTTTTAAATTATAATCATTAAAATCAGTAATACTACTCTTTAAGTTAGTATAATCCTAAATGTCAAAAATTCATGAAATAGTCATGCATTACGATTATAATGAACTTAGAAAGTTGTATTGCTGATTGTAATGATTATGATTCTATAAATACAATTTTTTTCCGGTCGCGAATTATAATTAAAGGTACACATACATATCAACTCGGAAACGGATCGTAAGCGTATCAACTCGAGCCGTTTAGTATTCTTTGTATGAAACTCCCGACTGACAAGCACACTAATCGGAATCGTAACGTAAATGATTCGCCTCAGGACAAGCTCACGAACCGCGGTGTGGCGCGTGCTCAACCAGCGGTCCCCGCGCTTACCTACGCCTCTCCGTTACAACGCTTCACTTCACGTTCGGATTCAAACTGATATGGTGCCAGCCAGGTCAACCAGCGGTCGGTGAGCCGTAAGCGCGTTTTGCCTAGCTGTAGCCGCGTCGACTACTGTTGACTGTGCTTACGTTAGGTTGACGTCTGTTGGACGGCGAGATGAAAGGCAATACGGTGACGATGCCTTTCCGAGTTGATATGTGTGCTATGACCTTAAATCAACATGCTACCTGATACTGACTTGCAAATTGCAACAAACGTAAGAAAATTTTACTTTCGCTACCTGGAGCTTTCGCCTTATTTTCTTTTTTTTTCTCCTTTTGTTGGTTATTTTCAGCTCATCATAATCTACTTAGCCTTTTCCCAATTATTTTGAGGTCGGATGCAGCTGAATATTATTTTTCAGTTCAAATACTGAAAAATACTTTATTGAGTCAGAAAAGGCTTCTGCCAGTATTTCTTTTTCTTTATTTGTCGTTCTTCAAACCAGGCTACAATACATAGTCTTAATTGTAAACTCCGCAGCATCCAGATTGCGTCGCTGATCAGAACGGCCTCATCTCAAGACACAGGGCTTCATTATGTCGCTTTGTTTTAAAGTTTCAGAGAGAATGGCTTCTGTTCTCATGTATCAGGCTGATGGCAAGAAGCTTTGTGGGACAGTGCTTATAGTTTGTGGTATTGAAATATTAGTAGAAGATGAGAAGATTCATCAAACTACATAGCTACATATTGTAAGAAAATTCAATTGATAGAAGAAAAAAAAACGCATTGAAGGGTTTCATAGTTGGGATGAATTTATGCCAAGAACAAACTTAACATTGTAGTTGAAAAACATGTTCGCCCATACATTCCAACCGCAAATATTGCACGCACAATATTGAGAGATTTGCCATGTTATTTTAAGAACCTAGACTTCTTATAGGTATTCCTGTAATATATATTATGGATAGGACTAACATCTGTATTTCTTTTTTTCAATATTTTAGGCTCAGCAGTTTCGGAGATAAGAGGGGAGTGGTCAATTTTCGTCTATTTTCTTAAATAACTTTAAAAAGGCATCATTTAATATTGTAAAAAAAATATTTGAGATCCTCACAGTAAGTCGTTTCATTTAATATGTTACACGGTACAGACGTACAGTTAGTAAACTATTTTTTTAATTTTCTTATTTGCCTCCCAAAAGTGACCCACTTTTGGGAGGCAAATAAGAAAATTGTCCCCAAAAATGACCCCTGTATTCAAAATTCCTGTATTTATGTTACACGTCCGTGTTTGGGTCACAGGAATTCATATAGAGATATACCAAATTTCAATTTAATCGGTCCATTAGATTGGGATATAAATGGCTGTGGCAGACGGACAGACAGACAGACACACGAGTGATCAAATAGGGTTCCGTTTTTTCCTTTTGAGGTACGGACCCCCCCCAAAAAAAACACTTTATTGGTCACTGCTTCTAATCTACCGACAGTAACAAACAACTTTTACTATGGGACCAAACCCGAAATCACAAAAAAAAATCAGCTGTATAAGTTCGCATAATTTGTCAAAATGTAGGGGAACACCTAATTTTTTTTCGCGATTTCAGTTTTGGTCCCATAGTAAAAGTTGTTTGTTATTATGAGTACAATCATGTGTTTAAGTATCGGTCACTAATTACCAGTATATGGTTACCTACTTTAAAAATAGACTTTGTCCCCTTAGTTTACTTTGCTCTTTTTTCTCAGGGGTAGTCAGATAGGAAATATTGACTTAATCTAGCTCATTTTTTTATCTAATAGATGACGTTAAAAAGTGATTCCGATATCCTGTTCAAAGAATATACTTCATTATAAGTCCATACTAATATTATAAATTCAAAAGTAACACTGAGAGGATTTCGATAAAATTTGGCAAAGAGATAGATGGCATCCTACGGAAGGAAATAGGTTACTTTTGTTTTAAAAATAATCCGAAAGGGGATGATTTAGGCCTCCTTTACGGAGATGCATGGCGTCGCGCGTCTCGCTCTCATGCAACGATATAAAGAAATGATAGATTTCCTATACAATTTTTTTCCCCTAAGGCCTCGTTTACAGAGACGCGGGGCGTCGCGCGTCGCGTTGGGCGGCGCGGCCTGTACTACAGACAAACTACGAGGCCATAAGGGATAAAAGTTTGTATGGGAAACCTATCATTTCTTAAGTTAGGGTTAGGTTAGGTTATTAAGCTTTTGTAAGAAATAAAAAAATACGTGTTTCAGCGATTTTGTAAAATAATTACTAAAGGGGCTAAAATATCGCGTCCTATGGTTTTACAATTTACTGTAATATTTATAATGTTGGGTAGGTACTTTATTTAAGCTTTATCAAAATAAATCAAAAGTCATTTATTCAAACTAGGCTGAGAATCAGCACTTTTCGAACGTCAAAATTACATAAGACAGTCCCCCAAAACGCCCACCCTACACCACTTCCTAGTGCTTTAGCTTGGAAGAAGAAGTGGCGCAACAAATTCCCCAGCAGCACAGCTGTCTGTTCAGTTAAAAAATTTGATTATGTACAGCACAGCGTAAAATAATTTAGGTACATTACGCAACAAAGCATGAAATTAAATTAAATGATTTCATTAAAATCGGTTCACTCGGTCAAAAGTCATTAGTATTACAATATTTAAAGTCATAACAATAACTTGGCTAACACGTACACATTCACTTACGGGGTCAATGGTGGTCAATCACAAATATTAATGGTGATCATATTAAAATGAATAATATATTATAATATATATTTTGGAGGAGCTCGCGGCAAAGTAATAACAGCCACACGGGTCGATCCATCAGGTTAAGCTACGCTTGCCGGGGTTGGTGTGTGGATGGGTGACCATCTTTTCGTACCGAGACTCCTCCGTGCCTCGGAAAGCACGTTAAGCCGTTGGTCCCGGCTGTCATTCGTGGATCTTTGGCAGTCGTTACGGGTCGTCAGAAGCCCGAAAGTCTGATAATCAGTCTTACCAAGGGGTATCGTATTACCCAATAACTGGGTTGTGGAGGTCAGATAGGCAGTCGCTCCATGTAAAATACTGGTATTCAGCTGCATCCGGTTAGACTGGAAGCCGACCCCAACATATTATAGTTGGGAAAAGGCTAGGCAGATTGATTGATTATAATATATATTTTTAAGTTAGACATTAAGGCTCACCAGCACCACAAATCACTAAATACGTTCAGCGCTAAACGAATGTTCTATTTCTGTCAATTGTTTAAAGTTGTCAGGGATGGAATGTGTTTTAAATATGTTCAGAAAATATTAGTTAATCTGTGGTTCAGCGCTAAATGTGTTTATGGTTTTCCTTGCAAGCGGGCCTTGGACTCGTAAAAACCTGTTTAATGTATAAAAAAGATTATTTGAATTGATTATTGGTCTGCCTGTCTATTTGTTAACTTTTCACGCCATAAAGGATAGGCCATGACCTGGTTTTTCGGACATAGAATAATTTTTATTCCCGTAGTACGTAATTTACGACTTACTCGCGGGCAAAGCCGCGGGCAAAAGCTAGTTAACGTATATTTTAGCATTGTTCTCATGTAAGTGATATGTGTTTATTGAGAATAAAATTTCTTTAAACCTAAACCTTACTTATAAAGAAAACTTTCATCCATTTACTAACCAAGTTATCCCAATCAAAATCCATTGAATGCCTCTCTCAGTACACTCACGTCCATAATGAATGATAACTCGAAAACAGATGGGTATAATTAAGCACACAAGTGTATAAGTTGCGTGTAAGTAATTACTGAGTCTCTCTGCAACTTTATTTATTTCGGCGGGTCGCCTTCGTCTGAGATACTTGGGTTTAGTGGCGTGAGAGGTTTTGATACTTGCAAATAATTATAATCTTTATGCAATATAATAACAAGAATATATTAATCTGTGTATTTTGAGTAGGTACCTAACTACTATGAGATTTGGGATATATGTAAAAACAGTGTTGCAATTATGTTGGAGAGTCAAGCAACAGAGCGCTAACTAACGTCACAATATCTCATATCTTTAACTTAGGTCCGGTTTTTTGATCCGTAGTTAACTCAACCAATGCTTAAACATAGAAAGAAAGAAAGAAAGAAAACATGTTTATTCGGCACATGCCATAAGTGCACACAGCAACCAAATAGAAATACCATTAGTTACTATTTTTTAATATAAATGAGTTATCTTGGATACATTAATGTTAACTCATTCATGTCTAGCCTTTCACATTTAGCCAAAATTCAACTATTAGTTACTATGTTTAACCATTGGTTCAGTTAACTAAAAGTAAGCAAGAGTTACAACTCTACATCGAATTCATTGACCAATCCTCATCAGGCTTTCAGTTTTTTCATAAAATTATAATAGTCATAGTTATTTTAGTGATTAATTATTATTTTTTATTATTCTAGAAGTATGTATGTATTTAAGTATTTATTATATGTTTTTTTAGCTTAGTGAATTGTTCTTTTTTTTAGATTTTATGTATTTTTATTTTCTCTCTTATTCTTACACACGGTGTCTACATCACTTTTTATCCTCTGTCCTATCGCAGGTATGCTGGAAGAGATTTGTTTAGAAATAAGCATCACCTTTGTACGTAATTTTCTGTTCCTTTTTTTCTTGTCTGTTTATTTGTGTGTACATAAATGGTTAAATAAATAAATAAATAAAATAAACCAATTTCAGCCAAGGCGACCAGTGGAGACCCGCTTTCAGCGCAGGAGATATTATAGTGCACGTGTGTGCGCAGACACAGATGCACTCTCTCTTCCCTCACTCTCGTAGTCCGATAGACGGCAATCCGACACGACCGGAGAGAGATCAGGCGCAGGACCAACGGCTTAACGTTCGCACCGAGACACGGGCGTATCACACGCCAACTTCCAAACTCCGGGCTGTTCCTAAGAAATTCCTAATAGAAAAACCCAATAAAAAGAAAAAAAGAAAATTATACCAAGTAGGTACCAATAGATGGTAATTTTAAAGCTGTATACTATTATGATTCTTGTTTTGTTACTATCTTGTGCTACTACTGTCACAGATTAATACAGATGGGACACTCCGCAGTTTAGGTATGAAGCTACAAGTACGCGGGAGGCCCTTGTCGCCGGGCCAACTCAGTGCGAGCTGCCGCGTCGTAAAAAAGGCAACCCTAACGAGTCAGAAGGTATAAGAGTTACGCGATAGAAAGAGAGACAACTTGTAGTTGAATATAACTGTAGGTGTTGTGCGACCTGAATTGCACTTTATTGTGTCGTAGTAACAGTCGCTTTTTATTTAAATGCTTTTGCGGAGTGTTCCATCTGTATTAATCTGTTCTACTGTCAGTTCTTATTAAGTACGGCATCATCATAATTAGCCTATAATGTTCCCACTGCTGGGATACAGGCCTCCTGTCGGTGAGAGGGAGTGGGCCATAATCCACCACCTGGGCCCAGTGCGGGTTGGTAGATGTTAGATGTCTACGAATTTTTTGGTTCTAGGACATGTCGGTTTCCGCGTTTTGAATGTAATAATTTAAATAAAGTAAAGCGCCTGCCTGGGTTCGAACACACGACCTAAGACATATAAATCGGGGCTGTTTCCACTGGGCTACCACTGCTCTCCTAAGTATATAATTTATAGATTTCAGCCTCAGTTCTTTCGTGGTCTCAAGGCTTACGAAATTATAGAAAAGTCTTTACACAGTACGACTTTCACAGCAATTATCATGCATATCAATTAAGACCCAAGTATCAAGTAGCGTAAGTGCGACTATAAGAGTTTATTCATGCTCTTTAGAAGAATATCTCAAAGGTGTAGCTAACTTACAATATGCGGTACAGTTGAGTAGAGAAATGTTAATGAAAAATAAATGTTTAATTAAAAATATTTTTATTTACATTTCATGAGGGGCTCGTGGCTAAATGATAACAGCCTCACGGGTCGATCGAAGGTTAAGCTACGCTTGCTATGGTCGGTTCGTAGATGGGCAACCACTCATTACATATCCCTCCGTGCCTCGTGTCCTGGCTATCATTTGTAAAACAATAAAATGACAAAAATCAAAACAAAAAAAATCTAAAAATCTGACCGAATATCAAATCATCTTTGACAGTCGCTACGGGTAGTCAGAAGCTCGAAAGTCTAACAACCAGTCTTACCAGGTGATATCTTATTACCCAATAACTGTATTGTGGATGTCATATAGGCAGTCGCTCCATGTAAAATACTGGTATTCAGCTACATCCGGTTAGACAGGGAGCCGACCCCAACATAGTTGCGAAAAGGCTAGATAGAGTTTATTTTGAAATGTTTTTTTTTTTTACTAAAAGTCACGTTACTTAATCTGAAATAGTGAACGGTTAAAACGAGACAAGATTCATATTATTGAAAGAATAATGATTTATTGTGATTCCATTGTTCTTTTAATCCAAGGCTTTACGAGAAGAACGGTTAGTATACCTATATACTTAAAAATTATAATGCAAATGCAACCAACCTATCTAGGTAATACCTACCTAATGTCATTATAGTTACCATTCCCACAAACACCATCTACGAAACCAAATCACGACAACAGTAACATTCCATTACGTAAAATTAACACCTAAAACACCAAAGTACCTATCCACTCACACAAAATAATAACATAAAATATAATTTCCTTCAACCCATCACCATTTCTGTGCTCCTATATACCTACTCTTATAAGACGTCGCCGCACCGCAGCAAATTCGGGCGCTGTTTAACATTTAAATGTTGAATCATACTTGGTATCAACCCCTCCCACCCTACCACCCACCGCGACGGGGATAAGGTGGATAACACCCGGATTATTTTAATGCTAGTGTATTTTGTTCATGATTGTACTTTTTTTGGGATTAGTCGATTAGGCGTGGTTAGGATATGTTGTGTGTTACCACGCATGAAAATTGACGTGAAAATCGGAAATGTAATAAGATACGATAAGATAAGATAAGATACATGTTAAAATGGCTTTCTGTTTTACCCGACTGCAGCGAAGCCAAAAAAGAAGGGTTATGTTTTTAACCTGTACGTATGTATGTATGTATGTCCGTTCCATTGTGAACTCCTGTAGCCTAAACGGCTTGACCTTGATTTTGATGAATGATAATATCATTCATCAAAATCAAGGTCAAACGCAATAAAGACGAATATAACGACATATTATGTCGTTATATTCGTCTTTATTGCGTGAGTGTCACTGGGTATATTAAAATTATACAAAATCAAAATGGCGGATTTTTGTCACCAAAGCACGCCAAAGTGTATGTTTACAAAAAAAAATCTCCCAAACCTACCGAGTAGGGTATCAAAATTAAGTGTTTTAAAAGGTGGTTACAAAAATCTACAAATTATTATTATTATTATCTACAAATTATATTTTTAAAGGTAATTTAGAATGAGAAATGATAAAAAATCTATGTGGTCGCGGGACCGCGGACAGGAACGAAGTTCCTTCTCATACGTGAGATTAAAAAAAAGTTGAATGACAAACCAACAATTTTATTGCTTTGAAATTTTGATGACCGACTTATCTAAAGCGTTACTTAATACAGTGAGAGAAAATTTTCCTTCCTAACTAAAAAGTATCTATAAAATAAAAAAAAATTAAACCCGACTACGTAAAAAGTGAACTTTAAAAAAGATGGAAACAAGATGTGACTATTTTGTCTCTAATCAATCTCATGCAATCGGAGACATCTTAATTTTAACAAGACCTATTGCGTAAGACCGCATGGGATTGTTTCTCTGACTGCATAATATCAAATACTTAGGTCGTATTTGATATTAATTTCAACTGGATACCTCCACGCGTTCCTGAGAAAAATAAATGGCAGACAGACGGACAACGAAGTGATCCTATAAGGGTTCCGGTTTTTTCCTTTTGAGGTACGGAACCCTAAAAAGCATTCTGAAAAATATTAAAAACATTTTTAGGATTCCGTACCTCAAAAGGAAAAAACGGAACCCTTATAGAATCACTCATGTGTCTGTCTGTATGTCTGTCTGTGTGTCTGTTCGTCTGTCACAGCCAATTTGCTCCGAATCTAATGAACCGATTAAGTTTAAATTTGGTACACGTATGTATTTCTGTAATCCAAACACGGACGAGTAATGTAAATTAATAAATTTTGAATATGGGAATAAATTTTGAGGAGCAAATAAGAAAAAAAAAGTTTAGCAAACTGTACCTTGCCATATATCAAATAAACGGGCTTACTGTGAGGGTATCAAATATATATATTTTTTTATAATTTTAAAATAAACTGTTTTAAAGTTATTTAATCAAATACACTAAAATTGACAATTCCCCTTCTTGATCTCCGAAACTACAGAGCTTAAAATTTTGAAAAAAAATACAGAAATACTTCTATACCTATATATTACAGGAAAACCTATAAGAAGTCTATGGTCTTAAAATAACATGGTAAATCTCTCAATATTGTGCGTATAAACTTTCATTTGCAGTTGGAATGTATGGGAGAACATGTTTTTCAACTACAATGTTAAGTTTGTTCTTGGGATAAATTCATCCCAACTACGGAACCCTTCATTGTGCGTGGTCCAATACGCATTTGACCGGTTTTTTAACATCTAAAACTAAATATTCAGTGCTAAGGATAACAATTCATTATCAATAAAAGCAATCAATATTTTAGGGCACTACAGAGCGATACTTCACAATTTCATTTCGATTTACTAAGAGCCGATTTTTTGATCCGTAGTTAACTCAACCAATGGTTAACCATACTAACTAATGGTTGAAATTTGGCTAAATGTGTTTGCCAAAATGCCATTAGTTACTATTTTTTCCTTTCACACTTAGCCAAAATTCAACCATTAGTTACTATGTTTAACCATAGATTGAGTTAACTACGGATCAAAACACCAGCCCTAATTGAGTAATTAATCGAAACTGCGAAATATTTCACATCTATTTACGATGTCGCGATGTGGCCAACTTTGCACCCTCGCCAGTGGATATCCACTGTATAAAAAGCTATACACAAAATAATCCAACACCCTTATCCACAATAATCTCACCCCATCTCTCTTCGAGCTAAGAGCGTCGCAAGAAAGTAAACTCAAGTAAATTTTAAGTAATAAGGAACCACGCTAATCAGGCAGAGTTGGTTAATTACGATTAATACGCCCCCAATGTCCGAGTGGTGGCGGAAACGCACGAGCGCTCACGGAAACAAACGACGAACCCCACGAGATGAATATCGTTCGTGTTCTATTAGTGTTCTGAAGAATTTGAATTTTAAATTGCGCAGACTGGATTGGTTATATTTTATGCCTACTTTGGGTCAGTTTCCACCAAACGGAAAAATACTCGCGGATGCATGAACTTAAAATTGAGTAAGTAATTGTATAAATATTGACTTTAAGGGGGATGCGTTAGGGTAGCCCGCGATATACCAATTTTCTTAAATTTTTTTGCAATTTTCAAGTCAGTATTAAGTTGCATATTATTAAATAAAGTATGATTCGCGGCCGTAACAAATATGTATTTACAGAATTATAATCATTAGAATCAGTAATACAACTCCTTAAGTTAGTATAATCCTGATATGTCAAAATTTCATGAAATAGTCATTCATGAGTATTACCTGGTATTGAAGAGTAGTATTGATCACATTAATGATTATAATTATGTAAATACATACTTGTTACGGCCGCGAATTACATTTTGGTCAACGTACAACTTAATACTGACTTGTAAATAGCAAAATATGTAAGAAAAGTTGAATTTCGCGGGCTATCCTGACGCTTTCACCTTAAGGGGAAGCTCCTGGTAGCCCACGAAATTCAAATTTTCTTACGTTTTTGCAAGTCAGTATTAGGTTGTACGTTGATTAAAGTATGATTGTGACATAATTATATGTATTTACAAAATTATAATCATTACAATCAATAATACAACTTCTTATGTTAGTGTAATCCTAAATGTCAAGATTTCATGGAATAGTCATTCATTTGGATTATAAATATGAACTTAGAGAGTTGTATTGATGATTTTAATGATTAAAATTCTATAAATACATACTTGTTACAGACGCAAATTATATTCAAATTAACATACAACCTGACTGCAAATTGCAAAAAAACGTAAGAAATTTCGAATTTCGCGGGCTACCTGGAGCTGTCGCCTTAAGTATAAAATTCGACACAGAGATCACTCTTGAAGTCTTTCAGTCAGTTACTTATTCAGTAAAATTTAAAAAATTAAGCAACCGCGAGCATTTTGCCGTTTGATGGAAACTGACCAGAAAAGAGGTGAAGATTTGGAAAATTTGAGAAGAGATGATATTTATTTCTCTGCCTTCACTTTTTTTTTTAAATAGGAGTGGCAGTGCAGCTGTTCGTATAGTCAGATATTCTGTATGACATACTGCTGAAAGGAATTTAAAAGCATAAAAAATATAAATATCACTGTATTGATTTTGTGAGGTTCAGATGACTGAAAAAGACATTAAAATAAAAAAAATAAAAAATAAAATTATTGAATGTTGTAACTTCATTACCTACATGCAACTGCTTTTTGCACTAAACAATTTTATAATAAGTAATTCCTTCTATTTATGTTTTTAACTCAAAAATAGGAGCTAAAAGTAAGGACCAATCTGCGCCTCTACTAATCTATTCGTTCAACTTCGTTGATTCCAAGTTTAAATTTCGTCCCCTCGATGGATTCATTCGTAAATTTGAATTAAGAAATTGGATTGGTGTTCTCTTGTTTAGGTGTAATCAAAGGATTTGAGCGGGATAAGCTCAGTTATACCTACTTGCTTTTTGAAGAGAGAGGTCGTGTATTTTGTCATTTTATCTGGTTTTCCTTAATTAAGGGGCGTGTTTTGACTTGATGTTATGATTATCGTCGGTTTGTAGTTATGATTGATTAATTTTAAGGTGCTTTTAATCTAGAAATAGCCGTACATACATGAAATAATGTGATTATTTAGGCTCATATCGAAGAATACAGATAATATCTTGTTTAGAGCATGTTTAGAATGTAGCTCAGTCAGGAATGCCGTTTGAAAACTTTAAAGAGTTCACTGTATATTAGTTTTAAATCTGTAAGTTTATCTATATAATCGAGATTCGTGTTGGTCACAAATCTCTGCAATAATTTTGTGGATGAATCTTTTAAGTGCTATTATTTTTTTCAATATTTAAATAAATAATAATAACTAAATAAATATTTATTTCCATCGAGGTAGGTACAACAATTCTTAATCTAATAACAATTTAAATCTTAGTTTAGAGGTTGTACGCTGTTACATAGAATAATGGAATTCTCTAACTCCTAAACTAAGTCAAGCTATAGTTATAGAAGTTAGTGAGCTGTTGATTTAAGACACAATCTTGAACGTATATAACTGTAAAAACACAACAAAGTTATTGCTTAAAAAAGAAAACAAAAAATAAGCCCACTGTAAGGTGGTAAAATGATATCAATAAATAAATATACAAACACTTACGTATACAAACATAACTAAATACAAACACAACTAAACTATACACCTAATGATACCTAATTACTTTTTAACTGTTAAAAGTAATTCTGTCTGATCATAATTTGAAGTCAAAGTCAATAACCAATTGTTCAACTTATGCTTTACCCCACGTTTGGTTAAATTATACAGAGTTATTGGTAAAACACCAGCAACCTCTTAAGGGGTCATTGTACTCATCATTATGAACAACTTTTACTATGGGACCAAATTTGAAATCGCAAAAAAATATCAGCTGTTCAGTACATTTTGACGAATTATGCGAACATAAATGTACTGACTGAACAGCTGATTTTTTTCGCGATTTCAGGTTTGGTCCCATAGTAAAAGTTGTTCATAATGATGAGTACAATGACCCCTTAAGAGGTTGCTGGTGTTTTACCAATAACCCTGTGTATTGCCAGTATTTTATTGACCTCATTATACAATCTTGAGCTAGCGACCTCATATTGGCGGATCGCAAAAGCTGTTCGGCAGCTAACGCCGAGACATACAACTGCACCGCTCCATGTAAAATACTGGTATTCAGCCTAGCCTTTTTTCCAAAAGAATTCTTATACATACTGTTAACTGCACATCAGTTGTAACAGTTGTACTACGAAAATCGCCCTTATCAACTACGACATAAAGAAGCTGTCAATGTCAATATGTCTTCTTTGCTTTAATAAACAAGCTGCAACGTAGCTAACATAAAAAAAACTCTTATTCAATATGTAACAAAGCTCAATAACACCGACAAGTCAAAGCAAACCCAACACACGTAGCATACATCAGGTATTTACAGCATTTCACACAAAATACGGATCAAGGCGAACAGATATATTACTTAACTGTCGCCGACTTAGATGGATCGGGCGGCGAATGGAAACAGCACAAAGAGATACATGGGAATGCCATCAGTTACGTGCTAGCGTTAGGTGAGGTACACACTGCTTGCGATAAGATGGGTAGGTACCTTTGTTATGACGAGTGGTGCGAAGTACCCTACACACTGCATGCGGTGCGATAAAGAAGCTGTAATCATAAGAAATCTGCCAAGTGCGAGTGGGACTCGCGCACTAAAGCTACGGCTTCCTAGAAGAGCGTTGGCTGCCACATACTTTACTTATAGTTTAACCAAGACCGCTATACCGCGCCGTAGGTATAGGCCGCTCATTCGTCAACGCTCATTCGCCAGCGCGGCACCCCGCCTCGCCGCGCATTCCTAAGGCGCGGTACAGCGGTCTTGGTCAAACTATAAGGCGAAAGCTCCAGTCAGCCCGCGAAGTTAAAATTTTCTTACGTTTTTCTCAATTTGCAGGTCAGTATCAGGTCGTATGTTGATCTGAATATGATTTGCGACCGTAATAAATCTGCGTTTATAGAATTATAATCATTAAAATCATCTCTCTAAGTTCATATAATCCTAATGAATGACTAATCTTGACATTTAGGGTTATACTAACTTAATAGTTGTATTACTGATTCTTCTGACTATAATTTTGTAAATACATATATGTTACGGTCGCGAATTGTACTTTAATCAACATGCAATCTAATGCTGACTTACAAATTGCAAAAAACGTAAGGAAATTTGAATTTCGCGGGTTGCCATGAAAATGATAATGATGGCAGGGGGTTTGAATATACGTTGTCAAAAAACGCGCTCTAAGAAAACACACCAACTTACTTTTACAAGTAAATAACGTTTCATTGACGTCATTCGCCGGTAAGTTGCCATTGCTATACAAAATTCTTTTGGCGCGTGACCAACATAGGAAGTAACGCCGCCATTTTGTTTTTTCAATACATTCCACAAAACAATTGCACAAATGTATGCTAACAGCGCAGCGCCGCCCAGTCACCGTAGTTCAAATCAAAAGATCTTTTTTTAATATTTGAGATGGGTTTGCTCTTGACTACTCTAAGTCGTAGTCTAAGTTAGAGGTAAAAGAGACAAAGTCTACGATGGAGTGAGCTTATCTTTATAACAGTGTACGCTTTGATCTGTCAAAGTCACGCAAAAATGCGCTGATGTTGACCGATCGAAGCGTAAGTTTACGCTAAGTTTGTCTCGAGCTACTTCATTATTGTTACCACAAGTGAAGCAATTTTTTTATCTGTAACTAACTGTATTGAATAATCTATTACGATAGAAGAGATACGTGGAAATGTAATGTCAGGTTACGTGGCAACGTGAAGTGATGTACGCACACACTGTGTGCGATAACGGAGAGATTGAATAGAGGATGTTATGAAGAATGGGCAAAAAAGCAAAGAATGGAACCATGTTGTATGAATCTGAAACGTAGGTAAATGAATTGCTGGGAAAGTAGTTGGAATAGCAACAACTGAACTTATAAATTAGATGCGATGCATGAGAAAGACAAATCTACAATACAAGATGTACTTGACTGTCTCACTGAATTCTCTAGAGCTCTCTTGCCATCGCCCATACCTTCAGTTTGAGGGTTTATACGGGATGGTTTTTTTTTACCGTCTTGAAAAAACTACGGTACAATAGGTGAACGGAGTAGAAGCCTATGGCATACCTAGTTTGTTTTTTCAATAGCTTAGACAAAAATAAAAACAGAAATTTTGAAAAAACTTTATAGATCGTTAAAAACGCACCCTGCGTAGTGCGTATGATTTGAATTTCGATATTATTATTTAAAAAAACTAGGTATGCCATAGACTTCTATTCCGTTCACCTATTATACCCTATTTTTGTCAAGACGGTAAAAAAGTCACCCAGTATAGATAGTGCATCTGTTAGCTTTATATCACTTCCACTGGAGTGCTACCTTTACACACCCTCTTCATAATAAACAGAGAAAATATCACGTATTGGTTATGAAAAAAAAATCATTTGACGAAATGGATTTAAAATGTATGAAATAATATGAAAATAACAGAACGTTGGTATTTTTTTTAACTTTTGAGTGACAATGGTCTTTGTTTTAAAAGATTTTGAGTATTACATTAATTGTAAGTACTCATTTATTTAAAGAGCTAATGTGATCCATTAATTTTTTTGTGAAATTTGAGCCACCATCTTTATGTGAAGACAACGCAACGCTGACTTAAATAGGCAGTAATAGTACTGCCTTTTTACGTCAGGGAATTTAATGATAAGCTCTGGCAGAAAATTGATTCAAAACAAAGACAAGGACATTGAAAACTGTTCTCCACCGGATAAAATTAAGAGATACGGACACCAACCAAAGATACTTCTACTACTAGTTAGACAAATTGATTACCTAGCAACTTAAATTGTCAGAAAAATTACAGTTGCATAAAATGGCTCAATCAATCTGCCTAGCCTTTTCCCAACTATGTTGGGGTCGGCTTCCAGTCTAACCGGTTGCAGCTGAATACCAGTATTTTACATGGAGCGACTGCCTATCTGAACTCCACAACCCAGTTACTGGGTAATACGATACCATTTGGTAAGACTGGTGGTCAGACTTTCGGGCTTCTGATGACCCGTAACGACTGTCAAAGATCCACAAATGATAGCCGGGACCGACGGCTTAACGTGCTTTCCGAGGCACGGAGGAGTCTCGGTATGTAAAGATGGTCACCCATCTATGGACTAACTCCGGCAAGCGCAGCTTAACCTGATGGATCAACCCGTGCGGCTGTTATTACTTAGCCACGAACTTCCCCTCTCAAAGTGGCTATAACACGAAATAAAACAACCGCCTTAATAAAAATTAAAAAAAAAGGAAGCTTTTATTAGTCTGGATATCATCTAGGACCAGAATACTCATCAAGACGAATCAAACAAGCTCAAACTCGATAGGGTTGCGTCATTTTACTAGTGAGTTCCCACGGCCACCTTCCTGCTCCGTCATCAGATCAGCTCCATGTCATAATAATATTGCATTGTCATCCGATTTACATATACATGTAAAGTTTCAGCTCAATCGGAAACCGGGTAGTGGGTCAAATTTAACTTGCAAGATTCGGTCACAGACAACCACCGGAACTGGTGCAACTAATGGTCTTTTATAAAGCGCACAGCAAAGGAGTGGAACTCACTACCTGAGTCTGTGTTTCCGAACGCATACAACCCTAATCTCTTCAAAGTGACAGTGAACCGGCTTCTTCTGGGTAAGCTCACTCCATCGTCGACTTTGTCTCTGTCACCTCTGACCTAGACTAGAGTCAAGAGCAAACCCATCACAAATTAAAAAAAAACACTGCGTAGCGTGTTCATTTGCTTAAAAAAATAATTTCCTTGGCTCTAAATCTCGAAAAAAAAATGTGCTTTTGACAAAGGAAACTATCATCTAAAACCTCCTTAACATACACAGAAACACTACCTACATACAATTTGAATTTTCACTCTCTATTTAAAGCAATGGCATCATTGCCAGTCTTTGAGCTTTGTAAGCCGAGGCCGGACGTCAATCAGACAAATTGGACGCCCAAAGAACGTTGCGTTTGTGACGTGTGTGCCGTACAGGAGCGGACCGGGAACAGTTCCGTTTGAGCCGATACTTCATTTTCACGTTCGATTTATGAATTTTCAATTTTTTTTTTTTTTTTTTCGACTGGTAATTTTAAGCTTTTGAAAGTTTGTTTGATTTAATGCGAAAGCTTCAGGTAGCTCGCAAAATTCAAATTTTCTTACGTTTTTTGTAATTTGCTGGTCAGTATCAGGTTGTACCTATATGCTATCTGAATATGATTCGCGATCGTAATATAAAGGGTTATTGGTAAAACACCAGCAACCTCTTAAGGGGTCATTGTACTCATCATTATGAACAACTTTTACTATGGGAACAAACCTGAAATCGCGAAACAAAATCAGCTGTTCAGTAAATTTTGACGAATTATGCGAACATAAATGTACTGAACAGCTGACTTTTTTTTCGCGATTGATGTTTTAGCAATAACCCTGTATATGTATTTATAGAATTATAATCATTACTATAATATAACTTACTGAGTTCCTACAATCCTAATGAATGACTATTTCATGAAATCTTGATATTTAGGATTATACTAACTTAAAGAGTTGTATTACTGATTCTTAATATGACTATAATTCTATAAATACAAATATATTACGGTCGCGAATCATACTTTAATCAACATACAACCTAATACTGACTTGCAAATTTCACAAAAACCTAAGTATAGTTGAATTTCGCGGGCTACCTGAAGCTTCCCCTTTAAATGGAGCCGTTATATACTTTTATAAAGCAGCAAGAACATTCGGGAATCAATGGGAAGTTTTTTTTTTCATTTGCCTGGTGTAAAGAACACCAATAGCTTTCAAGGTACATTTCACGATGAATTGAAGTTACAATTTATGTTTTCATAAAATAAGTAGGTTTATTAATCGTGGTCTTCAGAGTCAATAAAATAATGACGTCGAAAAGAGGGCAGCAATACCAATTCTCCTTGTGTTAACTGTATAAATTATCACTGTAATCACTCATGCGTCTGTCAAGTATAATGATTATGTTGATGTCAGTTGGAGATCCATTTTTATTCAATTTTAATTATGATTTAAATTATTGCATTATGCAATAAGTTATTGCATAATGCAATAATTTAAAGTTAATATTGTTATTAATTAAACCGGCTTAATATTATTGTACCGGCTTTTTATCACTGTAGGGCAAAGGCCTCTTCTTATACAGTGAAGGCACAAGCATAGCACTATGAATTCGTTTTAGATTTAATTAATTTGAATTAAATCTATCAATTAATGAAAGCCAGCAGTCTCAGACCATTTAAAAACTTATCCGCAAACATATAAGCAGCTGATGCATTTTGACACCAATGCAATAAACAGCAAAACACTTTACGACCAACAAAGCTACATCCCATCCACCTCACAATCATCAACACCGACATCAAACAACAAAACTGTAATCTCTAACCGTACCGGCAGCTAAAAGCAATCAATCACCCACATATGGGTCTTAAAACCTCCTTTCCAATTACACCCCTCGTTATTTCAATCGGGCAACACTAAATTACCGAATAACATGTTGACGACAAAACGCTTTTCAATCTCCACTAACAATATAGACCAAAAGATCCCCTTTTTGTGTAGCCCCCGACTGCCAATCTTGCCAGATTGCTTTTTTTCTTTTGTCAGTTTTGAATACGGCTCGCGTGTACGAATACGTCCTTTGTAGATGATTAAATACTGTACATGTCGGTATTGCCAGATTAAAAAAAGAATTTGCGACCTTTTTCGTGGGAGTTAAGGTTGAAAGAGGATTTAGGCAATGGTAAATTGTCTATGGTTTCGTAAGTAAAATGCGGATTGGTTATTTAATGGTTTCTTGATTTGGACGATTTTGTGTGTGATGATTAATTTTGTTATCGCTCCGCTTTGGATGGTGATCGTATGATGTAAGGTTTAATCTGAACTTTGTTTGGTCAATGACGAGGTTATGGGCTTATTTTTTGATTAAGTTCGTTAACAATCATGTGCCTGGACCATTCTATACAATATTGACTTGTTTTTCATTCGTGTCATTGTGTGATTGTGTTTTTCAGCTCGGTAGACACAAGTTTGAGAAAGAAGCCGATAGAAGGATCCGGTTGGGTTGGGCAGTATTTGAAAAACTTTGTCAAGTCTTCTCATCACCTAACTAAGATTACTAAGGTCTTCAACCATTGCATCCTGCCCGATATGACATACGGTGCCGAAACGAGGACACTGACAATCGGGTTGGTCCATAAATTCAAGGTCGCTCAACGCGCTATGGAGCGGGATATGCTCGGAGTTTCTTTGAAGGATAAAAACAAGATTGAAGTTATCAGAAAACGAACCGGAGTACGCTGGCTGGCTGGCTATGTTTTTTTTTTATTTGTGATGGGTCTGCTCTTGACTCTAGTCTAGGTCAGAGGTGACAGTGACAAAGTCGACGATGGAGTAAGCTTACCCAGAAGAAGCCTGTTCACTCTCACTTTGAAGAGATTAGGGTTGTATACGTTCGGAAACACAGACGCAGGTAGTGAGTTCCACTCTTTTGCTGTGCGCATTATAAAAGACATTTGGAAGGGCTTAGTGCGAATTGGTGGAATAGCAACCAGGTAGGGATGGTAACTGGCAGTGCGTCTAGATGTCCGATGGTAGAAGGGGGCCGGTGGGATCAGGTCGTGGAGTTCTCGGGCACGGTTTGTTGAAGAACCGACGGCAGGTGGAGCAGACATGTCCTGGAGTGATGACCGCGTATCGGTAAGTGTAGTGTGGGACACCCCTCAGCTTGGTGGACCGACGACCTTGAGAAGGTGGCTGGGACAGGCTGGATGCGGAAGGTGGAGGACTGCGTAGCCTGGGAGAGGCCATGTCCAGCAGTGGACTGCGATAGGCTACGTTAATTTCATTCGAACTGAACATTTACATAGAATGTTTTAGGTCTATTCTATACAAATATCATCGTGAAAACTTAGGTGAAGCGATCCGTCATCCCACCTGGGATTTACAATATTGGCATCTCGCTTCAAGCTCACTTCACCTAAGTTTTTGAGGTGAGATTTTTAGACAATAGATCAGCTTAACTGTGTTTTCTCTTTAATACAACATGAACATTTTATGACTACCTTTCATTTAAAAATAAGATTCAAAAGTACATTGGTATCAATATCATAAAATTTCCACTTCCCACACAAATACATTAACATCTGAAGTCTAAACAATTTTTTAAACACCGTTAAACACAACACTCCCTTTTATTAAGTCGGTGAATAATCTCCAATACCGATACTCTTGGGACTATATTGTAAAAGAAATAACTTTTAATATGAAAAATGGGATTATCATATGAAACCAGTACATTTTTGCTATTCATAAACATTACAGAACTCAATATCAACCTTATCGATAAAAAGATAAAGTTGAAAATTTCATATCTTTGTGTAAATTGTCAGCAAATAGAATTTTGATATAAGAATGCTTACGCAAATCATGTTTGTGACTTCAGGAAACATAACACAGGCGAAAATAGACCTTACTACATCATTATAAAAGTCTGTAATATTTTTTTTTGATGGTACACATAAGTTTGTTCAGGTCCGCATCTTTCAGCAAAGTTGACACCTCGGAACGAAAAATTGTTAACATTCTGTGGAGTGGTTTATTTCAATAAATATGAATGAAGTTGTAATGTTATTTGATATTTTTTGTGTTATTTATTTAGATTAACAAAGTTTTGTTCTTATAATACTGTCGGACTGAGTTAATAACATTAAAGGTGACATGATCGCGGATTACTAAGAGGAATTTACAGAATTGCCTTGAAAATTAATAATAGTGGAAGGTGGTTCATCAAAATTACGTGCATTATTCAATGATTTTTTTTTAACCTAGCTGGATTTAGTTCGATGAGGCCGATTTTGTGAAACGAAGGACATCGCTTAAATCTATCCACACAGGGATCTTATTCTATGAACAGCTAAATGGTTTCCTGAAAAATACAATTATTGGTGGCATTATATACATAAGAACCGTATTTATAGAGATTAACCGTATTTTTTTTTAGAGTTGTATTTTTCTGCTTTTGACATCTAATTATCTATTTATGTACTAATAGATTATTCGTGGACAAAATAGGATGTTACAGGATCTCGTGGCTAAGTAATAACAGCCGCACTTGTTGGTTGGTCCGTGGATGGATTCCTTTTTTCATTACATTTTTCTTTTTTAAAAATAAAATATCAATGTGTTAAATCGATTAAAACTTCTTTATATATAAAGTCGATTGTTAAAAGAAATCGAATCGGTAACGCATTTAGGACATCACTAACTGATCAGTACTCGAGCTGTCAAAAGTAAAATATAATAGCCCATTTCCACGGCAGCTTGCAAGGAAATGGGCTATAAAATGGGGAGCTCAAGAATGTAAACTAGTCACTTCCTTTGTCATTGACTTGCCGCTCGCCTTGTCTGGCAATCCCCAATTTCGCGGATATTTGTGCGGACGTGAAATGGCCGGCAACGAATGATTGTTTATATAGGTATTGCTCTCTCGCTTACTTGCTATCGAATTTCCACGTTCTCCATTGGCTTCATTTGAATCGGAAATACCTACATGTGACGTTGTTGACGTTGCGACAGCAGTATTTAGGGAAATAACTACGGCAGCTCGAATGGCAATGGAAATGGCTGAATGTAAACGGGATAAGGATTGATACTATTGACATATTACTTCAAGCTTAATTCATACAACTTTTCACAGTCAGTTTTTCTTTTACAAAATAGATCACCAGAAAAAACATCAAGCAAAAAAAAATAACATTCAGAACTCCCAACACAAAAAGCGCGCGCAAACAACTTTCATAAAAAGAATATTCTATTTAAAAAAATAAAATATAAACAAGCGCGCTAACTCCAATCTAAAATGGAACCTCTACACTTTTTTTTTTCAACGGCCAGTGACAAAGGCACACCCGTCAAATGCCATTGCTTAAATGAGAACGCAGTCATTCGCGAATGTGGTGGAACGGAAAAATCATCGAGCGAAAATGTCATCGGTTCGCCCCGTGAAATAGAACCGCTGTGTGGTGAGGTGGCACTGGGTATCGTCGTTTGAAAGAAAGACATAAAGTAAATTTATTTTACCCAGGTAAGGCACACATATAATAAATAAATATTAATTTAATTCAGAGAAAACGCCATATAGGGTGTTTACACAATAAAAACTGATGACGATGATTTTAAAGATTTTAATTTTGTAAAAACTCAATCAATCAATCAATCATTTATTGCATTCCACAATGTATATGCTTAGGTGGTAGGTAACATTTGTTGTAACAATTATGGACCCTGTTGGGCACAGCAATAGACAATTTAACTGAAGAGGACTCATTTAGGTATACATGCAAACCAACGAATATGACCAACATGTTATTATAAGTATAATTTATGGTAACATTTTATTAATTATTAATTTAATCTAAGATTTTTTGTCAATTTATATTATTAAGTCAGTTCTATAGATTTGTCAGTCAAATATTCATTTATGCTATAATAACATTTGCGTAGTAATATATTTTTTAAATTTATTTGTAAAAACACAAATATTTGCCTCGTTTCTGAGTACGTAGTTTATTATACATTTTTATCGACATAACCAGTGGACTAGAAGAGTGCATTTTTAAACGGGATGTCGGTAGGTTTAATCCTGTTTTGTGTCGGAATGTGTATTTTGCTTGTATGTAATCTCGATTAGTGTAAAAGTCTTGGTGTGAGTGTGTGCGAAATTACAGATTTCCAGTATGTATATAGAAGGAAGAGTTAGAATGTTTAGTTTTATGAAATGGGGTTTGCAGCTATCCGTTTGTTTTATATTAACTAAAATCCGAAGTAACTTTTTTTGAGCTGTGAACAGCGCCGGTGCGTCTGTGCTATTTCCCCACATTATTAAGCCGTAGCTAAGCCATACATTAGCATAGGCATAGTAGGTGGCCATAGCAGTTTGCATATTTGTGGTATTTTTTATTTCTTGAAAAGACTCATTCCTTACGCATGCGAATCATACATTTTATTATCATCAGCATAATTTTTTTTTATTTTAATTGCAAGAAGGTATCGTTTTTTACAATGTATAAATAAGTGTCCAGTTAAAATTAAGAGACATTAAACCGTCAAAACATATTTGGGTAAGCAGTATGTTGATGAAATAAAGCCATATTAATTCAGAGAAAACGCCATATAGGGTACTTACACAATAAAAACTGATAACGACGATTTTAAACATTTTAATTTTGTAAAAGGTCATTTCTTACGCATGCGAATCATACATTTTATTATGATCAGCATAAACTTTTTAAAATTGCAAAAAGGTATCGTTTCTTACAATGTATAAATAAGTGACCAAGACATTTAACCGTCAAAACATATTTGGGTAAGCAGTATGTTGATGAAATAAAGCCATATTAATTCCCGGCTTCTGACTATGTTGGAATACTTTTGTATCTTCATTAATAACGATGTGTAATTTTCTTAGTTACTACAACAAAAATTATTTCAAGAGACCCTGTTTAACCGTTTTAGGAGTTACAAGTTGATAGGCAAAATAAATATTTTGACTTCAAATCAGTTCAAGTCCGGGGAAATACTTTATATTTTATAATCTAATTCATTTAAGCGTATGGTGAGATTTTTCATATTATACTTCGTGGCAATTTCTGTCTATCTGTGAGATGACTCTTTAGTTGTCATTTACCGGGTGCTGAGAGTATACAAGTAATCAACAGAGTACTGAGCGTTCGCAAAATGGCGTGAAATGTTAAACAACGACCCTCAACGTTCAATATAACGTGATTTTAATACACTCTGACACTAAATAATATCATCATTATAGTAATAAAAATAACTGTATGGTGCGGGCGTCGTTCGTCGAGTGCTCGCAGGCACTGCCTGCTGATGAGTGTCGGGTTCCGAGTTTAAGCCCCGGGTCGGGCTTTGTAAGTGTAAACTATATATATATTAAAAAAAACACTACAAAGAAAAATCTTAGGATCTATATTTTCAACCGACTTCAAAAAGGAGGAGGTTCGCAATTCGTCTGTATGTTTTTTTTTGTATGTTTGTTACTCAAAGACGGATGGACCGGTTTGGAAAATTCTTCTTTTGTTTGAAAGGGTATACTTCCGAGGTGGTCCCATATAAATTTTATTAACCTTGCTTGGGGAGTTTTTGAGTTATTTCCCACTTATTTTATTTGGATGATGTGATGATGTTTTAATAACTTCCTATCACTGTTATTTACAAGGCTATATCTACAATTATTGTGGTCAATTATGTATTCGAATTTGTGTGGGATAGGTTCCACAACTAAAAAGTGAAAAATTAAAACTTTTTAGCAAAAAATAAAACCGACTTCCAAAACAAAACACTACAAAGTGAAAAATAACTTTAATTTCGAAAGTCGGTGGCAAAAAACGAAAATACAACACCAAAGACACCGACTACCGAAATTAAAGTTATTTTTCACTTTGTAGTGTTTTGTTTTGGAAGACGGTTTTATTTTTTGCTAAAAAGTTTTTATAGTTTTTGCCACAGAAATTAAAGTTATTTTTCACTAAGTAGTCAATTGTTTTTTTTTAAATGTTTTTTTTATTTTTCGCAGCTACATATCAAGCTATACATTTCAAGTATAAGCTAATCTCGCATTGTAATGGATTTCCATACAATGAGAGGTCAGCGTAGTCTGTGTACCTACCCCACACCAATTCGTATACCACTACTTACTATGAAACAACAGTGACAAGAAGTATTATAACATCATCAAGATATACAAAGTGGATTAAACACGTATTATCGAAGCTAACTCAAAAACTACCGAAGCAAAGTTAAAATACCCATGAAGTCAGAGACGTTAGGAAATGCTGTAACTTCGTCGACGAAACTTCTTATTTTCAATTTAACTGGGGCATCAAGCGTAGAACCTAAGCTAGATAAAATTTTGATTGCTATTCAAAATAGCCAAATATTAGATTTCCGAGCGGCCATTGCAATAAAATTGCTTCATTGTCTTCTGAGACACTAACGAAGTCTTAAAAGTAACGAAAAACGTTGAAAATCCATGTCAAATGTCGAAAAATAATCGTATTTGGAACAAGTGCATTACAAAATTCAATATTGGAACACGAACGGTGAAGGTTTAAAATTCGAATTGGGAAACATGCGACTGTTGAAAGACGCGCGTTTGAGGTGCGCTGCCTGATTAGGACGTGGAGAGCTTTCGGTGTTCTTAGGGATGGCACAGGATGAAAATTATTATAAGGAGTATTATTTGGTTGATGATTCCTGATAAATAACCCTAGATAGCTCCAGGAATTATGTGAGGGTAACACAAAAGGAAAATACCCATGCTTGCATAATGTCAATCATATTTTCCATGGAGTAGGACAGTAAAATTTACAGATATAAATCTATGTTTTGAAAAACGGCCAATATTACCAAACCAACGCAAGGTAGGTAAGGTACCAGAACGCAACGAAAAAGCATCATCATTAGCCTTTTTCCAAGTGTGTTTGGGTTCGGCTTTCAATTTAACAGGATGCGGCTGAATACCAGTAATTTACATGGAGCGACTGCCTATCTGACTTCCACAACCAGCTACTGGGTAACACGATACCCCTTGGTAAGACTGGTTGTCAGAGTTTCGGGCTTCTGACGACCCGTAACGACTGTCAAAGATCCACGAATGACTGCCGGGACCAACGGTTTAAAGTGCTTTCCGAGGCACGGAGGGGTCTTGGTATATAAAGACCCATCCACGGACCAACCGTGGCAAGCGTAGCTTAACCTGATCGATCGACCCGTGCGACTGTTATTACTTAGCCACAATCCCCTCAACGCAACGAAAATGTTTAAAACTTATTAATATGATTTGAATTTTAATTATACAGATTTAATGTAATATTGAGAATCTGAGAAAAGGAGAATTAATCATAGAACGTGTGTACAATTCAATTACTAAACAATTTGTTACACAAATGATTGCCATTGCTATGGTCGTTTTTTCTTTGCGCCATGTTTCTCCGAAAATAAACTTATATATAATACTTTCTTTTATTTCTTTATTTCATAAAAAGTTTCATTGACAATGGCGCTAGTACCATTGCCGATACCAAAATACCATTGCCGATGGATGGTGTTACATTGTCTTTTAAAAGACCCCTGGGTTAGGAACGGGAGATGTAAATCAGTATATTTTCGCATGATAAGGTCAATGAATGCCTCGTTGGACTAGTGGTCGCATGCGCTACTGCCGAGTATGAGGTACTGGATTCGTTTCCCAGGTCTGGCACAGTATTTGTGTTCCACGCGCGCCTTAAAGACATGCCAGCAGTAACTGATGGGGCCCGCTAAGGTCGATGCCCGCCAGGGTTGCGGGTTGTTTGAAAGAGTTACCGTGTCCCTGGCACAGGCAACTGAAGGAACACGGGTGGGTTTTAGTCAGTAGAAGTCTGACACGCCCTCCCGCTCCACCCAGAGCGGGAGAAGTTATTTGATGATTTCCCATCCAAAAAAAAAAGGTCTGGCACAGTATTATTGGGATTTTCCATCTGGAATTTCTCAGTAGCAACCCGGAGTCTGGATTTGTGCCCGGTTGATGGCAACAGGCTCGCCCCCTGTTACATGGGACTCAACATAACTGGCAAAATGTGGGTGTACTACAGGTGCACCTCTGCCTAACCCTTCGGAGACTACAGGCGTGATATTATGTTATGTAAGGCCATACACATATTGTAAAGCACTGGTATTCTGTACAAATCTCACCGTGAAAACTTAGGTGAGGTGAGCGTGCAGTGAGCTCTCAATAGTGTCAATCCCTAGCATCAGCTCACTTCACTTAAGTTTTCACGGTGAGATTTTTATAGTAAACCGGCTGTACTACATATTGTACTTACCGAATAAATTCAAAAATGGAACAGAATTTGTAGGACTCTGTCAAGGAATCAATCGACCGAGGCGACCGTGCAGACCCTGCCCATTACCGTCCGATCGCCATTACCTCCATTCTGTGCAAAGTTTTGGAAAGGGTACTGAACAATAAGTTGCTGAACTACCTTGAAGACAATGATCTCCTCAGTGACCGTCAATATGGCTTTCGCCGACCGGCGATCTTCTTGTGTATGTCACGCACTGCTTTGGCAAAGCCATCGAGAAACACGGCGAAGCACTGGCTGTATCGCTTGACATCTCGAAGGCCTTTGACAGGGTCTGGCACGCTGCTCTGCTCAGCAAGCTTCCTGCTTATGGCATCCCAGCTGATTTTTGTAGCTGGATATCAGATTTCCTTAGTGAACGGGCGATTAGAGTAGTTGTTGATGGCTGCTCTTCTGACCTTATGGCTATTGATGCCGGAGTTCCTCAGGGGTCTGTTCTCTCTGCAACTCTTTTCCTGCTGCACATCAATGACCTGCTTCGGCCTGGTATTGTTGGGTACGCAGATGACAGTACAGTTTCAGAGAGATACTTGTCCAGCGCAAAAACCAGCGGGGCTGAAGTTCGTTCCTTGAGAGAGGCCATGGTAGAGCGGACAGATTTGACCTTAAGCTTTGTCTCCCAGTGGGGTGATGATAATCTGGTCTCTTTTAACGCCAACAAAACGCAGGCGTGTCTTTTTACCGCTAAAAAGAGTCGTTTCGCCCTAACTCCTACTTTTCGAGGTACATCTGTTCCTGTAACTGATCGACTTGAGCTCCTAGGCATGGAGTTGACATCTGGTCTCAACTTCGGCGCCACCATCGAGTACAAGGCCCAAACTGCGGCCAAGAAACTGGGCATCCTAAATAGGGTGAAGCGATACTTTACGCCTGGACAGCTTTTAACCCTTTACAAAGCGCAAGTCCGATCCTGCATGGAGTATTGCAGTCACCTTTGGGATGGATCAGCTAAGTACCAACTAGCCGCGCTTGACTCGGTGGAACGCAGAGCTAAGAGGCTCATTGGCGACGTAAAACTGGTGGATGCCAAGCTTCATTGCTTGGCTCATCGCCGCAAGGTTGCCTGCTTGTCGGTCTTCTACAGATTGTACTTCGGAGAGTGTGCCCGAGAACTCCACGACCTCATTCCACCGGCCCCCTTCTACCACCGGACATCTAGACGCACTGCCAGTTACCATCCCTACCTGGTTGCTATTCCACCAATTTGCACTAAGCGCTTCCAAATGTCTTTTATAATGCGCACAGCAAAAGAGTGGAACTCACTACCTGCGTCTGTGTTTCCGAACGTATACAACCCTAATCTCTTCAAAGTGAGAGTGAACAGGCTTCTTCTGGGTAAGCTCACTCCATCGTCGACTTTGTCTCTGTCACCTCTGACCTAGACTAGAGTCAAGAGCAAACCCATCACAAATAAAAAAAATAAAAAAAAATCTGCCATAGCCTTTTCCCAACTATAATGGGGTCGGCTTCCAGTTTGACCGGATGCAGCTGACTACCAGTAACTTACATGGAGTGACTGTCTATCTGACCTCCACAATTCAGTTAGTTACTGGGCAATACGATACCCCTTGGTAAGACTGGTTGTCAGATTTTCAGGCTCCTGACGACCCCTAACGACTGTCAAAGATCCACAAATGACAGCCGGGACCAACGGCTTAACGTGCTTTTCGAGGCATGAGGGAGTCTTGGTATGTAAAGATGGTCACCTATCTACAGATCAAGCCCGGTAAGCATAGCTTAACCTGATTGATCGACTGTGATTGATCGTGGCGTGGTAATTACTTAGCCACGAGCTCCTCTGCCAAGGAAATTAAGGCGAAAACTCCAGGTTTTTTGCAATTTGCAAGTCAGTATTAGGTAGTATGTTGATCTGAATATGATTCGCGACAACTCTCTAAGTTCATAATTATAATCCTAATGAATGACTATTTTATGAAATCTTAACATGACTGTTTCTAATGTTTATAATTCTGTAAAAACATATATGTTACGGTCGCGAATCATACTTTAATCAACATACTACCAAATTGCAAAAAAACATAAGAAAATTTGAATTTAGCGGGCTACCTGGAGCTTCCCCCTTAACGAGAACCTAATCATAGGTGGTGAAACAGGCCTTTAGTTTTAGTTTATTTTTCCGAAAACGTGTACTCACAACCTTGCCTGTCTGTAGCAGCGTTGTGATTGGAGCTGGCGTCACGAACCGCTGGGAAATCAGCGGCCGCCGCGACACAGTGTATTCGACGCTTGAAAGGTGTGCCACAGACTAGCTGCGTTATTGTGTGTTTATTTTATTAATCTTTAATATTTTTCTTATCATAAAAATACAAGAACTTTCAATATTATGTTTCACGATATATGAGTATGCATAGATCGTCTCACTCACTGGATGGCTCAGGGAGGCCATTGCCATCGAGGTAGACCACGGTGTGACGATCTGATAAAACTAGTTTACAATGTATCTATTGCCGGGAAAATTCTAACTGTTGTTAGCTATACATGACATGCTGAGTTCAAATATAATAGGTTGGGGAAAAAGTTTCTTCGCATTTTTTAAGAAAATTCAAAACATTTTTTAATATAGTTTATTTACATTTAACTAAAGTATGTAGGTACTCGTACCATTTTGTTCGATAACTTTTTGCTATCTTGTAGGTAGGGACATGATCCCATTGCTATAGAAATTTTGGGACTTCTGGTCAAAATACCGCGACAAGTGGTTTTGGCAGTCCTCTCGTAATGTTAACCTGACACTGCCTAAAGAATTCTGAAGAGACCGAAACAGGTGGAAATCTGAAGGTGCAAGGTCAGGACTATACGGCGGATGCATTAACACCTCCCAGCCAAACTCTCTTAATTTTTGCTGAGTGGCTAAAGATGTGTGAGGTCTAGCGTTATCATGATGAAAAACCACACCCCTTCTGTTGATTAATTCCGGCCGCTTTCTCTCAACTTCTTGCTTTAATCTCATCAGTTGTTCGCAGTAGAGTTCAGAATCGATGGTCCTGCCTGGTGGTAACAGCTCATAATGAATAATGCCCTTCCAATCCCACCACACACACAGCATCACCTTGTTGCGAGTTAACCCGGGTTTCGCCACAGTCTGTGAAGCCTGACCGGCCTTTGACCACGACCTTTTTCGCACGTTCTTGTCATACGTGATCCACTTTTCATCACCAGTTATCAGCTTCTTCAAAAATGGTTCGGTTTCATTACGTCGTAATAAAGAATCACAAATGAGTTCACGGTTCATTAGGTTTCTTTCAGTGAGCTCGTGAGGTACCCAAATGTCGAGCTTTTTTGTGTACCCAGTTTTTTTCAAATGCGCCAAAACTGTTTTTTGGTCAATTTCTAGTTCTTCAGCTACGTCGTAACTACTGATATGCCGATCTTGCTCCACTTTTTCAAAAATGGCATCCATTTCATCCGTAATAGGGCGACCAGAGCGACGTGCATCTTTGACATCAAAATTTCCGGATTGAAAACGCTTAAACCAAATTTGTGCTACCCTCACAGACACTACACTAGGTCCATAAACATCGCAAATTTTTTTCGCCGCTTGCGTTGCATTTTTACCTTTTTTGTAGTAAAATTTTAAAATGTATCGAATTTCTTCATTAGATTCACTCATCTTGACGGTACGAAAAATTGAATTTGGAATTATGTTCTTTAAAATTTAAACTTTCAATGATACCAAAACCAGCCAGATACAAATAGTATAGCCAAAGAGATTTTATTACAAGTTCATACATACTATAATGCGAAAAGACTTTTTCCCCAACCTAATATAAATGAAATTTATCGATCAGCTCTAGTTTTTTAGTTAACAAAAGGAAACACGCACGTTATTAACAAACAAAAACACTTAAATGATGAAAAAGAAGAATAAAATCACTTCAGCTGTACTAAAATTTCTGAGGGTATATTCGAAAATAATACGTAATGAGTAAACAAAAACCACCATAAAGTTCTCGGCAACAGACAAAATTAAAATTTTGTAATTTTTGCACAATAAAGATTTGGAAGAAAAAATGGGAGGCCTTTTCCCAGCAGTGCAGGACAAAATAAAGAAAAAAAAACTGGTCAAGAGCGAGTCGGACTCGCGCACCGAGGGTTCCATACCATCATATATATTAAAAAAAACTGTGCTATTTAGAGACATATTTTTATTTTTTCTGTAATCTTTACATAAACTTCTATCACACAAAATAATTTCAGATTTTTCTCTATGCAAACTTCGGAGATAAGGGGGGAAAACTGTCGTTTTTTTTACATTTTTCATCAAAAGTCGAAAACTATGCGGCCTAAAAAAAGAAAAATTTTTGAGAATGCGCAAACAGCGCTCTTTTATATGATACCCCACATGCCCTAGTAGCCCCACTTCGAATTTTTAAGACAAAAAAAAATTTTTTTTTACTTCTTTCTTATTTGCAAAATAGTTGGGCAAACGTCATCTAAAACTATTTCAAATTTAAAGTTGATAGCATTAGTGGTTCTTGAGGTATCCAGCTGTGACAGACAGACAGACAGACTGAGTAGCACCATAAAGGTTCATTTTTACCATTTTGGTACGGAAACCTAAAAAGCAATATACGCTCAAGTGTGCACACTGCACAAGAGATAAATGATTATTGGATTACCTATGTTCCTGCCTTTACATTAGGCTATTTTGCCACACTGTGTGAACTACAAAGTTTCTCTAAGATATGCGTAGACGGTGGCGTAGCAACGGCGGCGTAGCAGTTTGCTTCGCTCGTAGACGAACGCCTACGAAACGCTATGCTATTGTTACTTGCACTGATTTTATTGCTACCAAATATTAGGTTGGGGAAAAAGTCTTTTCGCATTATAGTATGTATGAACTTGTAATAAAATCTCTTTGGCTATACTATTTGTATCTGGCTGGTTTTGGTATCATTGAAAGTTTAAATTTTAAAGAACATAATTCCAAATTCAAATTAGGATAATGTGTGATTTTCATTTGTTTTTTGTACCGTCAAGATGAGTGAATCGGAAGAAATTAATGAAGAAATTCGATACATTTTAAAATTTTACTACAAAAAAGGTAAAAATGCAACGCAAGCCGCGAAAAAAATTTGCGATGTTTATGGACCTAGTGTAGTGTATGTGAGAGTAGCACAAATTTGGTTTAAGCGTTTTCAATCCGGAAATTTTGATGTCAAAGATGCACGTCGCTCTGGTCGCCCTATTACGGATAAAATGGATGCCATTTTTGAAAAAGTGGAGCAAGATCGGCATATCAGTAGTTACGACGTAGCTGAAGAACTGGAAATTGACCACAAAACAGTTTTGGCGCATTTGAAAAAAACTGGGTACACAAAAAAGCTCGACATTTGGGTACCTCACGAGCTCACTGAAAGAAACCTAATGAACCGTGTACTCATTTGTGATTCTTTATTACGACGTAATGAAAACGAACCATTTTTGAAGAAGCTGATAACTGGTGATGAAAAGTGGATCACGTATGACAAGAACGTGCGAAAAAGGTCGTGGTCAAAGGCCGGTCAGGCTTCACAGACTGTGGCGAAACCCGGGTTAACTCGCAACAAGGTGATGCTGTGTGTGTGGTGGGATTGGAAGGGCATTATTCATTATGAGCTGTTACCACCAGGCAGGACCATCGATTCTGAACTCTACTGCGAACAACTGATGAGAATAAAGCAAGAAGTTGAGAGAAAGCGGCCGGAATTAATCAACAGAAGGGGTGTGGTTTTTCATCATGATAACGCTAGACCTCACTCATCTTTAGCCACTCAGCAAAAATTAAGAGAGTTTGGCTGGGAGGTGTTAATGCATCCGCCGTATAGTCCTGACCTTGCACCTTCAGATTTCCACCTGTTTCGGTCTCTTCAGAATTCTTTAGGCAGTGTCAGGTTAATTAACATCATGAGAGGACTGCCAAAACCACTTGTCGCGGTATTTTGACCAGAAGTCCCAAAATTTCTATAGCAATGGGATCATGTCCCTACCTACAAGATGGCAAAAAGTTATCGAACAAAATGGTACCTACATACTTTAGTTAAATGTAAATAAACTATATTAAAAAATGTTTTGAATTTTCTTAAAAAATGCGAAGAAACTTTTTCCCCAACCTATTAGTTCTGAAGAGAGATATTGTGAAACATTTCACCTAAAAAAAGGACTTTGGTCAAACATTTTAATAAACACAAAATTAAATTGTATAAACTTTTGATTCGTTATAAAACCACTCTGTTGTCACTAGGCAGTGTCCCCGCGGGCCAGTCCGGTGCGCGACATCGCGTCATGTCGTACTGAATTTCGCGATACTGTGACAATTGTCCTGCAGCGATATTCGACACCTATAGAATAATTTACCGCGCTACCGCGGTTCTGTAGAGCGTCAGGCATGTTTGCTGAATCGGCTATCGATAGTATTTCAGCAATTATGCGAAAAGAACGGCATTATTGTTACGTGGTATCCTAAAGGTGATTGGGGATAGGCCAGACGGCGGAACCCTATGCATAACTGCGGGTCTGATGTTGCAGGGAAATAAATTTAAATTAATTATAAGTACTAATATACAGGGTTATTTGTAAAACACCAGCAACCTCTTAAGGGGTCATTGTACTCATCATTATAAACAACTTTTACTATGGGTCAAACCCTGAAATCGCGAGAAAAAAATCTGCTGTTCAGTACATTTTATCATCATCTGCCTAGCCTTTTCCCAACTATGTTGGGGTCGGCTTCCAGTCTTACCAGATGCAGCTGAATGGACGACTGCCTATCTGACCTCCACAACCCAGTTACTGGGTAATACGATACCCCTTGATAAGACTGGTTGTCAGACTTTCGGGCTTCTGACTACCCGTAACGACTGTCAAAGATCCACGAATGACAGCCGGGACCAACGGCTTAACGTGCTTTCCGAGGCACGGTTCAGTACATTTATGTTCGCATAATTCGTCAAAATGTAGGTACTGAACAGCAGATTTTTTTCGCGATTTCAGGTTTGGTCCCATAGTAAAAGTTGTTCATAATGATGAGTACAATGACCCCTTAAGAGGTTGCTGGTGTTTTACAAATAACCCTGTAAGTAGTTACGTAAGCTGTACTACTAACAAAGATCTATGGAACAGGTGTCTGAATTAAATTATTTCAGAAATAATATTTTCAGCTCTTAATTCGTAGTTTAACACCAACAAAAATCTTTTGTGTATGTTTTTTTAACGAAAGTAACTTTCTGTATAAGTTGATTTTTTTTTTAGTTTTTTCTAGTATCAGCATTGTGACCACTTGCGTCTTTTGCACTTCAGTCACTCTCACCGAAACACCGAAGAGTGTATTTATATTTCGGTACAGGTAGATCAAGCTACTCCTTCTTCTCCTGTGTCACCACGACCAATAATAACAAGAAATTCCTCATCATTCATCATTCTCCTGCCCTTGCCCCAATTTATTTGGGGTTGGCGCAACATGTATTTTTCTTCCATACTTCTCTATTAGTCGTCATCTCGGTAGTCAATCCCTTTCTGGCCATATCATCTTTCACACAGTCCATCCATCGTTTCTTTGGTCTTCCCTTACTCGTATAGCCCTCCACGTTCATACTCAACACTTTCCTGACGACATTTTCCTCATTCCTCCGCATCACATGCCCATATCATGACAACCGATTTCCACACAACTTTTCAATCACCGGTGTCACTTTCAGACTTCCTCTTACATACTCATTTCTTATTCTATCCATTCGCGTAATACCACACATCCCTCTTAGCATTCTCATCTCGGCTGCATGCAATTGCCTTTCATTCATTCTGTTTATGGCCCATCATTCTGATCCATACAAGACAGCAGATCTAACCATTGTTTTATAAATCTTCCCCTTAAGTTTAAGGGGAATGCGGGAGTCGCAGATTGTTCCCGTGACCTGCCGCCATTTCATCCATCCAGTGTTAATTCTGTGCTTAACAGTCCGGTCTACTTCGCCATCGCTTTACACAAGTGAACCAAGATACCGGGAGAAGCGCGCCATCAAGCGCTATGGCTCCAGAACTGGAGAGTCCGCCGAAATCGCAGAAAATATACTCGGTCTTGGTTCTGCTGATTTTCAAGCCGACATTCTTCAGTTTCCGTTGCCATTTCTCCAATCTGCTCTGGATCTCAGGTTCATCTTCAGCGACAAGAACTTCAAGAAAAAACTAGAAATTCCTCATGCCTTTTTGAAAAGTTACGACAGTCAATTGTTTTCTTCAATCCGGGGTTGACTGTTCGCTGCGCGCTGAACATTAGTAGATAATGCCATCACTTGTAGGCATTAAGCTATGCCATTAAAGAATATTGCAAACCTCTAAAGCTCTAACGTATAATGCTAGCTTTGTCCCCTCGGGCTAGTCCAGCGATATGACATCGCTTCATTTCGTGTTCAAAAACGATAAAACATCAAGCGTACATATTT
The DNA here is from genome assembly GCA_948252095.1 of Dicycla oo. Lineage (NCBI taxonomy): Eukaryota > Metazoa > Arthropoda > Insecta > Lepidoptera > Noctuidae > Dicycla > Dicycla oo. The sequence continues at coordinate 4,719,793 of OX411732.1, read as the reverse complement.
TCACTAATCAATTTATCTTTATCTAATTAATTATATATATATATATATATATTTTTATATATAGGTTTTCTCCACTAGTGAGAATTTATTCTGGAAGGTTTACGTGTAGGTATAATAACTATTTATGTAACTTATGTGATTATTTTATTATTATAATAGTCGACTTTATATATGAAAAAGTTTTGAAGACATTGATATTTTATTTAAAACTAGCTTTAGGCAGCGACTTCGCCCGCGTGGAAGTCGGTAATTAACCCACGGAAATCTACTACCGGGATAAAAGTACTCCATGTGTTAATCCATGATATAAACTATATGTGTGCCAAATTTCATCTAAATCCTATTAGAAGCTTAATACTAATGATTTAAATATTATCGTTAATCATGCAAGCCTAGTACTTTTTGTTAGGTTTTTGGTCGTGTCTTGAATTTGGTATACGTACTCTCTTGAATTCATGCAATCCTAGAACTTTTTGTTAGGTTTTTGGTCGTGTCTTGAATTTGGTATACGTACTCTCTTGAATTCATGCAATCGTAGTACTTTCTGTTAGGTTTTTGGTCGTATCTTGAATTGGGTATATACGTACTCTCTTGATTTCATGCAATCCTAGTACTTTTTGTAAGGTTACAGATGTATTTCTTTCTGACTTACTCGTAGAAGGATCTCTAATTTATTGTAAATAAATTATAGCCTAGGTTACTTCCTGATAATTTAGCTTTCTATTGGATAAAAATGGTTAAAATCGGTCTAGTAGTTTCGGAGCTTATTCGGTACAAACAAACAAACAAAAAATCTTTCCTTTTTATAATATTAGTACAGAAAAACAAGAAAAATGTAAGGAAAAACAGCGTCCATGAAGTATTGCATTATTTCGTCTATCGTTACCTGTCACTGAATAAGGAACTTCATAGGCTTGCGTATGTCAAAAGAGTATACACTATAGCGTCAGGTGGAATGACAGATCACTTCAAACTCACTCCAACTAAATTTTGACGGTGAGATTCTATGGAATAGGTTTCGTATATAATTATTGAGCCCGACATCGTTGGAAAAGGCTAGGCCTATGATGATTCCAGAGCAAAGAGATTGGTTATCTTATTGTTTTAACAGAAGAGACTGTAGCCCAGAAGGACAGAGGAGCTCGTGGCTAAGTAATAACAGCCGCACGTGTCGATCCATCAGGTTAAGCTATGCTTGCCGGGATTGGTCCGTAGATGGGTGACCATCTTTACATACCGAGACTCCACTGTACCTAGGAAAGCACGTTACGCCGTTAGTGCTGGCCCGAGAGTCTGAAAACCAGTCAGTCTTACCAAGGGTTATCATATTATCCAGTTACTGATCTTTGGAAGTCAGAAAGGCAGTCGTTCCATGTAAAATACTGGTATTAACTGCATTCGGCTAGATTGGAAGCCGACCCCAACGTAGTTGAGAAAAGGCTAGGCAGATTGACTGAGGCCGAGAAGGGCGCCCTTCTTGATTTATAATCTCAATCCCATCAAACGAAAACAGTCATTCATTAGTAAGGGCTACAGCCCATAATAAGGGGTTAGCCCTTTACTAAAACAAATAAATCATAAATTTAAGCAGTAAGTACTTATATTGACACCACAACAATTTGCCGTCTCCAAAAACACTTCAAATTTCAAAATCAACAAATATCACAGAATAAATAACAATAAAACAGATTTGTTACGTAATTGAGTTCCGATTTGACACTACATCAGAGAACCCTCTGTTGACAGTGGATTACTATGTGTTACTGAACTATCAAAACAGCGGCGATGGTAGGGTTAGTATAGATAACGAAGGGGTGGGTTCTGTAGTTAATCTAAAGTAGTTATAACTTTGTTTGTGAATGATGTTTCACGAGCGTTGTTCTCTAAAATGCATTCCTTCAATTCATAAAGATCATGGGTTTATTTAAACTCGTCCTTTAAAGTGACAATAGTAAAATAACAAAATTATATCCTAACTTAACTAAAATATGGCGTCGAAAAATTCATCCGCATCGCTGTCGACTGGTAATGTACCGAAGAGACTGGCGCTTGAATGCTTAGCCTCTGGCCAAGGAAAAAGCCAGCCCTTGAGTCACGGGAAGCGTCAACCACAATTTTTCGACGCCATATTTTAGTTTGTTAATAGATAGATATAATTCAATTAATTAATTCTTCTAAACATGTTCTTTTTATTAAATATCCTAAAGATATCTACATTTAGTTATCGAAAGAGGAAATCACATATTATTTATGTAAATATTACGTTCCTGTTACAATTAAATCCGATGTTCAAGATCTAGATTTGTTGAACATTGGATTTAATTGTTATTTTCATAGAGTTCTCTTAATACAAGCGATGTTTAGTCTTAATGCTTAAAAATGTCAAGTACTGGTTTTTAGAATCAAACGACAATTCTATTTGTACCCCAAAGATTAAATTACTTCTATAAGTACAACCACTAGTAAACGGAACCCCGAAAATCATTACTTTAGCTTCCCCCAAAAAGCCATTGAATAACATTTTAATTTACACATACTCTATAACATTCTACAAGTTATTTTCACCCTTGTTGCGGTTAACATAGAATATACAATTGTATTTTGAATGATCATCTTGACTTATAATGGGGCTGGTACTCGTAGTAACCAATGCCGTTTGATGAATTGATTTTTTATAGCATTTTTTTTGTATGATGTCTTTGTAACTATGATAACCATAAGACAATTCACTGGAAATAATACCTTTACCACGGGCCAAGATGGTGGCCATATAATTTGTAAATTTTTACCTGTATTCCACCAAAAAACTAAGAATTTTCATTCAGCAGACATTTAAAAAAACCGATAAAGACTAGTGGTTTTGCAAACAACCTCGCGAGCACAAATTAAAGGGCCGTTTCCACTGGTAGAAATCTAAAAGTGAGCAATTTATTGCATTTTGAGGAGCTATTCTGCTCGTCAGGACAAAGATTCTGCGGCCGTAAATCTGCTCAGAAATGAAAAAAAAATTATAATCGAAAACGGCGCGGACTCAAACTGCGCCTACTAAACGGCGCGGACTCGGACTGCGACTACTCAACGGCGCGGACTCGAACTGCGCCTAGAAAATGGCGCGGACTCGAACTGAGCCTACAAATACCTAAACAAATTTTTTTTTTACATCGTTCTCACATTTAATTATAAATTCAACATAATGGTGCTTAACTATTTTTTTTAATATAATTTAAAAGAGTGTCCATGGAGTTTTGTTGCCCGTTCTTCTTCAAATATACCTACTTCGCTTCACTCCACTTAACTTCATATTTCTGATTGACCGATATCCCTGACATTTCAAGTGCCTCGTTTTTATTGAAAGAACGGCTTTGAGTATCAGTATGAGTTTGACACCCTATAAAAGCTCTAATCTTCAACTAAATACTCAATAATCTATGCATAATGAAATCGCATGTTACAGAAGCCATCTCTATTTACCCATTTCTAAATAAAAAAGAGGGGTACCAACAAAAATCATTTGAAACCAAAATGAAAAAGGTGTCAAAGATCGAATTTACGATTCATTATAGTTAATCCATATGGAATGGGAACCCTAAAAAGTAAAAACCATTGAATAATAAACTGTATGTGGTTGGTATAGGGTTGATTTTGGTGTGGTGTGTGGTTGTGATAAATTTGATAAAATAGTGAATGCGTTTTGTAAGTGCCCATTGTGGCGACAGATGGTTCGTGAGGGAAGAGTATTGGGGTTTGATTCTCGTTTGGGACAATTCTGTTGGGGACACTAGAACAGTTAGTGAGATATAACGTGATTCAATCAATCAATCTACCTCGCCTTTTCTCAACTATGTTGGGGTCGGCTTCTAGTCTAACCGGATGCAGTTGAATACCAGTATTATACATGGCGCGACTGCCTGGCTAACCTCAACAAACCAGTTACTGGGTAACACGATACCCCTTGGTAAGATTGGGATATAACTGTCATTAATAAGCGTTTTTAAAAATGGTGATAATTGTGATTAAACTGTTATAACTCGATCCTCGAAAGGTTCTATTAATTAGGTTAGTAGGTATTACAAGATCCTGTGTAAGAGCACAATTGTCACTACATATTATAAAACAAAGTCCCCCGCCTCGCCTCTCTGTCTGTCTGTATATTCGCGATGATCTCAAAAACTGCTGAACGGATCAAAAGATAGAGTGATTGAAGAAGAAAGTTTATACGTATAATTTTTCAACATCCACGCGGGCAAAGCCACGGGCAAAAGCTAGTTATTTAAAGAATAAAAAAATCCTAGAATCAATACTTGTTTGAGTGGCCGTGTCGGGACTCGTCTCGACCCCCCGTATCTATTGATTGTAACAGTATAGTAAAAGTGCTTATAACTAAGAACCAAACTTGTAATTTGATATTATAAATGCCAAATGTCCAGACAAAAAAAAATATCGAAAACACGTAGTGTCAATGAAAAATGTCCGAAACAGGAACAAACTATAAAACTAATCATTCTTAAGGGTAACTCGAGCCAAAAGCCATCCATGGAGCAATTTTATGATGTTTTGTCATTCACGACTGGGAATTGGGATATCTCTTTAATGGACCCAATTTAGGGTTACGTATACAAATCGCTAAGCTTCCCTATAGCCAGGGAGTATAACCATAATCACTGCACTTGTGAAAAGAAATGGTGATCATTAAACATAGTATAGTAATCATTTAACTCATCTTGAAATAACCACATAGCCATCTTTTATGACATCCAAGAAAAGATAATAAACTCACGTGTTATTTGTAGATAGCAAGGAAGTGAAATTCCTTCAGGCCTTTCACAGTACTAAGACAAGAAGTCAGCTGGTAGACTTTTAGGCTTCTGACTGCTCGTTAAATACAGTATGTTAACCAACAGAGGGCGTTCCCGTTAACCCGCAATAGTATAGCATCCATACATGCTAAAAAAAATATTACCATTCGAAAACAAAATGGTTTTTATTTTTTTTAATATTAAAATATTCACTAAAAATGTTAAATTGATACGTAAAAGAAACACTCTGTACACGCGTACTTGAAGGACGGAAACATCGCAATTTAGTTTTTATTTTTAGTGAATATTTTTATATTTTTTTGAATATTTTAGTGAATATTTTAATATTAAAAAAAAAATAAAAACCATTTTGTTTTCGAATGGTAATATTTTTTTTAGCATGTATGAATGCTATACTATGCGGGTTAACGGGAACGCCCTCTGTTGGTTAACATACTGTATAATATATGTGTGTGACAGATAATTATGACGGTTAGTTCACAATTCTTTATTGCATTCCTTAATGTTGGTACGAGTACAACGGTTGGTAGGCTTCAAATTAATGATAAAATTATGGACCCTGTCGTGCACAGCATAGTAGGAGAGAGGAGGAAGCGCGCTTATTTTGTTTTGATATCCTAACTAATATTATAAATGCGAAAGTAAGTTTGTTTGTTTGTTTGTTGCCTTTTCACGCCTAAACCACTGAACTGATCATCTTGAAATTTTACATATACGTTTTCACGTGTACAGATACGGACATAGGGTACCTTTCATCCCGAAAAAAAGTACTGTTCCCGTGGAAAACAACAATAACGTTCTTATAATAATAGATGGCGCCACGTGTCTTTCGAATCATGATTGAATTATATTATTAAAGAAACTTTAATAGTGTTTTATGAGTTTTTTTTTTTTTAATTTAAGCAGGTACCTAACACATGTTGTGAGTCTGAAGTGTCGATAGACTGGTTGTTCATATAATACTATAAATGCGAAAGTGAGTTTGTTTGTTTGTTACGCTTTCACGCTTAAACCGCTGATCGGCTTTGGATGAAATTTGGCTCATGGGTAGACTATGACCTGGATTAGGACATAGGATACTTTTGATCCAGGTAGTGCGCTCCCGTGGGATAGTTTCCTGCAACAACGCGGGCGAAGCCGCGGGCAAAAGCTAGTTATTTATACAGGGTGATTTTTAAAACATGCGACAAAATTTAAGGGGGTGTTCTACCCATCAATATGAACAACTTTTACTATGGGACCAACTAAGAATTCGCAAAAAAAAAATTACCTTCCCATGTAAAAGCACATACCCGATTGGACCATTTTGTATAAAAAGGTCGAAATTTTTTTGCGAATTCCGAGTTGGTCCCATAGTAAAAGTTGTTCATATTGATGGGTAGAACATCCCCTTAAATTTTGTCGCATGTTTTAAAAATCACCCTGTATATTCTGGTAATTATATTATTATTTTATTACTACTTTTCTTCATCTTGTAATAGTAAACGTATTTGAGTATTTTAATAAATTAATATACTTAGTTTTGGCAGTCCTAAGCACAAAATAATCTCAAAATGCAAGTAACATCAACGAACTAACCGCAGCCATAGCTAAGAAATGTTCCCTAAGTACTTATATCTCTAATAAAGTAATCAAATCAACACCAAACATATTCCGTACGGAACCCTCTTCCCCGCACCCCTAACATACATCAGAGCACATCACAAAGTAATAAGTATAACTGTGAGGGTGGCAACACTAATTAAACGGTGATTCGGTGTTGCCAGCTATTATGGCGGTGATTTTATTTATTTGTTTAGGTAGGTAGGTAGGTAATGGTTCCTTTAATAAGTTTATTCGAAGTTTTTTATAATAGGATAATGACGATATTGATTTAACTTAATAAACTCATCAGTCTTTTCCCAACGATGTTGTGGTCGGCTTCCAGTCTAACTGCATGTAGCTGAATGCCAGTATTTTATATGGAGTGACTGCTTATCTGACCTCCACAACCCAGTTACTGGGTAATACTATACCCCTTGGTAAGACTGGTGGTCAGTCTTTCGGGCTTCTGAATGTCAAAAATCCACGAATATCAGCCGGGACCGACGGCTTAATGTGCTTTCCGAGAAACGGAGGAGTCTTTGAATGTAAAGATGGTCACCCATCTACGGACCAACCGGGGCAAGTGTAGCTTAACCCAACCCGAGCGGCTGTTATTACTTAGCCACAAGCCCCTTTAACTTAAACTAGTATTCATTATTATGTATAGTTTTCAACAAAAAACCTGATTGACCTCATTTGGACTTTTTTTTTAAACTACACTTAGCCATAAATCTAGATTTAAAGGTAGATTTTAGTAAAGAAACTAAAATCAGTGATAATCGAATGCACATTGGAAATACATACATACATTTCTTAGTCACTCTATACAAAGTTTCGGTTATTTTCTGAACTTAATTAAGTATTAACAGCCATCTTAATAATTGATGATTGGTTAAAATATAGGAACCGGCCACTTAGATAATTTGTCTCGTTCATAAACTCAATAGGGTCACCCCACTCCACTTCAAATCAAATCTAACCATTGATTCATAAACAAACATCTCAATTCGAATTTCGAACGAGCTTATTCTAAATTCAAATAGACAATACTGACTGAAGGGAATTGAGTGGGAGCGGCGCACACTGGGTTGTGGGCTATTAAAACAAAAGTTGTTTTGTTACAAAATAATCGAAGTGGTTTTTTTCTTCAGGAGATCTTCTTGAGGTTGGTATTAACTCCATGACGTATGGATTATAACAATAGAATGACCAGTAACTATACTGTAAGAAAAGACCTAAGAGTGTTTTGTATCCCTATGACACACAATCTACTTATACATCTATACATCAATATATAAAATTGAAGTGACTGTTTGTAATGTTAAAATAACAGCTTTTACTAAATACATATGACAGTATATACGGTCCTTATAAAAAAAAATAAAAAAAAAAATTCTTATCTGTCTGTTTGGCTGTTTATTCCAGCTAATCTCCGAAAAAGCTAGACCGATTTTGACGGGACTTTCACTGTCAGATAGCTGATATTATAAGGAGTAACTATGGCTACTTTTATTTCAGAAAAAATAATTAGGGTTCCGCAGAAAAAAATACCGTAAGTATATAGTAAACCCATGAAATTGTGAATAAAAATCGATTCAAATAGGGAAGTATTGACATCCACGCGGGCAAAGCTGCGGGCAACAGATAGTTCTTAGATAAAATCTATGATTTTGCCTCAAAAGGATGCATTCACACAATCCATCGAATCAACAAAAACAAAATCGTTAATGTATGTCGTAACCACTTAATCAACGGGTAAAGTTACTATTGCATTTAACTAGTCATTCACAAGATGTGCAAAAGCAATATTTATGAGTGGTATTGCAATATGTGGTTAGCTAGTGACCTCGACAATTGATCATAGTTTTCATGCCTGAGCAACCGGCAGCAAGTTCGTCATGCTCCCTTAGATGTCACTGCTTGCGGTAACGTCGGGAGTCGGGTTGCCTCCTTCCCTCAAATATGGCGAGGGGGGTAATGGCTGATCTTTGCGTTATGCTCGTGAACGGGTGCTGTTTGTGGTGACTGGTCGTCTTGCTGACCTTGGTTTTGTTTTGTTATTAGTAATTAACTCTTTGTTTATTTTACTTCGATGGTCCTAGTTTATCATTTGTGACTTCGAGTTACGGTTTAGGTATAAAGTTCTGCTTACGTTTTTGGTTTTGTATTTTTATTTCTGCTTGAGTATAGTTTTCGATATTTTTCTTTTTTTGTATATCGGCGTGTGCTAGCTGACTTATAAGTAAATAATTTAATTTAATTTAGTGTTTGTGTTGCGTAATGTACTTAGATATATTATTTTGCACAGTGTTGTACAAAATATTTTTTTAAACTGAACAGACAGCCGTGCTGCTGGTGAGTTTGTTGCGCTACTTCTTCTCCTCAGCTAAAGAACTAGGAAGCAGTGAAGGGCGGGCGTTTTGGTGTACTGTCTTATGTAATTTTGACGTTCGAAAAGTGCTGATTCTCAGCCTATTTTGAATAAATGACTTTTGATTTTGATTCAATTAAAGCAAAAAAAAAAATGTAATATCTGGTTAAAGACATTTATCGCACTTTGCGTCGGTCGAGCTGTTAAAAATGATCTAATTCATCACCATCAATCATTTCTACCCTTTCATGTCATTCCTTTGCCCCACACAAAATAAAACAAAACAAAAATACACTTAACATCAATCGACCACTGTGCGCCGTTCCTACCCTCGGCTATTACACGACTGGCTGGCCAAATGGCGCGAAACCCGACCCTCCATAGACTAAACAATAACAATAACGTGGTCTGTTCTGTAATGAGGCCGAAAATAATGAGGTGTGTTGTCTATGCTCGCTTTTTTAATGGGGTTAAGTGTACTGATAAAATTAGGACTTGTAACCTACTAGCTTTTCCCAGTGGCTTCGCCCGCGTGTATGTTGGAAATTACCCCACGAGAACCGTACTACATTTTTCTGGGATAAAAAGTATCCTATGTGCTATTCCCGACTATATTCTATCTCTGTGGAATTTCTTCCAGATCCGTTCAGCGGTTCTGGCGTCAACATTTAAAATTTCGCATTTATAATATTATAAGTAGGATTGGTACCTATAATCATAATCAGCCTATAATTTTCCCACTGTCTGTCTGTTTTCTCACTGTCTCCTCTCTTCGAGAGGGAGTGGGCTGTAATCCAGCACGCGGGCCTAGTGCGGGTTGGTAGATGTCACATGTCTTCGAATTTTTGGTTCTAGGACATGCCGGTTTCCTCACGATGTTTTCCTTCATCGTTTTTGAGAGCATGAAATAATTTACACAAAGTAAAGCGCCTGCCTGGGTTCGAACCCACGACCTAAATACAACTCGTAAGTCGGGGTCTTTACCACTGGGCCAGCACTGCTTTCAAAATTAAAACTATAATGCCACACAGAGGCACCAAAGGCATTCCCATTTGAGAATACCTTTGGTGCAAAATGCATAGGTGCTCAAACGGGAATACTCCCATCATCTGCATCATCTGTCTAGCCTTTTCTCAACTATGTTGGGATCGGTTTCCAGTCTAACCGGATGCAGCTGAATACCAGTACTTTACATGGAACGACTGCCTATCTGACCTCAACGACCCAGTTACTGGATAATACAACACCTCTTGGTAAAATTGGTTGTCAGACTTTCGGGCTTCTGACGAGCCGTAACGACTGTCAAAGATCCACGACAGCCGGGAGCAGCGGCTAAACTCCGAGGCACGGAGTTGTCCCGACCTCGGCAATCGACCCGTGCGGCTGTTATTACTTAGCCACGAGCCCCTCGTTTTAGAAAAGGTACAGTAGAACTTAATTTAAATAGAATATTAAAATGAATGAGCCATGTCTGTAGTATAAATTAAAGTGGTAGTGGGAGTAAATAAGTTCCAACCAAACCAAATAAATGGAGGCAACTAAAAATAACACATCAACGGTTCATGATTTCGGTACATATTTCGTTTTAAATATTATATCTGATATAACATTAATACTTACTTGTTGATATTTGAGGAGCTAGTGCCTAAGTAATAACAGCCGCACGGGTCGATCCATCAGGTTAAGCTACGCTTGCCGGGGTTGGTCCGTAGATGGGTGACCATCTTTACATACCGAGACTCCGCCGTGCCTCGGAAAGCGCGTTAAGCCGATCTTTGGCAGTCGTTACGGGTCGTCAGAAGCCCGAAAGTCTGACAAGCAGTCCCCAGTTGGGTAATACGATACCCCTTGGTAAGCCAAGGGGTATCGTATTACCCAATAACTGGGTTGTGGAGGTCAGATAGGCAGTCGCTCCATGTAAAATACTGGTATTCAGCTGCATCCGGTTAGACAGGAAGCCGACCCCAACATAGTTGGGAAAAGGCTAGGCAGATGATGACTTACTTGTTGATAGCCACACTATCGAACTATGCCTAAGATCTGTAAAGATAGTTGTAAAGAAGTAAATCCTACTTCCTACTAATTTTATAAACGAGAAAGTTTGTATGTTTGTTACTCAAATACCCAAAAACGGCTGAACGGATTTGGATGAAATTTGTCACACAGATAGCTTATAACCTGGATTAACACATAGGATACTTTTTAACCCAGTATTACGTTCCCGTGTGATATTTTCTGACATCCACGCGGGCGAAGCAGCGGGTAACAAGTAAATAGAGCGGTGGTAGAGCGGACAGATTTGACCTTAAGCTTTGTCTCCCAGTGGGGTGATGATAATCTGGTCTCTTTTAACGCCACCAAAACGCAGGCGTGTCTTTTTACCGCTAAAAAGAGTCGTTTCGCCCAAACTCCTACTTTTCGGGGTACATCTGTTCCTGTAACTGATCAACTTGAGCTCCTAGGCATGGAGTTGACATCTGGTCTCAACTTCGGCGCCACCATCGAGTACAAGGCCCAAACTGCGGCCAAGAAACTGGGCATCCTAAATAGGGTGAAGCGATACTTTACGCCTGGACAGCTTTTAACCCTTTACAAAGCGCAAGTCCGATCCTGCATGGAGTATTGCAGTCACCTTTGGGATGGATCAGCTAAGTACCAACTAGCCGCGCTTGACTCGGTGGAACGCAGAGCTAAGAGGCTCATTGGCGACGTAAAACTGGTGGATGCCAAGCTTCATAGCTTGGCTCATCGCCGCAAGGTTGCCTTCTTGTCGGTCTTCTACAGATTGTACTTCGGAGAGTGTGCCCGAGAACTCCACGACCTCATTCCACCGGCCCCCTTCTACCACCGGACATCTAGACGCACTGCCAGTTACCATCCCTACCTGGTTGCTATTCCACCAATTTGCACTAAGCGCTTCCAAATGTCTTTTATAATGCGCACAGCAAAAGAGTGGAACTCACTACCTGCGTCTGTGTTTCCGAACGTATACAACCTCTTCAAAGTGTGAGTGAACAGGCTTCTTCTGGGTAAGCTCACTCCATCGTCGACTTTGTCTTTGTCACCTCTGACCTAGACTAGAGTCAAGAGCAAACCCATCACAAATAAAAAAAAAAAAAAAAAAAAAAAAATCACAGAAAAAGATGAACATCACTAAAATAATTGAATGTCCTCCCCCACTCAACTACTCAACCAAAGCACAGTGGTTCGAGTAATGTCCCCTAATGGCCGCCACACATTCCGCAATTTGCCATGTTGCCGCCCCTGCTGTTATTGCCGATATCTTCTTATTTAGACATCAAAACATTAACTTTGCTTTGAGTAGTTTAAAGGGGAATAAAGATGATGGATGGTTAATATATGAGAGTAATCTGCTTCGCTTGGGAGGAGAAGATATTTTTCTTCTTTCCTTGTGCGTTGGTATAAATTCACTTACCCAGACCACAAGTTAGGTACTGCAGAGATTTAACATGGACGGTTTTCTCATCCAACCTCCATGAATATTTGATAAGTTATTGGCATAAATATGCTAGGTGTGGTTTAAAATCCGTTTCGATAAAAAAAAACCGGTCAAGTGCGTGTCGGACCACGCACAATGAAGGGTTCCGTAGTTGGGATGAGTTTATCCCAAGAACAAACTTAATTAACATTGTAGTTGAAAAACATGTTTTCCCATACATTCCTACTGCAAATGTAAGTTCTTATAACTTCTTATAAGTTTTCCTGTACTGACTTCTTATAAGTATACCTATAGATAGGTATAGAACTATTTTCTGTATTTTTTTTTAATTTTAGGCTTTGTTGTTTCGGAGGTAAGGGGAAAATGGTCAATTTTCGTCTATTTTGTTAAATAAGTTTAAAGCAATTTATTTTAAAATTAAAAATTATAAATAAATTATATTTGAGACCCTCACAGTAAGCCCTTTCATTTGATATGTGTGACATATCAAATGAAAGGCGGGAAACACGGAAGTGTAACGTAAACAAATGAAAGTTGAATATGAGGGTCAATTTTAGGGGCAAATAAGAAAATTAAAAAAGAATTGCAAACTGTACCGTGAGACATATCAAATGAAAGAGCTTACTGTGAGGGTTTCAAATATATATTTTTATAATTTTAAAATAAATCGTTTTAAAATTATTTAAGAAAATAGGTGAAAATTGACCATTCCCCCCATTATCTCCTAAAAATTCTTATAAATTCTTATTTGTGATAATAAGAAACACTCCCAAATTTTTAATTTTTATCCAGAAATTAAAACATATTATTTGAAATAATTAATTAATTGTATTGAATTTTAATAATCAATTATTTTTTTAATTTTATGTACCTGAGTAATGCTAATTTAGTGGCAATTTTTACCTTATCTTAATTTTGTTAACATGCGGATAATGTAGTGGGCTGCAATATTGTTAATACTACTTATCAGCCTATATTATTGTTACTTGTAAACATTTTATATTGTAGCTATTTATTGTCCCTTAATAAATAGAATAAAATAAAATTGCAACGTAATCGGACCATTATATTCGGAGCAAATCGGCTATGACAGACGGACAGACAGACACATGATTCTGTAAGTGTTCCGTTTTTAACCGAATTCCAAAAGGAGGAGGTTCTCAATTCCTCTGTATGGTTTTTTTTTTTTTGTATGTTTGTTACGCGATTACTCAAAGACGGATTGACCGATTTAGAAAATTTTTTTTGTTTGATACTTCCGAGGTGGTCCCATATAAATTTTATTAACTTTGTTTGGGGAGTTTTTGAGTTAGCTTCAATAATGCGTATATGTCCCACGTATTTTATGTGGATGATGTGATGATGTTTTAATAACTTCCTATCGCTGTTATTTAGTGTTTTGTTTTGGAAGTCGGTTTTATTTTTTGCTAAAAAGTTTTTTCCTTTCCTCCTAGCAGTTAAAAATATAAACCTACTTCGTCTAAGACATGTATAGCTCATAACATTACATAAACTGCCTATAATGCTGCTGGGCCATAATCCAGCACGCGCGTCCTGTCCAAATGGTGTCAGCTATCACTTCCATCCAGCTTCCAACAAACACCCTATTTTAATAGTGCTATTGATTCGATAACTAGTTTCTGAACATTCAGCTACGGAAGATTCAGCTAGCTTAGTGCCGATTTACAATCATCAAATAACTTTTATCCGAAGAATAAATGGAGGTTTGACATTTTTTCGATACAAAACCTCAATTAATTCCTCAGATAAAAGGTATATAAAGATTTGAGAGAGGAATTTACATATAACTTTGTCGAATGAAGAACTATTTTATCATGACCTCAGAAACCAGGTAATATTAAAACTAACCCAGCGAGCTATCATCCCTTATATAGATTATACGTACCTACGACAAACGCTAGGCCTTTCCAATTATGAAACGATTTTGCTTGCAAGCCGCAATTGTTACGTACTTATGACAAAATAAAACAAATAGGGGCAGGGTTTTTTCAATGAATCAGTGTACACAAAAAGCAACTTTAAAGTGTAAAGGCGTCCGTTTTGTCGATAGTACATCGTCGTTTACATATATTAATATAAAAAAAATACATAAAATATTATAAATTAAGCTTTTCGTGTCCGCCTGTGACCACGTTGTTCTTCTAAACTACAAAATGGATTTTGATGCGGTTTTCACCACCTAAATAATACATCTGGAAGGTTTATGTGAAAAATACAATAATATTAAACTTAGGTACATGTATTAAATACAACCTCAATGTTTTGTCAAGTCGTAAAAACTGAGCAAAGCGGGGGTGGGTCGCTAGAACCTTATAAAGTGAGTGGGAGGAGCCATTATTAGGCAATAGACAACAGAAGGTTCCTACAATGAGATGTTTGTATAGTGTTGCCCCCGGACATTGAGGATTAAAGGGTGCTGAACGATAGCGAAAGGAAGGCTTTGGCAAAAATAGTTGTTTTGATGGCGACAAATATTTTATTTGGGATAAAAAAAAGAATAAAAAGATTTTATTGTTTCTGATACAATATTGAGAGATTTACCATTTTGTTTTAAGACCATAGACTTCTTATAGGTTTTCCTGTAATCTATGGGTGTAGAACCATTTTCTGTATATTTTTTCAAAATTTTAGGCTCAGTAGTTTCGAAGATAAGACGGGAATGGTCAATTTTTGTCTATTTTCAGAACTTTAAACAATATTTTAAAATTATTAAAAAATATATATTTGAGACTATAACAGTAAGCTCTTTCATCTGATATTACGTAATGTCACAAGGTACAGTTTGCAAAACTTTTATTTTTAATTTTCTTATTTGCCTCCAAAAGTGTCCCTCATATTTAAAATTCACGTTTAATCGTCGTTATTCTTTTAAATTTACGTTACACGCACGTGTTTGGGTCACAGAAATATGTGTATCAAATTTCAACTTAATGATCCATTATATTCTGAGAAAATTGGCTGTGACAGACGGACAGACAGATAGACACACGACGGGTACTATAAGGGTTCCATTTTTTCCTTTTGAGGTACGGAACGCTAAAAATAAGATTTCCCGAAGTGTATCTATGTAGGTATCCTTAAAACACTATGCCATTTATATAAACAATTATTTGAGTTCAACTCCGTACCTTATACGACAAATGCTAACTAAATAAATGCGAAAGTGAGTTTGTGTTTGTTACGCTTTCATTATAAAACGACTGAACGGAATTGAATGAAATTTTGCGTATGGGTAGACGATGACCTGGAAAAGGACATACGCTACTTTTCATCCTGGGCCGCAGACGAAGTCACGGGCAATAGCTAGTAAAGTAATAGGAGCCGATTTTTCAATTCCCAGATAAACAGACAGAGTTTATTTGATAGATAACAAAAAAAAAAATCTGGCGTTTAATCGTCAAATAGGCTTTGAATAATTCTCTTATCTGAGTAATAAATAATTTGACTCTTTGACGGCCAGATAACCTCTTATTCCATAGATAAACGACGTTGACGTTACTACGTTTGAGGTTAGTGTTCGTGCTCAAATAAAATGGATATTTCCGATATTATTGACGACATGGCAAATGAGGAAGAAGACATAATAAATGAATATGAATCCAAGTTAGAGAAAAGAAAGAATTATATGAAGGACGGTCGCCATTTTACTAATTTCTTGCATAGTTCAGTCAAACTGAGTTCAAGTGGTTATTTAACCCCAATTAATTTAACCCCGGAAAATGTTATTCAAGAAGCACAAAATGCCAGCAACAGTCTCTTACCGGCTAAATCAAAAGAAAAATATTTTTTAATATAAGTACATACATATTTTATTTCCTCGCACAATGCATAGTAAAACGTTGTATGATACACGTGCGTAAGATGATTTCTACCTCGTGTCGAAATTCTACTCGTCGGGAATCACCTATTTTCCGCACTTGTAGCATAAATAACTATATATTGACTTGGACGACAAAATTAATATTCGTAGCTTTTTTCTGGCTACAGATCGAAAAAGTATATATAAGGCTTCTCCTGTGTAAGTTCACTCCATCGTCGACTTTGTCTCTGTCTCCTCTGACCTAGACTAGAGTCAAGAGCAAGCCCATCTAACATTAAAAAAAAGAAATTCATTTATAATGCTGTTTCACCATTTTTAGTACCCACTTTTGTATTATCCTTTTATTTTCAGGTCAACAGGAAAATGGAAAACCATATTCTTTCACATCATCCTTTCGCCTCCGTCGATATTCGCGCCAGCGACCCCGCAACTCCTCGAACAAATTCACGCTGGCGGCTACCAAACGGTTTACATTTCCATATTCATATTCATATTCATTTATTTGCATACCATAGTGTTTATAAGATGTTACTTAAGGCTTCAAGCTAAAGTACATTATGGACCCTGTTAGGGCACAGCAATGTAGATTGTATTACTTACAATTAAACTTTAACATTCAAATATCGAAAAATTAAATTTAAATAAAATTAAAATAACATTCCACTTACTTTTAGTAATGATGACCAGCTTGACTTGATCTGCCCTACCCTGTTCATGTCCAGCTTTAATTGGCCCTCATTTGTCTTCATAAAGAACTATGTTAGAGGTAGAAGTATGCTGGTCAGTTTTTGTAACATACCAAATTACTGTGGACCTATTTGTTGAAACAATTAATATTGTTTTATAGATCAAGTTAAATTAGAAATATGATATCAGATTGACCTTTGTTCTATATGTAGAATTAATTCTTTCGTAAGTTGTCCAAATCTTTCAATCTTCTTCTACTCGTATCGCATGTACAAAATAGCCTTTTCCCAACTATGTATGTTGGGGTCGACTTCCAGTCTAACCGGATGCAACTGAATACCAGTATTTTACATGGAGCGACTGCCTATCTGACCTCCACAACCCAGTTACTGGGTAATACGATACCCCGTGGTAAGACTGGTTGTCAGACTTTCGGGCTTCTGACATCCCGTAACGACTGTCAGAGATCCAAGAATGACAGCCGGGACCAAAAGACACCCCGTACATCGAGTACGGGGTGTCTCGATATGTAAAGATGGTCACCTATCCACGAACCGACTGCGGCAAGCGTAGCTTAACCTGATCGATGGACCCCTTGCGGCTGTTATTACTTAGCCACGAGCCCCTAATATTAGCGGAACTAGGCTGTTCTGAACATTTAAGTATCGCCACTAAAAGCCATTTTAAGTTGACCTTGACTGTCCAATAATTCCTTCAGATTCAGATACCTAATGACACTGGATATTAAATATAAACAGTAACAGTTGAACTGCGTTATCTTACACTATGGTGGAAAATATAGGTCCTCTTAAAC
Organism: Dicycla oo; assembly: GCA_948252095.1. Classification (NCBI taxonomy): domain Eukaryota; kingdom Metazoa; phylum Arthropoda; class Insecta; order Lepidoptera; family Noctuidae; genus Dicycla; species Dicycla oo. The sequence goes on along the minus strand of OX411732.1, from coordinate 4,702,219 downwards.
TGGTGTTGTGATACCACAGTTAAAAGCTTCTGTAAGTGAGTGGGCAGAGTTCAAGGTAAAGTGGTCATCGTTTATATGAAAGGTAATTATCCTTGTGGGGATTATTAAATACATTGTGTTGACTAAAAGCTATGGACAATTATCTGTGGGGTGTAAGTGTGTGTGAGGGGGTGTGTATGTGTGTTACACATGGCTAGTAGTGCTAACGTGTTTTGTTTTAGTTGTTTATAGTCATAAATGCATTTTCTGCTACAAATCTAAAGTAAAATATTGACATAAGTGTTTTGTATCTTTCCGTAATTGGACCGGGTTATGCAGAAAGCAGTCATTTTTGTCGATGGTTGCTTTATGGATGTAAGGGCAAGGCTGCATTTGACGGCTCATATCTCCGTGATAAATAGAGATATCGACATGGTTGTTTTTGCAAAAATCTTGTATGTTGAAATTAGTATGGCTGTGTTTAAAACTCATTTTTGGAAAGTGCCATTATGATTTTGCCAGTTTTCCAAATGCCGCGCCTGTCGCGGCCCGTGCCGAGCTTTCCACAGACCATCCATTTCATCGGACAGGCCACCACAGGCCGACTGTTCCTACGGCCTGTCAGCCTGGCCTGGCGCGGTCTGGCTGTAAGAAAGCCGGCCGCGGCATAACACAATCTTGCTGCCGGTCTGGGTACCGGCTACTAAGTATTTTGGTCATAGGTAACCAAATAAATAGGTGGACGGTGTACATTCATTATTTGGTATTGCAGTTACTTGTCATAGACAAACGTTTACATTGATCAGCAAGGTCCATCAAAATTTCTGTCAGCAAATTCATACATGTGGGTATGTTATCATCTGCCTAAACTTTTCCCAACTATGACAATGTTGGAGACAGCTCCCAATCTAACCAGAATTTTACATGGACTGCCTATCCACAACCCAGTAACTGGATAATACGATACACCTTGGTAAGACTGGTTGTCAGACTTTACCATCCACAGACAGCCGGTACCAACGGCTTAACGTGCTTTCCGAGGCATGGAAGGGTCTTGGTATGTAAAGATGGTCACCCATCAACGGGCCAACCGCGGCAAGCGTAGCTTAACCTGATCGGTCGACCTGTGCAGCTGTTTTTACTTAGCCACGAGCCCCTGGGTATGCAAGTATAGTTAAAATATAAAAGGTGGGATAATTACAAGTTAATTTAAAGAACGCAAAGCCATCAAAAGACCAAGACCCATTTTCTTTCTACACCACCCAAAGTAATTATGTAAACCAAACATGAAAGTACTTACAAACACACATAAGGCACATAACACATAACGCACTTAACTACAAAAGGGCCAACCATTCGATCATTTAGCCACTGTTTATGATCATTAAAGTACCCCACCTATGGGAATTCTCCTCCCTAGCGACTATTCTCACTGGGGGAATTGGGGGAACAAATGTACCAGAAGATGGGTCTTCCGTAAAATTAGACGTGTTTCTCTAACAGTTGTTTAGACAATCTTTTTATTAATGCTTCTGGGTCTCATGTGGTTTTGGTAAAATGTGTGATAGATAATAGTAGAATAAAGTGTTTTTGTTATTTTATACGCTTGGTTTCGTTTTTTAGGGTTCCGTACCTCAAAAGGAAATAACGGCCCCTTATAGGATCACTGTCTGTCTGTTAGTCTGTCCGTCTGTCCATCTGTCACAGCCAATTTGCTCCGAATTTAATGGAATGGTACACGTATGTATTTTTATGACCCAAACATGGACGTGTAACGTAAATAAGTGAATTTTGAATATGGGGGTCAATTTTGGGAGGCAAAGAAGAAAATAAAAATAAAAAGTTTTGCAAACTGTACCATGTGACATATCAAATGAAAGAATTTACTGCGAGGGTGTCAAATATATATATTTTTTATAATTACAAAATAAATAATTTTAAAGTTTAAGAAAATAGACGAAATTTGACCCCTTATCTCCGAAAGTACCTACTGAGCCTAAAATTTTGAAAAAAATACAAAAACTAGTTCATACCTATAGATCAACAGGAAAACTTATAAGAAGTCTATGATCTTAAAACAACACGGTAAATCTCTCAATATTGTGCGTACAAACTTACAGTTGGAATGCATAAACATGTTTTTCAACTACAATGTTAAGTTTCTTCTTGGGATTCATCCCAACTACAAAACCCTTCATTGTGCGTAGTCCGACACGCACTTGGCCGGTTGTTTTAGTTGGCTATTATCGTTAGTGATTTTGAGTTAAATAGTAAACTAAAATAGGCTAAAAAGACGAAAACCAATTTCTGTTTAGGTTATCGAACAGGCCAACGGCACCGGTACAATTAATAGAAAGGGTTACTGCCAGCTCCAGATAGCCCGCGAAATTCAAATTTTCTTACTTTTTTTGCAATTCGCAAGTTAGTATTAGGTTGCATATTGATAAAAATATGATTCGCGACCGTAACAAGTATGTATTTACAGAATTATAACCATTAAAGTCATCAATACAACTCCTTAAGAACACGTAAATGAATGACTATTTCATGAAATCTTGACATGTAGGATTATACTAATTTAAGGAGTTGTATTACTGATTCTAATGATTATAATTGTGTAAATACATATTTCAATCATACTTTAATCAACATACAACTTAATACTGACTTGCAAATTGCAAAAAAACGTTCGCGTGGCTACCCTGGCGCTTCCCCCTTAAAATTTGCCGTTGGGAAGTTATTATTGAAGATGAAGATCATGTGCTTGTAGAAGTATATTCACCGGCACCCATACGCTTAACCCTCAAACTAGAACACATTAATGCTACTTGGCGGCGCAGGCGCAGGAACAAGTTTGGCCTGTGATTCCTACAGCTACTACAGTCTTCCTTTTCATTATTTTCCCTGGGCTACTAGAACATTTATTGAATTTATATAAAAAAGTTACCTTCTATCTGACGATATCTAATTCGCTAAATCTACCAACAAAATCACAGATTTAAATCAAACATTAAGATAACTTAATAATCACCAAATAAACCAACAAACAAATTGCTACCCCACAATATGATATTACCATAACACCCCTAAATGGGGCAATAGGGGTAAAACGGGGTAGGGTACCAAGGGGCTCGGGGTGCAGTTACATGATTTAGCTATTACTCCCCCTAACCGGTGGCGATTTTTAATTCTACATTAATGGGCGCATGTGATTATGACTTGTGCCAAAAAGACCGGCTGGTTGTAATAAAAAAGTGAAATTTTAATTTACCCATTAATCTGTTAAATAGGTATACACACACATACACATAACATCACGCATACATCCTGTAATTCTCTTAGGTGTACCCAATTTTTTTTAATTCTCACTTTTTAAGACTCTCACTTTGAAGAGATTAGGGTTGTATGCGCTCAGAAACAGACGCAGGTAGTGAGTTCCACTCTTTTGCCGTGCGGATTATAAAAGACATTTGGAAACGCTTAGTGCGAATTGGTGGAATAGCAACTAGGTAGGGATGGTTTTTTATTGTTTTATGCTATTGAAATTCAGCTTCTTCTTTACAACAATGTTTAAAGGGCTCAAGAAGTACGTACTGCAGGCCCATACGTATAGTTCTGTCGCCAGCAATGTTGCTACATTCCAATTTACAGAGTTTGGTGCTTTTGGCGCGTCGTCAAATTCGGAACTGTTGATCTCGTGGTCGCAAGTGCGACTGCTGACTGTGAGGTTCTGGGTTCGATACCCGGGTAAGGTAAAGTATTATGGGGTTTTTCCATTAGGAATTCCTTAGTAACAGCTCGGAGTTTGTCGAAGTTCGCGGTGTGATACCCCGTGCCTCGGTGCGCACGTTAAGGCGTTGGTCCTGCGTCTGATCTCTCTCCGGTCGTGTCGGATTGCCATCCATCGGACTACGAGAGTAAGGGAAGAAAGAGTTCACCTGTATCACCTGCACACACGCTTGGTGCACTATCTGAAGGCTGGTCTTTGTCACCATGGCCGAAATTCAAAAATTGCACAAATGTTTACCAACAGCGCCCCCTAGTTGACGTCGTTCGGGCGCCAAAAGATCCTTGTAGCAGAGTACAGGTATATCAGACACTAGCGCGCAGAAGCTCGCGACTTCGTTCGCGTGAAATATCTTGTTCCCCCGCCCCACCCCGTCGCATAGTACCGCCTGCTCGCGCTATTATTAACATCATTTTTAACCGACTTCAAAAAGGAGGAATTTTTTTGTATGTTTGTTACGCGATTACTCAAAGACGGATGAACTGATTCGGAAAATTCTTTTTTTATTTGAAAGGGTATACTTTAGAGGTGGTCCCATATAAATATTATTAACTTTGCTTGGGTAGTTTTTGAGTTAGCTTATGCGTATATTTCCCACTTAGTTTATATGGATGATGTTTTAACAACTTCCTATCACTGTTATTTACATAGCAGGTAGTGGTATTCGAATTTGTGTGGGGTAGGTTCCACAACAAAAAAGTGAAAAATAAAAACTTTTTAGCAAAAAATAAAACCGACTTCCAAAACAAAACACTACAAAGTGAAAAATAACTTAAATTTCGGTAGTCGGTGACAAAAAGCGAAAATACAAAACCAAAGACACCGACTACCGAAATTAAAGTTATTATTCACTTTGTAGTGTTTTGTTTTGGAAGTCGGTTTTATTTTTTGCTAAAAAGCTTTTATTGCTTAGCATTATTACCGACTTTTTTCCTTTTGCTCGACTCCTAAGGGTCCTAGCGTGATGTTAAATAGCCTATAGCCTCCCTTAAGAATTAGGCTATCAAATGCAAAAAGAATTTTTCAAATCCGACTGGTAGTTCCAGAGATTAGTGCGTTTAAACAAACAAACAAACTCTTCAGCTTTATTATTAGTAGGTATAGATACTTATAGATTTCAGATCTGTTTCTAAGATGGCAACGCATACCTCTGGTCTTGCACATAACCATCCAAGGCAGTGGTGACTGTCTACCGTCAACCTACCCAAAATCTTTCATCGTTAAATCTCCGACCAAATCTCTCATAGAAAGTGTGCCACTTCTCAATTGGTCTACATATGTGCGGTCATTCGAGTGAGATAGCCGAATCAAATGTTGCATTTTTACAAAATAGCACTAGGTAGGTATTACTGAAACGTATTTCCACTTGCATTTTGCAAACTATGCAAGTAGCTTGCATGCCAATCTACCATAATAGCCCCTGATTGGTGAATGTCATGCAATAGCATGCATGCTACAGGCATGCCTATTCCCGCCTTTATCTCTTAACTAAACATTCAAGATACAACCGCTTGTAATAATCCATTGCCTGAGACAAGAGGTTCAAGTATTCGTAAATAATGAACATTCAATATAACTACATAATATAATAATATATTCTAATTATGATACATTGTAGTTGCTGTAAGGTACAGTAAGTACATGATAGTTTGTGAGGCCAATGAGGGTGGCATGATCATGTCTGATCAAACCCTCTATAAAATTAATAAAGATATTAAAAAAAAAGTACATGATAGTTGAGATTGCTAATAAGTAATGAGTTGTGCAATAAGTAGGTTCGCATCTTTGCACTTACACGCGCGACCTGCATTAGACTGCATGACAATCAAGCAGCAGCAGACAGAGCCCGCGTGATGCATTCTGTATTTAAAATATAATTTAGTTTATTTCTTTTCTTTTTATTTCTTGATTCAAGTCCGTTGGCACTCATTGACATTCTGCATTGTACTGACAATAAATTGCATTGACACTATGCGTATAGTTAATGTTAGGGTGTATTTACATTTACACCCTACCGTTGCCTTGTTATAGGTATTGAGCTTGACTCGGTGGAACGCAGAGCTAAGAGGTTTATTGGCGATGGAGAACTGGTGGATGCCAAGCTTCGCAGCTTGGCTCATCGCCGCAAGGTTGCCTGCTTGTCGGTCTCCTACAGATTGTACTTCGGTGACAGTGCCCAAGAACTCCACGACCTTATTCCACCGGCCCCCTTCTACCATCGGACATCTAGACACACTGCCAGTTACCATCCCTACCTAGTTCATATTCCACCAATTCGCACTACGCGTTTCCAAATGAAGAACTGTGACATGAAGAAGTATAGATATGGGCCTGTAGTACCTGTACGTATTTCTTGAGCCCTTTAAAAATTGTTGAAAAGATAAAGCATAAAACAGCATAAAACAACAAAAAACCATCCCTACCTAGTTGCTATTCCACCAATTCGCACTAAGCGCTTCCAAATGACTTTTATAATGCGCACAGCAAAGGAGTGGAACTCACTAACTGCGTCTGTGTTTCCGTGCGTATACAATCCTAATCTCTTCAAAGTGAGAGTGAACAGGCTTCTTCTGGTAAGCTCACTCCATCGTTGACTTTGTCTCTGTTACCTCTGCCCCTAGACTGCACCTAGACTAAAGTCAAGTCAAGCAAACCCATCTCAAATAAAAAAAAGAAAAGTCCAAATGAGGCAGACATACGACATAATATTTTTATGACGTTTTGTGGTCAATTTGTCAATACAACCAACAGTTAGAGAGGCTAACAGGTATAAGATCTTTCTTGAAAGATTTTTTACGTAATGAATAATGATAGTATTTTACTAATCCACTACATTATGGATGTGGCTTATCCGAAAAACAACAAAAAAGACTACTTATCTTTTAAATTTTGTTGTTTATACACATATAATATTAAGTATCATTTTTTCTAAATTTAATTTATTTATTTGCCAAATACAGGCCTACAATAACATAGATTTTAGAAGTCCTATAGAAGGAAAATGGGTAGTATTTTTGGCATTTTTCACATAACTCCTCACCAGAAAAGTGTCATCTCCTCTTTGCCTTTTTAAAATAATGATAACTCATCCCGAGGCACACATACAGTGTAAAACCACCTTAACCCACCCACATAGTTTGAAAATCAAGAGTAATAAGTAACTCGAGCCTTAGGCAACCATAATTAACGACTTCAAAGCGAACTCACATCGTTAAACCAACGTTATTTTAACGTTATTTTCATCGTTATTCATAACCAGGTTCTGAGCACGCGTATGATTTTTAACAATGTAATTGATAGCTAAGCTTTTTAAATTAATTTGGCTTTTTTCGTTCTCGCAATGTTTATAAGCTTTGTTTATTTGATTCTGTTTTAATATAGGCCACTGGTCTTATTTTGGTTTCTACCTATATAATTCGTTTTTGGAGTTTTAAATGAATTTTGAAAAGGTCTGAGAATTTATGCTTCAATAAAGCTGTGAGCCTAATTATGATACAAGAGGTTTATGACTTATCTACACGGTAATTGATATGATGTACGTATAGTATATCGGAGAAACTAATATCTACGTATACACCGAAAGGAGTATTCTTGCTTGCAGCGCTCGGCCGCTATAGTAACGCTTGCTAACAGATGTGGTCATCGTGTGCACGGGATTTTGTTTTAAAATTGGTCAGATGTAAGTTATCTCGATAGTACCTATAACTTACATTATTTTCTCGCTTGGCTTATATTTTTACCGTTTATCCATTTGATATGAATTGAGGCTGACTGCAACAACTTTTGATAAGGACACAATTTCTATTCCTAACTGCTGTCACCAATAGCCTTATAAACTCCTCTTGGGAGCAAACGCAGCAATTAAATACACAACAAGGTATTGTAAATCTAATAATTGTCATCCACATACAGTTATCTTGTCCAAACAATTATCACACTACAATAAATAACAATGAAATCGTCAACCAATCGTTATTGTTGCAAATTACCGCCATCTGCTTTCGTTTGACAGATCCCAAAGGGTTTTGGCGCGCTTCTACCAACTGTCAAGCGGCCATCTTGCGGATATAGACAAATATTTGCAATTTTACGCACCATTGACTCCAGTTTTGTTAAATTAGCCGCATTTAATCCGTTTTTAGTTTACAATAGACCTTTTTTGGCCAATAACTGTTTTCTTTATTTTAAAATATGATACGGTTGTTTTATTTTGTATGCTTTGTATTCCATTTTCGGTGCTTTTTGAGTGGTCATGTGGAAAAACTGATTTTTTTTAAATCGTTTAAGTTTAATATGCCCGACGGTTCTGGTTTATACGATTAGATTACTGATAAATGTTTGTTTAGGTAGCGGATTTGTTACGTCTGAAGTGAGTTCCTTTTTATGGAAGTTATGGATTTAAAAATTGGAAGCTACATTCAGTCCACCCAAGGTACAACATTTCTAGCAGAACAGGGTAGCAACAGCTGAAGTGAAATGGGATATACCTAAAATCTACAAGTAATATTATAAAGCTGAAAAGTTTGTTTGTTTGGTTGAACGCGCTAATCTCAGGAACTACTGAATCAAATTAAAAGTTCTTTTAGTGTTGGATAGTCCATTTATCGAGGAAGGCTATAGGCTATATAACATCACGCTACGACCTATAGGAGTGGAATATCAATAAAAAATGTTGCAAAATCGGAGAAAATTTATTCCTTTTGAGAGCTTCCTTTGCGTGCGCTTCGTAAACGGTTAACAAGAAAATTCACGTGGACGAAGTCGAAGGCTGAAGCTAGTAATAAATATTACATATCAAACACGATTATATTATATAACATACAGCTACCCCCACGTATCAAGAGAAAAAAAAACCGCAACAAAAAAATAACGTTTTCAACAAAAATCAACATTCAGAACTCGAATGTGCTCTCATTAGCAATCAATACCGTTCATTTATCCTCTGGACATGCAGCACAAAGCATCGCCACACGGACTGCCGGCAGCGGTGCGTGAAATATAAGAGCACTTAACAAAAGGGCTAATAACTCGTGTGAAGCACCCTTAACGCTCCCTCGGTTAGCGGAGGAAGAGATGAGCGGTGGCGGGTAGCGGAGCGGGAACTGGCAATTTTTTATGATCGGTTGATATAATTTATTTTCAAAAATTGTGCCCAAAAAACGGTTGCTTCGAGATATTTTACACAATTGCGTTGTTTTTACGGTTCCGTACCTCCAAAGGAAAAAACGGAAACCTTATAGGATCACTCGTGTGTCTGACTTTCCGTCTGTCACAGGTCACAGCCGATTTGCTCCGAATCTAATGGACCGATTGAGTTGAAATTTGGTACACTTATGTATTTTTGTGACCTAAACACGGACGTGTAACGTAAATAAATGAATTTTTAATATCGGGGTCAATTTGGGGGGGCAAATAAGAAAATTAAAAACAGTATTTGCAAACTGTACGGTGCGATATATCAAATGAATAGGGCGTAATGTGAGAGTCTGAAATATATATATATATTTTTTATAATTTTAAAACAAACCGTTTTAAAGTTATTTAAGAAAATAGACAAAAATTGACCATTCCCCCCTTTATCTCTGAAACAACTGAGCTTAAAATTTTGAAAAAAATACTGAAAATAATTCTATAGCTAAATTACAGGAAAACCTATAAAAAGTCTATGGTCTCAAAATAACATGGTAAATCTCTCAATATTGTGCGTACAAACTTACATTTGTCCATAGTTAAACAAAAAGGATCCAACCCACATTAGGGGTAATGTGGGTTGGATCCGATTCGTTTAACTATGGACTTTTGTAGTTGGAATGTATGGGAGAACATGTTTTTCAACTACAATGCTAAGTTTGTTCTTGGGATAAATTCATCCCAACTACGGAACCCTTCATTGTGCGTGGCCCGACAAGCACTTGACCGGTTTTTTTTTTCAGCGTTTCCTTTTCGTGTATTTATTAAAATGACCATTTCCTTTATCATTGTCGCTCATTGCACTTGATAATATTCAGTCTATAATCACCTAGTCCAAGAAAACCTACTTATAAAAATAAATAAAATACATACAGGATGGACAGCCCTCCGCAGACTGACGGGGTGAATTCAGTATACCTTACTGGAATCCAATAAACCTGACTTGTTTGTTTTTGTACACAAATCAGATCGTCTGTTACTAGTTGGGAGGGGTAGATAATAGGAATGCGGTGAGTTCGATGAACTCTGTAGCTAGGCAGAAAGTGAGCAGCTGATTTCACGCGTCGTTCGTTAGATTACAGTATTTCAACATCCATTGCTGATTTATTTTTCTTATTTTAGCAGTTTTATTTACATACATGGAGTGCTGCGTACAGAAAATATAATTTCACATTGAAATAAAGGAATAATAACTGAAAACATGATAACAAAATGATTGACATGATGACATTTTTCGGATACATTTTCTGGTGGAATATTATTAAAAATAAAGACCTGAATGCACACTGTTAGTTGTAGAGGTGTTGTGTGTGTGTGTGTGTTGCGAGAAGGTGTAACAACACCTTCTCGATTAATCTGCCTAGCCTTTTCCCAACTATGTTGGGGTCAGCTTCCAGTCTAACCGGATGCAGCTGAATACCAGTATTTTACTTGGAGCGACTGGCTCTCTGACCTCCACAACCCAGTTACTGGGTAATACGATACCCCTTGGTAAGACTGGTTGTCAGACTTTCAGGCTTCTGACAACCCGTAACGATTGTCAAAGATCAACGAATGAAAGCCGGGACCAACAGCTTAACGTGCTTTCCGAGGCACGGAGGGGTCTCGGTATGAAAAGATGGTCACCCATCCACAGACCAACCCCGGTAAGCATAGCTTAACCTGATGGATCGACCCGTGCGGCTGTTATTACTTAGCCACGAGCTCCTCCCTTACACCTTCTATATAATTAAAATAGTACCGTATTTATTTTCAGACATTTTCTCAGTTCTTAATCCCTTAAATAAATCCAAACAAATCCAAACGAATAAATCCAAACAGATCACAAATAAAAAATTAAAAGTCGCGATCTCTCCTCACCTAGCCCACACAAAACCTCACTGGTACGAAAAATATGATGTTATCTTTATTCTGATCGGATCCTTTGTCGGTCGAAGTCGGGAGCTATTGTAGTATGTACAGACATTTTTTTTTCATGGCGTCTGCCGCTAGTAGCAACTTATGATGGCTACCATTGTTTTCTAGTGGTATTAGTATTATTTTGTTTGTCTGTTGTCGATAGTCTGGGGTCTGTAGTATTTTTTATTTTTGATGAACAAAGCAGATTTGTATTTTGGGTAATATGGAAGAAGATGAATACAAGTGCGTCGATTATTAACAAGCCTATAAGAAGTTCAGGGGGCCGATTCTACTAACAAAATTGTTCAAAAATTGCAATTGAATCGCAGCTGAACCACGGCTTTTGAGCGTTTTCGCATTCCACTAACGTAACAACGATCCAACTGCGGTTACGTTTCAGTTCAGTCACCGATCGATCAAAACAATCTCAAAAGCTATTCTGCTAACAAAACCGAACATGAGCGTGACGTTTAGTCGCATCATTATCTTTTTGACATACCTAATTGAAACGTTTCGTTTCACGTATTTCGCAAGCTGGGGCCGAAAACGAAACGTTCTTCTGAGTTTTTATTATTTATACAGTTGAAATGTTACAAAAAAATATACAGGCTAAAGGTATAAGTATGGTCTGGACATGATTTTGTATTAAAAATACTTTTAGTAGCACTTATTCGTATTTAGTAATATTATTAGATTCAACTTTTTTTTTTCTGTGGTATTATTAAAACATACTAAGTATTTGGAATTATGGTCATGAAAAAAATATTTAAAAAAAAATCTATTTGGAATGTTGGTCACACAGGTTACCCGCTGATACGTTCCCGTTACGATTCGGTTTAAGTTTAGTTTCCATTTTGCTTATAGAATAGTAGAATGACTTTTTAGGTAAATATCGAACGGCGATCGAAACTGAACTGTTGTTGAAACACAATTGAACGTGTAACGTTGCAAATTAGTAGAATCACTTGAAGGACTTGCGGCGTTACATACGTATGTACGTACTTCTTAAAGCATTTGCTTTGTGCTTGCTGCTCAGGTGTGCGGCCTGGCTCACATATCATAAGCATAACACAAATACCTACACGAGAGGTAGACTTTCAGAATATACTAGGTAGTAGTACCATGGCCATTGGTAATGGTGATTTCCTTCAAACACTAAGTTAGTATCTATGAAGAGACGCATGAGTTTCTTTTTGTTAACACTTTTCCACTGTTGGGCAACGGGTTCCCTCAAATTCTTCCAGGTAGGCAATGTGTTCTGGTGCGCCGGTGATGGCGCCGGTGGTGGTGGCCCCAGAGGAGGGTTCGGTGACGGACAGCCGCGGTGGGTTCGCGGTGAGTGCTAACGCGTGCCCGTGTTCCCGCCACAAGCGACAGAGGAGGACACCGTGGAGTTTTAGTGGGTTGGAGTCCTACATAACTGTATGCACTATCTCTCTGTGGTAGTGCAGTATGCATGAGGATTTCTCCTCGCAAAAAAAATGGTATCCTTTCCATGACCCACCTCGAGCCAGCCCTTGCGGTACACGTCTATTTTATTTATTTGAGATAAACAAACAGTTACACATTGTGTCTTCTCTAATAATGACGTAAGAGTAATTTAAATGTGAAACTCACACCGTTATCCACAGAATACATAATGGAATTAATATTACAATACATGCTAGAGAAAATACTAAATGATTAAATACAGCGTTTAGGTCTGTTTATCAATAACAAATATTACTTTTAAGAAAGCGTACCGCTTTTTTAAAAGTAATATTTGGAATTTATTATTTGACATAGGAAACAAATCAATTTTAGTAAAAAAGTTCGGAGAGGCGCGCGGTCTCCAGCAATAAATAGTTCGTCATGAAGTCACTGCGAACACCGGTCGAGCGCGCACCTTCCTTCCTGACACGGATCTTGGCACAACATAGCATACTTTAGCAGTCATATCTGTCATTACATAAGTCATAGAGAAACATCATTTCAAGGTTCAAGGAAACAACCGCCGAGACTAATTAGGTTGTATTGTTTCAATAAATAACTGTAGGTCGGGAAGGGAAAACATCGGTAATGCATTAACCTGAGTTTGCGTTGTACTTTTTCCAAGCTATCTATGTATTTTTCGTAGTAGGGATTCACTTTATTTTTTGTAGTAGTATTCAGCGGCATACTCTTATTGAGATCTACGAGTAACTAATGATTTATAAAGATGAATGTACGTACTTGCGCGCTTAAATTCTTTAGCAGACCTCATCACGAAACCATACGTACGATAAGCGTTATTAATAATATGTAGATCTAGGTGCATTTTCTCATCCAGCAGTACACCGAGATCTCGAACAGAGGTAACTTTGGATAGAGATGCGTTGTTCAGTATGTAATTGTTGCGTATGTCATTTTTATTTTTTGACAATGACATGAATGAATAAATGTCTAGGTCGTAATGTCAAAAGTTATTACGATTTAGGCATTCAATTTTTGGATTGAAGTTCTTTAACGCGGCTTGCGGTAGGAGTAAACTGCACTCACAGTCTGAATTAATCCATTGCTTCATTTGTTTGAAAAATTTGTCAGCTCAACAACTAAAATAACGCAATGAATGTTGTTAAACTGTCAAAATGAAATCCATTCCTACTGTGTGTTCTGCAATTACCGCGCTGGTAAAAATCGTAACGTACTAAAAATCCATGCGAATCTCCTCTCTCTCTTTGTCTCTTTCTATTTTTTATTTTTATTTTCAGCATTCAATGAACCAAAGCCTTGTTGTCTGAACCTAGGTCTCGCATCTACACTCATAATAATATGCCCAATAAATCACAATCTAAAACCCACAACATATCTTTATGATCTCAGCGACACTGGCAGAAAATCGACTAATCAAAAAACATTTCTCTCGCTAAAACCTAACGTGTATGGATGTCGGTCGGCGTGTATAGGCGTCAGCGAGCGCGCCCATAAATACAGGAGTAAGGCTAATGACTGCATAACTGATATTTACGTCTGACGTGAACTTGCGTTGTGGTTGGCGCTTTTGATACTGTTTGTACAGGCAGATTTTAGTGTCTAAAATTCATATGAAGTAACAACATAGCACCCTAATTGCGTAATACACCTTTCAATCACAATCCGAAAGATTTTGAAGGGAATTGCTAATCCATTGCTTTACATGTTTGGAAAATTCGACTGCTCAACAACGTAAACAAACGCAATGAATGCTGTTAAACTGTCAAAATGGAAGACATTGTAAGAGTGTTACCTACACAATTACCCCGCGGACCCTTTCGTCTTGTGAGAAATAACACATTTGTATAGTAATCATTTAATATAAGCACAATAAATAATTTTCCTTTAATTCACAAAATAGGACTTATGCACCACACTTGATACTTGTTACCCTTCTGCACAGTTGTGGACTCGCTGAACATTGTACGCCGACTGGGGGCGATCCACTCGTGAACTGCCTTTTTATAAACTCTTGACCGTCCGCCGCGTGGTGGGGGCTGCCACAGACGGACGTGACGTCACGCAGCCCACTGCAAGCACTGCAGCAACCGACGCGGCGACGTCGATAACAGTCTCCTAAACATATAATAAAAGTGAACCAACTTAAGCCTCCCACAGACAGGTGCTACGCGACTCAGCTAGAACAACTTCTATGTAGTTTTCATAGAAATTGTTCCACCAGAGTCATGTCGCGTCGCCGTCGCATCACACCTGTTTGTGGGAGCCTTTGCAAGCAATGATGTCTCTAGTATTAGAGCTGGTTTTGAAAGCAGATCGCGAAAAAAAAATCAGCTGTTCCCTACATTTATGTTCTTATTACTCGTCATAATGTTGGGAACAGCAGATTTGGTCCCATAGTAAAAGTTGTTTGTTATCATGAGTACAACTATGTGTTTAAGTATCGGTCACCCTATATCTATGACCCTTTCTACTTCAAAGCTGTATTGATGTGTTCAGTTTTGCACATCAGACATTCCAGCTTTGTCTCCCTGGGATGGTAACACAACTTTAATTCCTCTGGTTTTGCAGATGTCTACAGCATCACCATCCCAAAACCCTCAGTGAGATGTGAGCTAGTATGCCATCCAATCCTAACGTCCTACTTATTATAAATGTGAAAGTGAGATTGTTTGTATGTGACGCTTTCACGCTAAAACGGCTGAACGGATTTGGATGTGCAAAAGCACATAGGTAGACCATGACCTAGATTAGGACACAGGATACTTTTTATCTCGGTAGTACGTTCCCGTGAGATAATTTCCGACATCCACGCGGGCGATGCCGCGGGCAAAAGCTTAAACTTAGTCAAATAAACTAAAATGCATAGTTTAATAATTATAATGGTTTATTAGTTACCTAATGAATTCATCCATCTTTAGACTGATGTATATTATGTAGAAGATTAGACAAAGAATAAGATTTCCAAACGAAGTAGACAGATTCTTCAATGGGTAAAACGTTGAAAAGTAAATTTCGAATCTGGCTCTGACGTCATTACCTATAAAGCAATTATAATCCAATCATTATCTAAAAATCTGTATAGTTCGATTCAAACTTAATGGCTCCTCAGAAGTTAGCTGGGAATGCAGACCGTGCAGGTACAGCCAAGTCGACAATAATTTAGGCTCCATTTAGTTGAGCTCGATTAGGTTTTTAATTTTTTATTTAAGATTTTTTTTAAGATTTAACTCCATTAAGTTTGAATTGTACTATACCTGCACTACTAGCTAACTTGCGAGCCCCAATTAAGTTTGAATCTAACTGTAACTAAGTACCAAGTACATTCACCATATCAGGACTACTCCACGCCGAAGCCATAGACTCAGTCCAAAGTAATATATGTTGAACAAAAAAAAGGCAGCCCATCCGCAGTTATCATTGTAAAATGAATTAAAAGAGTTCGCCTAAAAGTACGGTTTCGGCAAAGGATTGAATAAAAATGATAAAAATGATATACGATGGCTCGTGCTAGCTTGATGCGAAAATACCTCGGCTTATAGGGATGGGACGTGTCGGTGGAAGTTTGTCGATGATTTTAATATTTTAGAACGCAAAATTTTCAAATTAGACTTTAAGGCTTAAACACCAATGGAAAGAAGTTACAATCGACAAAGATTTGCAATATTTGTATATTTTAATATTAACCTCAAACATCCTAATAATGTTGCCTCTAAAATACTAAAGTAACTACAGTTTTGGGCCGTTTGGGGTCGTAACGCTCGGGTCATGGGGCCCAAGTGCGCGTCTCCTTTTTAAGGCGCATCCCCGACTAAGCGACCTTGAGTGTTCGGTACTTCTCTGTCCCGCCGCTAAGTCGCGTTCTGTCCCACTCCCTGCGCACGCCCCTGTATCATAGAATTCACATTTTTTTTTAATTATTTTTATAAAAAAAGAATCGCGTTATTTTGAAATAAAATAAAACGTGAATTATTTAGATTTATTTATCTATCTATTAGTACGTAATAAACTCAAATGATAATAATCTTTAGCAAATGCAATGCATGATGCATGCAATCAATAATTTTAGTCTCTTTTTACAAGCAGATTGTAATTGTATTTATAACACATAAAAACAATTAAGAATGTGCAATGTGATGATACGATAACGAACATTAATAATGTGCTTTTAGATGTAGTTTGTTTCTATTAATTAATGCCTCTAAATAAATAACACACTATCGCAAGGTTTTACTCGGGGTAGCGATGACTGGTCGACACTTCACGTGACCACAGAACTGGCTCGCTTTTTGGCCAAAGAATAAGAATTGCTATATTCAACGTCAACAATCTTCGGGGCACGTTTCTGAATGACAGCGATGCAGACAAATACTTCGACGCCTAAGTGTCCTTTTATTTTTATAGTTAATTAGTCATTTAATTTAGTACGTAGTGTAAATAGTTGTCTTAAATATTCTAAAATACCTACTAAAAGAGTTCTGGAGACAATAGGTAACTTTCAGATCAACACGATATAAAGTTTTAGATATTCGACGATAGATTTTTCACATCACTGGCACATATTTAGTAAATGAAGATGCTTTCTCACTATTCAGGCTTGAATTTTGGTAGCCTATAAATATAGTTTATTGTAAGGGAATACTGCCGTAAAAGGTGGAAAGGCGAACAGATTGATAAACTTATAGATAAATATCAACTGATGAATATTGGCTTTGTTAATAACCGCTACAGTAATACGGTTATAGAGGTTGATAAGTAAAGTCAAGTAAAAAATGTAGCGATTCAAAATACCGCCTGCAGTCAGGCCGTAAACAGAGTGCCCATACCTGACACATGTCAGTCGGACAATAACTTCTAGTAGTAGGTTATAAGGATCGAATTCGCAACACACATATTCGTTAGTATGAAACTTACAGGTGTCAAGAACTCATTTTCTCAACGGCCGGACTATAGTCATAGTAATCGCTTTGCCTCCACATTTAATATACGCACAACAAAAGAGTGGAACTCTCTGCCAGCGTCTGTGTTCCCTTCCACATATAACCCGTGTGCTTTCAAAGCAAGAGTGAACAGGCATTTTCTGGGCACACTCGTTCCATCGTAGACCTCATCCATCGCTTTCCACTAGGCGAGATCGAAGTCAAGACCAGGTCCGCAATAAAAAAAATGCAAAAACCATTACTTAGTTTCAAATATTGATTTAACTCTACGTAAAATTCTGATATTGACTCCTAGAGGCGGGACCATAACTAACTAAGGCAAAGTACGTGTAAAACATTTATAGATCTCAGCCTGAGTACTTATATAATACCTTTTTATATTATTATCGTGTGGAAATCCTCATGGATGTCCTCCACCCTGGAGCGGGGAGAGGGGTCTGTCAGACTCTTACTGACTAAAACCACACGGTGTTCTACTGCTACCGTTAGCCGGGGAGCTGGAGTGCATGCGCATTTCGTCACGCTCCCCCGGCTAGGTGTTAGCCCGCATAGATTCATGCGGATCCCGTCACCCTCAGCGGTCTTAAGCGGCCGCAATTCATCTAGAGAGAGGCGCGTGCGGAACACGGCGCGCCGCCGTCTAGGGCCTTTCACTATTCAGGCAACAAACTCGCCAAGTCTGTTGCCTGCAGCCCACACCCTAAGGCGGCCGGAGATCGTTCCGCGACCTCCGGTGCCCAGTGCGTCTACTACGGATTGGAAGGGAGGTTGTATCCTCCCTCTACCTTTCCGCCGCCTCCTTCGTAACCATCACTTCCTCGCAGAAGGAGGCGACGGCGTCCCACGCGCTCTCACTTCCGACCATGGACTGGACCATGTCCGGAAGCGAGAGAGTATCCGCAGCCCCAACTGCCTCTACGAGACATAATACCTAGAGCTATCTGTATATCATCAAGTATCAAAGCATATCTTTTTTCTTGTTTGGATTACCCATTATAGTCACATGGTGAGATAAACAGACAGGTGTCACGAAACTTATCTACAATATAACCAATTGCTCAGTAAATCCAAGTTGATGACGCTCAGCTGTAGAGCTGAGAGACTCGAATCAAGATTAGAAGCAACGACATTGTATCACCTGCCTAGCCTTTTCACAAATATGTTGGGGTCGGCTTCTAGTCTAACCGGCTGCAGCTGAATACTAGTCTTTTACATGGAGCGACTGCCTATTTGACCTCCACAACCCAGTTACTGGGTCACTTCTCGACTCTCGGGCTTCTGACGACCCGTAACGTCTGTCAAAGATCTACGAATGACAGCCGCTCTGATATTGAGCAGCATCTGACTAATACCTTAAAAGGCTGATGAATTCGTGAAATCATCCCCGAGCTTTTACTGCTATGAACAAACCACCTACCATCTCACAGGCCAGTGTAAAACCCTCTCAACATATATGCGCCTCCCGAACCAGCGTCAAAAGAATTAAAAAGTGCCCCAGTACTCCAGCCAGCGAACGGTAACAAAAAACAGAGTATAGGGTAGTCAAAGTAACGTTATTAACGGGGGGCTTTGAGCACGGATTAATGTTCGTTGCTACCTCCAAATTCCTCCGATCAGCTTGAAGGTATATTTTCAGACATTTTCGTGTGGTTTTTCAGGGAAAAGTATGTCAGAGTTTTACTGACTTTAATTTAAGAGAGAACGCACAATTATCAGAGCCAAAGGAAGCAAAGGAGCGGATAGAATCGAATTTTAGAATTACTTGTATGAAATCTTTTGAAACCTCACAGACTTATCCGCGCCGAATCGGACGAATCGCCGGAAGAATTACTAGGAACTTCGTTTCGTTCGGCGCAGACAAGTGTGCGTTTACCTTAAACAACATTCGAGCTTTCCTATAGTCCGTTCAGAGTTATTTTACCTTTGACAGCAGCAATCCAACCTCAACCATATTGTAACGAAACTAAAGATCACTTTGATTTTAACAGACTTGTCAGTTGCAGCAATCCAACAGCAACCTTATTGAAATTAAAATAAAGATCATTGTCATTTTGACAGTGATGCAAGATCAGAAGTAAAATAACTGTTACTGTGGAAAAGGCTGTACGCCTGTGTTCTTCTTTTCTCATGTTGGCATCAGAATATAAGCCACAGAGCGCGGAGAGACGCCAAGGCGGCCGCTGCTAGAGGTGGCATTGTAAACACTTTCTATACACACCAAGCGTGTCACCATTTACTCGCCCTACAACCCAATGACGCTGAATTTAAATGGCGGTCCGTGACAGAAGCACGCTCAACGCACTTGCAGCGCCTCGAATTTGATTAGAAGTGCTATATCTAGACGCTGCCGGCGCGCAGATTCCGTGCTCTGTTATATTAGTTTATGCACTGATAAATAGATTAGACAGTAGGTTGACAGAGCGCTTCACTGCCTAAGGGCCGGTTTTTTGATCCGTAGTGTTCAACCGTGAACAGCAGTTACACGAGCCAGCGACATCATTACAGCGTCAGCGTTAAGAGCGACATACATTCGTTCCGCCGGCAACACCGGCACATCGTCAGCATTAAGAAGTGACCTGCTGAGATCTTCGCTTCATCGGCTCGATACACACACAACACACATGTAAATAGGTATCGATGTGTATTGACCACAAAATTTGTATATAATTAAGTTAACTATTGTAATAAAGCAGTCATCAAGCTGGAGTCGAGTTTGATTCATCTCCTGTAACTCCTCTCACTGTGGCCAAGACACGTTTAGCCATGGCAGTGAGAAAAGCATTTCCTGTGTACATTGCACGACGTACACAAACCCCTATTCCTACCCAAATTCCGACTGTCACCGTAGGTCTCCTTGTGACAGACTTCCCGCACGTAAAACCAACATAACTTACGCTTGGTGTGGTTTGTATGATAGGCTAGGGCGTTAGGATAACTAGAGTGCTAGGTAATTGCTATAGGGCTAGGTTTAGAGTCAGCAGGGTCTTATGTAACTCATAGGTACCAGGCTCAATTGTTCCTAACGTAGCCGCACTGTACGCATTTGGAATAACGGCCGTATTAAGCTGTAAGCCCCGGTGCGTACACGTAGTTAACTCAACCAATGGTTAAAATAGTAATTAATGGTGGAACTTTGGCTAAATGTGAAAGGCTAAACATATTTTTTTTTAACATGAATGTATTCTTGTTATCTCAGGTATGTTAAAAAATAGTAATAATGGTATTTTTGCAAGCACATTTAGCCAAAATTCAACCATTAGCTACTATGTTTAACCATTGCTTGAGTTAACTACGGATCAAAAAACCGGCCCTTAGTAACAACGGGCAATTCGCCAACAGAATGGATTGCCCTTACATACGGCAATGCTGCAGCAGACATATTGTTACCTTGTGAGTGTTCGTTTTTTGTCTGTGCTTGTTATCCTGTCTGTATATTCTGCTATATGTATTTGTTTGCGTATGAGTCTTGTTACTCGAATAAAACTAATTTTATTTATTTATTTATTAAATACTTAGACCGAAGGCAGTACAGTGGTGACAAAGAAGAAATTATGAAGGAAAACGAAAAGAGGTTGTTACGTTTCACTAAAGGTATGGACAGAAAGAAGGCTGTTGGAGGCAGCATTTGCCGAACAGTCCACACTGCAGCAGACCGCATAACCTGCAGCCGCGTCGTATGTGTTCGCGATCCTCAGCATTGAGAGAACGACGCAGAAGAGAGATGGGCATGGAATTAGTAGGTACTACACGGTATGGGAGATTACGACTCTCAATAAATTGTTATTTGGAAAAGCGCAGCAACTAAAATAACAAACTAAATAAAAACCAATAGTGAATGACAAAATTCATTATTTTTAGTCGATTGCATAATCTATTAATCTGCTAGTCGATGCACTAACCGCATGAACATTAACAATCGAACCTAAAAAACGGCTTACCAAAAACTAACTTATATTAAAATATCATCACGCGTACACATTGAGGGGTAAGCAAAGATGCGTATCTCCGCCGTTTGAAATATCATCCCCTAATGTGGAGCACGCGCCCCCGCGCTCCGATGTCGCCATTTAAATAAAATTACAATTAGATACGGAGTGTTTTGACCACTGGCAACTGCTTTATTCATTTAGTTTTAACTGATAAATTATGTCATTCTGCCTCGTAGAGTTTGAAATTGGGCTAAGTTTATTTTTTGTTTGTAATGCGTGAATAAGGATGATACCGAATTTTTTTTTAGTCCGTCAGGTTTAAAAAAATATTGGATGCGTATTTTTTCTTTTTTTAAGTAAGCAAAAGGTTACGGTAATTGAGCTAAAATGTGGCATGACGTCACGCCTTGCTAGATTTTATACAGAATGGTGACGTAGCGAACTCCCCAACTTTAATGCGTTTTATCTAAGTCATATTTTATTAATATGATAAAGAAAAAAATACGTGTCTAATATATTTTTTGTTATCTGACTGACGGACTACACACAATTTCTTTTTTCCACTCAGGCATCATCCTTATTATGACGACTGTAACTTGTCTTCCTAGACATCTTTGGCTAGGCCAAACTAATCACCTCAGAAGCCGTTATATAATAAGTACTAAGTATACTAAAAATCGGCCAAGTGCGTGTCCAGGCACAATGAAGGGTTCCGAAAAGAATTTATTCAAAAAACAAAGTTAACCTTGTAGTTGAAAAACATGTCCTCGCATTACATTGTTATACATCACGGTCAATTGAGGTGCTCGTGGCTAAGTAATAACAGCCGCACGGGTCGATCCATCAGGTTAAGCTACGCTTGCCGGGGTTGGTCCGTAGATGGGTGACCATCTTTACATATCGAGACTCCTCCGTGCCTCGGAAAGCACGTTAAGCCGTTGGTCCCGGCTGTCATTCGTGGATCTTTGGCAGTCGTTACGGGTCGTCAGAAGCCCGAAAGTCTGACAACCAGTTCTACCAAGGGGTATCGTATTACCCAATAACTGGGTTGTAGAGGTCAGATAGGCAGTCGCTCCATGTAAAATACTGGTATTCAGCTGCATCCGGTTAAACTGGAAGCCGACCCCAACATAGTTGGGAAAAGGCTAGGCAGATGATGATGACATCACGGTCAATTCTCGAACTGCGTTTGTAAACCCTAAAGAAAAAAAATTTTATGTGATAAAATTATAAATTAAGATTTTCAGACTTTTTCAGTTACTTGTGCTGTGAGGCCTTCTTGCCAAAACATGATTCTAGCTTAGGTCAACGGGAAGTACCCTATAGGTTTTGATTTACTCGCGAGTATCAAAATATGTCGCATAAATGGCCGTATTTTTGTATTGCGTTGACTTAGAAACTTGATTTTTTTAGAGCTCTAAGGGACCATAGGCTTAGGTATTTGATATTAATTTCAATTTGATACCTCACACACAGACGGACTACGAAGTGATCCTCTATGGATTCATTGGACCAACATTGGTTTCAGCTGGCTAGAAGTAAAACTTCGGAGGAAACTCTCCTAGCTTATTTCGCGTATTTTTTTAAGGCGGAAGCGCCCGGTAGCCCGCGAAATTCCAATTTACTTACGTTTTTGGCAATTTGCAGTTCAGTATCAGGTTGTATGTTGATCTGAATATGATTCTCGACCGTAACAAATCTGTATTTATAGAATTATAATCATTAAAATGATCAATGCAACTTTCTAAGTTCATATAATCCTAATGAATGAAATTTAATGAAATCTTGATATTTAGAATTATACTAACTTATGGAGTTGTATTACTGATTCTAATGATTATAATTTTGTTAATACATATTTATTACGGTCGCGAATTAGTCTTTAATCAACATACAACCTAATACTGACTTGCAAATTGCAAAAAACGTAACACAAGTTGAATTTCGCGGGCTTCCCCTTAAGTACTCTTTGTTTTTATTTCGATTGATTTTATGTTATTACAATAATTTACTATACTAACCTACCTTTCTTTTTAATTAACTGCCAGAAAGAATGTTGTCCCAAGTCCCTGCTAACCATAGTCGCTCACACCTCACATACGTAGATGTCTAATTCAGAGGGGCGACAGAATTAATGTACGATGTCCACGACTCTCGAGCATTAATTGTTAAAAATCGACCATCCATTCACTTGAAGATAAAACTTGTATTAATGGTATAGGAATGTTTGGTACTTAATTAACATTTTTCAGTCATTGGCAAGCTTATGTTTGACAACTAAAACATATCTTTTAATAGTAAAAGACGCGGTCGACGATGATTCATTGCTCAGAAGGTACTCATTCGTGTATTTTTATACATATGTATAAAAATGACGAGCGATTTACTGAAAGTATTGGCCTGAAAAAAAAAATAGTTTATTTAAGTTTGTTGGTAAAACCAGTAAGGGTACTTATAAACAAATTTTTTGATTGGATCCTCCTTTTAGGCAGATAGTGAATGTATTAGGAGAGTGCACTCTTCCGTAGCAAGACGTGTTATACAAAAAGCAAAACGTATAATTTTTATGCTAAAACTACATAAATTAATATTAACTTAAACTAGATCAAATGTGTGTAAGAGTGGGTGTAAGAATGTGTGTGAGTGCATCTGAGTGAAAATGTAGCCTTTTAGGTGTGACTAAGTACATGAGTGTGAGATTTCGATATGATTGTAGGTAAGCGTTTGTATCCAGTCGATTATATTTCTTTTACTGTTTGTACTTCGAAAAGGATCTATTGTACTTCGCCGTGTCTCATAATGTCTGCTCGAGTTATGTATAAGTAGTACATGATCGTAATGAAAACATTAGCGATTAGCGAAGGAAAAATAAACGGCTTTGTGTAATTCGACAAACTTATTTTTCCGTCCTTGAAAAATCAAACAAAGTTTTACTCAGAGTAATAATAATAATAATAATAATAATGGTTGTTCTTCTTCTTCTGTTCTTCTTCTCTCTGTTCCAGGCGCTTCAACCAGCCATCAACGTCTCGGCCCAACGGCTGTCGGATCAGGCGCGGGTTATCCAACGGAATCACAGATTGGACGACGCTGCGCTTGATAGGCTGCGCTTAGAGGTACTGAGCAACCGTATCGTCCCTGTCCCGTCACAGACCGCGGTGCAACCTCCAGTAAGTGGTATAATCCAACTGCGGTCTTATATTAATGATGTGGAGGGGGGCGATGAGGTTGTTACGGTAAGTAACCAGTGTAACGACCGATTGAGGAGCGCGCTGGAGGATGCGATTCGGGAGTTTAGAACTGCCCCCGTCCAACTTAGACCTCGTTTACCTCGCTTGCCTATGCACAAAACGAATAGGTCGTTGGTGTGTGCCTTGGATTCGCTGCTTGGTTCTTATTTTGAAAGCAGCGAAGACCTCTTAGATACGCACTCGATCTTGTATTGCGCGGCTATTGCGGCGTGTCGTGTAGCCAATGTTACATTTCCAAATTGTGACATAGCTACACGACCAAAACCCGCCGTTCCAGCCTGGCAGTGCAGGATCGAGCAGCGTATCGAGGGGACCAGGGTGCTCATCGGCAAACTATACTGCTTCAGGGAGGGCAATACTCGTCCTAGAGTGATGCGCTTTGTGAGACGGGCGTTTTCCGGGACTGGAATCAGGCCTCAAGAATATATGTCCCGTGTCACAGAGCGCATTGACTTCCTGAAGCAGAAGGTCTGTGCATGGGCAAGCCGTATCCGTAGGTATAAGCGACGGGTTGAACGGTATACCCAGAATAGCATATTCCAGCGTGATCAAAGGTGGGTATATAGAGCATGGGAGCGACCTGAGCAAAATGTGGCAGACGTATGCCGCCCGGATGATGATGCCACTAGCACATTCTGGCGCAACATCTGGTCGGTGCCCGTCTGCCATAATGAGGCTGAATGGATGCGCGATGTTGAGCGCGTGTGTGACGCCATACCGCAGATGGAGGAAGTAATAATTACTTCCTCCGATGTAGCCAGTGCAGCCCGTCCGATACCGAACTGGAAATCGCCGGGACCGGACGGACTGCACAATTTTTGGCTTAAATGGCTGCAAAGTTCACACGCGTGCTTAGCATCGCAATTCCAGTCGGCCTTAGAGTCTGGGTCGCTGCCACAGCTCTTTACAACGGGAGTTACCCACTTGCTCCATAAGTCAGGTGATGCCACGGAACCCAAAAATTATAGGCCGATCACTTGTTTGCCGACGGTCTATAAACTTCTTACATCCATTTTGAGAGTGAAAATTAATTCTCATTTAGAAAAGAATTCTATCATGTCTGCCTCTCAAAATGGATGTAGGAATGGGTCCCGCGGCACCAAGGAGCTACTCCTCATTGACATGGCCATAAGCCAACAGGTCCGTCGATCCCGAAAGGATTTGTCGACATGTTGGATAGACTATAAGAAGGCCTTTGATTCGGTGCCCCATACATGGCTCTTGAGGGTGTTAGAGTTGTACAAAATTGATACAACTCTGAGCACCTTCCTAACGACATGTATGGGGCAGTGGAGGACGGTCCTTCGCTATCCAGGATGTCGACAAATTCGGGGGAGCGACGAACCTATTAGGATTAAGCGGGGAATATTCCAGGGCGACAGTCTGAGTCCACTGTGGTTTTGTTTAGCCTTGAACCCTCTTAGCACTCTGCTGGAGGGTACAGGGCTGGGCTGTTCTTTGCGGAGAGGGGGTCAGGGGGCCTACCATGAACTCTTATAGCAGGTCAATTTTCGACGGAAAGTGAACTGTCGGGCTATTTTGTACCATGAACGCGTCAAATAACCGGCGAGCCAGCGATCACGTGGCTAAAGCCGGTCAGTGGTCACGTGACAACATTTGAGCGGTCTGACCTGCGATAAGCTGTACCATCAAGTCCATTTTGACATGTAAACACTTGAAAACTGAACTGCCCTGCAGTCATAATAAGCAGGCGTGTAAAACTAACTTTTATTGAACTGTTTTCTTGAATTTAAAATAAAAAACGTAAGTACACGTTAATTTGTGAATATAATACTATTGTGGCGTTAATTAAAATTATAGACAACAAAACAAACAATCTCTTTGCCGTTTATTTTAGATGTGTGACGAAGATGAAATTTTCGAGTTTCTTGAGGAAGATAGTGATAAAAATACGGTGAAACAAATCGCTAAAATCCATAGGAAAGTTTTGAGAAGCATGATACAACCTTTTGACTTGCACAATGGAATGTTTGTCAAACGGTATAGGCTCACCAAAGAACTTGTACTTGAGCTTTGTAATGAGCTACGACCTTTCATGCCACGCCCCACAAAATCAACAGATTTGTCGATAGAGGTCAAGGTTTGTACTAAATCAGTAAATCTATTTATCACACTTAAATCATAAGGGCAATTAAATGCAGTTTGATCAATATTGCCCTTCATTTCAGGTTTTAATAGCATTATCATTTTTTGCTACTGGTTCATACCAAAGACCAACTGGTGACATTGCTGCACATTCAGTTGCACAACAAACTGTGTCAGCAGTTATAGCGCAGGTAACTCGGTGCTTAAATGACCGATATTTCCGTCGAAAATATATTAAATTCCCACAAAGCGACCATGAACGAAGAGCTAATGTAGTTGGGTATGTATGTACTTAAGCATTTAAGATTATTTAAATTTTATATTGATCTTGTAACATGTGTTTTTTTTCCTCAGATTTTATAACAAATTTGGTATGCCTGGGGTCTTAGGGTGTGTTGATGGAAGTCATGTGGCAATAAAACGACCAGTGGAAAATGAAGAGAGATATTATTGCAGAAAACATTATCATTCTCTGAATGTACAATTGGTAAATAAACATACATTTTTGAAGAAAAATAAATACAATCCAGCCAAAGCTAGACAAATTATTTTTAGATACATAGGTAGAGGTACATTCATTATTAAACATACAATGATTGTTTTTAAAATACTTCAATAAAATTAGGTCCAACGAGGTGGTGCAAGTATTACATCATCGTCCTCCACCGGTGCCTGATTGTGCTGATTTAACAGATGCACATTTTCTTTTTAACTTTCCCTTGTAATCTATCCAGTAGGTACTGAAATTTTAAAATTGGAGAACAAATTATTAAAATATGAAATAAATAGATTTACACCATATTGTTTCATTTGTCCAGTAGGGGGACAGGTTAAGAATATAGTTCGCCTTCGTCACCAGGAAAGCAACCTGTTTGTGCCTGATGAACTAGCAATAGGCTTGCACTCATGAGACTTATTAGCAACAGGGAAACATTGTTGTACAAACTGCTGTAACAGGGGAACGCCTCTGCCTACCCCTTTGGGGATTATAGGCGTTATAATATGTATGTACCTATGTATTATTTAAATTCATTAAAAAGTAAAAACCTAATATGTTCTCTAGAAATGGTAAGTAGATGTGTCAAGAACGAAATACAAATCAAGAACACAATACCTACATAGAAATAAAAACCAATACACTAATGTCTATTATATGTTTTAAGAAAAGTTATTAATAGTACTAATATAAAAACAACTTACAGCTGCCCAGCCTTTAAAATCTTTGATAGCACCACCAACAATGGAATTCAAATTTTCCGTCACCTCTATCCACAATCTGCGGGACATTTCTCGAGCTTGAGCACTTTTATTGTAGCCCATTGCAATGTCCTTGTGATTATTTAAAAAATCCCACAGTATTTCCAATTGTTCATATGAAACTCTCCTTGAAGTCATTATGTATTACCAAATAACTGCACTTTCTTACCACTCTCAACAACGGACACGATACAAATGTGTGCATTTCTGATTTATTTACAGAAACAGTTTGTTAAAAACTTATAAAAAAGGAACCCACTTGAATTTACAAAATTCAAAATAACCTCGTAATTTTTTGTAGTTTTGACAATAAATTTGATACATAATAGCTAGAGTCGTTCGAAAATAACTTTGGTAAAATTTTCAAGTAGGTACTTAAAGGGTCTCCAACGCCTTAATCGTGTTAAATAAGATTGTTTGCTACGAAACATAGTTTTTTTAAAATTCTCTTGATCATTATAAACTGTAATTAAGTTAATTTTATCTAGTTCTTTAAAACCGTAAAACCGGTATTTTGCGCAAAAGCATTTCTGAACGTTTGTTTATAATATGGCGTGGCCGGCCAGCGATAATATAGCAGGTCAGAAGTTGATACATTGCAGGTCAGACGGAAATGCTCATGGTACAAATAGAAAACCTGTCAGGTTAACCTGCTAAGTTGACCTGCCCTGTACTTGGCAAGTATTTTAAATGTTGATGGTAGGCCCCCAGGTAATATCCCACCTGCTTTATATGGATGATTTGAAACTGTTTGCCACCAACAAATTGCAACTGCTGGAGTCACTAAAAGTAACTAAAACTTTTAGTGATTCCATCAGGATGGAATTTGGTGTTGATAAATGTGCAGTCATGCATGTAAGGCGGGGCGGGATTGTGGAATCTGAGGAACTACAACTCTCAGATTCTATAAACCTGAGATCACTCTCCGCAACTGATACCTACAAATACCTGGGTATGTCAGAGGGGTTAGGCATTAACGGGGCTGACATGAAACAATCGTTGCAGGAGCGCTTCTTCGGTCGCCTGAAAAAGGTACTTAATAGTTCTTTGTCAGGCGGCAACAAGGTGCGCGCCTTTAACGGTTGGGTCATGCCGGTCCTGATGTACTCCTTTGGCATACTAAAGTGGACCCAGACGGAACTAGATGCCCTGGATAGGAGAGTCCGGTCACTGCTGACTGCAAACCGGATGCATCACCCACGTTCGTCTGTCATGAGGCTGTACATCCCGCGGAAGTGTGGGGGTCGAGGCTTTTTAAATGCTAAGACCCTCCACAACCGCGAGGTGTGCAGTCTCAGAGAATACTTTCTCAAGGCTAACGTGGGTATGCACCGAGATGTGGTTGCAGTGGACAAGGGACTCACCCCGTTATCCTTGGCTAAAGAGAACTGGCGCAAACCTGTGGTGCTTAGTACCAACGACCGCAAGGAAGTATGGCAAAGCAAGGAGCTTCACGGACGCTTTTTCCGGGCCCTTCATGGGCCCGACGTAGATTTCTTAGCGTCCGTGGCCTGGCTACGCTTCGGTGACCTCTTTGGGGAAACCGAAGGTTCAGTCTGTGCGATTATGGATGAAGTTATGCTAACGAATAACTACCGGAAGTATATAATGAAAGACGGGACGATCGACATATGTCGGGCATGCCATTGTCCCGGTGAGTCTATCAGACATATTACTTCTGGGTGTTCTCGTTTAGCTAACGGCGAGTATTTGCACAGGCATAACCAAGTGGCCAGGATTATCCATCAGCAACTTGCTCTGAAATACGGCCTTGTGGACTCTGAGGTACCGTATTACAGGTATGTGCCCGACCCAGTTCTCGAGAATGACCATGTCACGTTATACTGGGATCGATCTATTATCACTGACAGGACTATTGTAGCCAATAAGCCTGATATAGTGGTAATAGATCGATCAGTGCGCCGCACAATGATAATCGATGTCACTATCCCACATGACGAGAACCTCGTGAAGGCTGAGAAGGAGAAACAATTGAAGTATCTCGACTTAGCCCACGAGGTTGTTGCTATGTGGAATGTGGACTCGGCAATCATTGTGCCGATAGTCGTTACGGTCAATGGCCTTATCGCTAAGAGCCTCGACCAACATCTCAAGAGGCTCTCGTTGGGTGGCTGGGTGAAGGGCCTGATTCAGAAGGCAGTCCTCCTTGATACGGCGCGTATTGTGAGGAGGTTCCTGTCTCTGGGGCCCTAACCACCGGTAGCTTGGACCCTGCACCCGCTACCGGCGGATCACTATTTTTTATATTTTTAAATGTTTTTTTTAATGTTTTTATAAAAATATTTAAAAATGTAATAAAATAAGTTTAAAAAATAAATAAAGGAGATAATAATAATAATTTATTTCAAAATAATCAGATAACAGAAATCCGTAGTGTTAGTAAAGCACCTTATACCTAGTGTTAGTATATACATAAATCAAAATAACAATTTGGGTATGAGTCACTTTGTAAAGAAGACGTAAACCAGTTTCTCAACCGGTCATCTTCTCCACAAAATGCCTCATAAAAGGGGAAAACACATTCTCAGTCACTAGAATGCTGTTGCCACTGGGCCGGGTTCTAGCTGCCACAGACGCTATTTTCTTCCGCACAATTGCGTGGAAGCCGTCAGTACGGTTCTGCGTAAACATCTCTGACGCACTACAGAAACAGAGTAAATAAAGTCCATTTTGGAATAAAATCTGTTTATACGACTGCATTATTCGTTATTTTGCCAAACTTTGGCAAAACAAATTGATTCCTTCGTTGCTTAAATGTTGTGTAGATAAGTATGATACACGACCTCTTTGTATTACAGAAACAATTAAATAGCCTTTGTGTCTCGCGTAGATCTACGTTCGATACGAAGGGTTAAACAAAAAAAAAATAATAAAAAAAAAACTACCTACAATAATCATCTGCGTAATCTGACTAAAAATAACTCTCCTAATATTAACATTTCCTAAACCAACAAAATGAATGTTCACCTAACTAAAACGATAAAACTTATTCCTATCTACAACTTCGATAAAATAAATAAAAAGCCAGCAGATGTCACAGACGTAACAATTAAAATAAATGTGACATTGTCACCCCTGACATTTGACATGTCACTTCTAATGTCCCTAATGCTAGGTCCTAATTATACGTGTCTATTAATCGACTATTGGACGTAACGGATATACTGAACATCACTTTATTTGTGATGGTAAATTAATAGTCAAATTGTATTTACTACTTTTTTTTCAACCGTTTTTTTTTTAAATAATGCGTATTTCCCTTTCCGTATTAAAAACCCTAAAGGATCAGCAAGCATTACATTTATAATAACTTAATGTCTAATAACTAACTCTCTTGACTGGCCTGTTGGTCTAGTGGTCAGTGGCCCTGACTGCTATGCCGGAGGTCGTGGGTTCGATTCCCACCCAGGACAAATGTTGTGTGATGAGCATGATCATTTGTTCTGTGTCTGGGTGTAATTTATCTATATATGTATGTATTTAGAAATATATAAGTATGTTTATCAGTTGTCTAGTACTCATAACACAAGCTCTGCTTAGCTTGAGGCTAGACGGCGTTGTGTGATAGTTGTGGAATATTATTATTATTATTAATAATGTACGCACACAAATTTACTTTATTATTATTATTTCCTTTATTTAATTGTAATACATATATAAATTATATTTTTAAATATTAGTATAAAAAAAATATAAAAACATTTAAAAATATAAAAAAATAGTAGCCCACCGGTATCGGGAACAGGGTCCAAGCTACCGGCGGTCAGGGCTCCAGAGAGAGGAACCTCCTAACAATGCGAGCCGTGTCCAGAAGTACCGCTTTCTGAATCAAGCCCTTGATCCAGCTGCCCAACGAGAGCCTCCTTAGGTGTTGGTCGAGGCTCTTGGCAATTAAGCCATTGGCTGATACGACTATCGGCACAATGATTGCTGAGTCCACATCCCACATGTCGACAACCTCGCGAGCCAAGTCAAGATACTTGATTTGTTTATCCTTCTCGGCTTGCACGAGGTTCCCGTCGTGCGGGACCGTTATGTCAATAATCATTGCGCGCCGCTCTATTCGATCCACCACCACTATATCAGGCTTATTGGCAACAATAGTCCTGTCAGTGATGATGGATCGATCCCAATACAAAGTGATATTTCCATTTTCGAGAACTGGGTCGGGCAGATACCTGTAGTACTGCACTTATGATTCTACAAGGTTGTATTTCAGAGCAAGTTGCTGATGGATAATCCTGGCTACAAGGTTGTGTCTATGCAAATACTCTTCGTTAGCTAGACGAGCACACCCGGAGATAATGTGTCGGATTGATTCTCCTGGACGGTGGCATGCCGGACAGATGTCAACCGTTCCGTCCTTCACAATAAATCTCCGGTTTATTATTATTATTATTATTTTGTACAAACTTAATAATCGGAATATGAGTTCTAGGACAATTACTATTATATAGGTATTGTATCTGTGTTCTTAGCTAGTTTGAAATACTTTAAATTGTAATCTGTGGAGAACGTAGTGGGTAGCATAATTTAAAAAAATGTAATAATTAAGATATTATGTGTATTTCTTATTGTGCTACTGTTTGTTTTTCCTTAAATAAATAAATAAAAAAAAAATATATAAGTAACTTCACACCTGTTTCCCCCGAAGGATTAGACAGAGATGAACCTTTAGTATACCCACATTTCGCCAGTTATGTTTAACTCCCATGTAATAGGGAGCGAGTCTATGGTCATCAACTGGGCACAGGACCAGACGCCTGGCTGCTACTTAGAAATTTCAGATGGAAAAACTCAATAATATTTTGTCCGACCTGGGAATCGAACCCCTGACCTCATGCTCAGTAGTAGCGCTTGCGACTGGGTAGACCAACAAGGTAGTCTTTTTTAACCTTTTTTTTTTTAAAGCGTCCTATGCGCTAAAACGAGTGTTTTCACGAAACTGTTGACCGCGTTAATCAAGTATGTATCTAAAGTTAGTGGAAAATAGCGCAATTTAAAGACTACTAAGTAATGTAGAATAGAAATAGCGTATTTTATCATCGACTAAATCGTTAAAGAGCAAGATAAAATAGATGAAGGTAAAATAAAACTTCAATAAAACACCCAGTCGAACTTTTTAAAGTGTGATTGGCTACCATTTGTACGGATTCGAACCCAAGAAATCGTCACACAATTCTTCTCATGATCTGCAAAAAAATATAAAACGTCGAACAAAAAACAAACTTTAATACGTTTTAAAATATAAAGTGATTCGTTTCTAATTTCAATCAATGACTCCATAAAAGAGCTTTTGAGTTACAATTTAATTCTAAATATCACAAACGACCTCCAAAGTGAACCTTATTGTAACAGCCATTAGAATAGTATTACTTAGTCTGTAATCGACTAAATATCTATTATTTAGAAGCTTTGTAACACGACCCAACACTATTTACCTATTCATTTTTCAAAAAAGGAACTTAACGCCCAAATCGACGCGTTAATACTCAACAAAAGGAAAAATAAACGGCTTTGTGTAATTCGACAAACTTATTTGTCCGTCCTTAAAAAATCAAACAAAGCTTTACTCAGAGTAAATAAAGTCCATTTTGGAATAAAATCTATTTATACGAATGCATGATTGCTGCGGCATTAAATATAAGCATAAAAGAAAAATACGGCTCCCTACGTTTTTTAAACATATAATTCGTAGTTTCAAATTGCGAACGCGGCATTCTTATTTCAAAACAACGAGGTGTCATTGGACACTCCCTCTTGGATATGGCAACAAGAAATTACTGTTCGTATTTTATTTTTACAGATCACTACACTATCAAGCGACAGCGATTTGAAAAAAAAATGGATTTCAGTAAATATCAACTACAAATAATTACCCTTGTAACATACGTATTATCTACTATAAATATCAACATATAGAAGCCGCGCACATAACACCTACATTAATGATAATTTAAGCTTTATACAAATTAGCAGCTTCATAGTGAAGCTGCCAATTTAATTTTTAAACGATCACCTAAATGGACATTAAATTGAAAATGTTTCACAATAAATGATGCAAACAATTATCGTATTACTGTGTTTAATCAATCGATCAAGTATCTGTCTATCACACGAATAATTAAATGAAAATGATCAAATTTTATATAAAGTGCCAATTACGGTTCGCTTCAATACTCAGTACCTTACAATACTTTAGTTACAAAAGCTTTCCACAATTTATCATTAATTTATTATTTTGGTAACATTTAATTTATTATGGTTAATTTGAATTCGTGTGATTGAAATGTTTGGTGAGTGAGACGTAAAGATTGTGTTGAGCTAATTAGGGATATTTAATGTTAGATTCTATTGGCATTGATGTAATCTAAAGACAGTTGAGTGATTTGATTGGTTTTTGGTTTTTGCCATATTATTATCTTCTCCGTTATTTAAGTGTTTCAATTTCAAAGGCACTAACTTTTTTTTGATGGATAACATAAGTTGATTTCAAACGAATTACTTAACTTGTTAACAATGATTATGATTAACCTTACTATCATTTTGGAACTTGGTTTAAAAAGTATGTGACAGTACTTTCTTCCAGCCATACATCACACGCACCATTTTGAAATTGGAATCGTATGTTTTTAAGATGGCCGCATATTGTCGCCAGTTTGACACCACGGAGTTTGGATCACATCGATCTGTATAGCGATAAGTTTTTATATTTCCGTATTAGTATGCTTTAGAACTTGGAGATAAGGAACCACCTTTTATAGATGACCCATTCAAAGGTGTGAGAGTTTTATTACGTGGTTTGCATGTTAACTTGAAATAAGTCAATTCGATCTGCCTAGCCTTTTCCCAACTATTTTGGGGTCGGCCAACTTTAAAATAAAAAGTTTATTATATCTTTTATATCTTTGGGTGTCATCATAGCCGACAAAAGAGGCTCTCATCAAGCCAAGAGGATTTAAGAAAAGAAAAATAGGTTGTTAGGTGATGGATAAGCTTATGTAACAATGCAATAATACATTTTGGAACGAAGTTCCATAGCGCACGTTATACCTAGTCTGCACATTTGACGAATGAGAACAAAGAGTGCCGAAAAAAGAGTCTCATGCCCGGTTTCTGAGGTTTTTAAACGAAGTTTATCCATTCTATACTGATTATTGGTTCGCAATCGTGTTTCTGAACAATCATTAAGGAAGAATTTAGCTTAAAAGTCGAGTGAATTACTATCGAGGGTTTATCTGAGGACCTGAAAAACCGGTCATAAGAAAGGAATTCGCTTAAATAGATGATTTTGTCGAATCGATAGCTATCAAGAGTTTAAACTCCGTTAAAGAATTATTTAGAAACCGGCATCAGTCACCGAAAAAAGTGTAAGTAATATTTTGACCGTCACGACCCTTTTGTTTCGTATCAAGTCTCTTAATCATAACAAAGCGAAAGGAACTTCGTTCTCCAACTGGTGCCCTAATTGCGTAACACACTATCAATCGGAATCGGTTTCATTTTGACAGTTCAACAACATTTAACATTTAATTTCATGTGTTGTTGTGTAATACCTAAATTATTTTGCGCAGTGTTGTATACAATCAAATTTTTTAACTGGACAGATAGCTGTGCTGCTGGGGAATTTGTTGCGTCACTTCTTCTCCCCAGCTAAAGCACTAGGAAGTGGTGAAGGGCGGGCGTTTTGGGGGACTGTCTTATGTAATTTTGACGTTCGAAAAGTGCTGATTCTCAGCCTAGTTTGAATAATTGACTTTTAATTTTGATTCATTGCGTTTTTTAGGGTGTTGAGAAGACAAATTTTATTGAACATATGAAGCAATGGATTAGCAATTTACTTCAAAATGATTCAGATTCCGATCGATAGTGTGTTAGCCAATTAGGGTGCGTGTGTCCCGACACCTCTCGACTATTCATGTTTTTGGATGGAAAACAAACCGCCAACGCGATGGCCTGGCTGACGGTAAGTGGTTACTTCGTGGTAAGTGATCACCAGTACCAGTAAAGAGATCTGCAGTGCCAAGGCAATCGGAGTTGCGATGCCGCCCCAGAAACAAAGTCAAAATGTCTGGTGTTCCTTCGGCGTTAGAACCATTAGCCAATGGTGCCGTTTCTCTTGTTCAATAACTAAACTAAAATTAGAGAATCGCTATCTTTTACTAACATACAGCGCGAGAAAAGGACGGCTACAGCGATAAACTAAGTTAGAGAAGTCAAACTATGTTTACGCCCTGCGCTTCACCGTGTTTTTAGTCGACATGTTTTTACTTGTCGTTTGGAAATATTAGTTCAACAAAATTTGACAGTTCTAATTTACGTATGTCGGTCCGTCTCTTTTTTTGTTTTATAGGAGAAAAAAAGTTAACATAGCCTAAATTAAGTTCAGTTTGTGCACAACAGAATTCGCACCAATTTATGTCGTCTAAGCGCCTGAATCAATTACAGTCATATAATATCTTTTTAGCGACTGCCTCGTTGGCCTAGTCGCCACAAGCGCTACTACTGAGTATGAGGTCCTGGGTTCAATTCCCAAGTCGGGCAAAGTGCTATTTGGGTTTTCCACCAGAAATTTCTCAGTATCAATGCTTGGAGTCTGAATGTGTGCCCGATTGATGGCTATTGCCATACACTTCATCAAGTCCCACGATGTGACCTTCATGCTGCCCATCGCCGACACCAAGATCACTGTCAGCCCGAGGAACCTTGACAATGATGAGCTGTCCGTGAACGTGAAGTTCAACAAGGAGCCCGCTCGCTCCATCCAAGAAAGCCAAGCTTAAGAAGATTATCGTCCCCATCCTGGTGTTCCTACTCCTTAAGGTTATGACTCTCATCCCCCTGGCCATAGGTGTTTGAAGGCCTGGAACGCGCTGCAGCTGTCTTTCGTCTCCTTCGTGGTTTCCGTCGCTCTGGCCATCTTCCAGCTTTGCAAAAAACTGAGTTAAGCTTTTACTTTGTCATTAACAATGTAGGCTCGCCGCCTATTAGATGATGGGAGTTAAACATAACTGGCGAGATGTGGGTGTACTATAGGTACACCTCTGCCTAACCCTTTGGGGGAAACAGGCGTGATGTTATGTATGTATGTATTAGGGTTAATGAGGATTCGTCTTCCTCATCCTCACAAACGGTAGTTTCAAATTTTTTTGCGATTCCTCATTCTCTTCCACATCCTCAAATTTAGGCATAAATATTCCTTTTCCGCATCCTAATTCATTAAAAGGAATTTCTGAGACAGTCAAGTCCATAGTGAGCGTCTTTTCAGTGACGCTAGATTAGTTTACGACGAACTACGAAACCGTCTATCTGGAGAAACCGAGAAACAGCTTCAAAGTTAATTGTCATTAAATTCAACCTCCCCATTGTGGATTTTGACTATTATTTTTTTTTTTCTAAAAATCTTTCTTTTATTTAAATTTTTAATTTGAAATCACAGGTTTTATTTTCCTCATCCGCATCCTCTTCCTCATCCTCTTCCTCCTCCTCGTATCCTCATCCTCATCCACTTCTTCAAAACGTATTTCTAATACTTCCTCATCCGCATCCTCTTCTTCATAACCACTTCCTCATCAACACTAGTATGTATCATTTAGCAGGAACAACAACGTTGCAACTGTCAAAAACGCATACAAAATCAACTCCTGCAAGTGCTAATCATCCGATTACTCATACAAATGAAAGCAGCTTGCTAACCAGCGTGGATGAGCAGCACACTGTCCTTATCGTCCATCGTGACGAGTGCGTAATTGGATTTGTGCCGCGCCGCGTCGCGTTTACATAAATTACGCATTAGTGGAAACGCACCCTTAATTGTTTTGGTATTTTTTTTCCGCATTACTGTAATTATTTCTGTGGTTTAGTTTTAATTTGTGAGTGGAAATGAAATGGAAGTAGATTACGTTGGCAATGAATTTAATTTCACCATTGAAACTGAACGCGATCAAACTATACAAGTACGTTCAAGAGCTGTCAGTGTCAAAATTCCATAACAATAATGTCGCGTTCAGTTTCATTGGTGAAATTAGCCCTTAACTTAGTCTAGCTCAAGCCTTTGTGGTGGTTACCTCAAGAGACCACCGCTGCTGCTTATGTGATCCTCATAAATATAATCTGACCATTACAGTGTAATTGTACGGACTTTAAAAGAGACTTTCATTTCTGAGTTTGATTCGGTGATTCTTCTCAGATTAGTCGGCTAGAAAACGCCAAACTCATCTAATTTTAATAAAAAAAGTGTTAAAAAAGTATTTTTAACCAATGCCTACAGCCTACAGAGATGAGAAAAATAGTATATCGCACGAGATCTTAAAAAACCGGCCACGTGCAATTAAGCACAACGCACAGTTAAGGGTTCCGTATTTGGGATGAATTTATCCCAAGAACAAACTTAACTTTGTCGTTAAAAAACATGTTCTCCCATACATTCCAACTGCAAATGTAATTTTGTACGCACAATACTGAGAGATTTACCATGTTATTTTAAGACCATAGACTTTTTATATGGTTTCCTGTAATCTATAGGTATAGAACTATTTCCTGTATTTTTTTTTCAAAATATTAGGGTCGGTAGTTTCGGAGATAAGGGGGGAATGGTCAATTTTCGTCTATTTTCTTAAATAACTTTAAATTCATTTTAAAATTATACAAATATATATTTGAGACCCTCATTTGATATGTCACATGGTACAGTTTGCAAAACCTTTTTTTTAAATTTTCTTATTTGTCCCCCGAAATTGACCCCCATATTCAAAATTCATTTATTTACAAAAATACATACGTGTACACAATTTCAACTTAATTGGTCCATTAAATTCGGAGCAAACAGGCTGTGACAGACGGACAGACAGACAGACAGACACGAGTGATCCTATAAGGGTTCCGTTTTTTTCCTTTTGAGGTACGAAACCCTAAAAAGAAACGTAAGTACTTACCTACTCTGTCTAATGTTGCGGCCACATTGTTGCGTTAAGGCGAACTACACTTCGCACACCGCTCGACGACTCGGTATAGACAGAGAGCGCGCGAAGTGTGTAGTTCGCTTTATCACGACATTAATGTAGCCGTAGCGTAACTATTTCTCTTCGACGGCAGTCTTCGATTCTTTGTCACCGAGATTCAAGTAACACCACACATGGGACTGCAGTCTCGACATACATAGCGATCGCTTATGACAAAATTCGGTCGCAACGTCTTAAAGGGGTCCCTAGACGGTCAAAACTGCTTGTCAAGCATGTGATTTGAAAGTAAAGCGATAAAGCGATCGCTTTCTATGTCGAGACTGCAGCCTCAGGTTATTCCTGTCGTACGCCTCCATGCTAGAATTAACATCTCTGTAGCTTTTCAGTCAGGAAGATCATCCTCGCGTAGTAAGGTTTTCAACTCCGATCAGGAGCTGCAGTCAAAATTGCTTGGCATAAGCAAGTGATTTTTTCGTATTCGTCAAGCAATTTTGACCGTCTAGGGACTCCATTAGGACTTTGCGACCGAATTCGGTTGTAAAGCGATCGCTATCTATGTCGAGACTGTAGGCCTTGTCTCGGGACACATATCTCACAAACTGACGCCTTCTTTCTTTTTCTGGGGCACCTTTCTAAGTATAATGTTTGCCTGTCTTTTTGTTTAGCCCGCAAGTTCCAGAATCTGCGTCGAATTTTAGATAATATATCCAAGGTTAGCTTCTGCCTGCAATTGTTCCGATTATTATTTTTTTTTTTTTTTTTTGTTTTAACATGTAATATGGGATTCGGCAATACTGTAGCTTCCCAATGGGAAGCCTGCCGAGGACCAAACTAATATTTATCTTCTGTCCTTTTCTTAATGAAATAGAAAGAAAAAGATGCACTGAACATAAATTTAGTTTAGTTTGTGAACAAGGGAATCGGTGTCAATAATAAAAATAACAAAATATTATCCTAACTTAAACAAAACTATTCACAAACTAAAATATGGCGTCGACAAATTCATCCGCATCGCTGTCGTACCCAAGAGACTGGCGGCATTGCCACGTTGTATGGCAATGCTTAGCCTCTGGCCAAGGTAAAAGCCAGTCTTTGGGTCACGAGAAGTGTCAACCAGCCGTTTCGAGATTTCCTTAAAGAGACCATGAGCACTCGGACCCCACGGCCCGATGGCTTCAACCCCAAAGGGCTCGAAAGTACAATATAATTACCAACAAAGTTATTATATTTACGCCGCTTGAAGTTTTTCGCAGCCGCAGCAGCGGCGCCAGCACAGCACGCCGAGCCAGGAAGATGGTATGGCTCAAGAGTATCGACACACGTTGCATCCCACACTAAAGGCCTACCCATCTTCCATGGAAATAAAGATATGCCGTACGGGCAAGCCATTGGGTTCTAATATATCTGGAACGCCGACGGTGACAAGGATACGTCGGATGATGTCTTTAAAGTGCGCGTGCCGCGCTAAGCGACCCGCACTTCGGCTGCAAAACAAGCCGTGGCGTCTGTGGCTGTTGATTGAATGACCGGTCTAGTAGTGTTGTTACCCATCACGTCTGTGAAGTTTATATAAAAAATAATCATAATCAATCTTGTCAATAATCTTGTTAACAATTAATCGATTAACCTTGTTAATATAATGTTGCATGTCGAATGGTGAAATATGGCTGTGCTTTAATGTATTGTAACATCTATTATGTATTACCCGTATTCGCAACATAAATGTCTAATGTATAAAAAGAATCTGATTTTTAAACTGATATTTTAAGTGACTACACTACCGGTGGTTGGTGACCAGTGATCGGATACTCGGGCGCTAATATACCTAAGCTTCACTTTTATTCCCACGAAAGAATAATACGGACATGCCTTTCAGAATCCCGGATCCCGGAATCGTTTGAAATTCTTGAGATTGCTAAAAATGTTACCTGTAGTCAGTGGCGTGCACAGAGTTTTTAGACAGGCTAGGCAGAAAATTTTAAAAGCCAAAATACTTACTGCATATTGTATTGGTTCGTCGTCTTGTCGATTAAATAACGTCATTATTTACTAAATTAGGTAATAGCCACCTCAAATATCCATACATTGACTGATTTTATAGACATATCAATCCTTTAGTTTGTACTAATTGCAAATCCAGTGTACAACGACCTTTTACAGTCACTTGTTTTTTATCACCGAATGATAGTTTTGAAAACGCATCATTTTTTATTTTCTCTATACACACACCACCTGAACAACTTTCACAGTGAATATTATCCATTTTTCACACTATTATCGACGTTAAACTCTTTAAATACCAATTATTATGGCTCACATCACAAATCAAAACGAATCAAACAAACAATGGCCACGAAACTAGTCACAAACTCGGAGATAGTGCAAAAAATAATACGACAAAAAAGAAATAGTGTAAGCTAGGATGCAATATAAATGAAACAATGCCACTTTTTAAAATAGTTGTATAGCTAATTTCGGTTCGGAAAACATCGGACAATTTCGTAATTTGTCGTGTTGTGAAAAAGACACTGCCTATTCTGTACGGTTGTGTGCGTTATTGTGACATTGTGTGCTACGTATTTATAGGAACGCACACCCATTCAATTCGCATGACCACGAGAGCACACATATAAACATTTAGACCCGAATAGTTTGTGTCTTTCCCGAGGCACTCCTGGTACTCAGGTCGTCGCGGCGCTAGTGCCGCGCAATACAATACTGAACGAGCTTGCTTGGAGCGACTGTTTGTTGATTTTTTTTGTTTATTGTTAGTAAGTAGTTACTCGTCGGACTCGTAGATAAAATAGGTAGGGTAGACAGTGTCTTTCTGTCTTTATGAAACGCACGCCACTGCCTGTAGTCTTAACATGACCACTTGTCTATCTCAACGAAGAGTAGACAACCTTTTCTATGCAATGTGACATTTCGTTTCTCCGTTTTTTACATCGCACCGTAGAAATCCTTCTACAATTTGTCTTTCATTTCTAGCGATCGTTGTCTAGGTCCTTTTTTATGTAGACTATTTCGGAAGAAAGTGGTCTAGGGTAGTGAAGACAGTTTGATTTTGTAATCGCCATGCTAAAGACAGTAGAAAACTTCCTACTCGACGGCCGCAAAGTATAAAGGATAACTACACAATCATTTCTTTTTTCTCTTCTTTTGCTTATATCTCGAAAACGGTATGTCCTATACAAAAATAATGAAAATTATATCCCCCTTTACAGAACCCATAACCCGCTAAAACTCCACATGTAGGTAATATTTTTTCATATTTTCCATAAAAAATGTGAAAAATTCCTTTTTCATAAAAACAGGTTGAGAATGGCATCCTCTCTGGCACTACGGGCTCGCTTCCGCAGTAGTATTTATATGCGTGACTGAATATTTGTAAAAAATGAGAATTAAACAGAAAAATAAATCCTATGAAAAAACAAAGAATTTTGTGTCGAATCATGTAATAAAGTGAATTTCGTAAAAGTGCAGTTGTCTCTTTCTACTTTGTTGCCGTCCTACTATCTACACGGTAACGTCATTTTTGTCTACTCTTCCGTCGACAAGACGCTTCTCTACGGTTCTCGTGCTGAGCCTGCTGGCGCGCGGGCGAGCGCACAATGGCTCCGATTGCCTTGTTAACAAACTAAATTAAATTCTAGTTCCATGCATCTTTTCTTTCTATTTCATTAAGAAAAGGATAGACGATAAATCTTAGTTTAGTCCTGTCAATGTAAGACACTCCTAATACAATTTAAGACGTGATTGAAAAATTGGCTACTAAAAATACGTCAGTTTTAGTCAGGCGCTGACAATTTGACAGGACTAAACTAATATTTATCTTCTGTCCTTTTCATAAGGAAATGGAAAGAAAAAGATGTACTGAACTTAAATTTAGTTTAGTTTGTGAACAAGGGAATCGGCGCCAATGTCCGTATGGATTGAGGAGCCACTTCAGATTTTAAAAGGAAACTCGCCCCCTTATTTAGTAGGAAAGCAAATAATTTTGTAGGCCAAATTCTGAAAGAACAATGGCAGCTTCCCATACATTGTTTTATTTGAAATTAAATCACTATGTCTTGAAATGAAAAATACCTTATTTAACTCAGCGTCATTTTCTGAGATAGTTTGTGCAACATTTTTTGTTAGACAAAGGTCAGATTAATAGTTAATCAGTGTTGAACTTTCAAACAACATAGGACAAAGCCACAGACTACATAGAGATACAGAGCACAAGCATCAGTTGCAAACTGTCAACGGTTGTCAATGTCAACCTCCAATAAATATTTTCAGACTTTGAATACTAGTCGTTTTAGTTCAGAATTGCCATAACATTTGATATATTTCCGACTTTGCTGAAATACTTTTATCTAAGGAAGAACACAATAAACTCAAACATCAACAAAATATATACGTTATTTATTTGAAGTCTTTCGACTTTCATCTAATGTGTTCTCCATGTTCAGATAGGCGTGAATTATCGGGTAGGAAGGTAATAAAATAACACCTGTCACAATCACTCCACTTCTAATTCTCCATAATTCAATCAAACACTTTGCAAAATAATTATAGATCGTTTAGATTAAGAGGGATGCGATTAAAATATAACGTCCCCGACCACGAGTTCACTGCTCGTTTTGCAAGATGACCGCCTCACCAGTACTCGATGTTCGTTTTTGAGGTTGACATTTATACAACAAGTCTATTAACAGTCTAGAAAAGCGGAGGCGCCGACCATGTTCAGGTAGGCGTGGATTATCGGGTAGAAAGGCAGTATTTAAAAAAATAACACCTGTCACAATCACTCCACTTCGAATTCTCGATAATTCAATCAAATACTTCACAAAATAATTATAGATCGCTTAGGTTAAGAGAGATGCGATTAAAATATAACGTCCACCGACGACATAGTTGCGTGCGCACCTTACTGCAATCTGAAGTTCCCTGCTCGTTTTACAAGATGGCCGCCTCACCAGAGTAATCGGTGTTCGTTTTTGACGTTGACATTTGTACAACATGTCAATTGACAGCAACAATTTCCTAACCTTTTAGAACGAAGTAGTCAAAAAACTTTTCATTAAGCATAATTTTTTATTTGGTCTTAATTAGATAATTATGATAGCATGAAAGAACATAGATAATAAATTGAATTTCTTTTCTATAAGTGTCACTTTTAGACGTTCAAATTTATTTCAAATAAGAATTCGCCATTGTTCTTTGTAGTAAAATATATGCAACGTTATATCAATGTAAAAGTGGCTCTTCAATCTAAACATCTGAATTGAGGAGCCACCTGGAACACGGAAAGTATTTAATTAATATTTTTGAAAATTTTGTATCATTTAGTAGTAATTGTGTATAGTACCTACTAAAAATCTTAGTGTAGTCCTGTTAATATTCAAGATTATATAATTCTTTTAATGTGGCTTCTC
Organism: Dicycla oo; assembly: GCA_948252095.1. NCBI lineage: Eukaryota > Metazoa > Arthropoda > Insecta > Lepidoptera > Noctuidae > Dicycla > Dicycla oo. The sequence continues at coordinate 4,658,027 of OX411732.1, read as the reverse complement.
AATCTATACATAAGTCAATCTATATATGTTCGAATTTGTAGCATACGGACAAAGTAGTAGAACTGAGTGAATTTAGTACATAAACGCATTTTATTTGACTCCTCAATCCTGACGTTACTGTGAGATTACAACGTTACTGTACCCACCTGAGATCACAACGGTATCAAAAACCAGAGACACTAAAATATACATATCAACATTGTATATATTCGGTAATAAATTAGTCGATTCGATCAATAATCTGTTAGATAGATAAATCAAATTCCAGTACCTACTTGACCACATCTTTTGCCTCGGACACCATGGACTATCCTGCAGCAAGAGCGCTGGTCGGATGGCACGGCACGCTAGCATTAACGACATCATCCGTCGGGCTCTTGTCACCGCCGGGGTGCCAGCAGTTTTAGAACCCAATGGCTTGGCACGCGACGATGGGAAGAGGCCAGACGGAATGACCATAATGCCTTGGAAGTTGGGTAGGCCTTTGGTGTGGGATGCAACCTGTGTCGACACCCTCGCGCCATCCCATCTTCTTAGCACGGCGGGTTGTGCTGGGGCGGCTGCTGCAGGAGCAGAAAACCTCAAACGGCGCAAATATAGCAACCTTATTGGGAGCTATATGTTTGAGCCGTTTGGGGTTGAAACTCTAGGGCCTTGGGGTCCGAGTGCTCATCGAGTATTTCGGGACATCGCCAAGCGGTTGGTCGACTCTTCACGGGACCAGAGGGCTGGCCTATTTTTAGCCCAAAGAATCAGCATTGCTATCCAACGTGGCAATGCTGCCAGCCTTTTGGGCACTTTTACCATTGACAGCGATGCGGACGAATTTTTTGATGCCCTATGAGCTTGTCACCTTTTTATTTTTATGATTTTTATATACTTGTACATAATATACATATATATCTTTTAGTTTTAGCTTGTACATATAATCTTGTTAGAGTTCTAGTAGGAATAGTGCAAAATACAATTATTATTCGTAGTTCCATTTCTGATGAAAAATAACCTTGACCACATTGTGCACAATATCATTTTTTATTGATATTCCATTTGTTTTGAATAAAATAAAGATACTAAATCAAAATAACCACTGCTACAATTTCATTAAGTTTGTTATAGTCATTTTTTTTTAATTGTTTAATCTCGGGAACCCGGGATTACTTATTTATTCAGAAAAGAATGTCCATATTATTATTTCGTCGGAAAAAGTTTAGGTATATTAGCGCCCGAATATCCGATCACTATTGATGACCCAAAAAAAAAATATCATCAAATTAATTTTTGTTTTATCACGTTTGGGGAGTTTCGCTAGCTAATTTAATTTAACCCTGTATTATATTGTAAATTGTAATTGTTGTAAATTGCGAAGCCGGTCCGGGTCGCTCGTTGCGTATAAAGGAATATAGTAATTAGCACACACGGTAGGCATCACTTACAAAATTCCGTACTCATTAATTAATTATTTTATTGCATCAAATTAACGTCAGTAGTCAACATGTTAAACTCAATATCGGTATAAAAATTCACTTAAAATGCAAACTTTAATTAATTATAAATAAAAATAATGCGTTTTTTGGGAAACATGTCGTGATGATCTGCCATAAATTATTTAAAATTATGTTTTTTAATTTAACTTTGTACTTTTTATCGGGATGTTTAATTAAATTCGTCCAAAATATCGTTGGATAGGGTTACTAACCATATGTTTTTCGGGGAATCCGTCTTAATTTTGAATGCGTAAGAACTCCCCCTTGAAGCAAATACGATGGGTTGGCGGTACTTTTGATAAAATCGCGAAATGATGTATATTTTTTTTTTGTAATTTCATGATTTTGTTACGGTATAATGGTAAAGGAGCTCGAGGCTAAGTGATTATAGCCCATCTACGGTTAAGCTACGCTTGCCGGGGTTGGTCTGTAGATGGGTGACCATCTTTACATACCGACCCTCCCCCGTGCCTCGGAAAGCACGTTAAGCCGTTGTTCCCGGCTGTCATTTGTGGATCTTTGACAGTCGTTACGGGTCGTCAGAAGCCCGAAAGTCTGACAACCAGTCTTACCATATTACCCAGTAACTGGGTTGTGGAGGTCAGATAGGCAGTCGCTCCATGTAAAATACTGGTATTCTGCTGCATCCGGTTAGACTGGAAGCCGACCCCAACATAGTTAGGAAAAGGTTAAGCAGATCGGTAGAATGGTGTCCACACACCATACGACTTGCACTAGTCTGCGTGACGCCGTTGTGCACACAACGGCAATTGCTCAGATAATTTGCTCTAATCACTTCATTGCATTAGCAATTACAAATTTGTCCACGTACCTATGTGTATCCTTACGTGTGTGGCATGCATAATGTTCCATAGAAAACCGATGACGAAGTGAGGTACTAATGATTTGAAATGATCATGAAAGAATTTGTGCCCTTATCTCAGAGCAATATATACGTACAATAAACTAACTATAGACATAAAAAATTTATCAAGCTTAGAATTTAACAGGACTCTCTATAATTGGCTTTATGCTAGATGTTTTTATTCAATTGATGAATTTATGCAATTAAAACATTAAAACATTGATTATATTCGCTGACTAGGGAAAAAAACTATTTTTCTATTTTAATGCACAACTGCATGAAAGTTTTTAATTATGTATTAAGAATTTATTTAAACATCTATAATTTTGCTTCAAGATATATTTAAAATTTAAAATGTCAATGTTCCATATTATTTAATTTTATTTTGACTTAACATTTGCACAACCGAAAGGTTGAATATAGTGTAACTAACAAACTCTATAATATCTTGTACACCCTATATTTTAGCAAATAAAGATATCATTCATTCGTTCAATAAAATAGGTACAGACGCCAGCACATCAAGCTACTACAATCTGTCAGATTTCTTTAATAGATTTTCGACTTTATTGCTAAAGCATTAGGTTCAAGGTTGATTGGGAAAATCTGACAGTTTCGGGTAGGTTGACCTGCTGGCGTCTGTACCTAAGGATCTATTTTATTATCGGTCTGAGACTTATCTATCATCTTCCTTACAATTGCAAGAAAATGCTTGTGTTAGGTGACTCCGCTCTTCAACTTATCATTATACAAAGTAAGCAATTGAAAACAGAATAATAATAAAATAAAAGAAGAAAGTATTATACAACTCAAATAATAAGTATTATAAGGTGTTGCGGACACAAGCAAGTATTAGCCATTTCCTTAGGCGATCAGGGACAAGCCAGAGCATGGTACAAATAAAGATAGAAAATTTAGATATTGGGTAATTCTTTTAGACCATCACGTGTACAGTCAAAATAATACCTTTACGATTAATTAAAGCCGAAATAATTACACCAACATCGTATTTCTAAGCTTATCAACCCTAAAACGCTGGCCTGCGCCTGCGCACGCTTCACCCCCAAAAATTCATTATCGCGCATCGTTGAATTAGATCTAACCGCGAGATAGTGCCGTAATAACGGTCTTCTGTGTGTTTGTTTGCAGGCAGCGGGTTAAATTGCGCAGGAGTTGATAATTTGTGATAAGTGGCGATACGGTATAGTTGGATGGTGGGTACAGCTGGTTAATGAGTTTAAAAAAAAAAGTTAAGTCAATTGTCAAATTATTCCACTAGGTTGGAGATAAAAACTAGGCCAACGCAAACTCATTTTCTCTTTTTTAATCGACTTCAAAAAAGGAGGAGGTTACATGTTCGTCTGTATGTGTTTTTTTTTTCTATGTATGTTCATCAATATTTTGTCAATTGTGTTGATTTGGTATAGGAACTATAGGAAGCTTAGGCAGTGAACCCATATAAATTTTATTAACTTTGCCTGGGTAGTTTTTGAGTTAGCGTCGATATGTGTATTTAATCCACTTTGTGTATCCTGATGATGTTATATATAATACTTCCTGTTACTGTTTTTTACATAACAAGTAGTACCTAGTATACCGTGTATTGGTTTATGGTAGGTACCATAAACTCAAAAGTGCAAAAAAAAAAAAAACACTACAGAGTGAAAAATAACTTTAATTTCGGAAGTCGGCCGCAAAAAACTAAAATACAGATCCGAAGACACCGACTTTCGAAATTAAAGTTATTTTTTTGGAAGTTGGTTGTTTTCCCATTTTACTTTTATTATAAATTACACACTCTTGAATGCTTTCTGCCTGGTGAAGGTGGAGTTTACTACTGACTCGAATACAGATTGAACCACTAAGGGCATAGGAACTGCTCCGGCGGGATCTCATGGCGACATGGAGAGTGCGACTGTCGCAACCCTGTGCTGGGCACGCCACAATTGCAGCGATAAGTCCCCTCTTTGAGGAGTGGTTCGAGAGGCGCCTCAGCGTCCTCACCTTCCGCCTGACGTAGGTCCTCACCGGACACGGTTGTTTTGAGAGGTTCCTGTTCCGGATAAGGCGAGAGGATACGCCCGGGTGTTACCATTGTGTGGATTGCCCGGAGCACTAAATGATGGGGCCCGCCAGGGCCGATGCCTGCCAGGGTTGCGGGTTGTTTGAAAGAGTTACCGTGTCCTTGAAAAAGTCTTGACGATTTCAAACCAAAAAAAAAAATAAAGAAAGGCCATAGGAACGCGAGTCGGCTCCGGGATTTCAGATTAAATACAAAGAATATGATCATAATCCTAGCATTCCTCTAATATGCATATCGCCCGTGAACTTCTGAGATTTTCTATGTACCTACAAACAAATTTTACAGGAGGAGCATAAAAGTAATTTATTAATTTTTCGTGAAGAATTTTGGTAAACCAAAAAGTAGTTGGTTAGTATTTATGTCTTTTATGAAATAATAATTAAATGCAGTTAGTATTGTGTTGTTTTTATTTTAATCGTATTTAAGAGATGGCATTATAAAAAAGTTTTGCGCAAAAATACTAGTTAGGAGCTATCAGAAGTTCACGGGCGATATGGGTATGTTCAGGATGGCCTAACATTTTCAGTCTATAGACTCCTGACTGACTCGAATACAGATTGGACCACTAAGGGCATATAGGAACCAGAGTCCACTCTGAAATTTTAGATTAAATACAACGTATATGATCATAATCCTAGCATTCCTCTAATATGCATACCTAATGTTTTCAGTCAGTCAGTGAAACATTTTCAGTCTAAACAAATGTGACTCAATACCAATAGCTTACTACACGAAGCGGCTGCCAACATCTGCTATAGATTAACCACTAATAAAGACAGTGTCGTTGCTGAATGATGAAATTGAAACAATCAAAGGATGTTGCCGTAAGTGATCACGTTTGGCTGATGAATTGGTCATATCCTAGTCGAACATCCTTTTCTCAATAAAATAAATATAAGTATAACATGCAAGGAATATCAAATTATCAACACAACCCCAATCGTAAAGTATTTAGCAGTCAATAAGGGCCGGGCATAGATTAAAAGGGCGCGTTAAACTTCGATAGAGTCAATAAACAATTGTTATGTGATGCGCGTTAGCCCCTACACACGTGCCCGATGCAAGACAAGAATTAAATATAAGTATATTATTGTGATGATCAGGATTATAATTAGGACCTTATTTTTTAAATAAAAAAAAGATCATTCTAAACTATATTTTTTTCTTTAAAGCTATCAACGCCGCGGTTGTGAAGCGATCTGGGCAGATTTTGGGCACGCTTCATCTCTCTTAGATCACCTCTAGGTATTATACAAAAATAACTGTCCTCAATTCCATTTATGCCCACTGTTTTTAGTAGCGATAGATCATTGGAGCTTCTCTAAAACCACCTTGCTGTTGCTCATGCTTATGTATCGTTTCTAAATAGAGATCAATCAGACCGCCACTAGTAGTATACCGAATTATTACTGTTTCACCTCTCATCTTCTTGTCTCGCTTTCTCGTTTAGGTCACATTAATCATCAGCCTGTAATGGCTCGATCTTCGGAGAGTCACTTAGAACCTCTTTACAAATAATACATATTCTTGCATTATCGGGTCTTGCATTATCTTGTCCTGCTTGCTCGTGTACAGTCACACTAAACAGAGCCGCACAGAACCGCCTTGCAAACAACACATTCTTGCATAGTCTTGTCTTGCTTGCTCGTGTACAGCCACACTAAACAGCCTGTAATGGCTCGATCGTCGGAGAGCCACATAGAACCACTCTGTGTTATTAGAAGTGGGTGAAAATTAGTGTGCTCACCTTAAGGGGAGCCATAGCTACCTGTTTATAATTTAGTGATAGTTTGACAGTTTAAAAAAATGTCAATCAGTAGCTACGACAACTCCTACGTGCGTTGTTTCAATATTTAAAGCAACAGAGAGATGAAACTAATGATATATAAAAGCTTTACACGTGATATTGACTTATTGAAACAACTTATTGGATTTTTTATTTAGTCTGTGTTTTTGTTGTTGTTAGCAGATGACATCTGTCATAGAGAATATGTAGTTTGACGAAGATATTATTATCAGTTGCTTGTTGACAGAAGAGGAATAACGTAAAACTAAACGTAGAATGTGTGTTCATGAAATAAACTTAAAGTGACCAATGTTTGAAGAATATCATTCATTATTAGTAACTAATCTACTTCATGATGAACAAAGATTTTTTGATTACATTCACCTGTCAAGATCTAAATTCATGAATCTGCTTGATATAATCCATTCTTATTTGACGAAACAAAACACTCCATTTAGAAAGGGGATGACATTGATACACATAAGTGGGATGACATTGACAACTCGCACCACACTCACAGTTTTCACGGTCACGCAGTGAATTTAAAACCTTTTGCCTTTTTTGTTCATTGACGTTCAGTAGACGCAGTACTATATGAATTCATACAGAGCAAACCAAAATCCGTTGCCTGCCGAGCGTACGTTGCGGCCGGCGCGGACCAGTGGACGCTCACCTTTACCAAAATATTTATAATTTAAAACACAGCGTCCCTGTTTGTCTATTAGGTTCGTTCTAAATAAATGTTTGTGCATATTAGACAGTGTGAGCAATGCCGGGGGAAAAGCTCAAATTCATAAAAATAGTACGCTTCGCTCTGTCGTATTAAATTCGACTCCCCCTTAACGATGGCGAAAAGTGTAGCGATTGTAAACACAGTGGTTGCACGACATTCGCTCGTTACACAGACGAATGCTTATGTACTATATAATAAAGTTATATACAAAGTATAATGTATAATCATTTGTAGGTGAAGTACGCCCAGCGATTAGAAGTGAATTAAGTTATTATGGAGCTAGGTTTTATTGAGTTTTTAACCGACTTTCAAAAAAGGAGAAGGTTCTCAATTCGTCGCGTATGTAATATATATATATATTTCTCCGTCAATTCTGCTTTTTTGTTTGAAAGGCTATGCTCTCGAGGTGGTCCCATTGTCACCAACCGCGAGATTAAACTAATTAATCAGAATATGATATGGGGATCCCATGGATATCGAGGGCAAACCTCAAATTTTATAGGCACACCTATAGCAATTTGGATACTTTTTATAGTAACTCGTGCACGTAAAAGCACCATTTGGTGAAGTGGAACTGATGATGAAAACCACAGATGGCCATCGGAACTACTCAATAATAAGTATTTCACGGGTTGCGATTCCATTAAGTACTTTATATGGTTGCTAAGCAATTTATGCTCGTCACACTGTCACACTTCATATGGTGAAATGGGAGCTAATGGTGACTTCACCATCAGCTCCGGTTCTCCTGGTTCTTACTAGGACAACTCCTCAACAATCCTAACGTCCCTACAACGGGAAAAGCAATATTTTGTGAAAGGTGAGGAGCAGTTGACATTAAGTTATTGTAACTTAGATTAATTACAAACTGACCCAAAAGCGAAAAAAAAAACTTTTTTACAAAAAAAAAACCACTAACTTCCAAAAAACACCACAAAGTGAAAAACAACTTTTTCAGAAGTCCAAAGACACGGACTTCTGAAACAGTTTTTTTTTTTATTTGTGATGGGCTTGCTCTTGACTCTAGTCTAGGTCAGAGGTGACAGAGACAAAGTCGACGATGGAGTGAGCTTACCCAGAAGAAGCCTTTTTCACTTTGATGTAGTGTTTTTTTGGAAGTCGGTGGTTTTTTTTTTTTTTCTAAAAAGTTTTTTTTAACTTTAGATAGAGCTATTTAGATATAAGACCAGCCTATATTTGTCTCGCTGCGCAAAGGCCTCTTCTCATGCAGAGAAGGCACGAGCATTGATCGCCACACTGGGCACAAGGTGGGCTGGTTATTCTAGGCTTCTACTGACTTTAAGTCAGGTTTTCTCACGATATTTTTTTTATTATTGCTGGTTGGGCCTGCTCTTGACCTCGATCACACCCGATGAAGAGCGATGGATTAGGTCTATCAGAGAACAAACGCACCCAGAAAATGCCTGTTCACTCTTGCTTTAAAGGTAGATGGGTTATATGTGGAAGGGAACACAGACGCTGGTAGAGTTCCACACTTAGGCTATGTGCGCATAATAAAAGTGGAGGAAAAGCACTGAGTACGACTGGTCAGGATATCAATTAAGTGCGGGTGGTACCCTGCAGTACGTCTGATATTCCGGTAATAAAAGGGCGATGGTGGTATCAGGTCGTGGAGCTCCAGCGCACTCTCTCCGAAGTATAGTCTGTAGAAGACCGACAGGCAAGCAACATTACTCCGATGATCCAGGTTGTGAAGCCTGGCCACCAACGTTTCTTCGCCTATAAAAGCCTTTTTGCTCTGCGTTCTACCGAGTCAAATGCAGCAAGTTCGTATTTTGCCGAGTCAGCCCATAAGTGGCTGCAATACTCCATAGAGGAACGGACCTGAGCTTTGCACAGACTTAAAAGCTGTCCAGATGTGAAGTATCGCTTGTTTCCTTCACCGATATGAGTATCGTCATCTCATCATTATGCCTAGCCTCTTCCCAAATATGTTGAGGTCAGCTTCCAGTCTAACTGGATGCAGCTGAATACCAGTATTTTACATGAAGTGACTGGAATCAGGTCGTGGAGTTCTTGGGCACATTCGCTGAAGTACATTCTATAGAACACCGACAAGCAGGCGACCTTGCGGCGATGAACCAAGCTGTGAAGCTTGGCATCCACCAGTTTTACGTCGCCAATGAGCCTCTTAGCTCTGTGTTCCACTGAGCTATAGTAACAAGCAAGCAGCTTTATTTATTCAATGCCCTGAAGTTCTATAATATTGTTTTCTTTAAATATAGTTGAATACCCGCACACTAATACATATTATATTTGTTCTAATTCTTGTATTCTCGATTGTAATTGTCTAGCCTTTTTTGAAGATCAATCTACCTAGCCTTTTCTAAACTATGTTGGAGTTGGCTTCCAGTCTAACCATTCGGTTAGACTGGCAGCTGAATACTAGTATTTTACATAGTGCGACTGCCTATCTGACCTCTACAACCCAGGTACTGGGTAATATGATACCCCTTGGTAAGACTGGTTGTCAGACTTTCGGGCTTCTGACGACCCATAACGACTGTCAAAGATCCACGAATGACAGACGTGACCAACGGCTTAACGAGGCACGGAGGAGTCTCGGTATGTAAAGATGGGCACCTTTCCACGGACCAACTCCGGCAAGCGTAGCTTAACTTAGTGGATAAACCCGTACGGCTGTTATTTCTTAGCCACAAGCTCCTGCGATGTCAGTGTTGCAGAACTGATGGGTAGGTATGCTGTTATGTATGTAAGTATATATTTTTGTTTTTTTTTTATGATTTTGGAATTTTGATAAGTAGTGTTTTGATAACTACCTTTTTAGGGTACTGTACTCGAAAGGTGCCAAACGGAACCATATTACTAAGGCTCTGCTGTCCGTCATTATAATAGGTAGATAATTGAAATTTTCACAGATTGTGTAGGTATGGCTATTGCCGCTGTAACAAAAAATAATAATAATAAAATTAAGTTAAAAATTAAAGGAGGTCCCCATACAAAAAACGTAACGTATTTTTTTTTAACTGAAGTATTTATTTATAAAAAAAAAAAATATTCTGAGACATTATTCACACATGGTCATCTGATCCCAAACTAAGCAGAGCTTGTACTATGGAAACCAAATAACTGATATACTACATACACTATTATTTTGTTTTTGTAAATACATACTTATATAGATAATTAAAATAATGTATAATAATATAATATCCTGGGACATTTCACACACGGTCATCTGATCCCAAACTAAGCAGAGCTTGTACTATGGAAACCAGATAACTGATATACTACATATACTACTTTTTTTTGTTAATACATACTTATATAGATAATTACACCCAGACTCAGAACAAACAGACATGTTCATGCACACAAATGTTTGCCCTGGATGGGAATCGAATTCACGACCTGCGGCGTGATAGGTGGTATCTTAACCAACCACGCCAGCTGGCCTGTCGATGTATGTATTTTTAAATATTGTACGAAACTCTTCGTGTGCGTATAGTTTACTAAATAATATTATGGTCTAATAAGCGCTCTATATCCCCCATCGATAACTATTAAAGAAGGCATTTGACACACTCCAAATAATCATTAATTTGTTTAAAGTATCATTGTTTTTCACGCGCCATTAACCTGAATAATTGTTTAAAACTCAAACTGTTTTTTTTTTACTATACCTACACACCATTAACGTCTGAGTTGCGGTTCAAAGTTAACCCTCGGAAATGTATCCAAAACATTATCAAAACAATTTTACATTTTACAGTTAAAAAACAAAAAGCATACAATTTTCGAAACGCGTATAAAATGACAGTTCAGAATTCTGTAAAATTCGAGAAATGAGTCTTTATTGTCTAAATTATTAGGTCCAAAATACATTGAAGATTAATTTCTAAAATGGTTAATCAACTTAGCTGCGTATACAAAATCGATTATCGTTTTCAAACGCATCTGCCGTTCCAAATTTGAATAATTACAAGTTTTAAATACAAACACGTATAATTCGACTAAGTTACAATGCGATTAACAATGGCGCTAGTGTCTTCGTCAAATGTCAATTAAAATGAAATGCTTATATATTATTTTTAGTTCCGTATTTTTCCGTCATCATTAAAACATGGGCGGTGTGACATCGGGTCGGCCATTAAAGTCTTCGTGTCGCGTTATCTGTTACAATAACTGACAGTTCACCTAAATTACCTCTTAACATGTTATTAATTGATACTGTGGAGTTTTTTGGACGCTTTTAAGCAATTAAATGGTTAATGTAAACAATATGATACTTGGGGGAGTAATAAAGGATATTTTTAACTATCCAATATTCTATGTCGGTCTATGGTGGTCTATACCTATAATTTTATGAAAAATTTATTACAAGCATGCTTAAAAATTCCTCTTACTTTCCAGCTTTCATTACCTATATTTTTTGCTTATTTTAATATCTCGGTAGGTACCATCGCGGACATTTGCGGTTAACCACTTTTCAACCTTATTACCTTAGTCGAAAAGTGTTTCACCGCAAATGTCCGCGGTTGTACACTACCTGCCTACCTAATATTGGAGACATGAAATGCTTGAATAGTAAAAAAGCAATCGTCAAATCAAAACTATGATCCATTAATTTAACATCCATTTCTCGACAAAAGAATTCTCATTAGCAAATGAAAATCAAAGAAACAGCTGCACTTAATAAAAACTCAAACATGGCGGGCGCACGTTCCAAATTCAATTTCGATAATTAAGTGACAGTTGATAAAAACAACATGGAGAATCCCCGACGCGCGCCGTACGACAATCGGAGCGTGCCAACACTTGCAAGCACGCGCGATCGCGCGATAAAAACCCACCATTTTTAATTAAATTGAGATTCCTCGACGCACTAACTTGATCTAATAAAGCCATAGATGGCGCTGAACTCACCCACAAAACCGAAAATAAACTGTCAAAATATCTTGGCAGAGTCCACTTTCCATCGCCCCAAAAACAAATGTGACACAATTAAAATTTTACCACCAATTTTTGGAAATTATATCATAGCATGGCAATTATAAGGTCCATTTTAACACAAAATTACAGTATGGCGTGCCGTTTCCGGGGATGCATAACGGTAATTAGAGGATTGTCGTGATAAACCAATGTAATCTCTATTACTTAACGATAAAATCCAAATTGCTTTATGATAATGGCGGCCGTTCGTGACATGGCGTCGTTTACGCGGTAAAACACTGACTGTTTTGTAACTTTTTACGACCGGTAATAATCGAATTAATATCGCGAATCGCTTAATTAAATTGATATATCCGTGAATGGTCAGTTAATGGCGATTACAGATATTAATTAATATCGATGATTGATTAAATGATGTGACATTATTGATGTGAAAATTATCGGAAGTGGGAATTACTTAATTCGTATTTGTTTTATTAATTCGTTCATGAATGAGTAGATAAGTTCATTTTGTAATTGAGCCAAGTGGCTAATTAAAACTTTTATCACAATCTGATAATTAAATAAATGCATTGTACAGACGCCAGCACATCAAGCTACTACAATCTTTCAGATTTCTTTAATAGATTTTCGACTTTATTGCTAAAGCATTAGGTTCAATGATGCTTGGAAAAATCTGACAGTTTCGGGTAGGTTGACCTGCTGGCATCTGTACATACCTACCTACAGTTTATTTATTTATTTTAAAGTATTTTTTATTCACATCTCTGATATATATTACTAGCTGTTGCCCGCGACTTCCTCTGCGATCCAGAAAATTTACATATTATGTACAGACGCCAGCACATCAAGCTACTACAATCTGTCAAAGGAGATGTTCCAGGAATGTGTGGAGTCTGGACTAGCACAATGTACACTATATGTAAATATCGCTATAAAATATAGTAAACGTTTTATAATGTTAATTTTCTATAATTTGACTTCGTTTTAATGTACATATATTAAAATTAATTTGGTCAAGGAGAGCAACACAAAATAAATATGGTGGATCAATATGTGAAATGTCATTATGACAATGACATGTAATTGATTTGTCTTGTCTATGTTATCTGCGAAAAAAAAAACAAAACACAAATTCCAAAAATACTTGGGTTTTGTTACAGTGATAACAATACAACAGGACTACAGGTTATTCACCTCGATTGCGGCAGTACCTCTGATATTACCTATTTAAACGATTGGTTATAAGTAGCGGTGGCAAGAGGAGCAAGAAACGAAGGCTTGAACGTTATTTTGTTTATCATACTGTCCTGGTGTTTCATTCTTTAATGCCTATTAATATACCCTGGACTTCGATAATTCACAGGAGAGTAGTGAGCTGTGCAGTACCTGACAACTGCAAGTTATTGTTAGAGTAGTTAACTATTCCTATTCATACACGACGGAATCGAAATCACAGGCGAATCAGAAACCATATAACAAAGCCGAGGTCAACAGAGAAGCAATCAATCAATGTCCGAAATAGTAAACTGTTGTCGCAAAACAAAAACAATCACTAAAAACTTCGAAACACTTCCAATTCAGCACGCGCGAACACAACGATTCAAAGACAAAGTCAAACTGTCAAAGATATCAAACGTCATGTCAAACACAACTGTCATGGCTACCATAAAAATAGAGTTATCTTATTTTTAAAAAAACTTCTCAAATAATCATTTGTGTACGCCTGTACTTTCTTCAAATTAAATTGTTTATATTTTTATGAAAATCCCCTATTTTTTTCCTATTTACCTATTTAGTGTACATGTTGGTAGCCCAAAATCAAACATCTCTTTTCTTTAATAGATTTTCAACTTTATTGCTAAAGCATTAGGTTCAAGATTGATTGGGAAAATTTAACAGTTTCGGGTAGCTTGATGTGCTGGCGTCTGGACCTATTGGAAATGTAAGACTCAATTTGTTTACTTAATAAGTAATAAGTTTCACTACAAAACAATAAAACATCGTCTTTTAAATATAAATCCCATTTTTAGTGACCTATAAGGGTTCACACACGAGTGATCCTATAAAGGTTCCGTATTTTCCTTTTGAGGTACGGAACTCTTATAGGATCACTCGTGTGTCTATCTGTCTGTCTGTCCGTCTGTCACAGCCAATTTGCTCCGAAGCTAATGGACCGATTAAGTTGAAATTTGGTACACACATGTATTTCTGTGACCCAAACACGGACGTGTAACGTAAATAAATAAATTTTGAATATGGGGTCAACTTTGGGGGGCAAATAAGGAAATTTAAACAAAAAGTTTTGCAAACTGTACCGTGTGACATATATCAAAAACACATGAAAGACATATGACAAATGATTTATTTTAAAATTATAAAAAATAATACATTTGCCTCTTACAGTAAGCCCTTACTGTAAGAGGCAAATGTATTCTTTTTTTATAATTTTAAAATAAATCATTTTAAACTCATTTAAGAACATTGACGAAAATTGACAATCCCCCCCTTTATCTCCGAAAGTATTGAGCCTAACATTTTGAAAAAAATATAGAAATTAGTTCAATACCTATAAATTACAGGAAAACCTATAAGAAGTCGATGGTCTTAAAACAACATGGTAAATCTCTCAATATTGTGCGTACTAATTTACATGTATGTCCATAGTTAAACAAAAAAGATCCAACCCACATTAGGTGTAAATGTAATGGGATTTTGATCTTTTTCGTTTAACTATAGACATTTGTAGTAGGAATGTATGGGAGAACATGTTTTTCAACTACAATGTTAAGTTTTTTTTGAGATACATTCATCCCAACTATGGAACTAGATATAACTAAGTGTCTAAGTCTTATTACAAAAATAATTTTCTCTTTATGGATAACCTGACACATCAGTATGAGAAAAGTAGATAAAATATAACGTTTGCATTAGAATATTCAGTACGTATCTAATAATCAAAAATTATTTATTATTTGTGTAACATAGGTAGTAAATACAGTTTTTTAAATAAACTTCATAGGTCGCTATGTTATGCCAAGAGTCGTACAAATATGGTTGCACGCGAAATAAAATATTCCTCATGCGGGAGGTAAATTATTTGGTAGGTATGTCAATAAATAATTAATTACAATTTAGCGATCTATTTATCTTTATCAATCAATCTGCCTAGCCAACTATTTTGGGGACGGCTTCCAGTCTAACCTGATGCAACTGAATATCAGTATTTTACAAGAAGTGCCTATCTGACCTCCACAACCCAGTAACTGGGTAATACGATAGTATTACCCAGTTTCTTGGTAAGACTGGCTGTCAGACTTTCGGGCTTCTGACGACCCGTAACTATCGTCAAATATCCACGAATGACAGCCGGGACAGGAGCCAGCAACGGCTTAACGTGAAGTTATTTTTTGACAAGTATGTCTAATTGTCAGTTATAATAGGTTGGGGATAAAGTTCCTTCGCATTTTTTAAGAAAATTCAAAACATTTTTTAATATAGTTTATTTACATTTAACTAAAGTATGTAGGTACCATTTTGTTCGATAACTTTTTGCCATCTTGTAGGTAGGGACATGATCCCATTGCTATAGAAATTTTGGGACTTCTGGTCAAAATACCGCGACAAGTGGTTTTGGCAGTCCTCTCGTGATGTTAACCTGACACTGCCTAAAGAATTCTGAAGAGACCGAAACAGTTGGAAATCTGAAGGTGCAAGGTCAGGACTATACGGCGGATGCATTAACACCTCCCAGCCAAACGCTCTTAATTTTTGCTGAGTGGCTAAAGATGTGTGAGGTCTAGCGTTATCATGATGAAAAACCACACCCCTTCTGTTGATTAATTCCGGCCGCTTTCTCTCAACTTCTTGCTTTAATCTCATCAGTTGTTCGCAGTAGAGTTCAGAATCAATGGTCCTGCCTGGTGGTAACAGCTCATAATGAATAATGCCCTTCCAATCCCACCACACACACAGCATCACCTTGTTGCGAGTTAACCCGGGTTTTGCCACAGTCTGTGAAGCCTGACCGGCCTTTGACCACGACCTTTTTCGCACGTTCTTGTCATACGTGATCCACTTTTCATCACCAGTTATCAGCTTCTTCAAAAAAGGTTCGGTTTCATTACGTCGTAATAAAGAATCACAAATCAGTACACGGCTCATTAGGTTTCTTTCAGTGAGCTCGTGAGGTACCCAAATGTCGAGCTTTTTTGTGTACCCAGTTTTTTTCAAATGCGCCAAAACTGTTTTGTGGCCAATTTCCAGTTCTTCAGCTACGTCGTAACTACTGATATGCCGATCTTGCTCCACTTTTTCAAAAATGGCATCCATTTTATCCGTAATAGGGCGACCAGAGCGACGTGCATCTTTGACATCAAAATTTCCGGATTGAAAACACTTAAACCAAATTTGTGCTACTCTCACAGACACTACACTAGGTCCATAAACATCGCAAATTTTTTTCGCGGCTTGCGTTGCATTTTTACCTTTTTTGTAGTAAAATTTTAAAATGTATCGATTTTTTTCATTAGATTCACTCATCTTGACGGTACGAAAAACAAATGAAAATCACACATTTTCCTAATTTGAATTTGGAATTATGTTCTTTAAAATTTAAACTTTCTATGATTCCAAAACCAGCCAGATACAAATAGTATAGCCAAAGAGATTTTATTACAAGTTCATACATACTATAATGCGAAAAGACTTTTTCCCCAACCTAATATTAAATAGGGCCCAAATAAACATCCAAATTACTTAATATTACTTACCTATAAATTCGAAAGTGAGTTTATTTGTTACCCTTTCACACTAAAACGGCTTAACGGATTTGGATGAAATTTGGCACATGAGTAGACCATAACCTAGCTTAGGACATAGGATACTTTTTATCCCGGTAAGTACCTACGTTCCCGTGGGATAATTTCCGACCTCCACGCGAGAGAAACCGCTGGTTACAGCTAGTACCTAATATTTTCTATAGGTATATTCTTCTCAAAAGCCTCCTGAAATCCTCTACATACCCTCTACTTACACAAAAATTGTAACACCACAAAAATTACCATCTTTCACACTTCCCCCGCCCGGATGTTGCCAGCATTAAAAAAGTATTACCCATGTAAACTACCTACACAAAAATTGCAACACCACAAAAATTACCATCTTTCACACTTCCCTCGCCCGGATGTTGCCAGCATTAAAAAAGTATTACCCATGTAAACCAAGCTTCACATCCGGACAGGACGCGGGCCTCCCACACCGGACGTGGCCGGATACGGTAGAACCGACGTGTTAGTGGCGGTGCCGCGTGCCAACGTTTAACTACCCTACTTTCTGGCATTCTGATTGCCAGATACCATGGCACGCGCGATGATCCTGAGTGTAATTTAATTATTTTTACTGCATTTAGGAATTGGGGGATTGTTTGATGTTTCGTTATTTTTTAGGAACTTTGTTTAAAGGTTTCCTGTTAGTAACTAACTATCTCTGACAGGCAGCTTTAGCAGAGCAATTAAATTTTGAGAAAGAATAAGATTTAACCTTAATCCTACATTATTAAATGAGCAATATTTTTATATACGTATATAAAGGGTGTATTTTTTTTTTGAGGTGAGAACTTTAAATTGAAATAAAACACAGAAAAATGATTCTAATATCCATGACATTGGCTTTATTTAGCAGATATTTTTTATGGCATTCATGTTAGAATATGATTTCGGGCATGTGGCCGACGCCGCTGACGCGTACATGGCGTAATCTGGAGGTCAAATTTCCACACACTCGTCGCAGTAAATCAGGCTGTATTTCGGCAATAGTGCATCGAATGTTGGCATCCAAGTGTTGAATTGTTACTGGTTTATCGGAGTAGACATGCGACTTTACATATCTCTAGAAAAATAAACCAAAAATAAATTCTTATTTCAAAATAAAGTAATGGCTTCAAATCGCACGAGTGATGTATCCAGATTTCGTGAAATTAGTCATTTGTCATATGTTTCCTTTAGTAAATTAAGCCAATACAAGCTAAGGTTTCAGTAAACTAGGCGTTGTTATCATCCGCGGTGGCCACATGCCCGGAATCATGTTCAAAAATTAATGTCATAAAATTATCTATGAAATACGAGTAAAGTCAATTTCACGGATATTAAAAAAAAATCTGTGTTTTATTTCAATTTAAAGTTCTCCCCTCTAACAAAAAAACACACGATATATTTATAATCACGTTCTTGAAAACGGCTGTAACGATTTCGATTAAAGTTGCAATATAGGGGGCAAAATATCAATCTCATAACTCGGAATACTTAATTTTATCAGCAATATTTGTATACCTGTAATCACGTTCTCGAAAAAAGCTTTAATGATTTCGATGTTTCGATGAAAGTTGCAATAGGGATTTTCGGAGGAGTAAAATCGATCTAGCTAGGTCTCATATCTGGGGGAAGAACAAATGGATCTCTCTTTCATCAGAGCAGAGCTCGGTCGACCAGGTATTTACCTACTGTTGTCTA
Organism: Dicycla oo; assembly: GCA_948252095.1. Classification (NCBI taxonomy): domain Eukaryota; kingdom Metazoa; phylum Arthropoda; class Insecta; order Lepidoptera; family Noctuidae; genus Dicycla; species Dicycla oo. The sequence continues at coordinate 4,639,632 of OX411732.1, read as the reverse complement.
AATGAATTTCTTCATTCTAAAGAGAGAGTGAGATATATTATTCCACCAATCAAGAAAAATAAAGAGATTCTAATCCTACAGTAGGTGTTTCATCTCAAAGTAGTTGACTAAGAAACATCGAAATAATCTAACTTACATCATATAATATTTATCAGGTAAAATAAACGACACTAATATTGCATACTCGTTTTATTTTCTCGCCTTACCTCAGCATAATATTACAATTACGAAGATCATTCAACTACTATCAGTAAATAACATTAATATTTTAGAATTAAGCATTGTTTTAATTAGTATTTATTTAGGCTAGCAATATTACAGAATTACATTGAAGCAACATGGCAACACAGTTTATAATTAAAAAACATAATAATCGATTAGTAATCAATCAATTTCTCTCTGGATAAATATTTAAAAATACTGAGGTTTAAAAATACTTAAAACAGTAACACAGTGTATGTTTATCTTAAAAATATTTACAATATTCTGAGCATTTTGTTCGTTTACTTTTTAATTTTGTTTATTTTTTCTAGAAAGTCAAAGGTCGCATTTTTTGCGTTCTTTATGATATGCCAATTTAGCTGAAGTAATTATGAAATGTCAAAAAATTAGCTAGCGAAATTGAAGCACTATACAAAGTTACAGCTCTAATGAAAAATAGTAGTTCAAACAAGTTAGCTTTTAAAAACGTAAGTTATGTTACAAAAGCAGTTCAGAAAATTCTCGACAAAGAAAAATGTATCAACTGTCATTCTCAAATTACGAACAAAGTTTTATTTTTAAACGGCGACTAGACAAAGACTATAAAGATACAGAAATTAAAAAAAAAGAACTACAAATCGATCACTTACATTCAAAAAACGATTTGGTACTCAGTTCTTTCAATAGCTATTATTTACAAAACTTATCGCCAAATAAATGAATAAATGGAGGATTTAAAACATTCTTATTTACATTATTATACAACACGAAATGACATTGATCTTTGTACGTAACATTTAGTCGAATCTTTTACTATTTATATTTTATCAACGACAGTAGGCTTACGATACCACGAACTTTTTTCGCCAGTCAGTATGTGCTCTCCAAACGAACTATTTTGCACGCATCATGACCTTGCAAAAGTTCCGTAAAAGCACTGAAAACGCACAGGACTGAACCCTTAGTCCTATATCTCACTAGGATACCATGGTAGTGCACCCAAGGCCGCGTTTTCAACAAGCTGTGTATCTTTATACACAGCTTTAAGGTGGGTAACTCACCAGGCGTACGATCGGCTGTGCAACCAACCATACATTTTTTCGCAGTGCGACTATGTTTGTGCCGCCACTGGTATCCCCAGTGAGATATTCAATGTTTATAGTAAAACCTTAGTACTACCTACTACTCGTACACACACAAATTCGTGCCCAAGCCACTTGACCGCCAAAAACTGACCATAGATAAAATTGTCCTTCTTAAATGTCAGTAAAACCTCTTTAGTCTGTAAAGCGTATAGAACGTAGTACTATGTCGTTGCAATTTATCTAGCACGTAAATAAAATGGTCGGGGCGTGTTCAGATAAGATTAGAACTCATGGCAATGGAGGTCTGGTAATAAAGCGTTTAGCGTGGTCACGAGCTTTAATTCAACAAGTTACCTGACTGACTGCTTGCTTGAAAGGAAAGTGTCAGACTTTCCTCGGCTTTAAAACGACTATCGATGTCTAAAAACAAGAGGCAGATCTTAGTTTCTTGTGCCAAATAATCAATCTGTCATCATAAAATTTCACATAGGTGTTAAAGTGCTAGTGCTCCTTTTTCAAAAATGTTTAATGTGGCACGTGCTCTCCTACGTCACATGCAGCACCCGTATGGAATTTCTACCCCACCACCTCCATCCAAAAACTGTCCTTTCGCAAAACCTATCCAAACACTGCCCAAACACTTAAACCAACCTATAAACAAATTACATTTGAACGATTTGGCAATTACACTCACTATAATGACTAGTCCCCGCACTGACATCATTCAGAAACGTCCCTTCCGAGCGCTGAATGCGCTTAATGCGCGAAATGTCCATCCTCCGAGCGTGCGGGCTCGAGCGAACACTACACGAGACTGGACAGCGGTGCCCTGGACGTCACAGGAGACGATGGCAGCTGCTGCAGCTGCTGAGGAGCCTGTGTAGGGAAGTATACCCCGCCAACACCATCGTTGAACTGAGGATGCAGCGGCATTGGCGTGTGAGGCATCGAGGTCGGCCGTGATTCGTGGTACAAAATAGGCACGCGGACCAATCTCTGGGCAGCATGTGCCATATTAGCAGCTTCTAACTCCGCAGCCAGCTGCCTCTTCCACTTATTCCTTCTGTTCTGGAACCAGATCTTGACCTGCGTTTCTGTTAGGTGTAAAGACGCAGCTAATCCTGCACGCTCCGAACTGCTGAGATACCGTTTCATATCAAAGGTCTGTTCTAGTTGGAAGACTTGGGATCTGGAGAAGACGGTCCTTGTCTTCTTCTTTCTCTTGCCGAGGTTCGCGTTGGGGTCTCTTTTCTCGTCTTTATCGAAGTCATCGCTTTCGTCGACGTCTGGATCTGAGTCCTGGACGTCAGGTTGTTGAGGATAGAGAGCTGGATGCAGACGAGGAGAGCGGGGAGAGGATCTAGAAGGGGATGGTGGGGTGGGGGCTCGCGTCGGGCTTCGGATGCGAGGGGAACCTCCTGCTGAACCTTCTTCGTTGGTGGTTGAGTCTTCTGTAACAAGAGTGTGGCTGTTAGTAAGTGAAAATTTATATCTTAATCCTACACTAGGGTCCCGCCAGGGTTGCGGGTTGTTCGAAAGAGTTACCGTGGCCCTGGCACAGGCAACTGAAGGAACACGGGTGGGTTTTAGTCAGTAGAAGTCTGACACGCCATCCCGCTCCACCCAGAGCGGGATGGCGTGTATTAGATGATTTCCCATCAAAAAAACAAAAAGTATCCGTAATTAACGAGTGGTGCTAACTCGATCGTAACACGTTAAGTCTAATGCATAGAGACGATCCGGTCTTCTGTAGACACAGTCATAAAACCAAAAGCACTAAGGAGGCAGTTACTCTACTTCAACCAGAATCTCATCCAATTGAAGAAAGGAACTAAACTCCCTGGAACCACTGTACATTAACACCCGTCAATTTTATATAGAAGCAATTTTTTTGGGTACAATAGACCCTTTTTAGTGTATTTTTGAAAATCCCAAAGTACGCAAAATTTTTGGCGCCGAGAAAAAATAAAATGACGCTTTTTTAGAGTATCTATTTATTTTTTGGGTAGAAAAGACCCTTTTTACCCCTGAGGTCAAGGACATTTTCAAGGTCAAAGACCCTAAGGTCAAAATTGTCTTAAGGTCACTGGGAAGGACTTTCATTTTCATATCATCTACCTGATTTATTGGAGGAGAGAGAAGTGGGGAGGGAGGAGACCCCTGCCCTGTGCCAAACGATGTGGTCGAAGTCGACGGAACCTCAGTCGACGGAGCCCCGCCTCGCAGGGCTCCTACTTCTGAGTGATTTAAAAAAAAATAACCACGAAGGCGATGGCCATCCCCTTCTAACCTAACCTGTCCGAGTCGGGGTGCCCCAAGTCCCGAGCTCGCTTCGCTCGCTCTTGCATCCGAATTCTAATTAGAAAGCTCCAAACTCGGAAACGGCCCATGGTTCTCAAAACGTAAATGGTTTCTATGGTCAAGGTGCTGCAATAAAAAAAACCGCAGAATGATCGACTGACACTTATAAAATTTCGTTCTTTATTTTTGGAAATATAGAGCGAGATTAAGTAGTCTGAACTTAAAACGGAGCAACCTCGGAGTTATTATACGTTATCTGTGATAAACTCTCTGAGTAATAAGTGTTCTGTGGAGGTAAAATATCAATTTTATTGTGTAATTCAGTTTAAATTTTCTGAAACTTTAGGATTTTTTTTTCTCAAAAACTGCTCAATTGCGTATTGTAATATTTTGAGAAAGTGTTTTACTCGAAGACGCCAACACGCTATAAAATTGTAAACTTTCGGACGCGCGGGTGTTAATGTACAGTGGAGCCAACACCCTTCTTGTGTATCCTTTAAAATTATCAATCCTGGCCGGAATTAAACTAAAAATAAACAAAACTGAAAATACCATTTATTTTTCAAATACGAACACGTATTCCTATTTTAACAAACCTGTCAAATTGCCCAATCAAAGGCGTTGTTTGATTTGCATTAGGATTAAATCGACTAACAGTAATTGGATATGTCCCTACACTATTTTACGCAGTCGAGTACTCGATTCTAGCCACAAAGAATCCTTACTCGTTAATCCGCACTGATTTGTTTTAAGCTCTATTGACTTTACAGGGTGTTGGCTAAGCAATAAATGTATTCGTTGTATGTTAGAATTTATTTATTTAATTAGGTTAAAAGAAGAGTATGCTTAAACCATCTAGGTTTGGTCATGTTGAGAGGATGAATGAATGGCGACTAACAAAAGGTATTTAGAAGGCAGATGTTAGTGTAAACGCCGGGAACGCCCTAGGAGGATATTTAGTGACGCTCTTCAGAAAGGTTAGGTGCGTAGTATTCGCAACCGGCGTGTTTGTAGGACCAGATGTATGAATTTTAATGAAGCAAAAAGATTAATAGGTATGTAAGGAAGGATCGTAGCAGGTGGCGTTCTGTAGTTTATGTTACCCCCGTGGGAAGAAGGTGTGAGTGTAAACTCACGTCTCATACATACATAAATATGTGTATGTTAAAAGAAACAGTAGAAAAGACCCATACAACAGGTATGAGTCTTTTTTAGTGTCAAGACGAGCATTAAGAAATTTTTTTTCGAACTAAGCTTTAAATAAGCAGTCAATCTATGAGTTTTGCGTATAAAAACAGCATGTTAAAACATAGACCATAAACAATATCCACATTAAAAGAGGTTCGCAATCACATCAAAACCAGAGACTAGACTAAGGATTCGAACAAGTTTCTAATCCTAACACGATCAGACCAATGAAGCGACCACTAAATTACTAAGTACGTAATAAACAGTTTGTACAAGTTAACTGAAACAGTAGGCAACTAGCTAATTGGCTTTAATTAACCATTACTTTAGAGGCTATTCATTAGACGGGAATATTTAGAAGGAAAACACATTTGTCTTGAATATTATATTATTATTATTATTATTTTTTTTTATTTGTGATGGGTTTGCTCTTGACTCTAGTCTAGGTCAGAGGTGACAGAGACAAAGTCGACGATGGAGTGAGCTTACCCAGAAGAAGCCTGTTCACTCTCACTTTGAAGAGATTAGGGTTAGGTTAGGTTAGGTTAGGTTAGGGAGATAGGGCAAGTATACTTCATCACTTTCAAAAGTGTCCTATGTCCTTCTCCAGGTTCCAGTATACTTATTTCCACCTCACACTACAGGTCCAGTTGAAAACCAGCGTCAGGCACTAGTTGTCTGCCATTTTTGATGAACTGGGTCTTTTTTGGCGCAGCCCCGTGAGGCACACATTTCTGCATTGTTTATTTATTTACATTTGCATACATTTTATTTGTTTTGTTTTTTTTTTTAGTATTGCAATCTGCTGTGTATTAGTCTGTGGTAAATAAATGTATTTTCTTTCTTTCTATTTATATATAGTAGGTACTTATCTGTATAATTTTATAATGATCGGTTAGGCTCGAAAAGGTGACAGGCGGACAGACTTTTGACTTTTCTATTTGTAATAGCATATGAGTATGGATAGGTCGTTAACGTTGAAAAAATTCATGAAGTTTTGAAAACTTCATATTATCTAGCCTAAATTACTAGACCTGGCCTGGGGATCGGTGATTATAATACGATGTTACAAAGTTTTTGCTTACAATAATTAAGGTGGCTGAACGCGACAATTCAGTACCAATGCCACAAAATAAATAAAAAAAAGCTGTTGGAAATCCAAAAATGGAATGCCTCTATTGTCATCTACACTTGTATGAATCACTTCACTCGAATTGAAAATTCAATGCAATTGCCACCTTGGTTCTCTAACATAAAGTTCAATTTAAAATCACAGTTGACGTTCTAAGTTTAAACAATGATAAAACCAGCATACTGAAATTGTGTAACCTGTATACACGAACCTTGATTTGCAAGCTCTTGTTTATTGGTCGCATAAGAATACATAACCAATGTAAGATGACCTCTTTTTTGACGGTTTGCAGTAGAATAGAGAGATTTTTCAAACTGGCTGTTTGTGATGTGTGATTTGCATTGATTTTAGAAGCCATGCGAGTAATCCTGTGTTAGTGCCCGCTTGCTGTTTACACAACCGCTTACGAGTTAAGCAGTTTACGAGTTTGCAGACCGAGATATTATTCAATACTTAGCAACGGAATTGTTACGGTGAACTCGAGGTATTTGCAATAGTCATTCATTTGTATAAAACTATGTAAAATGGTGTCATCAAACGTGTTGTACCTACAGCGTTTTCGGAAATACCTAAGCGGGACTTTTTTGATAAAGTACCTACTTGACATGTTTTATTTAACTCGACCAAATATTTTGTCGGTATTAAAAAATATATAAAATAAAAAAAAATAAAAAATAGATATAAAAAAACTGTCTTACAAATTAAACATTCATATTTCTGTAGCTTTCCATGTGATGTTCATTTAACAACGTCTTTTGAAGTTTGGCACCCCACCGGCACCTGTGCCTTCGTCAATAATCACAAAAATTAAAAAAAAAACGACTCAAAAACCGAGCAATCAAACAAAACAGCTTTCCGTATAAACCGCATTCGAAAATTAAAACGAGCGCGCGCGACATCACTCTACATAGCGACGACACCGCATTTGGCGCGAACTGATTCGTATATGGAATGTTACGGGTGGGAAAGAGATGGCTATACGTTTGTTGTTTCGTCGGTAATTGCGCTGTGATGGCAGAAGAGCATTGTTCGGTCGGTTTGGACCGCGTGAAATGGTGCCGCTTTTGTTTCGTCACTGAGATGGGTTTGGGAAAATTAAAGCTGCGTCGAGTGGGGGCAGAGCATGTTACGGTGATTGCTTGTTTAGAGGTAACGTGTGCCTAGCAGCGGGTTTGTTGGTTTTTGATGTTAGTCGTGTTGACAGTTGTTGTGACGTCACGTTTCTGTAGAATAATGGGTTAGTTTGACTGTAAATATTATACAGAGTGTATGAAAATGTGATTGGGAGGTTTGAGAGCGATTCACTTTTAAGGGAGTTTTTATTTATGGATTAAAAAAAAAAACTTCCTGTATAAGCAAAAGTTGCGCTGAACCCAAATCAATTGAGATAAGGGCAAAAGAGTAAATTTTAAAATTCCCTTTAAGTAAATTCATCGAATCGGTTGACGAAAACGCCTAACAGCAGACTACAAGCTAAACTAATTTGATACTGTCGTGTCGTGTAGAGGGCATTGTGTCAATGTATCTACGGTAAGCTTCATATGCTGTCAATTAAGACATAATACCTCCTGGCATTGTGTATCGTTAACTGACAAATAAGAAACTAGGTCTTGAGGATGAAAAAACATACCTATAATGTAAAATGTTCCTATAATCGTTTCAAGGAATTTCTCTTGTATAGTGGGATTACAGACAACAATATCGCAAGCAAAAACAGTAATTAAACCCGGAAAAACTATCAGTTGACCATAAAAATACTTTGTTACGTGCTAAATTCATATCCGCGGCCCGTAGGGGCCGTCTCCACGAGCGAGAGAATTGCGATGAATCTCGTCGGGTAATCTCCACGAACGAGCGATCATTCCGCCAGCGTATCGTCGCGACTCGTAGTGGAATCGCGAGTGTATGGAAATACGCGGCACGACGATAATATCGCCGCGATTCTCTCGCTCGTGTAGAAGGCGCCGTAGGTAACACAGAAGCCCATTGCTTATTCACTGGGCCTTGATTGTATAAATCTCTATCACTAGCGCATTGAGGCTATATATCACAATACTGCATAGGTACTTCTTTCAGGAATAGAACGTAGCCTTAGGTATTTTATTTACTTCGTTTTATGACAGTTAGATTTCAGTTCTTACAGTCACAATAACAATTCGCCCAATAATTTGACACTCCTAACATTTCTAACAATTCAAATTCCATTTTCAAATCGAACGCAACACTAGAAACATTCCTTTCCAAATTCGAACTTAACACTCGACCATTTTCAAATAACCCGAAATCACTAACTCAACTCGACTAACAGTTTGTTGAAACGCATCACTAATCCTTTCAACCTGACACCGAAATCACGTCGGTAACTCGATACATCGCATAGAATCGATTAGGTCCGGACGCCCCACTAGTGCGCTAATCTCTGACGGTAGCTTGCTGACATCATTTATTATCTGTGGTCGAGTAATAGACAGTAATGGCTATGTTGTTTAGAAATTACGCGGGAAAATGGGAATGGATTTCTGGGGTTGGGTTACAATTTATATTGTTATGTGTTAGGTTTATTATGTTAGGAGGGCGGTTACCTTCTATGAGAGAATTGTAGGTGACAATTAACGATCAGTTCTGCAAAATGTGATAATTAATTGTTGTGACGCTTCACAAACAAATAAGATTTAATGATGGTCGTCTTCGTTTTATTTTCCACAATGATCAAAGCAACGACTGTATTGAAATATAACTGTATATTTAAGATAATTGCTCAAAATCAGAACTAGGCCTAGCACTAAGAATCATTCTATGTAAGTAATCTCTAAAATCTGCCAGTCAGGACAGGGAGTGTGAAAACCCCAGATTTTGAAGCTTTAGCCCGGACATATCAACAGTGTATTTTTTTTTTTTTTATTTACTGACGTTGAGTTGCACGAAACCAACAATTAGTTTAAATTCATGCCATCAACATTTTGTATCTAAAAGAGTGACAGCATCAATTTAAAGTCTCCGTTAAACTAATGTTGGCTTCGTATAACTCACCGTTAGTAAAATAAAAAAATAGGTAAAAGTAGTTTCAATTGTTATAAATCAACTTTTTATTTATTTTAAGCTAAAGAAACTAAACAGAATCTTCTTAAAGTTTTAACAAATATTTAGCTTAGTTTAATATCGGCCGCGTGTTTTCTGTAGGTGTGTCATCAGTCTAAAACCCGGACTACAAATTAAACCCCGTCCGGACGCTCCCTGAACACCCTCTAAACTAGGACAAATCCGGGGAAACCCGGACGGATGGCTGCCCTATATGTAAGCAATGTCAAATCTGATTCTGTCTGTGGCTAGTAAATTCGGACGATTTTAAACATTTAAAATAGGTACTCGTTTCTCACGTAACATTTAAATAATTTTAAAGCCCGCTTGCACGATGTTTTCAATTATTTTAGCGTTAAATGCATTTTGTGATTGGTGATGCGAGTGGGCCTAATTATGTAGGTACGTATATTGGTGCCAATTCTCTTGTGCACAACACATTTTCTAAAAATCAGAACTAACCCTGTCACTGAAAATCATTCATTCTATATAAATAATCACATATCTAATTCTAAATCAGAATGTACCCGTTTAGGTACAAATTACAGAACGCAATACTTAATCCATCCTAGAGCTTACAAATGCTCTGATTGTAACAATTAACTCTTTAGTTGGCCATAGACAGTATTAATTGATTCATTCATTCATTTTTAATTGACATAAATCCCTCTGCCTTGATAGACAGTCTTCTAAGACGTGCAACATCAGCCTTTGAGAGGTGCGTGTTACATGTAATAGTCATCAAGGTAACTTGTAAACTAAGCGGGGTATTATTGGGCTGGATACTCTGGTTTCGAACTGAACTATTTATTTAACAGGTCTCAAAAGGCGTTATTCGTTGTTTTGTCGTAATCTGAATGCTAGATGTTGTTTGTATGGCAAATTCTCAGGTGGAGGAGAGGTACCTACAGAATTATTTATTCGATTTCGTGTTAAACATTGTGCTTCCTAATTTAAAATTTATTTTTTTACATTGTAAAAAATATCTTTGTAATAGTATCTATAATAAAAAAACGTGGCTTTCAAAAAAAATACAATTTATTTTAGTTGTAATTTGTTCACGTAAAAACGAAGTTAGAGAATCGAGTAACTGGCCTGTTTGATCCACCATTTTTGCTACTGTTGCTTATCAATTTAAGCAACATTTTTATAGTGGCAATGCAGTAGCTTAGGTTGAGTGTGAGATTTATATACTGCTAATAACTCAAGCTGGAGGCAGATTGAGGTTTTTCGAAAACCCTACGATATGAGGTACCTAGCAGGTTGGAACCTTAATCCTATACACCACAAGGCACAAACCACATCAATACCCTTCGATCAACAATAGCACTAGGTTAAGGATTAGCAACAAAAACACATGGCTCGAGTGGCCGCCATTGCATATAACTTGATTATAATAATTATTATTATTATTATATTGCCTTAACATTCAAACATAAAGTTTATTATCGTTTGCAATATATTTAGTACTTCAATTCAAAATGTAAGTATGTTTTTAAAAAACTTTTTAGCAAAAAATAAAACCGACTTCTAAAACAAAACACTACAAAGTGAAAAATAACTTTAATTTCGGAAGTCGGTGTCTTTGGTTTTGTATTTTCGTTTTTTGCCGCCGACTTCCGAAATTAAAGTTATTTTTCACTTTGTAGTGTTTTGTTTTAGAAGTCGGTTTTATTTTTTGCTAAAAAGTTTTTATTTTTCACTTTTTAGTTGTGGAACCTACCCCACACAAATTCGAATACATAATTGAGCACAATAATTGTAGATATAGCCATGTAAATAACAGTGATAGGAAGTTATTAAAACATCATCACATCATCCATATAAAATAAGTGGGAAATATACGCATTATTGAAGCTAACTCAAAAACTCCCCAAGCAAAGTTAACAAAATTTATATGGGACCACCTCGGAAGTATACCCTTTCAACCAAAAAAGAATTTTCCAAATCGGTCCATCCGTCTTTGAGTAATCGCGTAACAAACATACAAAAAAAAATACAGACGAATTGAGAACCTCCTCCTTATGGAAGTCGGTTAAAAATAGAAACAATGGAAAAATAAAGCATAATTTCTAAGCAATAAAGTTGAAAAAACTATGTTGCCAAAATATCATTTGTGGTCTTAATTTTCCGGCCGTTTTTGATTCGATAATCGGAAATTCTATGTACTAGACATAGTATTGCAGATCGAAGTCAATAAAATACGAACCTCTAGGCGGCGTGGTTCTATCTTGCGGTCGTTGCCAGTACCACGGCGCGGGCACCAGACCGCCGTACCTCCCCGCCAGGGCGCTCCACTGAGATATCAGACCCAATCTGTAACAATTAACATACGAATTAGATGACATATTGATGGCACGATGGGCGATTGACAGTTGTGCTACGTAGGCGATATACGTGGCATTGCTCGGACCCAGACGAACAATTAATATGATATGCTCAAATATGCTGTAAGTGCAATTTGTGTTTGCAAACAAAATCAAAAGTCATTTACTCAAACTAGGCTGAGATTCATCACTTTTAGAACGTCAACATCACATAAGACAGTCCCCCGAAACGCCCGCGCTTCACCACTTCCTAGTGCTTTAGCTGGGGAGAAGAAGTGGCGCAACAAACTCCCCGGCAGCACAGCTGTTTGTTCAGTTAAAAAAATTGATCCTATACAATAGTACGTAAAATAATTTAGGTACATTACGCAACACAAAACATTAAATTAAATTATTTGCCATAAGTCAGCTAGCACAAGCCAATATACCAAAAAAAAACGCACCTACAAAACAGTTTCTACTATTAAAAAAAAAAGTTCTAATCGATCTAATGCTTTAAAATGTCACCTGTATATCTTAGTATTCGATTGATAAATTCTACATAACATCCCACAGAATCAAAATAATAGGCCTACTCAAATTGTTGTTCGTATTCAAATTATTCATGCGTATGAGAAAATACTGTTGCGCCAGGTTTTTTGAACAGAATGATGTTTAGTGGAACTTGATACCTTATACGGCTCATAATCGCCACACTACGGCTGTTAAAATCCCATTAAACTGTCTTAAGCTTTACTGAAAACACCTCAAAAATGTCTTGACAGGTATTTTGTTCTTACTAGGCACGCAATCACCCGTAGTTAATCAGTTCGAGGTTTAAGTCGGAGCCGTAATAGGACCGTGTTATGCAGAAAGCAGCCATGTCGGGAAAAGTACAAACAGAGTTATAAGCATTTTTCGGTCGATGGTTGCATTATGGATGTATGGACAAGGCTGCATTTGACGGCTCATATCTCCGTGATAAATAGAGATATCGAAATAGTTGTTTTTGCAAAAAATCATATATGTTGAAGTATTTATAATTCATTTTTGGAAAAAGTGCCATATCTCTGCTTTCTGCATAACTACGGTAACGACGGTGTTCTTTATTAACACGTTTTTCAAAATACTTATAATTGCGTAATAATTCTGAAGCTAACGTATTTATTGAGTGGGCTAATGTGAGTGTCTAAAGACGACTTCTTTTTTGAATTTAGAAGTGAGTTTTCAGTAGGTACTTAACTAAGGCCCATTTTCACCACACATCACTAAACGCGTTTAACGCTAAACGAGTTTAAAACATTGCTCCGTTTCTTTCAATCGTTTGAAGATGACAGAGACCGAATGATGTTTTGAACTCGTTTAGCTTTAAACGCGTTTGGTGATGTATGGTGAAAATGAGCCTAATAATTACACCCGGTATAACAAAAACCAAAGCTGCAAACTTGAGATACCCCTTGGTAAGATTGGTTGACAGACTTTCGGGCTTCTGACGACCCGCAACGACTGAAAAAGATCCACGAGCACGTTAAGCCGTTGGGCCGGGCTGTCAAGCCGGGACCAACGGCTTAACGTGCTGTCCGAGGCACGGAGGAGTCTCGGTATGTAAAGATGGTCACCCATTCACAGACCAGCCCCGGCAAGCGTAGCTTAACCTGATGGATCGTATAGAGCGGCTGTTTTAGCCGCGCTACCACCATGCTTGATATCATATAATTTTACGACAGCAAGACTGCCGCCGTAAGAAAAAAAATTTTTTTTCCTGTTTAATATACAAGGTACAAAGGCAGACGCGTCTTTTAATAAAGTAAGAATTATTCGATTTTCATTAAATTTACGCCAATATAAAAATACTGCGTTTTTTTTGCTGATTCCGAATGTGTAAATAACTCTATTTTGAAAGAAAAAAATGTCAGTTACGTCTTTTTTCCTTATGACAGCAGAAGAGCTGTCTTCATATACGTATAATACGAGAGAGAAGAAACAAAAAACACACTACCTACAAAACAAACTAAAGAAAACGAACCAATATAAAGTAAAAGAGGCTATAATAAATCAGGCGGAGAGAGATCGGCCGCCAAATGTTAGATTTTAGAGTAGTCCCTATTGTTAGGAACAAGCTTTCTCGCTTACCGGCCGATTGGGAGCCGCGTATAAATATCGATTGTTGCCAAAGAGGATTGCAGCACTACGCTCTGGGAATGCGATAGTTGTTTAGTGAGGGTATAGTGCCGATACATTTTGGAATTAATTACTTAAGAAAAAAGTAGCTACCTTCTCTTTAATAGAATGTAGGTACTAATGATTTCTTTAGCTGCTTGCTCAACGTGTCATGGGATTTTTGATGACAATTTTTTTTTTTACCAACTAATAAATCTTTTTGTCTCTGCTAAAAACCGACCCAACGCGGGAAAAGAACATCTATACTTAATCTATATAAATAAAAATCAATTGCCGAATGTGGTTGCACCTATTTGGCTAATTCTTTTTTGTTGTGTTTGTAATTTGTCAGGACAAGGTTTGTATGAAAGACAATGTTTTAAAACTTACCAGGAAAATTGAAAATGCCTTTTCTATGGAATTTTGTATGAATTATTGAATTTTTTGACAGGACAACGTTTGTCGGGTCAGCCAGTGAAAAATAAAAGTAACCCATAGCTCATTAACTCAACAGTTCAATAGCAGCTATCCATATGCTAAATTATAAAATAAGTAGATATAATAACTTTAGTGTTGTCAATAATCGAACTGCCAATTGACTTACAATCTTTTTTCAATAGATCAATAACTATTCATAATAATTCATTCATGAATAAACTATTCAACACCAGCGCGCATCACTAATGGAACGTTGTAAATCAGTAAAACACAATCAAGTGCTACGCTGCTACGAAACTCGTAGGTGTTTGCTACGCGCTACGCGCGCGCCTACACCCGCGTAGCGCGTAGCAAAGACCTACGAATTCTACGATTAATTAATGAAGCCGATATCATTGCTACCGGCGTTTTTCTGTTGAAGCATTTTTTTTTTAAACCAAATGTTTATTGATTTAGTTGTTTACAGAATATGTTTATTGTATTGTGTCTTCCAGTATGCGCCAAATAAACGTATTTTCTTTATTACTTTTTCGATAAATCAAGTATTTTCAATCCCTATCTCCCACCACTAAAATCGATCCCATATTTTCCTATTTCACTGCAAGTTTATTTTTATCGATATTCCGAATAACAATAACGATAGCGAGTCTTTTATCGACTATATTTTATTGTTGGAAGCGCCGAGTGTAGTATAATGGGGAAATGAAAAAATGCTCGTAAAGCGCGTATTTTAAAAATGTCCATTGTTGAAAGATTTCAGTGTTGTCACTTGTGGCTTGAATGGTGGAGCCTGGACTAATGGGTGCACACAATAGGACATAATGGACGCACTTGGACGTCGCACCTAGTTTTGATTTTTCCGATATGACAAACTAATGACAGAAGAAATTTCTGTTTAGGTCAAATTCAATCTATTTTTCTATTATAAATGTGTTACTGACACGATATATTACGTGGTTTTGGAATAGACATTTGACATTAAAGTACAATACTATGAATGGAGAGCTGCAAACCGTTTAAAACTTATAAGAAGGCGTCGCCTATTTCAACAATACGTGCTAAAAATCTGGCAACACTAATCCTAAAACAAAGTATATCCAAACTCAATACCAACTAAACAAAACCAATAACCTCAAAATAAACTAACAAAAATCAATAACAAGAAAAAGAATATAAGAGAGAAGAAAAATCTAAAAAAAAAAAACTGCCGTCACCCCGCATTACCAATTCGGCTCCACAGTAATCCAAGCGGCGTACTCCGCGCAAATTCCATTACACGATAAAACGACGCGCTGAAACGGAGCACCACGCCGCCGTCTGATTGGTTGGCACACCGCGCTCTGATTGGCCCACTCACTAACCCCGCCTCCCGCTGGGGGTATAAAAATCGATGCGCTGCGTACACTTATTCTTTTTGGTGTCGCACGCCGACCGACACTTTTCACTTGTTACTAATAATAGCGTTTGTGCTATCTTTTTATGGTTTAAAGTGTTTAGTTGTATCTGTTGTCCGTTCACGAGACGGGATGCTTTTGTTGCTAGGGTATGCTTTTAAAAGCATTGTGTTCTTTTCAATTTCAGGTTTAAGATGATAGTGTTCGGTGTAAGCGAGGCCACTCTGGCGCTGCTTCGGGACAATAGGCTTTGTGTAGTACGACTAATGTTCTGGACGCAGTTAGATCTTATAAGTAGGTTGTAATATACATTCGACTTGGAAAATTGTATCGAAAAGGCACATTTCTCCCTCTCGCAGAGAGAAGGCCTGTGTGTCTGCAGTGGGAGCGTTACCCACGATTTTGCTATAAAATTACAGCTACTTACTACAATCTGCCTAGCCTTTTCCCAACTATGTTGGGGTCGGCTTCCAGTCTAACCGGATGCAGCTGAATATCAGTATTTTACATAGAGCAACTGCTTATCTGACCGCCACAACCCAGTTACTGGGTAATACGATACCACTTGGTAAGACTGGTTGTCAGACTTTCGGGCTTCTGACAACCCGTAACGACTATCAAAGATCCACGAATGACAGCCGGGACCAACGGCTTAACGTGCTTTCCGAGGCACGGAGGAGTCTCGATATGAAAAGATGGTCACCCATCCACAGACCAACCCCGGAAAGCGCAGCTTAACCTGATGGATCGACCCGTACGGCTGTTATTACTTAGCCACGAGCTCCTCTACTAGCTACTTACTACAATGTACTTATATGTTTGCCAAATACTCTATCAAACTGAAAACTTCTCTACCAAATCTTCGAGAAACACACTGTTGATCTCAAGTAAAATGTCAAATGAAAACCACTGTTGATCTCAAGTAAAATGTCAAAATGAAAACTTCAATTTTCAAATAATTTTTCAAAGTTTAAGCTCTTCATAGTCTTTTTAAATTATCAACTTAAGGTTGAACTAGGCGCGTGGCCAAAAAGCAAGCCATCTCAGCTGGCATCGTGGCCGACAGAAATAGTAGTGATGAGCAGTTAGACTCTAGTAAAATAATAAATAGTTAATAGTAGTAAAGTAAAACTAGTAATAGTAAAACGAGCGCGTAAAAAATACTAAAAGTCCTTTGGAAAATCGAGTTTTATGTAAAATCACTGAATAAATCAATTACAAATAAAATTTATTGAACACATCGATAATTGGGCTTTGTCGGTGTCAACTTTTTTTTGGAGATTTTACACGTTTTTATTACCTAATTACTTTGGGCAAGTTGCGTTAAAATTTGCAAGAATTTGTTGAACTATTTAATGGCTGTTTTACAATTCTGTTTCCACACACACAAAATTAATAATGAAACACAATGATATCATGTTTAACTTTGGTTGTACAATGTTAAACAGCGGAGTAATACCCTCCCGAAATTATATGGAAAAATATCGACTAGTGCAACCTTAAGGTGAGAAAATTTGGTGATCTATTATAGGTTGTTCTTAAAATGCCACTTTCAGCTATAGGCTTTTGTCACCCTATGTAAAATTTCTACATTCATAAGTATCTGTAATTCATATGGTGTTTATAATCAAGAGTATTCTTTCTATTCTCGTTATTACTTCTCTGTTTGAGAAGAGGCCTTTACCCTGCAGCCATGTCACCACGGTTATAATTAAGTAACAATGGCTAATTAAGCACGTTTCCTAATGTATTCGCTATTCCAGCTAGTAGTAAACTAGAATGGCATTATTATTATTATTCCCTATAAGTGCACCAGTACAATAAATCAATCAATCAATCTGCCTAGCCTTTTCCCAACTATGTTGGGGTCGGCTTCCAGTCTAACCGGATGCAGCTGAATACCAGTATTTTACATGGAGCGACTGCCTATCTACAATCACCAGTACAATCAATCATTTAATGTTTGTGTTGCGTAATGTACTTGCATGTAATTTGCACAGTGTTGTATAGAATACTTTTTATTTTACTGAACAGACAGCTGTGCTTCTGAGGAGTTTGTTGCGCCACTTCTTCTCCCCAGCTAAAGCACTAGGAAGTGGTGAAGGGCGGGCGTTTTGGGGGACTGTCTTATGTAATTTTGACGTTCGTAAAGTGCTGATTTTCAGCCTAGTTTGAATAAATGACTTTTGATTTTGATTTTTGAATCACGAGCATTAATATGTATACACTTAGCAAAATTCAGAAGCAATTTTCTCGTGTAATAACGACTGCAACTTTGATATAAGACCTATTTCATATTACTATGGGTTCCAAAATACTATAAATATGTTACCATAACAACTTAAAATTACTGAAAATCACTTTTAAATGTTGTTTAGTGTATACATATTAGTGCTCATGACCATATCACTTAAATCATGCATATCGGTAATGAGTATGTTATTGTGATCACATTTCAACATCAATATTCAATTAATTCTTGTACTGGGAAGCATCAGAGTAATTGCAATTGTATGGACTTTTAAACAGAGTTGGAGGTCGGTCCGTGGATGGGTGGAATGGATCTATAACATACAAGAGAATCGCCGTCTCATACATTTAAGGTCGAGTAGATATTGAAGTGTTGTCTGGGGCAGTTAATAATTTTTCGTGATTACGATGTTGGTCCCATGGAGAAAGTTATTCAGTTTGATGGGCTGCGCCACACCCTTAAATTTGACCACTTTTCCGGTACATGCTGTACGTATTATAAAACCAAGTAGGTTTTCTTCTCAGCATGTGTGATCGCTTATATCTTCTAAACTACACAATGGATTCAGATGTGGCTTTCACCATCACTTAAAGCATTTATTCCGGAAATTTTATGTTTATAAATCTGCTAGCCTCTTCCCAACTATGTTGAGGCACCAGTTCTTTTGTATGGAGCGACTGCCTATCTGACCTCCACAACCCAGTTACTGGATAACACGATACCCCTTGGTAAGACTGGTTGTCCGACTTTTGGGCTTCTGACTACCCGTAACGACTGTCAAAAATCTATAAATGAAAGACGGGACGTGCTTTTCTAGGCACGAGAGTGTCACACCACCAACTTCCAAACTTCGGGCTACTACTAAGAAATTCCTAATGGAAAAACTCAATAACATTGTCCGACCCGGGATTCGAACCCAGAACCGCCACGCTCAGCAAACGCGCTTTTGACCACGAGTTCAACGAGGCAGTCAAAGACATAACAAGTGAGATAGATTGACAGTAGGGCAGGTAGTCTGCTCTTACGTCACTGTCACATTTGATTAGAACTTACACTATCACAATCAAACGGAACCAAACTGTAAATACTTCCTATTATAAACATTCACATCAAACAAGAATAACAACTCTTTGTAATTCCGAAAGAAATCGTTGAAGTATAAAACCGAGCTCTCTTCAACCCCTGTACATAAGCCGCATTCCTTTGTAAAAATCAAAACACCCCCTTATATGAAATCGTCTAAACCAATAAGTAGGTAAGCACAGCTCCCCTTGAATTAAGATTGTGTATATACTGAGAAGATTGTGGGGTGCAAGTAAGGGGATGAAGCGAGACGGAAAACTGTTTATTGAAGACGCAAAGGGAAATATTATGACTCTATCCGTAACTAAAAAGCCAGTAAAACTACTTGAAATTACTCCCCAGATATATAAATTCACATTTAAATTTGTTGTGTGTCCTCAAAGAAGGATCATTGAGTCTTTTTTTATATGATATTCAATGTGAAAGGTCACATTGAATCCTACTCCTACTAATATCATAAATGTGAAAGTTTGTGAGGATGGATGGATGTTTGTTACTCTTTCACGCAAAAACTACTTAACAGGTTTTGATGAAATTTGGCACACGGATAGTTTATAATCTAAATTAACACATAGGATACTTTTTATTCCTACATTCCCTTACGTAGGTGAGACTGTGGGGAGTAGTATCATATAAAAAGACAGTAGAATTTTACTTGCTGAGAATTTATCAAAGCTAGAAATAAATTGAAAGGCAATTTCCCCAAACACTAGAATATACATATAAAGGTTTAAACACATTAGGTCCAATTCCACGCAGTTTGAGTCCAGCAATTCAAACTCTAGAAACCTTGCAGTAAAAAGTCAACTCTGTATCTCTATCTGCGCTACGACGTGATTACGATCTGTCACTAAGTATGATATAAACCACACTACAATCGAAAATCACTACCTAAGTACAGCCAGAAAATCCGCTACCCCTTCCCGTTATCGCTTTACCCTTGTACCATACACCATCGCATTAAATTATTTACATTTAACGCTCGCGTCGAAGTGGCCGGATAGACGCGGGGACGCGTTCAAGATGTCTGCTCTTTAGGCTATTAACTCCGGTAAGAGGGGGCTTTAACCATGGTTTAAGTGAATATTGGTATATTTTTTAGAGAATGATTGGGTGTTGAGGGTGAAATGAGTGTGGTTGAAAAAAGGTTAAAGGTTCAAGTAACGCCACAGAAGTGAGATAAAAACATATTAAGGAGGAAGCTCCAGGTAGCCCGCAAAATTCAAATTTCCTTACGTTTTTTGCAATTTGCAAGTCAGTATTAGGTTGTATGTTGGTTAAAGTATGATTCGCGACCGTAACATATATCGCACCTTGAAAACAAAAGTGGCATTATACAAAAATTAAAATTTTTCAGTATGTCCATTTAAAGCTTTTTTACGCAGCATTTTGGTCAATGTCTTAGCAAATAAGTGAAATAAAAGACTGCAATTTGACGATCTTACTTTAAATTATGTAAGGAGGTACTGAAAATGCCACAAAATTATGGAGTTATTTAGAAAACATAATTTTGATAATGCCACTTTTGTTATCAAGGTGCGATATGTATTTGCAGAATTTTAATCATTAGAATCAGTCATACAACCTTTACTTAGTAAAATCCTAAATGTCAAGATTTCATTAAATAGTCATTCATTAGGATTATGAACTTAGAGAGTTGTATTGATGATTTTAATGATTACAATTCTATAAATACAGACGTTACACATCTTACCGGTCGCAAATCATATTCAGATCAACATACAACCTGGTACTGTCCTGCAAATTGCAAAAAAACGTAAGAAGATTTGAATTTTGCGGGCTATATGGAGCTTTCGTCTAAGGAAAGGCATTTATAGCACAACTTGGTTCATATTGTAATGTAATCGTAAAAGACCCTGGAGAGGAGTCAACTCAACTTATACCTTTACACGTATGTTTTCAAAACTACGTAAGTATTCATGTTTTTATACGAGTGACTGCATTTCGTTTTGACCTATCAATAACTTGCAAATAAATTCATGTAACCATTATTAGTAGAATCACATCAATTCCTGAGCCACAAAATGGCCAGCACTCACAAAATTACATCTGCCAAAAACTCTTATCTAACCTCAAAGCGGGGAGTGTCAATATAAATATAAAATCAATAGATATAGGTTAAACCTGGCTATCCCGTGGGATCCCGGGAACCTCGTAAATAACTCCAACGACACATAATACGGGATCAACGCTGTCCCGGTTTACGAGGGACGAATTTCATCCCAGTTAGAATTTTGTCCGGATTTCGGAAAACTTGACGATCTGGCCTCATACGAGGATATACTTACCTCCAGACTATTTATGTAGGGAGTATCTACAAATATATATATATATATATATATATATATACAATTTCAGCCATGACGGCCGATCTCAACGGAGATTAGCTGAGTAAGTACCCAGGAGATATTATAGTGCAAAAGTGTGTGCGCAGACACCGTTTGAGTTTGATAAAAGAATGCCTGTTAATCTAAAGGGCATGGTATATAAGACCATCATAAGTCCAGTCCTTATGTATGGCAGTCAAACGTGGGCCATAACCCAAAAGAACGTGCATACCATTCAAGTTGCTGAAATGAAAATAGTGAGGTGGATGTGTGGCGTAACCAGGCTTGATAAAGTCCGTATCGAGTACGTGCGAGGAAGCCTGGGCGTGCGCAATATCGCCGATAAGATGCAAGAGTGTAGGCTGCGTTGGTACGGTCACGTGAAAAGGAGACCGTCTGAATACGTAGGGAGCTTGGCGCTACAGTTTTCCATTCCCAGTCCAAGACCTAGGCCGACCCGAAACAAGGTGGAAAGCTGTACTGCTAAAAGACATGAAGGAGAGGGATACATAGCCAGGAAGAGAGAGAGAAAGAGAGAGTATCTACAAACTAAACTTAATTAATTCTGTAAGACCTTAGATATAGTTCGCGTCACGTAAGTTTGCCGCTCTGAAACCAGGCTTTCCGATGCGCATGCCATGGCGCGCTGCTGTTTTAGTATAGATATCGTCTACTGTGTAGTCATTTGTAGCCTACTTCAGAGCGACAAACTTACATGACGCGAACTAGTTGAAGCCTGAAATGTAGATATTCCGTTTGGCAAATAGACTGATATGCTATGCATTTTAATAATATAAAGTTACAATTAAAATAAATACCAGGAAAAACTTTGAAAAATCTCTATCACTTAATAATAAAAACTAGGACATATGAATATTCAACGACGTCCTTCACGTTAAAAACACCAATTAACATCAAAACCATTTACTTAATTAGCAGCAAAATGCTTTTAAAACAAAAATTATTCACCCTAATTCGTCGTAATCTGTGGAATAATTCACAACGTATTTTTTATTTAATTAGAACGCTGTCAAAACAAGGATGAACACAGATTAGGCATGAAAAAAAAGTTATCCAAGATGGCGGCTACAATGACAGATCGTTTACACAGATACAAAATGTCCTGCCACTGTAAATTAAGATGGGGAAAGGAAAAGGCGCGAATAAATGTTTAGTCTTACAGATGTTGGGTTTTTATGGTGTTTCCTTGTAAATGGCGAGATTACTTTTTTATTTTGGGGTGCAGACACCGTGAAAATTTTCGCCTTTGTTTGTGATACTGTGTTTATGTCATCAATCTTTTTTGTTCTGAGTATATTATGTCAAGATTTTATGGCTTTGCATTCGAACCTTCCCATTTATTTTGGTTTTTCACAGGCACTGCTACCAAATCAACAAAAGTCTTATACAGCCTATGAACCCGTATTAGCACTGATATGGTTATGTATGAATCAAACTAAAAACAAGTTGTTTAACACACTTAAACTATAAAAAAAAAACAAATCATACTGCACACATAGCCTTTTCCCAATAAAAACGATTCATATTTCATTCTGAGTACAGTTAAAACAACCAAACAAAGAAATAACGTCGCCCCGTCCTTGTCTCCTCTACAGAATATACAGCAAATCAACAATAATCAGATCTACAACCAAATTAATTACTCCAACCAAAACTAATTAACCTAAATCAAATCATCAAAAAGGCGCGCCAAAACTTCGACGCCATCTTGTTAACTCCTGTCAGTGAAAGTCCATCCAATTCGTAATTTGTTTCTCTCTTACAATCTCACCCCTATTCGAAGGGTTTAAGGGGTGTAAGATAAAAAGGGATGTTCTGTAAGACAGCTGATTACATGAGGATGTCGGCCCGTATTACGGTGGATGTAAGGATTCAGTTTTACGCCAGTTTCGGTGTTTTGGATGTTTAGAAGCCTGGTAATGACTTGCGTGAGAAGGTAATGTTTTTCGTGTAGTTTTGGGATTGTGGTTTTTTTTATGATGAGATCTAACTGAGTAGTAGTTTTAGTGAGAGAAAAATGAGGGTGATACTCGTATGCTTACTATAAAAAAAAATCTGTATTTTCGACCTTATCAATCAGCATTTATAATTTAATTATACAAGAAGAGTGAAAGAACAATATCTTCCCCTTAGTGATATTCGCGTGAATCTGTATAATTTTACTAGCTTTTGACAGCGGCTGCGCCTGCGTGGAAGTCAGAAATTAACCCACGGAAACGTACTAGCGGGATAAAAAGTATTCTATGTGTTGATGCAAATGAATGATTCAAATATTATCGTTCATGCAAGCCTAATACTTTTTGTTAGGTTTACTGCTCAAAAATTGTGGACAACGTGTCGTGTCTTGAATTGATATACCTACTATATTGAATTCATGCAATCCTATTACTTTTTGTAAGGTTGCGGAGGTATTTCTTACCGACGCGTCTGAGCGACGTACCTCACTCATAGCAGTATCTCAATTTTTTTTTAAATATTTTATAACCTATGTTACTTCCTGATAATTTATCTTTCTAATGGTGAAAAATGGTTAAAATCGGTCCAGTAGTTTCGGAGCGTATTCGGTACAAACAAACAAAAAAAAATTCCTTTTTTTAATATTAAGTATAGATATATATGTATTATGTAGATATTATATTCAACTACTTCAAATAAACCAACATTCATGAAATGATCCTTCATCAATTTCCTACAAATCCGATCACAATCAACCCCAGTCGATCTGCCTAACCTTTTCCTTACTATGTTGGGGACGGCTTCCAGTCTAACCGGATGCAGCAGGATACTACTATTTTATATGGAGCGACTGCCTATCTAACCTCCAACACAGTTACTGGGAAACACTATACCCCTTGGCAAGACTGGTGGTCAGACTATTTTGGCTACCGTAAAGACTGTCAAAGAATTTACACCCTCGATCAAGCCGTGCGGCTCATTTATCCAACCCAATACTATAAAATAATTAATCCTTTTAGACTAGATCCAATCAAGAAGAACTTCCAATAATTTAAAATTTCTCGCGAAAAGCTTCAGTTAACACTTTACAAGCGATTTGAAACTCGTTAGCCATGCCCGGGAGCTAATAGTCTAGGATATTACGGCAAACTTGCCTTACTTATCCCGACTAGATTTAAACCGATCTTATGCGGACTGTGCTGCGTTTAGATAGGTTAGTTACTGGCGTGTTTTTGTGGCAAGTGGAGTGGAAAGGATAAGTTGTGTAACGGGTAACAATATGTATCTACATGTACATGTGTGTGTGATTATCAGCCAATAAATCATGAGCCCTAAAGAACACAGCAGACAACTTTAAAAAATATGTTACTTGGATAGACCACTTGAAAAGTAATAAAACAGTACCTAAAGTTCGATTGTATTGGTTTTGGTTCTCATTTCATCCATTGAATAATATTGGAGAATCTTTGTTGTGCTTGTGTCATATATTTTTAAGGCACAACACTGACATTTATGTACAGTCTATAATACAAATCGAATATAAATAAATAAGGATAGGAATACTTTCGAAATTGAACACGTTTTTTCTTTACACAAATTATGTCAACATTAATAATACCCTTTATACGTATGATAGCAGGTGTGTAACGTTAGGTAATAAAAATATAGCGTTTATGACACAATAAAGTAAACATACTTAATTATAAAAACGCATTTTAATAAAGTAATATTGCCTACAAAACTGACCATCCTTAATAAACAACATTGTAGCTAACGACATTAGTATGACACCACTTCTACAAAACAACTATTAAACTACGACAGTAAACTACTAAATAATTTGTTGATAAAAATTGATAATTTTATATTATTTGTTGTATTTTTTTAAGAATTAATTTTGTAACGTCTAACATTGCATAAAATCAGTTGGATTTTCTTCTAAATTAATAAAAATGCAGTTAATCAATGAATTTTTTTACATCAATCAAACTAGGTACATTTGTAAATTTTAAAGCTTTTTTTATGAATCACCACGCAAACAATCTGAGAATCCATCAAATATCTTTCCGGTAAATAATATACACTGATTTCCTACCACAAATAAACACTTAACTATAAAAATAATTAATCCCTTCTCTACTAAATTCCACACGCACAAGCCAGCAGACATTCCAGTCAAGTTACTCTCCCGTGCAAACCCGCATTCTGAGATTAAGTCTGCCACAACCGCGTCGGTCGACCGCCGATCGATCCCAGTATTATACCGACCCGACAAGTGGCCAGTTACTCGCCTTGAATAGATTACCGAGTTTAAACACTCCCTGTATTGTTAGTGGTTGTGTTAGGGCAGATATGCACGGTTGTGTGTATGAGAGGGAAACATGGTGCGCTCTCCGTCATCTTCTCTACAAATAAAAAATCTTTTTTATAAAAAGAAAACCACCGACTTCCAAAAACAACACTACAAAGTGAAAAATAACTTTAATTTCAAAGTTATTTTTCACTTTGTAGTGTTGTTTTTGGAAGTCAGTGGTTTTTCTTTTTTTTTTAAGTTTTTTTTTTTCACTTTTTAGTGGGTCAGTTTGTAATTTATCTAAGTCACAATAGCCTAATGTCAACTGCTCATCACCTTTTGCAAAATAATGCTTTTCCCGATGTAGGGACGTTAATTGTTGAGGATTAATATATTGACCCCATATTCAAAATTCATTTATTTACGTTACACGTCTGTGTTTGGGTCACAGAAATTTGTAGGTGTACCAAATTTCAACTTGATCGGTCCATTGGTTTCGGAGCAAATTGGCTGTGACAGACGGACAGACAGACACATGAGTGATCCTCCTAAGGGTTCCGTTTTTTCCTTTTGAGGTACGGAATCCTAAAAATAGTAAATAGTAGCATTTTGGCAAACACATTTAGCCAAAATTCAACCATTAGTTACTATGTTTAACCATTGGTTAGTTACTATTTTTTAACAGGAATACATTCAAGTTAACTCATTCATGTTTAGCATTTCACATTTAGCCAAAATTCAACCTTTAGTTACTATGTTTAACCATTGGTTGAGTTAACTACGGATCAAAAAACCGACCCTAAGACTCGATGAGAAATTGATTAAAACCATAGGTATCGGACATCTCCTAAAAAGAACATATTATGTGATGCACAGGTTTACCAAGCTACCAGGCTTACATAAACACTAAAGAGCGTATAAGAAAATTCAATTCACTCACCTGGACAACATAGCATCATTCGCGCTCCCAAAATGATTCGCAGCCAACGCTGCTTCAAGTACATTGGACTCTCTTCTCGGCTCCGCACGGTTCAAAATCGAACTTATAGAAAAACTCGTGTACGGCGCACTGCCCGTCGCTTTTTCTTCTTTGTCCTTCTTTAACTCATAGAAGGGACTCTTCTGATCCTTTCTAGAAGGAGAAGAGGTGATATCTGGACTGCTTGCCCCGGAAACCACGTTCACCTCGATGTCCCGGTCGTCTTGTGAGGATACGGGCGAGTCCATTATGGCGATTACTGCTTCATTTTATGGTGACCTGGTAAGTGAAATTGAGAGTTGTTTTAGCTTACAAAAATAGTAGGTATACATTTTTTTTTATTATTTTTTTGAGAAACATTTCAACTAGGTTTAGCGTCATCGCATTGTTCAGAGACAACGTCCCGTGTGGTCTGTATGTTCGGGTTAACCTCAGAAACTACTGGGCCAATTTGCTAGACATGTGGGTCTGCACTTTGCGTTGCAAGTACTTATCTCAACATCCACCACAAATTAATTGAGGATATCTACTAATATATCTATCTATCTATACTAATAAAGCTGAAGAGTTGGTTTGTTTGTATGTTTGAACGTGCTAATCTCTGGAAAATTATTTTTGCATTTGTTAGCCCAATTCTTGATAAAGGCTATTTAACATTACACTGGGACCTTCAGGAGCCGAGCAAAAAGAAAAAAAATTGGAAAGAACGCTATGCAAAACCGAAGTAGTGGCGCGGACAGGCGATACGTTGCTGGGTCGTGGAAAAAGAAATTTCATACGGACGAAGTCGCGGGCAGAAGCTTGTACTAATAATAAAGCAGAAGAGTTGGTTTGTTTAAACGCGCTAATCTCTGAAACAACCAGTGGGATTTGAAAAATTCTTTTTGCATATGATAGCGCAATTCTTGAGGAAGGTTATAAGTTATCTAGCATCACGCTACGACCGTTAGGAGCCGAGCAAAAAGAAAATAAAAGTCAGAAAGAATGCTGAGCGAAAACGCGCGGTGGGCCGGGGAACAGGAAATTTCATGCAGACGAAGTCGCGAGCAAAAGCTAGTGTTAAGATATTTATCTGCTTTAGTGGTAATTAGTGTAAACGCACCTGAAACTTACAAATTTCAAGATGTTTATACTTATTACTTCTCCATGTCTCTCCTGAACCGAACTAAACTCCACTAAAACATAACCCAATGAAACTTCAGATCCTCTAAACTTAAACTAAGTCTCTTAAGACGTTTAACATGATCAATAATTCAAAACATTTAAGTGCGTTATTGTTCTAAGCTTTATTTCGTCTTTTCCCGCGGGTGCAGGCTAATATAACGAGGGTAGATTCACCCCATTGTTTGAATAAATAATGAATTATAAGGATTTTGGATGAAATTTGATGTAAGCTAATCACGTTATAGGATCAAGGCTTAAGACGTTTTTTTGGGATGATATTACTTTAAATGGATCCTTTGATAGTCTCTTTTGAGTCTATGAACAGTTGTTTCAATATTTTATTTGTTTTGTAGATACGTAGATACTGAGTGTGTTTGTAGAATATTAACTCTAGAACTACTAAACTGTTTAGCTTCAATTATCAACGAAACTAAATGCTCTTTTATCAAAACAAAACTAGAATTGGTTCAAAGGTCTCCCCCACAGCTTTCCACTCTTCCCTGTGAGTTGCTTTCTCTGGGCAATCCCCCATAAACGCCTGTAAGTTACCACGCCAGTGTTTTCATCCCCTCGGCGACGACGCCCATCTAATGGGTTGCACTGGGTGATGACTCTGGCCCATCAGTCCCGATGCATCCTACATATGTAAATGGCCCGCAGACTTGCCCACAAGCCATTAGGTGAACAAAAACTTCGTAAGTAAACCTAGAATAAATGTTGTAAAATTTCGCCAGGCCAGGCTGACAAGCCCTGGGAAAAGTCAGCCTGCGGTGGCCTATCGTCGCCCTTCCGATCGAATGTATGGGATGATCCGTGGAATGCTCGGCACGGGCCGCGACGTGGCTCGACGAGCCGTGGGAACGCGGTATAATTCACAAATATATTCACAAAACGTTTCATAACATTTTAAACACCAATTTCAATAGTCCTTTTAAACCAATTGCAAAAACGATTTACAACGAAAAATCAAATGACATAATATGAAGCGACCAGTATCAGTTACAGGCTTGCCGCATGTATACAATACGGCAATTTAATTTTAAATGCTCTCAAACTACCGCTGAAATGTTTTCAGCAGCAATCATTCCTGTATTCAGCAATGAGTTTTAACTCGACTGCAATGAGAAGCATTTCAGTTTATTTGTGTATATTTTTTTATGTGAGTAGTATTAGATTTTATAAAGCGGGATTTATTGAAATGGATGTTAGATGGAAATTTGTTTAGGTATATTTGATCGGTGTCGGCAGGCTTGCATCATCTTGCAGAAGCCTAGCGGTAACGAAATTTGCGCAATAATTGCTTTTCAATCGCTTGTCAATCGCAAATCAGTATGACGTATCGCTGATAGATAATACCGATTTGCGATTGGAAAGTAGTTATTGCGCAAATTTTGCTATCGCTAGGCTTCTGCAAGATACGTAAACAGGTACGGGATTTCCACACGATGTTTGATTGACTTTTCAGGACTTTACATTTGACCAGTTTTCTTATATAAAGAGGAAAGTGTCTTTTCTAAAGGAATATCGACTTGTCGTGCAGAAAAACTCACAATCAGCACTGCAAGCGTGGTTGTTGACTATCTATACCTAGGTCGTCGTCCTTCCAGTCTAACCGGATGCAGCTGAATACCAATATTTTACATACAGGGACTGCCTATCTGACCTCCACAACCCAGTAACTGGGTAATACGATACCCCTTAGTAAGTCTGGTTTTCAGACTTTCTGGCTTCCAACGACCCGTAACGACTGTCAAAGATCCACGAATGACAACCGGGGCCAACCGCTTAACGAGATTTCCGAGGCATGGAGGAGCCTGGGTACGTAAAGATGGTCACCCATCCCCAGACCAAACCCAGCAAGCGTAGCTTAATCTGATCGATCGGCCCGTGCGGCTGTTATTACTTAGCCACGATCTCTTCTAAATATAGGAATAAGCATGAACTACATAAATAAATGAAGTGCAACTGAAACAAAGTAGCGTCATTTGTCAAGTAATTAAATATGTACCGAGGGTAATTATAATTGGAGGCACGCGTCCGAGATCTCAGATAAACTTATCGAGGGCTTGTGGGCGGTATCCCCTCATTATTTGGGTTGTGGAGGTCAGATGACAGTTGTGAGGTGAAAAATACTGATATTCAGACTTTTTTTTTAACTAAAATTGTAATTAATTTATTTGCTTTCCTGTACTAAATACTAAGGATAAAGATTAGGTAGTATTATAATCTCATGGCACAGTAATTAATACATGTACTCTGCAGCCTGAATGACATTCAATTATAGGTTAAGTTGGAACTGTAACTAAACACGCGCGAGCCGAATTGGGCGCAGTAACTAAGCCAGGGCACCCCGACCAAATGGAGCCGAACGAGCGAAGCGAGCGGTGCCGCGGTAGCGGCTGGCGAACGCTACTGCCAAAGGCCAGGCTGTTAACTGAACGGCTATTTAAGCTAATTGGCCGTGACATACCTAGAGGAGCTCGAGGCTATGTAATATCCTCCGCACGGGTCTATGCATTTGGTTAAGCTACGCTTTCCGGGGTTGTTCCGTAAATGGGTGACCATCTTTACATACCGAGACTCCTCCGTGCCTCGGAAAGCACGTTAAGCCGTTGGTCCCGGCTGTCATTCGTAGATCTGTGACAGTCATTACGGGTCGTCAGTAGCCCGAAAGTCAGACAACCAGTCTTACTAAGGGATATCGTATTACCCAGTAACTGGGTTGTGGAAGTCAGATAGGCACTTAGGCAGTCGCTCCATGTAAAATACTGGTATTCAGCTGCATCTGGTTAGACTTTTTGAGAGATTGATTTTTTGGCCGTGACATACCTACTATGTTTGTGTAAAAGTTACAACTCGTTGATTCTTACAAGTCATGGAATAGTTGTTTACCGTAGAGTCTGCGGCAGGAACGGTCTACGCCGTACGCCACCCAGTCTGCTACTGCCGTGACACGGCACGGGCACTGTTTTTATCAATATTGTTATCGCCAATAAGCCTGATATAGTGGTGATAGATCGATTAGTGCGCCGCGTAATGATTGTCGATGTTACCCTTCCACATGACGAGAACCTTGTGAAAACTGAGAAAGAGAAACAAATAATATACATCTCGACTTACCTCACGAGTTTGTTGACATGTGGAATGTGCTCGGCTGTCATTGTTTATAAGAATAATATCAATATTGAACCGATTTTGATAG
Organism: Dicycla oo; assembly: GCA_948252095.1. NCBI lineage: Eukaryota > Metazoa > Arthropoda > Insecta > Lepidoptera > Noctuidae > Dicycla > Dicycla oo. Next base: position 4,609,052 of record OX411732.1, on the reverse strand, counting down.
TTAACCATCAATATCAGTTCAGTAATTCAGCCATACTTGAAAACGTACCAAACTGACAAATTGGCAAATTTTCAGAATTATTACGTTAATGTGTATTAGGTACATAATAAAATCAATCTGCCTAGCCATTTCCCGACTATGTTGGGGTCGGCTTCCAGTCTAACCGGATGCCGCTGAATACCAGTATTTTACATGGAGCGACTGCCTATCTGACTCCACAACCCAGTTACTGGGTAATACGATACCCCTTGGTAAGCCTGGTTGTCAGACTTTCAGGCTTCTGACGACCCGTAACGACTGTCAAAGATCCTCGAATGACAGGCGGGTCCAACGGCTTTACGTGCTTTCCGAGGCACGGAGGAGTCTCGGTATGAAAAGGGTATTAGGTACATAATAGTGATAACACCATTATAATTAGCCCAGTTATCGTGTAAAAAGGTAATTTTCAAACGCTGTCACGGGTTGCCATCATAAATACACCTCTTTATGGCTTGCCTGACGATATTAGCAAAGTATTACTTATTTATTCATTACATGCTGTTTTTGTATCTAATTATAAAAGTTTTGGTTCGAAAGGAATAAGGTACGTATGTATACACGTATACGTACCTTATTCCTTCCATTCCTATTCGGATTATAATTTAGGTACGTGTATCTAAATTATAATCCGAAATCAAGCTAATCAAACATTTCACTTTTCCCATGGTTAGTTTACAGTGATTAAAAAATATATTAAAATAATCACCAAACCTAGCGGACGGAAAATGGGTTCAAATCAAATCAAAATCATTCATTTGCTAGAATGTAGGTTTACAATGTAATTATGATTTTGAAACTATACCTAATGGCCCCTTTACAATCTATTCTTCTTTTTTTTTCATTCTACTCTTTCATTTCATTTTTCTTTGGTTTTTTTTTTTCGTTTTATGTCACCGACTTCCGAAATTAAAGTTATTTTTCACTTTTTAGTTGTGGTACCTACCCCACACAAATTCAAATACCACTACGTGCAGTACGTGGTACTCGTATGTAAATAACAGTGATAGGAAGTTATTAAAATATCATCCATATTAAAAATACGCATTATTGAAGATAACTCAAAAACTACCCAAATAAATTTAATAAAATTTATATGGGACCACCTTAAAAGACCCCCCTTTCAAACAAAAAAATAATTTTCCAAATCGGTCCATCGGTCTTTCGAGTAATCGCGTAACAAACATACAAAAAAAAGTGCAGACGAATTGAGAACCTCCTCCTTTTTGAAGTCGGTTAAAAACAGGGAAATTCTCGTTTCTTTCGAATTCAGTTGTTTTTTTTCAATGTTTTATTCGAAAGTTTCAAGAAAATTTGCCATTAGCATTTCACGTTTTTTTCCAATACAACCGAAAAAAACCGAAAAATATGAAAGAAACGGGGAATATTTTGTTGTTTTTTTTCAAGTACGTCGCGACCAAAAGTCGATAAGCAAACTCACGAAGCAATAGCTTGGCGTTTAGTTTGACTTAAGACCTTCTATTTCCAAGAACATAAACATGCATAATTATTGTCGTCAACAACTGATTGTAGTTCATAATTTCAAAGTTATAACATGTGTAAAGATGACCTAGCGGTGAAGCGCGTGCAGATAGATGCGTGAATCAGTGAGCCGTGAGTTCAAATCTCACGCAATACTTGACTTTTTGTAAGTTTTTACTTGATTGGAAGTAAATGGGACAGAAATATAATATTCTTTATCTTGTTCGCTTGGTCACTCATTTCGTAAAGTTAGAAAGGTAGATCATAGAAAACTAAATAAATAATTTCGATTTCTGTGAGGTAGACAACAAAAAATCCTATGATCTATTACAAAAAAACTTCTTTTATCTAGTAGGAATGTAACGTCACAATAGCCCGCCGCGTACTTGTAGTTTCATACCTAAACTGCGGAGTGTCCCATCTGTATTAATCTGTGCAAGAAGAGGGAGTGGGCAGTAACGGTAATCCACAACGTATGCACAGTGCGAGTTGGTAGATGTCACATGTCTTCGAATTTTTGGTTCTAGTACATGCCGGTTTCCTCACGATGTTTTCCTTCACCGTTTTGAGAGCAGTAGTGACGAAATAATTTACGCAAAGTAAAGGACCTGACTGGGTTTGTACCTACGACCTACAACTCGTGAAGTCGCGAGCGTTACCACTGGGCCACCACTGCTCTCTACACTGCTCTCTCTCTCTCTCTCTCTCTCTCTCTCTCTCTCTCTCTCTCTCTCTCTCTCTCTCTCTCTACTGGGATACATATATAAATATAAAAATATATCAAAGTATAGCAAAGCCACGTTCCAGCACTAGTACCTACCTACGTAATCGCGAAACAAACAAGATGGCGTTATAATTAGGCAATTAACCAAAGTGACGCGCATGCCGGGCGGCTATCAATCAGATCACATGTTCCCAACTAATATGTTATGCTAATTGACGTTTAAAGGTTTTTGGGGCATTTAGCTGAAGATTGTAGGCACTAATATAAGTAATTAAATTATAGGAGTGTGTATTTAAAGTTTGTGAAATTGGTCGTAAAGGGATCTCGATTTTGATAAACTGAAAACTAGCTCCTGCCGGCGACTTCGTTCACGTGAAGTCGATAAAATACAGTCCATATTACTCGCTGATACTTTCTAAAGATGAAAGAATTTTTAAAATCAGTTGAGTATTTTTCGAGTTTATCCATTACAAACAAACATACATGCCTAGGGCATTAAGTCCACCTTTGTAATTTAATGTGTGCGACAAGTTTAAATAATTAAATACAAAAAATCTTTTCTGTTTATACTATTATTGCACTATTTTCTGTAAATAAACTGATTTTGACAACTGTCATCGACCTTTTTTTGTCATTTTGACATTTTAGTCATGATATGTTATAACATTTTAGTCTAGCAAATTACTAATCAGAGTTTAGATTGCTTGATGCAGTCATAGCCACAAAAGCCTACTACGACTAGTTATTTTTAACCGACTTCATCAAAAAGGAGGAGGTGCTCAGTTCGTCGGGTTCCCCGATTACTCGAAGACGGCTGGACCGATTTGGAAAATTATTTTTTGTTTGAAAGGGTATATTTTCTAGTTGGTCCCATTGTCATCAGGTTAGGATCTGATGATGTGATCCAGGAGAAATTGACGGAACTCTTCAAATATAGGCACACCCACAGATCATAAAAACACAGGGCACACAGATTTGGGTATTTTTTATAGTTACTCATGCATTTGCTCTCGGAAAGCACCATTTGGTGAAGTGGAAGTGATGATGAAGTTCACAGATGGATACCGGAACTATTCATACATAAGTATTTCACGGATTGTGTTTCGATTAGGTACTTATATAATGGTTGCTAAGCAATTTAAGCTCGTCACAATGCATATGGTGAAGAGGAGCTGATGGTGAATTCACCATTAGTTCCAGTTCTGAACTCCTCAACAATTAACGTCCCTGCATTGGTTAAAGCAATGTTTTGTAAAAGGTGATGAGCAGCTGACATTAGGCTATTGTAACTTAAACAAATTATAAATGACCCACTAAAAAGTGAAAAATAAAAAGTTTTTTTACAAAAAAACAACCAACAACCAAAAATAAAACACTACAAATCGGTGGCAAAAAACTAAAATACAAATCCAAGACAACGGCTTCCGAAATTAAAGTTATTTTTCACTTTGTAGTGTTTTTGTTTTTGGAAGTAAGTTTTTTTTTTTTTAAGTTTTAGATACCTACAGATGATTAACATAACATCACGCCTGTAACCCCCGAGGGTTAGGCAGAGGTGTACCTATAGTACACCCACATTTCGCCAGTTATGGTTAAGAGGCCCCCGGAGCATGCGTAGTTCATACAAACGAAATACCAAAATAATTTGTAAATCAAACATATTCTTAAGGTAGTGTGTATTTACTCCGATTAGATTACAGAATATCTAGGTTCACAAATATATCCTCTAGTCAGAGGATGATAAATGATACAGATTTTCAAACCTATCTTAACCCTCAAATAATTGTTTTACAACCATCAACCACATTGTGTTGGCAGTAACAAAATACTAAAGATAAAATCACAAACAACGCCGGGTGTTCTCGATTCAGTGACGCGTAATCGATGTGAAAACGATACTTTATATCGATTAGCTTTTTACAACGCCTGTGCCTTTGCCTTTTAAGTTTTTAATTAAAAGTTTACGTAAAACATGTTTCGTTTGTTGTCATAATATGTTTTGTGGCTTGGGAATACTTTTTTATAGTGAAAAGTTGTGCAATTTTAGGGAAAGATGTTGAACGCACCTTTTATGAATGAAACATTAATACAGGTCAACATTTATAATTTAGTTTTAAAGAATTGGCCCCTGAGCAACACTGAGGATTAAAACGATAAATGCAATTCTCAGTATCGGATTAGATTACATTTCAAATGACGGCAGAAATCAGATGCTCTACGTTCTAAAACTTCTATAAATATAAAAATCGATTACTGTACAGCCACAGTAGGTAGCTCTAATTCAAACTTATACTGAAGGCCTGCTGACTAGCCTCAACGGCCTTTCTGTAATAAAGCAATCCCGACCAAGTTGAATAAAAAAACTATGGCGTCTAGAAGTCCTCTGAGCAAAACTTCAACTTTCTACGCGACGATAGATAAAAAATTCCTGACCATTTTTTTTTTAAGTTCGTTGCTCGCACACGAAGGGTCTCGTACAATATTTAACACTAGTATTTTTTTTAAACTTCAGTTAAAAAAAACACGTTTCTTGTATAGGGAACCCCTTTAATTTTTAACTTTATTTTATTTTTATTATTTGTTGTTATAGCGGCAATAGGTACCTACATAATCTGTGAAAATTTCAACTGTCTACCCACTACGGTTCATGAGATACAGTCCGCTGACAGACAGACGGACAGACGGACGGACGGATAGCGGAGGCTTAGTAAAAAAGTTTCGTTTGGCACCGTTCGAGTACGGCACCATAAAAATTAAAGGATTTACTATTAAATATCTCACCTGCTGTCATAAAACCTACGTTAAATTTAACGTATTTTCAACAACATTTACCAAAACTTAGGTCTGTAACAAGATTGCAAGCAGATGGTCATTTGAAGATACCATCTTTTGTACAGTTTAGTGTGTAGTAAAGCTAACCCTTTGCATGCTAATCGCGGGACAGTGTTAATTCGGACGGCTTACACACCGTAGCGATCAGACGGTTAGATTAGAATTTTGTTTTCTAATTCTCTAATGTCATTCTGGCGTTTTGAAATTGGAAGGTTGAATTTATAGTGTAATGCGACGGGTCAACGATAGAGATGGGCGAGTGGGTAAAAAATGGGTAGGTAAAAATGGGACAGAAAGGGATGAAATGGATAGTATATGCAAACCGTGTTCAGGGTACTTTATTTCCATGTTGTAATTTAGAACTTGGCGTATTCAATATGATTAATAGTTGTGATTTAGTAAAATAGAATTAAGAATAATATGTACATGTTATATATAATTTTGTTTTTATTTATACAATATATTTTTGATAAAACTGTATTTTATTGTGAGATAGTCCAGAATATTTATGTAAATGGCAACCCTGGAGACAGACGTGAAAATTGTAATGTATTTAGGTTATTTTTTTTACTTTTTATCCGGGTATAAATTGAAATTGGGAAGGTAAAAATGTGTATTAATGGGTATTTACCCAAAGCTCGCGTTTTTTCGGGTAGAATCAACGATAATTCAGCTCTAGCCGATGTTTTTCTTAAGCTTTAGTTTCCTAAAACAGCGGCGAACGTTCACAAAATAACGGCTGTCCAAATACAGAGCGCTTTTTGACACCTTAATACAAGAATACTTATCGATACTCAATTACACAGACACTGAAAATCTACTAGAAATTTTGTCATAAGGATAATATTCCCTCGTAAGTATTTACTTTTGTATATTTACGTAGGCTAGTTTTAGGTATTAATGTACCAATATGCTTCTTCTCATAGTTGTTAAAATATTGTTTTCATTTTTTAAATATCACTTTTACTGTAATTGAAATGTAAAGCGATGGCCTGAAACACAGGTTTGAATAAACCTAGATCGGGTGGGTCGCTACCTAACATTCTAATTCCAAACTATCATTACTTGCACCTGTAACTAAACATATACTTAAGCATTAGTTTATTATTAGGCTACATAATATATTGTATTGGAAATTTACTAATAACTGACTAAATGTACATTTTTGAAATATTTTTATTAAATAAATTATTATTATTATATTATTATTATATTATTAATGTCAAATACTGGCGATAACTACCTACAGATTTTCATGACGTCCGTTTTAACTGAACAGACAGCTGTGCTGCTGGGGAGTTTGTTGCGCCACTTCTTCTCCCCAGCTAAAGCACTAGGAAGTGGTGACGGGCGGGCGTTTTGGGGGACTGTCTTATGTAATGTTGACATTCGAAAAGTGCTGATTCTCAGCCTAGTTTGAATAAATGACTTTTGATTTTGAATAATTATGACAGAACCGCTCTTCTAGGCAACCGTGGCTTTACAAACTGTTTTTGTTATTAGAAGTTCAATTAATATTTACAGTTCCGCAAAAATGCCGCCTCCTAAATTGATTAGACAAGGTCATTGATAGTCAAGATCAACTTCAGAAATCAAGCTTACAATACGCATTGGCACGCAAATAATAAAGCGCTTCCCAACTTAGCCTTCATTCTGAAAAGCTGAACAATTACTATCACAATAAATTATTCCTAAATTTATTTAGGAATAATTATTCGCCCTCTTCGACTTTGTAAACGTAGAAATGAAAGTAAAACTTTTAAAGATGGTGCTTTGTCATTCGTTTTCTGGCTATACCTATACTCTTACCAAGGAGTCGATATCGTGTTCTTACCAAGATCATTGCCATTTGTAGAACTTTGACAGTCGTTACGGATAGACAGAAGCCCGAATGTCTGACAACCAGTCTTACCAACGGGTATCGTGTTACCCAGGAACTGGGCAGTGCAGGTCAGACCAGCCGCTCCTTATTAAATAGTGGTATTCAGCTGCATCCGGTTAGATTGGAAGACGACCTCAACAGGGTTGGAAAAAAGCTAGGCAGATTGATTGATTGAATAGAATAGAATATTTATTTATTTGCACAGAATGTAGGTTTTTACAATAGGATGTGTGGAAGGTTTATAGAGTCCTTGTACGTTCTGACATATTGGCATGCAAACATTAATTAGGTACTAATATGATCAGTGAGAATAATTTTAGGAATACATATTACTATAACAACGTCATAATTATGAATTGCCTATTATACCTACGTACCTGTTTATAAGATCAACCTTCGAACTAACGCAAAGTCAAGAGAGTACAATTCAAACACAATTAAGGTCCATTTGCGCGTTCATTGGTTATCTTAGATAACTCAGAGTTAACAGCTGATTCAGGGTTAATCAAATAATCTTGCGCCACCAAAGAGTTAGAGGTAAACCTAGAGTTAAACTACTAAATATTAAACCCACCGATGTGGGAGAGTTAATTTGCTAAACTCTGGTTTAGTGTCAGTAATGTCAAAATAAATTGACGATATGAGGTATCTACCTGATAACTTTATTTTGCATTTTTTTTTCGAGCAAAGTGAAAATCCTACTACCTAATATATTCATGAACTCATCTAGAAAATAATACAAATTATAAAAAGAAAGAAACTTAAACATATTTGGCCATCTGACGTTTTCGTCAATCGATATACTAAATCTCCAGTATAACACAATACGATTAATTTAAATGTCATGTTATATAATTCAAAGACAAGAAAGTATTACGTATCGTAATGTAGAGTAAAAGAGACAGGTATATTATTTCTCTTCATTCATTTTTGATCGGATTACATATCAGGGCAAAGACATTGCCATTCTATTTGATGTTTTGGTCTATTGAACAGCAATGTTCCAAATTCAAAAAACACTAATGCCAGATTAAGTAACCCGGTGTTACTTTTTAGTAGCGCATCGCTTAATAAAAGTTAAAGCGTTAATTAACATAACACCGAGCTTGCAAACTACATTTATTAATTTACCCCGACTAAACATGCAAGTGGGCTATGAACATCATCAACAGCGTTAAAAAAGAAAGTTACGCTACGGTGTAATAGACGCCCCGGTGACGTTCACAACGCATCTTAGTTAGTTAAAGGGTTATTAAAATTATACTTTGTAATGTATTTTATGGCTTCAGCGGTCGGCTGTTAAAAACTCATTTATAAATTAAAAATACTGTGTTAGTGGAGGTAGCCTTAATAGGTGGACACTTGCAATTAGCTATGGGTACAACTTCATTATAATTTGTTACGTCTTCCGCCGAACGATAACGGACAGGACCGATTACAAATCGGTGAAATGGTCGGTAACCGGTATTCGGTACGGTACGGTTTTCAATGGTATGAGAATATCACTACATAATCCTAACTATCCTACTAATATAAGTTATAAATGTGAAAGTTTGTATGTTTGAATATTTGGATGTTTGTTACTCAATCACGCAAAAACGGCTGAACGAATTTGGATGAAATTTGGTATACAGATAGTTTATAACCTAGATTAAGACATAGGATACTTTTCATCCCGGTAGAAGGTTCCCGTGGGGTAATTTCCGACATACACGCGGGCGAAGCCACTGGCAAAAGCTAGTAATATTATAAATGCGAAAGTGAGTTTGTTTGTTACGCTTTCACGCTAAAACGTCTGAACGGATTTGGGTGAAATTTGGCACATGGGTAGACTATGACCTGGATTAGGACAATAGGATACTTTTTATCCTAGTAGTACGTTCTCGTGGGATAATTTCCGAGCTCCACGCGGAGACGTGGTCAAAAGTTAGTAGTCTGTCTGTCTGTCTGTACACGATAAACTCAAAAACTACCGACCATTTTCATACGGTTTTCATCATATACATCATCATAGTGATTCATGACAAAGGTGTATAAATCATTAAGGTTTTGTGTAATACATAGGCATGATTTCTATTATTAGTATAGATTCAACATTCAATACGAATATTAAAGCTGAAGAGTTTGTTTGTTTATTTGAAGGCGCTAATGGCTGGAACTGCCAGTCGGATTTGAAAAAATCTTTTTGCATTTGCTAGCCCAACTCTTGAGGAAGGTTATAGGCTATTTAACATCACGCTACTATCTTTAGGAGCGGAGCAAAAAGAAAAAACTTAGAAAGAATCTGTAAACGAAGCAATGGCGCGGTCGGACGATGCGATGGAACGCGGTGGCTCTCAGGCCTAAATTTTCCATGCACGAAGTCACGGGCAGAAGCTAGTTCTATATACTTTTCACACGAATTTTGAGAATAGCTCATTCCGTAGTAAGAATATGTTCCGGCCAGAATTGTGGTAATTAGGCTAACTACCTAGGGTGAGCAAGAACGTACATTTAAGACGCAGATAAATGCCAACGACCTTGAGTGGTTAGCTTGCATGTTCTGTGCTGAGCTCACGCAACGCGTCGTACGTCCACCGCCGTGCACAGGACTCGCCCAGCAAGAAGCGCTGTCCCAAATTAGACGCATTATTAATTTATTATACATAAAAGAAAAGGTATACCGCTAGGCGGAGGATAACAAATCTAGAAACAAAAGTAATAATAATCAGCCAATGACTTAATTGCGAAGAGCCTCGACCAACTCCTAAGGAGGCTCTCGTTGGGCAGCTGGATCTAGGGCTTGATTCAGAAAGCGGTACTTCTGAACTCGGCACGCATTGTTAGGAGTTTCCTCTCTCTGGAACCCAGACCGCCGGTAGCTTGGACCGTGTTCCCGACACCGGTGTGCTACAATTTTTAAATGTTTTTATTTATTCTTTTATTATAATATTTGAAAACATAATTTATATAGATATGTATAGAAAGTTAAATACAGGAGACAGTGTTAGTAACAAAATAGCTTAGCCTAAGTTAGTACTTAATAACTAATACAGATGGGGTGCGATATGCAAGAGCCCACACTAGCGACCTATCTGCCCGGTCGGCTATCGATTGCAGGAGGCAGATTTCTTACGCCATACTGCATCAAAGCCGTAATTGCGTGCATCTGCAAACTTTGCCGAGGCACAACACTACAGTACCCCGGCAATCGTAAGAATGCCATGAATGCGTTATTGTAATGGATACCTACGCAGAGCATTGTAAGCCTTTTGGGTACATGTGAACCACAAAGCTCCCGAGTACCTACAGAGCTGTTCAGTACGCCTTAAAAAGGGTTATTTTAATTGCGTCTGTACATAGAGAAAATGTAAAAGTAACCTAAAATATTAATTACGTAATTTTATAAATAAATTATTTTTCCAGATCATTCAACACTACTCGTTTAGACGTGATCTTCAGTTTTAAATTATTTTAAAACTCGGTTATCGTCGCCTTAATGCATCTGACAATAATGGAGCATGCGTTGCTCACCGCACTTGTCAGTCACAATGCTTTCCTTCACTATCTGACTGTCAGTGCTTTCTATTAGTAAAATATTCTTGACCACTCTCTCACCTGACTTCATTATCGACGACACGTTCCGCGAAAATGAACACTTAAAGCCAAAATTAATATATGAATCACTCGCGACATAAATGATGATGATATTACTCAAGTTATTTTCCATTTTTTGTATAATACGTAGAAAACACGTAACGCCCTTGCTTCCCAACAATAAAAAACCATAAATAGAAGACACATAGATAATTTATTTGAAACTAAACGCGAGTCTCTATGGACACAATATTACCTACTGTCATTTGCTACCGTCCGTGACACTTGTCACTCGCTTAATATAGGTACTACTTTCTACATAATTAACACTTTCCTAATTAATATTTTATGTACTTCGCTTTTTATTGCCCGACAAATCGGTTTTTTAATTAGACTTTTTAAAACGGAAAATTGGGGCGTAGCTAATTGTTATAGATAGTATTAAAAAAAACTAACTAAAATTCGATAAGTTATGTGTTGTGTGTCGAAATTTTCAATCTATTTGGCATAAATGAGAATTACCTAGATTTTCTTTAATACCTAGGTACTTTATCGAAAAAAGGACAATTCTATATTATAAAAAAAACTACCTAACTTTTCCGATCCCGACGGAAAATTCAAGAGATACTATTTACGGAATCATATTAAAAGTACATATTAAAGAATAAGCAAAATAAATCTTTAATCCATCACTATGCTATAGTCAAATAACTAGGAAGAATACTTATATAAAAAAAAACCTAATCAAACATGTTACAAAAATAGAAAATACCTAACAAAAGGTCTTTAAATAAAACATCTTAGCCGTACTATCGAAGTATCAAGTGCTACGAATAAGCTACGCGACGCTACGAATGAGCTACGAACACTATAACACTTTCTTATATTATCTCGATTCATTCAGTACTGTTAAACACTTTCTCAAAATATTTTCCGTCATCATTTGGTAAACATCAACCTAAATATGCCTACCTACTTAAATACTTATAGATGTATCTTCAAACACGCTAAAACTGTGATAGAATTTTTACAGGGTATCTGGCCACTCAACTCAAAAAGAGGTAGAAACAAGGTAATGCAAGCAAGCTCATGAATGAAAAGCAGAACAAATGTATTGGTTTTGCTTTTCATTGATGAGCTTGCTTCTTCTCCTTCTGTCCACCTCTTTCTTTATGAGTGGCCAGTTACTATAGCTTGTCCAATTACTATAACAGTTACCCTACCTACGCAAAAAAAAAAACGTTTTGCCTTTCGACGTATATGAAAAAAAAACTCCATTTTATTGATGTGCCTACCCTTTAATATTATGTTGACTGATTCTTAATAACAATAAGTTACGTAAAATCGTGAGCTATTATGAACAATTCAGCATCTCGTAAACTTGAGAAAAGCCCGTCGAAAAGAATTAAACGCGTAGTTTTTTTTAAACCTTGCTCAACTGGTCGCAAATTTAACAACTAGGTATCCCTTAAAATAAATTGTTTAGGTATATAACCTTTCCAAAATCTCCCTTATAGTCTCTGAAATTAACCTGAACTTAACAGCATACAGACTTCAGTTTAGTTCTGACGATTAACTAGCACGAATGGGTATGGGTACGTTTTTACTCTTAATTCAACTACCCAAAACCCTCTCGAATCAACACAAAAATAACATTATCTAACCTGTCAAAATATCAGCAATTTCCTTCTTAAGTCAACACAGGCACTCTACTCTATAAAACATAACTTGTACCAAAAAACACAGCACAAGAAAGTCCTTTAAAACCACAGTCTTCTTAAAAATCGAGTTAACAAAATTGTTTTATGAAACCATGTCCTTGTGATGCGGGCTCGCGCGCCACCGCGGTTGGATGTACCACGGCTACTGGCAAAACTACCCTTAGATTTTGGGGCGTCGCTCTTCACAAGTTCCACCCCTTAATCAACCAACCGTGTACCTTATACCCATCCTTTTCCTACAAAAATACCAAGATAAATACCTGCACAATTTGTTACATTTTCGATCTTATGTTGGGTGGTTAAGGTCGGTGCAATGTGGATCATAACTTTGTTTTATTTAAGGTGAAATCATCGATCGTAAAAGTGGCCGTGCCGAGTCGAGTCTAACACAATTAAGGGCCCACACTTAGCTTTTAAATCGCTGAAACTGTTCCCGTGTTTTTGTTAAATTTGGCGGACTCTGGTTTATAATGGTAAATGGTTAATGTGGCGGTACGCTACTTGTTTCAGACTGTTTTCGGTAATATAAATAAAACTATTTAAGTTTAAATGGTATGCGAATGGGATTCTCTTGTCTGTTAAGATTTTGTTGCATTGGTTATGGAACTTACAGAGCATCGGTGTGGAGATTATCGTTTGAATTTGGAAGAGTAAATTAAGGGGTAGTTTCCGTTATTGTAATTAAAGCCGAGATCTCGTAGTATTTATGCTTTGATATATTAGGTCTTTACCTATGAAATTGCCGATTTACATATAAAAAATTCAAACATTTTTTTTTAAGAAATGTTATCGATGCACTTTTGACATTTTAATGAAAGTTTGTTGATGCCTCTGCTATAGGTAGATATCCTGGAAACGAGAATCTATAAAAGCTTTAAAGGCGTTTTTCACCGCCTCGTTGGATTTGAAATTTTTCCCCGGGGCTCATTGTTGAGATCAAAATTTCTAGAACGACAGCGATCAAACCAAAAACGCACCGTGCGTTCACTTGCGGTACCTTGTCCATACACGTCGTTAGTATTGTGTGCTGTCTGTGTTGCGTTGGTACCACGACGGAACTCGTATTCGAAAATAGCGCGCAATTTCGATTTTTCCATGGTTTCAGAAATATCGATATCAAAGAAAAATCGAACGGCGGGAAAACAAATGAGCAACGGATTTTATTTAATGTCACGCTATTTATAAAATTAATTTGAATTTGGAATTCTAAACAGAATGAAAGATATCGACGGTGACGACCTATTTATTCCCTTATAGTAGATATAATTTGGCTAGATATTGTAAAATACGAAACATCTACTAAGTTAATTAGATAATACAAAATAATATGCGGTCAGTTGAATGGGACACTTAGGTAAGATTCTGTTTTCTTTTGCTCACAACACTGTGTATAGTTGGCACTTATTTATTGACTATGAACTTTTTCGTAAATTCCTATGTTTATTCTAAGAATAAGTACCTAAAGCCTGTCCCCTTGGGTGTCGCAAAAGACCACTGCCAAGAATAAGGGAGGCATCTTCTGCCGCTGAATTTTTTGACCTTTAGGCCTTCAAATTAAATTTTTTGAATCTGATCTTTCTACGTAATCTTTATTACATTTATTTGAGAATATAATTTGGAGGAGTACCTCGTGGCTAAGTAATAACAGCCGAACAGGTCGATCCATCAGGTTAAGCTACGCTTGCCGGGGTCGGTCTGTGGATGGGTGACCATCTTTTCATACCGAGACTCCTCCGTGCCTCGGAAAGCACGTTAAGCCGTTGGTCCCGGCTGTCATTCGTGGATCTTTGACAGTCGTTACGGGTCGTCAGAAGCCCGAAACACTGACAACCAGTCTTACCAAGGGGTATCGTATTACCCAGTAACTAGTGTGTTGTGGAGGTGAGATAGGCAGTCGCTCCATGTAAAATACTGGTATTCAGCTGCATCCGGTTAGACTGGAAGCCGACCCCAACATAGTTGGGAAAAGGCTAGGCAGATTGATTGATTTGAGAATATTATTTATGTATAGTTCTATTTATTTTTCGTGTTTAAAAATTTCTTTATTAATAATTCAAGTAATATTTACGTAAATAATAACTTAGGTACACCTAATCAATTAATAAAAAATAAAATAAAAACAAAACTATATCCTAATGTTCACAAACTAAAATATGGCGTCGCAAAATTCATCGGTATCGCTGTCGACTGGTAATATACCCAAGAGACTGGCGGCATTGCCACGTTGTATGACAATGCTTAGGCTCTGGCCAAGGTAAAAGCCAGCCCTTGGGTCACCCAGTCGTTTCAAGATTTCCTTAAAGAGACCATGAGCACTCTAACCCCACGGCTCGAGGGTTTCAACGCCAAACGGCTCGAAAATATAATTACCAATAAGGTCTAATTATCTTGTTTTATTGACATAGGTAAATAATTGTTTTTTTTTTTATCCAAGTATAAAGTAAAAATGATGATTTATATTAATTACAATCGTATAAAACTTAATATTAATAGGTGAAGTAAAGTAACCTCATGAGAACTGAACTTAGAGTTAATATGTCTGAAACTACCAACCCGTCTTGATAAGCGTTGTGATCAATGCTCGTGCCTTCTTTGTAAGAGAAGAGGTCTTTGCCCTGCTGTACGACCAGAATAGGCTGGTCTTATTATTATACTAGCTTTTGCCTGCGGCTTCGCCGGCGTGGATGTCAGTAGTTTTTGAGATCATCGCGAACAGACAGACAGACGCGGCGGGGGACTTTTTTTTATAATATGTATGTAGTGAAGTAATTCTGTTAGGTACTTCCTTATTATGTGAATATAATATGAATCTATATGAAAAATACTACTATCTTTTGTATTTTTTTATGATATCAACAGAAATACATTTTCAGCAGCCATGGGTCGTAATAATTTATTATGGGGTCGAACATTATTGACTGGCTACTTGAGATCGATTAAAAGCGGATATTTTTCAGCCCATTTCTTTATTTTTTTTGTGGATAGGTTTTTGTTTGGTAAAAGTTAAATAAGTTTAAGCTTTAGTCACACGAAAATTTACTCTTTCCTTTTGCAGAACCTTTAATAAACGACCTGATATTAGGTATATGCGAGAAAAAGCAATTATTCAGCATTTTCTCTTTTTTTATCATCTAAACAAAAGAATAAATTTTTTAGATTACATTTTGAATAGCAACCAAAAACCACTAAGGTTTAAACTTGGTTTAAAGAATAATTGTGCTTTTATTTGTCGTAACGGTGGATTTTCTCTGCAAAAAAAAAGTATTGTTTGTATTGATTTGCCAAGACTTACTTTTTCGGCCCAAAATAAAAATGGCCAAAAACTGATAATTCTGCCGAAAACCGAATACGTAATTCCGTCAGACTGTATGCACAAGAAGATCGCCAGGGGACCGTCAACTGGCGATCTTCTTGTATATGCACAAGAATGAAGAGCATTGATGGGCAAGGTCAACACGGTCGCCTTTTTTGAGCACCGGTTGTACATTTGCAAGCTTCCAGGGTTCCGGCACCGTTCTTTTTTCAAGAGAGAGGCGGAACAAACGTGTCAACACAGGACAGTTCAGGCGCACACTGCCTCAACACTCTCGCTGGAATGCCGTCAGGCCCGCTGACCTTGTTCACGTCTAGACTGCACAATACTCTTCGGACCTCTTTAATGTGAACTGCGAACTCCGGCATCGAGGAGTCGCAATGAGGTATAGTAGGTGGTTGCTTGGAGCCAGCGACCACACGTGAATTGCTTGCAAAGAGAGATGCAAATAAAATTGCTTTCTCACTTGCAGAGTGAGCCAGCGACCCATCAGGTTTCATCATTGGAGGTAAAGTTGGACGACAGAAATTCGTTTCAGCCGCTTTAGACAGGGACCAGAATTGTTATACTACCCGGAAGTGCGAAGCCAGCCTGACCCCGATACGTCCGACATGGGTCAAAACGTGCCCTACGTAAAACCCGCTTGCAGAACTTGGCGGCAAAATTAAGGCTATTTTCTTCGCTCGAACTCTACGTGCTCTAACTTTGCGGTCGCGGGCCTTGACCCAGGCTTGGTAGGCAGACTCTTCTCGGGCCTCAGCGTGGGCGCATTCTGCATTATACCAAGGCCGGGATTTGTGACCGAGCGGGATTTCGAAGAATGAATAAAATACTCCATCCCCTGCCGAATCAAGTCCGCAACCACGTCAGCACAGCACGAGGGGTCATCCGATTGATGGCAATTGATCGTTTCGGGGCCCCCTTAGGATAAACTGTTACTCAATTTCACACTAGGGGTACTACAATTTACATGCTTTTTTTTGTGGAATTTTGATTACATAGCCTTCTCACGCAAAACTGTTTAATTTCGCGACAAGGGAAAGAGAAAGCTACCTATGCTCCTCACTTTTCTCTAACCCCATCGTTTCCTCTTGCCCAGCTCCTATGCCAATTCGGAAATATTCTTGAAATAGTTCTCGTATCTCCAGGCGTACGAAGACTCGCAGCATCTTTTACGTATTATATTGATTCTAACATCAAAGACACCAACCGGTCGCGAAGCATGATGATTAGCGAAAATATTAATTAATAACATTTGACCTCTTTATGCTCAACTCAACAAAATTCAAAACACAGTTCAAAATTAACTTACGAGTAGGTAAACTACACCAACTGAAAAACAAAAGACTATCATCATATCAACCCACTGCTATAATTCAAAACCGTATTTTTTTACCGCCAATTTCACCCCAAGTACCTACCTACTTCACCCAAAGTGAACTCCTTCGTTATAAATAGCCCGGGCCTAAGGCAGCAGCTACACTAAATAGCCCCGGCCTTAAGGCAACAGCTACGCGGTCTAAATTAGTGTGGTGCCCGCGAGCAATTCCGGCGCGTCCCCAACAGTGTGATGCCGCCCTAATGACTAATTTGCGCTTATAATTGCCCTTGTAGGTACATTTGGGGTGGCGTAAGCTAGCTGGTGGATGATTTTAGTTTGTTCAAGAATAAATGGCGATTAAGGGAGAAAATATTAGGGAGTTAAGGGCGCACCGAGCTTTTGCCTTTGTCAGTATTTTTCTTTACGTGTAAAGAGTAAAGAAAATAACCACACTTTCGCACTTTTTCAATGTTTTTCGTTGTTATTTTCATCATATTGCTCATAAATAAAAAAAACTATCCTGTATAAACGCTCCAGTCATCTATGAACTTTAGTAAATTAAGCATAGTATCAAATTACTTATTTATATAAAAAGTAGGAAATTAAAGGAAAAAAATTACTCGAAAAAGAGGTCGGCGAATTTATTCTATCGAGCCAACTTTATCAAATCGTGTTTTCATCGTGTATAAGTACTGTCTGTGTGATTATCAGTGATCGGAGTAGGTAGAGCTGTTTGGGGTGAATGACCGCAAACATTGATGTTAACATGGATATGCCTCTGAAATCCCGGGATTTTGAAATTGTCGATTGATTTAAGTGAGTTAATATGGGTAAGTGGACAGTTATGAGCAGGTAGTAGGTGAGCACCCAAACAGTATATACTTACTTATATACACACACAGGGATCCTGGAATGTTGTTAGAGGTAGCTTCGTGAAATATGAATTAATTAAGTAAAACTCTACCTACTCCTATAAAAACTACTTAAACAATGGTTTTTTAATTCCGAGAATTTCCGGGATTCCGGGAAATATTTGGCATATCCATGTTATGTCCGCATGTCGCAAGTAGCAAAAACAGCTCTACCTACTCCGACCACTGGTGATTCTATTCTCAATAATACCAATACATTTCCCCAGATTTTAAATTAATTGTTTATTACTTCAAACAACGGTTATAACAACGTGTTAATATGTACAAAAATCTCAGTGCGCCGTTAACTTATGCTAAGCAGTAGCCATGCATGTCCTTGTCCTTAGTCATCTATTGACTCTGGGATCAAGTGCTATAAGATAGCAACTCATAATCAGCGTCACTGTCAATTTAATACCTTCTAAGATGGGAAACAGCTTCCGTCAGGTCTTTGTAGCTGCGAGAAACGTTGAAATGTTTCAAACTTACTTTATAAACCGTAAGAATACAATGGTAGGTACGTTTACTACATAAATTCAGCTATTGTACTCAATAGGTACAATATCTCAGTCTTATTTAGGTACCATTTAGGTATTGATTATATATAACTAGCTAATACCATTTGAATTATACGTAGGGATATATCCTACAACAATACCCACGAAAAATAAATTTTGGGATAGGTTAGGTTAGTAGTTCACTGTAACCCATCAAAAAAAAAGCATAGTAATTCCATGTGTTGATTCACTGTACCCCACTACGATCCACAGTACCCCACGTGAAGATCCAGTGTATCCTTTATGTGGGGTACAGTGGATCATATACCAATTTTAAAAAAAAAGTTTAACGCCAGAAAACTATTAATGTTATTACAAAAGTTGAAACAGATTTCGTTAGCCAACATCCCGTTCTATTAATCAATCCATATTTTTTTTTATAATTTGTTGATGTTTTACTGATTTGAACTGCTTATAAAAAAGTGATCAACTGTACCCGCCCCCCCCCCCCCCTCTCTCCTATAGACTAATAAATAGTAGGTATGCTACCTGTAGGTACAAACTTTAATACAGCTACGTTAGAATGCTCCTATTGGCGTCAAAATGAATGTAGCCAATTTTATTGATCCTGCTTTAATAAACTACCTACTAACCCCCTGTTAATATTTGAAAAATATTTAGATATTACCTATAACTTTCATATCTTAGGTAGTGACTAACTACATATTGCCGTAGGTACCTACTCAGTTGAGTACGGCGGCGCCAAATGGGTTAAAGGATGACGAAAGACTTACTTTAACCTTAATTACCTACCTAAATCCCCCTCCCCGCCCAAATCCCTTAATTTCTCAATTTATATCTGTAGTTTCTAGGGTGTAGAGTTTATTTGAAGAATAGAAATATTCTATTATATTCTTCAAATAGGAATTAAGGTCCATAAAACTTCATCCGCCTCGTATGCAATGCTTTATTTACTCAGGAGTCCTAAAAGTTAAGATTTTAATTTTATGGTAGAGAAGTACCGGGCGCCGACCCTCCCGGCTCCCCAACAGTTTTTAGACGACCACAATTTTTAACGCAACTTTGGTGCAGCGACATCTATCTACTTGTTAAGTGAACCAATGAGTTAAGTTACTAAACGTGTAACGGCGCCATCTATTGGGTGGTAGCACGAACTTGATACGTTTGCGCAACAAACAAATCATCGCCATCTATCGGGTGAATATACCTGAGCAACATTTTCTATCGAAAACCATTTATTATTTAGACATAATCGAACTATATTAGGGCTTTAAAATAAATTGTGATCATAGTAGATTTGTTAGACAGAACAATGTTGAAGAAAGCAAGTAGCATTGGCCTACGGTTAGCATCTTGTTGTTAACAAGCAATGAATTGATGAAACATTAATAAAAATACGCAAAAATTATGTCCAAAATACTTTTATTTACCAACAGCTTTATGTATAAAACATTCTCACTATGTACTATCAACACTATGTTGGACTTTCAATATGTACTACAACCCCGTAGTGTCTGAATCTGTACGAATTTCAAATCTATTTACAAGCGCATAAGATTCAAGCCAAGCAAATTATGTTACCCGCATTTAATAACATAATTAATCAAATTTGAAATACAGAACCATGTATAACGGCTATTTTATATTTTCAAATACGGGTATAGTTTCATTGTGTTTATTCATTTCCATAATTTTGGATAACAAGTCATTTTAAAGAAAATTCGGAACCATTAGTTCCAAAACACGTCATGATTTTCAATGGCGCTGCTGTGCGTTTTTCTCCATTTTCATTTCATTCATTAACTTTCAAAATTAGTTTTATTTTTTGACAAACAGCGCCATAGATTATATGAATGTATTTAAGGTCAATTTATCATTTTTCACATACTTTTAAATCTTAAGATCTAACAATTAAGATTTATAAAACCGAAATGTATAAAATTCTTCTACAAAACTCGTGTTTGTTATCTGAATAATTACCTAGTCACATCACAAACGAAATCCAGGAGACTACAGGTGCTCCCACACTGCTGCTAAAAATGTTTACAAACATTTTCTAACACTAATACATTTAGTAACAAATGTTAGGAATTGTTAGATGTTTTGGGTGCTCCTACAAAAAAAAAAAAAAAAAAACATTGGAAAATGTTTACAAACATTAGGAAACATGACATCGGCTCGCAGTTTAGATTTACGTTCCGAGGCGAACAAATGATAACAAATGTTTCATTTGTTACAATTTGTTAAATAACAATTTTGTTTAGAAATGTTTACTAATCTAACCTAACATGAAAACATTTTCTTAACATTGTGATCAAATGTTTGTTAAGAAAATGTTTACTAATGTTTTTAAATATTTTGAACAGCAATGTGGGAGCACCTTGCCACATCATATGTTACAAAACAAAAATTTCATATTTTATAATTTCTTAAGTCCTACAAAGCCATGATCTTATTTTTAAAGAGTATTGATTCTATGTTCGTAATGACTCGTTTAGCTGATTAAATTTAAAAATACGTACAAAATTATGTACGCACGGCTACATATCAAGCTATAAATTACCAGTATAAGCTGACCTCTTATTGTACGGAAATCCTATACAATGCGAGATCAGCTTATACTGGAATTACATAGCTTGTTGATTATGTGGCCGTGTATTCTATAGTCTTTACATTCACGATACTTATCATTCCGTAAATCTTACGTTTACGTTCTGAAAAAAAAAAAGTTATCTGTGCAGGCTGTTATGACAGCTGTCAAAATTTGGCGGGAGTGACCTATGTCAAGTGGCCCATACACTTGTCAATTTACAGTCAGATGTTAATGCAAACTGGAGATGGGTGATACAAGTTTTTACATAAGTTTACAATATTGTAATATTACTATTTCTATATTTACAATTATGTCAATGTACATTGATGGGAAAATAATGTATAGAATATTGAACAATGTCTGTAAATAAATTGCCTAGTGTATGGTTAACTTTATACACAAAGCGATAGAATGCTAACCTTATGACACACAACAATAAAGTTGATTTTACACTGTCGGTGGAACAAAATTATATTACAAAACTAGTGGAACTTAAAACGCATTTACTTAGTTACAACAAAACTTTGTATTAATTGAAGACCAATTTTAATAACTAACAAGAAACTGATTAATCCGCAATTTTTTTTAAGTTTTAGTCGCCATTTTTATTATATCTTCACCTCTAGCCGATAGAAACTATGCAATAAAATCTATAAACTTAAATCCATTAAACTACACTTAACTGTATGTTTAAATAAATTATCACCACAAAGATAAAACAAAAAAATATCATCTAGTAACATTGACTAGATATGAAAATCAATCTAATTGCTGTTTTTCTACACAGGCAACTCTAAGCAAGATTTTGAAATGTTGCAGTCTGCAAAATCGGGTATATTTTGTGTTTTGTGGAATAAAAAACAGAATTATATTAAAGTTTTATGTCAAGTATTTATTACAATTCCTTTGGCAGTATCTATTTTAAAGTTAAGTTTCAGCATTATTCTATTTTAAATTGGAACTAAATGTGACTAAAATTTACAACCTACAGTGGCGCCATCTTCGTTGCTTAGTTTGTATACATATTTACAATAGAATTGGTCTAGACAAATATATGCAAAACGAGACTATAGTTAGGACCTAAATTGGTTATATTATAAATTAGCTTCTGCCCGCGACTTCGTCCGCGTTCTGGCTTCTTTTCCTTTTTCTCGGCTTCTAAGGGTCGCAACGTGATATTATAGCCTAAACTCGAAAATTAGGCTATCAAATGCAATATTTTTTTTAATCCGACTTGTTCTAGAAATTACCCCAACAAACAAACAAATTTTACCTATTTATAATATTAGTATAGATGAATTGTACAATAATATAATTAAAAGAGTAACAAAGTCTTATAAAATTCGGGCTAACGTGATCACGCCACGTAGGTTTTCGATCAGAGACATATTATTTATATTTCTCTTCGTATCCGCGTAAGATCGGTTTAAATCGTAAATGCAGTTGAAACCAAGGTTCGAAAGATCTTTAACTCTATTCATCTATTCATTTATATCTATTTAGGATTTTAGGGTATATTATCTATTCGTTGGCGCAAATAACCTTACTGTTGTGTATTTCATCATCTGTCTAGCCTCTTCCCAACTATGTTGAGGTCAGCTTCCAGTCTAACCGGATGCTACTGAATACCAGTATTTTACATGGAGCGACTGCTTATTAGACATCCACAACCCAGTTACTGGGTAATACGATTCCCCTTGGTAAGACTGGTCCGAAAGTCTTGACTATGACCCGTAACGACTGTCAAAGATCCACGAATCACAGCCGGCACCAACAGCTTAACGTACTTTCCGAGGCACGGAGGGGTCTTGGTATATAATAAAAATGGTCACCCATCCACGGACCAACCTCGGCAAGCGTAGCTTAACCTGATCAATCGACCCGTGTGCCTGTTATTACTTAGCCACAAGCCCCTCTTACTGTTATTTAATTCTGGTTAAGTTTAACCATTATACAGCATCAATGTTGGCCGTTAGTCACTGCGAATTTTATAGGAATAGGCTTTCTAACGGAATATAGTCTATAAATGAACTTAATGTTTTAAGCAAGAAAAGTGTATAACTATTGGCTAGTCAATTCGGTGATTTGTATAATAGGAACAGTGGTTGGGTTTTTTTTTTCTAATTTTGGCACTTACTATCTCAATGGAAGCTTTATTTAATATATATATTACATAGTCGTCGTAAATGTATCCTAGTGCAAGGGCCTGGATACAGGCCAAACTAAAGGCTAAAGTAATACACATTAAAAAGAATGCTTGTTTGCTAGTAAGTAGTATACTTATTTATTTATAACATACTCTTTGTGTTCTTTTAGGTAGCATCTACTTGAAATTAGCATGTTTTTGAGCTACTACATAGCATATGTATACCAGCTTTAACTCCTGCTATTTTTACTACAGATGAAATAAGAAAGAGTTAGCGAAAATGACAGCTGTCAGATTATGTTGCCCTTTAAAAGCATGCTAAAACATATGCTCACTAACTTGACATTGGTAATATCTCTCATCTTTTTCATACTTAGCTTGTTGGTAAAAGATAGCCAAAAGTTTAGCCCAATCGATGCCAACTTCAATTCCTATCTAGTTTTTTTTTAGCTGTCTTCATATTTTATATTTTTCTAGGTAAATTAAAATTGTGTGTGTATACATCAAACATCATCGGTTCAGATATTTACTAGTAGGCAATAATAATAATAATAATAATAATAATAATAATAATAATAGCAGCCTATTTGTCTCCCACTGTAAGGCAAAGGCCTCTTCCCATATAGAGATGCATGAGCACTGATCACCACGCTTGCTCAAGAAGGGTTGGCAATTCATTATTATTATACAAGTAGGCAATACATAAATAATAAAATGATTATAACATAAAGTAGTGGTAACAGTAGTTAAATGAATGTACATGCATACATAAAATGTAATAATAAAACAAATGAAAAGAATTGTATATTTACAATATTTTACACTTTAGTGTGACCTCACTCTAGCCTTTGCTTATCGTCGAACCACAAAACTTTAGCGCCAATGCGCATCGTTAGCATCAAACTACACAAGTTTAGCGCCAAACTGCGCATCTTTAGCATCAAACTACACAATTTTAGCGCCAAACTGCGCATCTTTAGCATCGAACTACACAACTTTAGCGCCAAAATGCGCATCTTTAGCATCAAACTACACAACTTTAGCGCCAAACTGCGCAACTTTAGCGCCGAACTGCGCATCTTTAGCGCCGAACTGCGCATCGTTAGCATCAAACTACACAACTTTAGCGCCAAACTGCGCAACTTTAGCGCCGAACTGCGCATCTTTAGCGCCGAACTGCGAAAGTTTAGTGCCGAACTGCGTGAATTTATCGCCGTTGCGTAACTTTAGCGCCGAACCACCTACATCTATTGTGTATTGATTACAGTTACTTCGGAAACGTCTATGCATAAGCGAGTGTGATATCACTCTAATGTTTTTAAATAATTTTGGAGTGAGAGGCATATTAATGTGAGATTATTTCTCCTAATGGTCCCAGCGGATTTTTTTTCCCATGGGCACAGTCTAAGTAAATGTTTTAACTTCATACACCCGTACGAAAAAAGTGGGGAAATCTAGTATTATTGGTAGATTAGCTTAACTTCTCGAGTTACCACATCAAATAAAAAAATATGATAAACATAATTATGCCGAATAAGGCAATTATTTGCTCACAAATAATTGCCTTATTCGACATATCACATATGGACATATGGTCAATTGAAGAAAGCTTAGATGTAATAGTTAGAACACAACCTATTTACAGAATAAATGATTTGACCATAATAATCCATGCAACGTGAGAAAACCCTAATGTAGCAGACAAACATGAAAGGCAGACTTCCTATGTGGATGAAAAGACCCTGTTTTTAAGCGGGCGAAACCAAGATGTAGTAAAAAAACAATGACTGAACGGAATCTGTGCAAACACTGCGTTTATCGACGTGACAACCAATTCGAAATAACGTTCATGGCGTGACGCCGGGATAGTCCAATCAGAACTAAGGGCTTCTTTCTTTCCAATTTCAAAAGAATCGCCTTCTAGGGCCCGATTCTACTAATTTGCAACGTTACACGTTCAATTGTGTTTCAACAACAGTTCCGTTTCGATTGCCGTTCGATAGTTACCAATAAAGTCATTCTACTATTCTATAAGCAAAATGGAAACTAAACTTAAACCGAATCGTAACGGGAACGTAACAGCGGGTAACCTGTGTGACCAACATTCCAAATAGTATGTTTCAATAATACCACAGAAAAAAAAGTTGAATCTAATAATATTACTAAATACGAATAAGTGCTAATAAAGGTATTTTAAATACAAAAACATATCTAGACCATACTTATACTTTTAGCCTGTAATTTTTTTGTAACATTTCAACTTTATAAATAATAAAAACTCAGAAGAACGTTTCGTTTTCGGCCCCAGCTTGCGAAATCTGTGAAACGAAACATTTCAATTATGTCAAAAAGATAATGATGCGACTAAACGTCACGCTCATGTTCGGTTTTGTAAGCAGAATAGCTTTTGAGATTGTTTCGATCGATCGGTGACTGAACTGAAACGTAACCGCAGTTGGATCGTTGTTACATTAGTGGAATGCGAAAACGCTCAAAAGCCGTGGTTCAGCTGCCATTCAATTGCGAATTTTTAACAATTTTGTTAGTAGAATCGGCCCCCTGATAAACATGCTGCATTATCCTTTTCAAATACTATTGCTGCTTACTTTGTTTTGTGCATTGATGAGAGACCATGGTATAAGGAAAATCGTGTACCTACTCCATCTTAGAGCTCGTCTAAGTCTGTAATTAGTATACGTACCGTAGTGTACGTATACTAATTTAAGTAGTAGGGAGCGTCGTATTAGCTTAGACGAGCTCTACTAGTCTATGGTCGAACTGTTCCGAAGATTACAAGACACTAATTTAAAAGAAGAGGTAGCGCCGAAAACTTAAGATATTATTTACAGAGCAAAAAAAAAACAAATAATATTTACATTCCTGAGGTAATTCAACTAAATTATAAAACTAATTAACTACAACAAAACGGTAATGAAGAAGTTGTGACATCCAGTGATTTTAACCATTATTAATGATGGATTACCACTAGATGCCACAACCCATGAGCAAATTTTGTTCGCAACACAACACTGTCTTTTAGATTGCACATCTAGGTAACTGTCACTTTGACAGCTGTCATCCTTGAGAGGCGCTGTCATTGCACACACCCGCAGAAACCAAAGATGTTGAAACTTAAACTAAGCATTTTTAACATGATTGGCCCAAATGTAATAAGAATTTCATGAATAATTCGGTTGTAAATCCTAATTCATATAATCTCACTCTTTTTTTAATAATATGTTGACCTGACACAATTTAAATAAATTGACAAGGTATACATAGCCGGGATAATATAAATGTCAATCAGTACGTAATATCATCTTTTATACATTTTTAAATCATTTTAGTTATACTAACTTGCTTACCTACTATGACTGAAAGTTCTACCGAGGTATGAGTTATACTAAAGTATAATGCTTACCGAAAACAGTTTTAATCAGAAGCCAGCGTCTAGTAAATAACACAAAAGTTCACAGTCTTATGAAACTACGTCACTGTCACTCGAATCACTGAGGCTGAATCTGATTCATGCCTTTGCCACTAGATTAAGCCAACTGTCACTTTGACAGCGAATGTCAGTGCCATGATGATTGCCCGGCCAAGTGTGAGTAACTGTCAAGGCTTGGGATCATCAGGGCGTTTCAACTCGTTCTTGCGTTGGCTCAGCTTCTTTTTCATTTCTAGGAGCATTTGTTCGAAGGACATATCATCGTCTCTTCTGATTGGAGGGGGCAGTGTTTGGCCGTGGAAAGCGCTTTCCGTGTATTTGGCTTCGAGACCATCTGAAAGAGAAGAAATCAAAATATTATGAATGAATATGTAGATATTGTAAGATTACGATAATTTTACTTGTCACAAACTAACATTCAAATTGTGCCAAAAATATTAAATTAACGACCAAATAGTTTCCCTACTAGGTTGAACCAAATACATACATTTAAGCTGTTTTTTCTCAAATACAACCAGATAATTTCGAATAATATTTTCTAAGAGTAATTTAGTCACAACATTACAAGACATCCTAGTAGTCTCAAAAGATCTGCTTCTAATACTTTCTGCAAGATCCGAATGGATAATAATAATATCCAACATTGTTCACACACGGTCATCTGAACCCAAACTAAGCAGAGCTTGTACTATGGAAATCAGATAACTGATAAACTACATACACTACTTTTTTTTTGTAAATACATACTTATATAGATAATTACACCCAGACTCAGGACAAACAGACATGTTTATGCACACAAATGTTTGTCCTGGATGGGAATCGAACCCACCTGCGGCATGATAGGCGGTATCTTAACCAACCACGCCATCTGGCCTGTCAATGGATGTTATCACATTATCTATAATATAAAACAAAGTGAGGTTTGTTCGAACACTTATAACTCGAGAACAGCTGGACCGATTTTCATGGTTTTTGATTTGTTGTATTTGTTTCCATCCCGAATAGCAGAATAACTATTGAAACATCGGAAAAATACACGAAAAATAATTATGAAGATTCATTTTCTCATATATCAAATTTGGACATGACAACGTCTGTCCGGTCAGCTAGTGTGCAATATAGAACAAATTGATGACTTTAGGGACTAATTGGCCTTCTTCTGGGAACTTCTTTTTCATACATGCTTTCACAGCCTATACCGAATTAACTCTTGTAAATATTAAATCATAACAGCCACACGGGTTGATGGAAGGTTAAGCTAAGCTTGCCGCGGTCGGTTTGTAGATGAGTAGAGATCCATTACAATTATATCAAGGCCCCTCCGTGCCTCGGTAAGCACGTTGAGCCGTTAATCTCTGTCATACGTAGATCTTTGACAATCATTATGGGTAGTCAGAAGCCCAAGTCTGACAGTCTTATCAAGGGGTATCCTGTTATCCGGTAACTGGATTGTGAAGTTCAGATAGTCAGTCGCTCCATGTAAAAAAAATGGTATTCAGCTGCATCCGGTTAAACTGGAATCCGACCCCAACATAGTTGGGAAAAGGCTGGGCCGATTGATTGAATTCCATAAACTCACCAAGATCAGCGTAACTCTGCCTGCAGAAGGCGCGCCTCCCTCCGAAGCCGACGTCATACTGCGGGAAAGTGCTCGAAGCCTCCACTGCTGACCAGGCATCGCGAGCGCGCTGGTACGTTACGAAGCCGTAACGAGTACTAAAAAAACATAAATATAACATAATAAATATTTATTCAGAATTAAAATTGATAAAATGTTAACACCAAAATCTTAAGAGGCTACCGAGCGCACAGTGGCGCCCTCATCGTTTGTTTTGTTATTTCTTTTAATTTAAAAAGAAAATGCAGAAAATAATCACGTACGTAAGTACTCCACAAGACTATACGTTATTATTATTAGGTACAAACAGTAGTTTTTATATTGTTAAGTTTTATTGTAATCATTAAAACGGAAAAAGAGGCCACCATTTCCCTTTTTAATGATTACAATAAAACTTAACAATATAAAACTACTGTTTATAATAATAATAACGTATTATCTTGTGGAGCACAACTTAACGTGCTCATTTTCTGCATTTTCATTCTAAAATAAAAGAAATAACCAAACAAACGATGAGGGCGCCACTGCGCGCTCGGTAGCGTCTTAACACATTAACTGCTGAATTATTTGCGAATTTGTTCCAAATGCTGCTTTATGATACAAACTTGTCCCAAGTGCGGCGAGACGCTTATGTGTGTTTGAAAATTTTCGAGTTTTATGAGTCATAAAACAATTACGCCAATAACAATAGAGATGCACAAAAAACCCACAGGTGCGGCGCGCCGCACTCGAAGGAAATTGTATGGACGCGCATAAGCGCCGCTAGCACATGGTGAACGTTCGAAAATCGCGCATGCGCGTTGGCCGCACATGACATGTTAAGGAGGAGATTGACTTGTAACGTTTGTTTGTAATGTATGGAGTTTATAGAACGCATTGCAGTAGTCAGTGCAACGAGCTGAGCCGCTCGATGCGAGCATTGCGAGCGCATGTTTACGAACAAGTCAGTGCAGTTTGAGTCAAGTGCTCGAAGCGAACGTTCGCCACGTATAGTGTATAGAGTTTTGTAACCAAGCTCGCCTCGGATGATACATTACAAACAAACGTTACAAGTCTCCACCTTTAGAGAGAGAAATGTGATCCGTACCCATCCTCCTTGCTATGAAGCCGCACCTCCAGCACATGTCCAAACTTGGAGAACTGGTTCTTCAATGTGAGCTTGGTGACGTCCTTCTCCAGGCGACCCACGAACACTATCCGACGCTCTTCCACTGGCGTGTTGCTTTCTCTGTAATGAGACACAGTGTTAATGCTGGTGCGAAAAAAACGGTATTATTGTTTCTTTATTTAGGTACAGACGCCAGCAGGTCAAGCTACCCGAAACTGTCAAATTTTCCCAATCAACCTTGAACTTAATGCTTTAGCGATAGAGTTGAAAATCTATTAGAGAAATTTGACAGATTGCAGTAGCTTGATGTGCTGGCGTCTGTACATCGTACAAGGCAGGTGTGAGTGGAAACGCCGGGAAGGCACGCAATTCAGAAAGGTCAAGTGCGTAGTACTCGCAACCGGCGTGCGTGTTTGACCAGATGTATGAACATAAACGAGGCAAAAAGAATTAAGTAAGGATCGTACTAGGTGACGTTCTGTATTTTCTGCCTACACCAATGGGAAGAAAGCGTGAGTTTATGCATGTACGTAGTGTTTCTTTCTTCCAATTAGCCAGGGAAAAGAGTTTCGATGTAAAACCCAGTTTAAACAGGGCAATAGAACTGAATGGCTGCCGCACCAACTGTTATAAACATGTAGGGAGTAGTAGTAATACTTTATATCCAATCGTTTATGAGTAGGAAGCTTTATATTATCCTCATTGTGTAAGTATCCAACTATCCATTACAAAAGTGGTGAAGAAACTTTAGGTTTTTTTATTATTATTTAAAACTACAGTCGACTCTCGATAACTTGACACTCGATAATTTGAATCTCTCGATAGTTGAATTTTTTTTCTGATTCCTTTAAAAATACTCGATAAATTGAATAAAATCAATGTTAATTGGTCCTCTCGGTAATTTGAAGAACAGTATCTTGCCCGTCAACATGCAATAATTTGAAGTCCGGGCTTCCCTACTCTCTATAATTTGAAGCATTTATCATGCACCTTCTGTTTGTTTATATACATGGACAGACCTGTCTATTGTTTACATAAATAGGATATGAGTGAGTTTACAGTTCGCATTCCAGTCTACCTTTGAACGTTAAAGTGATTCAGTCACCTTGTTTACTGGATTTTTTTCCCTTCCTCTTGAATATTAAAACTCCTGTTATTTTGAACTCTTGGTAATTTGAAATTTTTCTCTGGGCCCTTGAGTTTCAAATTATCGAGAGTTGTTTTCAGGACGATGACTAATGATGTGAAAAATCGGATGTTTTTTTTTTATACTTACTGCTTTATAATTTTTAAATAATAAACGAGTTTAAAATGAATGCCGATTTTTATTTGCCCTACCATCCCACAAACATAGAAAAGTTGTATGTTAGAAATCCATTCAGATTGTCCGTTTGTAAAAAAAAAATTGTCCAATAATAAATCCATATTTTGAACGAAAAAAAAATTGTATTGGGCACGAGTAAACCCACTACTGAAGAGACCAAAGTCATGCTCATAGCAATCCGACCACCAACCCTTGTCGCAAAGTTAAACTTAAGATACTGACAGCGCGGTCACTGTCGGAATAAATAGAAAAGAAAGAAAAGCACGATGACATTAAAATATGAAGCAATTATCTATTTACTCATAAGAGCTTGTACTATGGAAACCAGATAACTGATATACTACATACACTACTTTTTTTTGTAAATACATACTTATATAAATAATTACACTCAGACTCAGGACAAACAGACATGTTCATGCACACAAATGTTTGTCCTGGATGGGAACCGAACCCACGACCTGCGGCGTGATAGGTGGTATCTTAACCAACCACGCCATCTGGCCTGTCAAGACGTTCTTGTTATTAAATGAATACCAAAGTCGTTGATACTTAATACAGATATTTTAAGGTTAGTTTACCGTTAATTTGTATCGAATTTTTTTTCCGTATTTTTGTAACAACCAAGTTCTGAGAAGTATGTTCATGATTGACACAATTATATTTTTCCGCTCCCACAAACTACACTGGGTGACTAATTTGACGTATCTCTTCCAGCACGTGGTAGTGTGACCCATTTGCAACAATTAAGCACCCCATAAAGCCTAGACGAAAATTCATGGGATTCGAAAAACCCAATTTAAACTCTCAAATTTAATGTGCTTTATTGATATTCAATTGGGTAACTAACACTTTATCAAACCTTTCGATGTAAACAAACTTTCTCTAACATAAAACAGTTAGTTAAATGAAAAAGTTTATTAACCATTTACAAAAAAAAATCTACGTAAGTATATGAAATTTGACACCAGTTATCTCAAAAAAAAAAGTACGCCATTAAACGTACAAATTACGGAGAAGAAAATTTTCATTCAATTATATATCTAACTAGGTACAAAGGTAAAAAAAAATATTTAGAGATGCCGATGAAACAGTCGATAATGCTGGCAAAGGTCGAATTTGAAAATTGTTGAAATATTTGACAGGCCAGATGACATGATTGGTTAAGGTACCGCCTATCATGCCGTATGTCGTGGGTTCGATTCCCATCCAGGACAACATGTGTGTGCGTGAACATGTCTGTTTGTCCTGAGTCTGGGTGTAATTATCTATAGTATAAGTATTCACAAAAAAAAAATAGTGTATGTGGTATATCAGGTATTTGTGAGCTTAGCATGCCCACTTGTCTATCTAAGAGTAGACAATTTTTTATATACAAAGTGAAATAGAAATCCTTGTATAATTTACCTTTTTGTCTTTCGTTTCTAGCGATCTTTGCCTAGGTCCTTTTTTATGTAGACTATTTCGAAAAAAGTGGTCTAGGGTAGTGAAGACAATTTGATTTTGTAAGCGCCATGCTAAAGACAGTAGAAAAATTTCTACTTGACGGCCGCAAAGTATATACGGTTATCTACAAAATCATATTATTTTTCCCTCTTCTTTTGCTTATATCTCGAATACGGAGTGTCCTATCGCAAAAATAATGAAAATTTCAACCTCCTTTATTTAGAAAACCCATAAACCCCCAAAACTCTACATGTAGATAATAATTTTTCATATTTTCCGTACAAAAAGTGAAAAATTCCATATATTCCATATAAAACACGTTGAAAATCGCATCTTCTCCGGCGATACGGGCTCGCCTCTGCAGTTGTATTTATATGCGTGTCTTAACATTTGTAAAAATTGAGAATTAAACAGAAAAAAGAAATCCTAGGAAAAAACAAAGAACTCTGAATCGAAGTATGTAAAAAAGTGAATATCGTAAAGTGCAGTTGACTCTTTCTACTTTGTTGCCGTCGTACTGTCTACACGGTAACGTCATTTTTGTCTACTGGGACCCCCGTCAGGAACTAAGTTCCTTCTCACGTATGATTTTTAAAAAAATCGAGGAACAACCCCAAAATTTTATTGCTTTCAAAGATAATTTTGACGACCGTTAGGTACCTAAAGCGTTACTTAATACAGTGAGAGAAAAAATATTCCTTCCTAACTAAAAAGTGTAAAATAAAAAAAGTAAATTTAAAAAATCTAAAACCCGACTGCGTAAAAAGTTAACTTTAAAAAAGATGGAAACAAGATGACCTATTTTGTCTCCAAACAAACTCATGCAGTCGGAGGCAGTAAATTTAGCCAGACCTATTTGCCTCCGACTAACGTAAGAAAATTTGAATTTCGCGGGCTACCTGCTTTCGCCTTAACAGTTTTGTTCAAATTGGGGTAACTCTGCGCCTTATACAAGTCCTTACTCATCTTCTAACTTCTGTGTTGGTAACTTTTGAAATGAAATTAGTTTGTATGTGTTCCGCTGCATGTATTATTCTTTGCCTCAGTACTTCTACTGAAGACATCAGTATCAAGTACACAAGACTTTTCATATGACCCAAAACATAAAAATCTAGAAGACAGTAAGACAACCTCGCAGAAACTAAGTGAACCGTGACAAGTGAAAATTTGGTTACATCGAAAGGTTCGATAAAGTATTAGGTACACAATGGAATATCAACGAAGGCCATTAAAGAAAGTTTAGAGGAAAAAAAAAGTGATATTTAGTGGCAAATTCTGGGAAATTTTAAAAAATACCTAAAAACTGGGTTTTCTCGAATCCCATGAAGATTCGCCTAAACTTCATGGGTTGCTCAATTGTTTCAAATGGGTCACACTATCACGTCCTGGAAGGAATACGTCAAATTCCAAGTCACCCTGTATAGATTTGGCAATATTTTTTTTAAGAACCTTTGAACATTTGCCTCTTGTAAGCGCCTTAATACGAAGAACTCACCTATCTTCCGAACTATAACTCCTATACCCCTTTTGATTATAAATCTCATCTCGTTGGTATGGACTGCAGGATCCTCTCGACTTCCTGGAGCTGGTGGATGATGAACTGGATCCAGACGACGATGAAGAGGAAGAGGATGATGAGCTGGAACAGTTAGTTGGAGATTAAATTGTGATCAAATTTCTGAAACATTATTTTTATTGTTCCACCAAGGAAAATTAAATAAAATAATGACTTGATTGATTAGTCAAGCAATTATGGCATTGGACAATAGACTACTATTGTCAAATGCCATAATTGCTTGACTTTTGGTCGATTGGTTCGCTAACCATACACAATATTGACAAATAGATTTACCGGCTAGAAATCAATTTAAGTATTTAAAAAAAAAAGAGTAAGACCTATTCTACAGGGTCTCCAGATAGCTACTATAAATAAATAAAAATCTTTATAACTTATCAGTCCATAAGTAGTCAGTGAATTAGATGAATCATTGATTTCTAAAAGGGCACTTGGAAGGAAGGAATACGTGCCAAGTGCTGTTTTAGAAACCATCGATTCAGTTACAGATTGTACTTATATGCCATGTTAGTGTTATTATAACCATCCCAACCATTTTCCAACTTTAGCGTCCATGAAGTATTGTATTTGTTTCGTCCATGTTTACCTGTCAATAAACAAGGAACTTCATAGGCGTGCTATGTCAAAGGTAAAACAAATGGTTGGAAAGAGTATAGTACTAAATTTTTTTAAGCTGTCCCAACATGGGAGTCAAACACAAGTAACGGAATGTGGGTGAACCTTAGACAGTTAGGTTATGGGG
This sequence comes from Dicycla oo, assembly GCA_948252095.1. NCBI lineage: Eukaryota > Metazoa > Arthropoda > Insecta > Lepidoptera > Noctuidae > Dicycla > Dicycla oo. The sequence continues at coordinate 4,574,732 of OX411732.1, read as the reverse complement.
AAAGGAGGGTTTGGTTTCCGCACTTAGTCCTTCGAGTGGACCACTGTGCGTGAGCCATGGCCGCCGTCAGTGAGTTATTCACCACACCATAGACAGTACACCTCTGCCTAACCTTTCGAAGAATACAGGTGTGATGTTATGACAATTTACTTTCTTACGGGTATCTATAGCACTGTTTTTTTCTAAATTCGAATAGAATTTCTACAAAATAATCTGGCTGTTAGTTTCAACGTAAATGTATATAATCCAGAGGTAATGAAATAGGAAAGAAGAAAGAAAGAAAGAAAGAAAGAAAGAAAGAAAGAAAGAAAGAAAGAAAGAAAGAATAACATTTAAACAGGAGAGGACATAATAATACAATATAAGGTGTACCAGAAAGGTGTGGTGTAATTTACAAAGCTTCAATACCTACTGGACCGAAATGTATTTGGGACGGCTTTTTTATTTTTAGTGATTACGATGTTGGTCTCATAGAGAAAGTTGTTCAGTTTGATGGTCTGTAACACACCCTTTTTGACCACACCGTTCTGATACAAGGTGTAAGTCTTTCAAGAATTTTTAACATTTGTATTTCGCCATAAATTCCTCAAAGAAGCCATTCGAAATGAACTCTCCACCTACTACTTTCTGTTCGATCCTCCTAAGCACGTGTACATTCACGTGTCGCTCGCGCCAGTCGACCGACACCCTAATTACGTAATACTGTCACAAAAGGAAGCTTTATGCGTATTTTTTTCAAGTTTGATGAAGCTTTTTACACGCGTTCTTCCCATGGAGGGTAGGCAAAAATTTGGTTGAGCAGTGGTGGCCCAGTGATATCGGCCCCGACTTACCGAGTTGGGTCGTGGGTTCGAAACCAAGCAGGGAAGTAGCTGACATGCCATTGTGACATTCACCAATCAGAAGTTGTTATGGCTTACGGCATGCAAGCTACTTGCATACTTTTGTGTAAGTTACAGGCATCTGTATTCTCGCCCTTACTTTGTGTAATTTATTTCATTACCACTAATCTCAAAACGGTGAAGGAAAACATCGTGAGGCCCCTTAGCGTTGCCATTCGTCCGGATAAAGCCGGACAGTGTTAGGCTTTTGACTGCGTCCAGCCCGTCCGGCTTTTTATATCTATCGTTCAGTCACTCCAGTCAGAAACAAACGAGCGAGAAGAGACTCGTTGACTCGCCAAGACACGCAAGTTCACATACTACCTACATATTCTGTGTTACTATCCGCAGCCGCGCCACCCCCGATTGACACCGAGCCAAAAACCTTTTGAACAAACTCATAGCGTTCTCCGCTGATAATGTTGCTACTAACTTTGGTGGGAGACAGAAGATGAGGAGGCTAAAAAAATGTTTATTTGAAACTAAAATCCCTCACAAACAACCAAAACAAACTTGGAATTTTCTTGAAAAATATGTTTTATTAAAATTTCCATTTTAGCGTCCGGCTTTGTGACTCAAAAATTCGGCTTTTATATGTGTGTTTTATTCGATATTTTTGTAGCAGTAGGAACATTAAGGCCGATTATGCTCATACTATGCCCTTCTGGGAAGTTTATTTTATGAAGTTTTTTTGTACAGAACAAAGTAATTAGGTTTACTTATGTTGTATTTTAACAAATAACATTTAAGGAGCCTTCAGTACTGGCGATACATAGACCGCGTTTCTCAGTTTAATTGCAATGTTATGGGATAGAGAGCATGTGAATCAACCGACTGAAATGATAGCTATAGACATCTGCCTGCCTTTGCCCAACGATGTTGGGGTCGGCTTCCAGACTAACCGGATACAACTGAATACCAGTATTTTACATGGAGCGACTGCCTATCTGATCTCCATAACCCAGTTACTGGGTAATACTCAGTTACTTCTTGGTAAGACTGGTTGTCACTTTCACGCTTCTGACGACCCTTAGCGACTGTCAAGGATCCACAAATTACAGCCGGGACCTACGGCTTAACGTACTTTCCGAGGTACGAAGGTGTCTCAGTATGTAAAGATCCACCCACCAACCCATCCACGCACTTACCGCGGCAAGCATAGCTTAACCAGATCGATCGACCCGTGCGGCTGTTAATTACTTAGCCACGAGCCTCTGTGTCTATGTCGAAATGAAAATAAATGTTGCCACCCTCTTTGGTAGTCCGTTAAAAATTCAATTTATTGCTTAGACAGCTCACAGAATATAAATATAGCAAAGATTTTCCGATTCTATTCGTAACTTAGATCTCATGATCAATTACTAGCTATATTATAGCTATCATTTCAGGGACTTTTGGCTAAGTATGTAATAACAGCCGCACGGGTCGATCGATCAGGTTAAGCTTCGGCTGCCGCGGTTGGTCCGTGGATGGGTGACCATCTTTACCAAGAACCCTCCGTGCCTCGGACAGCACGTTAAGCCGTTGGTCCCAGCTGTCATTCGTGGATTTTTGACAGTCGTTACCGGTCGTCAGAAGCCCGAAAGTGACAACCAGTCTTACCAAGGAGTAACCGAGTATTACCCAGTAACTGGGTTGTGGAGGTCACATAAGCAGTCGCTCCGTGAAAAATACTGATATTCAGCTGCAACCGGTTACACTGGAAGCCGACCTCAACATAGTTGAGAAAAGGCTAGGCAGATGATGACAGAGATAAAAAGACATTCTAATTTTTCATGTAGATAATCTTAAAAAGAAATAAAATTAAGTATATAAGTTAGCTCAAACACGGACGTATTTACTTCTACTTGAGATACATTTACCTATCTATATTTAGCTACAAAACAATTATAAGGAAAACTATGGAACTATAAAGCTGCAATGTGTAAACTGTAATACTAATACCTAAACATTTTAATGGATGTGCCTATGACCTATTTTAAGACAAGTCACCAGCAGTCAGGTAATTCGTGACACGCGTATTTCCGGGTTCCCGGTAGCTAGGAAGCTATCCTTCTATTTACTATTGCTAAAGAAAATGTTTTATGACAATTATGAAGATTTTTACTGAGATAATGAATTATGATGAATCATGGCCAACAAGATATTTTGGCAATCCATGATCTCTAGAATTGTTTATGCCAAAACGTATACAAAAGCAACCAATCCTGTTGTTTATGTAAACCCTGCAATTATTGTAGAACATCAAACTTAAACTCAAAAGCATTTGTTTCTATTAAACCAATTGTCAAAGCAATTCAAAAGTGCCTGTTGTAATTGGTTGTTACGATCAGTCAGTCAGTTAGTTGCCCAATTGCCCATTTCAAAACGTAGATCTCGACGCTGGTCATCACGCTTGTTGTAAGCCTCGAAGGGTTAGACAGAGGTGTACCTATAGTGCACCCACATTTCGCCAGTTATTTTTAAGGCGAAAGCCTCAGGGTGGCCCACGAAATTCAAATTTTCTTAGGTTTTTTTGCAATTTACAAGTCAGTATTAGGTTGTACGTTGATCAAAATGTAATTCGCGGCCGCAACAAATATGTATTTACATAATTATAATCAATAAAGTGATCAATACACCTCTTTAAGACCAGGTAATCCTAACGAATGACTATTTCATGAAATTTTGACATTTGAGGATTATACTAACTTAAGAAGTTGTATTACTGATACTAATGATTATAATTCTATATATGCTGTGGATAACGTTGTGAGTTTCACATTTATATAATATCTTTGTTTATATTACTTGCGCAGATATAATGTGTTACTGTTTGTTTGTCCCAAATAAATAAATAAATAAATTCTGTAAATACATATTTGTTACGGTCGCGAATCATACTTTATTTAACATACAACTTAATACTGACTTGAAAATCGCAAAAAATGTAAGAAAATTTGAATTTCGCGAGCTACCCTGACGCTTGCCCCTTAAGTCCCATGTAATAGCGGGCGAGCGTATTGCCATCAACCGGGCACAAATACAGACTCCAATCACAGTTTGCCTGATCTGAGAAAGGAACCCAGGTCCTCATGCTTGTCAGTAGCGCTTGCGACCACTAGACCAACGAGGAAGTCAAGTCATTATTGTAGAAAATTATAAAATCAACAAAAATATATCGAATGTTTTACACATCACATTCTTTTACTGTGCCGAAAAGCACTACCGACAGTGATTACCACATGTGGTTCTAATAATCACTAAAATAAAACGGTGACAAAACTCGCCAGGAGTTCTAAAAACTAGGACGAATCAACACGTGTTTTATTTTCTTTTTATGTAACTTTAATTAACCTATTATGTCATTCTTTTAGATACTTAATGCACGACAGAAATAATAATACACAATATTATTGAGATTAAATATACAGGGAGACAATTCGAGACAGGGTAGTATATTTGACAAGGGAATGGAAATATAACGAAATTGCTAAATGCAGTTTGTAATATCTAACGCTCCTAACAATGTTCTCCGATGGGTTTTTTTTTTCTTTAAAACCGTGTAAATGGCCTATAAGAGACTAACTACACTTATTTAGCTCAATTCAGCTTTTGTCCATAGAAAACACCAGTTTCGTCCAGGAGATGCGTACGCATCCGTTCAACTTTCTGCATCTGATCGGATGCGTACGCATCTTCATAAAAAAACTCGTGTTTTCTATGGACAATAGTTAAATTGAGCTGAATTAGTGTTGTTAGTCTAGGAACTAACGACACTAATTCAATTAAGTTTAGGACCTTATCTCAAAATTCCTCCCTGTAAATAAATCGCTAAAGCAAAATGCTTACCTAGAGGACGAATCCGAGCTTTCCGAAACCGTGGGTTTCCTCAATGGCGGGGTCATTGACTTCACAATTTTCCTATCATTCCTATCATTGCCGTTCGTATGAGGACTTGGCTTCGTCTTCTTGGCAACAGGACTCTTCGATCGAGTCTCTGTAGGCCTTGAACGAGATCTAGAGCGGTTTGAACGATCGCGTCTAACTGATGGTGAACGTCTTTTGTGGTATGGAGATCTGGACCTACGTTTCCTTTTATAAGGAGAGTTTGATCGTCTGTATCTCCTGTAGCGACCACGCGACCTTGAGGGACTGCGACTACGACTGCGACTGCGACTCCGCGACCGTCTTCTACGACCGCGCGACAACGACCTCGATCGTCTTCTGTACTTAGAATCGTATCGATCCCTCGATCTGGACCTCTTCTCTTTCGTTTCCATTCGTTCTGTTCTCACTTCTTTAGGTTTAGATACTCTATCATCTGGTTTCGTCTGCTTTACTTGACGTTCGTCGTTTATACGCGATGGGCTTTCATCGCTTGATAAAGACATGTCACTGTCGTTTCTCTTTCTGCTCACTGGGCTTGCTCTTTCTTTAGGTATTGAGGCTAAGATTGGCAGCTCAGCGAATTCAGCCAATGGGTCAGTTTGTACGACCATGCTGGAGAATCCTGGTTTACTTCTGTGCTTTCCTAAATGTAGGATGACTTTGTCTTCGCCGTGTTCAGCCTTGGGATCGTATTCTCTAACAATCGTTGTTTTTACAAATTTGAAATCGCGTTTCTCTTGTGGTGATCTAGGTTTCAAGTGTCTGTCATCATGTTTGTCAGCCTCTTCGGGCGCTTTCTTCATGACTACATCTTGGATACTAGAGAATAGAGAATTGCTTAATATTTTAGTCTCAACTTGTTTCCCCACACTTTTCAATGTTGCTGTTATATCTCTGTATCGTTCTTTGTCTATTTTTATGTCCGAATGCTTTTTCTCGTCAATAGGACTCCTTTTGTCTCTCTTCACATTATCAAATACATTCTGTTTCAGTACATGATCAGACTTTTTGATTTTGAAATTAATCATAGATTTGGATTCAGCTGTCGGAGATGTAGCTTTTATTACGTTCTCCACGTGCGTTTCAATAACGTGACTGAACAAATTTTCCTCAGTATTTGTTCCTATACTGACAAGAATAATTTCTTCGTAATCAGCTGACAATTGGGGCTTTTCCATAGGCACTGGCAGAACTTCTGGTTGACTCATTCCTACAATTTTCATCATTTCGGCATCACTTATCAAAGGTTGCAATTGCAAATTCTCAACTTTAGGTATCTTACTCATTACAATATCTTCATCTCTCTTTCTCATAGCCTCAGCCTTTTGTTTCTTACTATTCATCAAAATTTTCCTAGAAGCCTCTTTGATTGGGTCGAAGAATGTTTGTTCGTTGTTCACTTTGATAGAAGTGTTTAGTAAGCCGTTGGGAGGAGTCTGTATTATTGGACATTTGACCACTTTGTCGAGTAAAGGACTAGGCATGTCTGGGAATATCGCCTCTGGACTCACGGTCGCAGAGCTGTTATTCGAACAGACGCCTCTTCTCAATTTATATTCCTGTAGATTAAGTTTCTTTCTCTTCAGAGGTTGTTCAGCCTCCTTTTTAATAGCAACTTCAAGCATATTCAGTTCGTCGTCAAACGGTCTCTTTTCCGTTTTGGGTTGCAGCGCCTGAGGTATCTGAACGTCGTGCTTATTACTAAACAATGCTGTATAAAAGTTTTCATTTTTCGGACGGGGTTCTTCCTTTACAGTAACAGTCTCTACGTTATTTACAATTTTACCTTTGCTCCTATCTAATTCTTTAATATTTTTCTCCTGTTTTTCTACATTGTTCGTTTTATCACTAACACTATTTTTACACTTGTCTATATTTTTATCTTTCTGAGAGTCTACGTGATCACAGTTTAGTATAACTTCAGATTTATTTTTAATAGTTAACTTAATGCTACCATTAGAATTTTGACTACAATTATCACTCGCTTTAGAAGCACTTTTGATCATCACAGAACTGTTAGATTTATCTTTAAAACTATCGGGCGCACTGTGAGGTGGGGACAGTTTTTTACGGCAGTTCGACTGTACTGGCGGTTTTACACTCGGCTTTACACTAGTCTTCTTTTTAGCGTCTATATCGTCTGGTTTAGTTACTTTTTTGTTTTTAGCATTATTGTCAGTCTCCTCGTCACTACTGAGATGGTACACTACTTTTTTGCTTTTACACGACCTATGTCTTGAGTTCAGTATTCTGCTATTGCTAGACAACACTTCCGGTTTGAGAAGGCTCTGTCCGCCCTTGAGGTTGGGCAGACTGTGTCGCTTTTTCGACGAACAGTAGTCGTGATCCGAGTGGACAGGACTTTGTGACCGCCTGACGGTAGTGTTAATTGGCGTCGGCATCTGTAATAACGTATTGCGATTGAAAGTGTCCTTTAACTTGACCTGAGAAGCAAACAGGACATTAAGATACTTACCAGTATTTGCCGCATTTTATTCTTGTTTAGCTGCACGCCCGCGTCTTGAAGCCTCATACCGTTTGTCAAAGCGTTCTTATTGAAACTCTTGATTTTTGGATCTTCAGTTTTTACTACGGGTATCGCCTTTTTCTTAGTGTTAAGTTTTTCAGTAGCTTCAAACTGTTCCAGTAAAGAGTTCAAGTTGTTCGCTTCGAGAACCGGTATGACAGTATCGTTGCAAGACTCTACGTCCACAAAGTCTTCCAATTCACCCTTTGTATCTGCTGTATTTTCCTTCTTTATAGCTGTTTTCTCTATACAGAAATCTAAGACAGTTGGTATTGGGGTAGATGTTCGCTTTAGTGGTGATAAATCTGCTATTGGTGGTGCAGTTTCAATGGTAGCTTCAAGTGGCCTTTCAATTTCCATATCTTGATGACTCAAATCATCTTCTTCGGGTTCAGCCTTAGGTTCTGCTTTGTTGTTGGTTATTAGAAAGCTGTTTACGTCTTCCTCTGTCAACGTTCTTGGCATGTCATCACTTTTATTAGCATTATCTGATTTGTCCTTGTCGTTGTCAAAAGTAAGGTCAGAGAGATCTATGTTCAAGTCTTCAAAGCTCATGCAAGTTTTTACGTCATCAATGTCCATGCAAATATTCGGCATGGGGGACTGGGGAACCGAACATGACTTTTGTATATGTCTCAATTTGGTGTATGTCATGTCTTCTAATAGATACCGTTTAAGTTCTTCGATGTTAGGTAGAACTTCTAAATCAGACTCGTTTATTGACACATCTGCATTCTCCGCGTTATCCTCGTTATCATTATCTCCGTCATTATCGGGTTCGTTTTCAGTTTCAGTGTTTTCTTCTGCTTTTTTAATATCAGTAACAAGAAATTCTTCTACATTAGGTATAGGAACTGGTATATGAAACTGTGTGCTCTCTTCTTCAGGTAACTTGTGTTTAATGAAAAAATCGTCGACATTTGGCACAGGTATCGTTTCCTTACCTTTGTCCTTTATAAAATATTCGTCTACGTCTTTCACAACTGGACCGTCTGTATCCAATATGTGTTCGTTGTTATTATTCTTAATGAAATATTCATCGACATTTGAAACTACTGGAGTGTCTAAATTAATGTCTAGACCATCCTGACTTGAATTCCGTTCTTGATAATTGACTTCTCTGTCGTCACCATTAATGCCCTCTGCCTCAATGTCTTTTTCACTGATAGCATAATCTACTGTATCTATATCGTCATCAGAAGAAGCTTCGATTAAGTCTAAATCGGGGTTGACTGTGTAAACAGTGATGACATCATAATCATGGCCTTCCACTAAAGAATTGTCTTCTATACTGTTGGAGCCGGTCATTTGTATATTATGGTGTAAATTTGAATGCATAACATCGTTGTCATCATCGACTTCGATAGTTTCGTCGTCATCATCGTCGACATTAACTTCGTGTACTACTATAGCTTCTTCGAGTTCCTCGCCGCTGTCGTCTGCATTCTCTTGCAATCCATTTTCTTCCAAATCTTCCATACTTTCTTCTAGACCGGAACTTTCGTCGTCCGAACTAGTGTCTTGACTTGATTGTGTTATATTCATCTGAAATTAATGAACCAAAGTTTATGTTCGAACGTTACTTGGAAACTGTTCTACAAGTGTACTGCAAGCATAAACTCATATTACAGAAAAGAAATCTGTACTCACAGTCTGATTCTGGCACCAATCGCCATTGCTGCTATCGACAGAATGCCTCGGCTGGGGCACGCTGATCTGCGGGTATTCGGGGCTATTCTGGTTGCAGCTGCTTTCGGAAGACAGGGAGTCACTCTTCATATGGAGGATCTTGTGGCCGATGGGACGAAAACGCGCGTGGTGATACGTATTTAAGATGTGCGACTCCATGTCTGTGGAAGATGAGGCTAGATATAGTATTATAGCGTTTATTGTACAAAAAAAATGTGTGCGTGCAATCTGTGGAGCTGGTTATATGGATAGCTGTAAACCTCTGTTTAAAAAATTCAATATATTACCATTACCATGCATATATGTCAAAGAATTGTGTCTATTTGTTCGACAACATCCAGAATATTTTATTAGGCATAGAGATGTAACTAAAAGGAATGTTGCCTCTAGAGATAAACATAGGATCTGCTTGCCACAATGCAAGCTTGATTTATATAAAAGGAATTCGTTTATAATGGCTATTAAGGTATACAATAAATTACCAAACGCCTTAAAAGATCTATCTTTACCTATGTTTAAAAAAAAGTTGATTCAATGGTTGACGGAAAAATGTTTTTACAGTATCAATGAATATATGTCTTATAACGAACGCAAAGAAAGGAAGTAATGTCAATTTTTGTTTATGTTTAAATTATTATTCTATTTTTATTTTATTTTTCTTTTATTTTTTTTTTATTTTTTTCTTCTTTTTTGACATTTTAACAATATCCATGGGAAGTTCAATAAATACGTTTATTTTATTTATAAAATTGACATTAACTATTATTTTAATATTGACATTTTTCAATAGTCATGGACATTTCATTTATTGTATAGAATTTGACATATTATAGTGATGAGATATTGGTAACTTCTGATTGTAATTAGTTTGACATTTTAACAATATTCATGGACATTTAAATTATTTTATACTGACATTTTATAGTGATAGCAGGTATTGGTATATAACTTCTGATGTAACATTATTATGACATTTTAAATTATTCTATGGTTTGGAAATTAAATACTTACAATTAATTTGTTTAATCAGACATTTTGTAGCAATTAGGTATGAATATGACATTTTAATAAATTTAATGTATCCTGTATAAATATTTGCACACCACAAGTAATGGTAGAATGTAAATGGCACTCATTTAAATTAAGATCACACGACTTTGTATACCTGCATTCTGGCAAATAAATAAATTATTATTATTATTATTATAGTATTTAGAATTTTACTACCTACATTTACAGTAATGTATGACGTGTTTGTTAGACTTAAAGCCTTCTATAAAATAATAACCTAAGGACAGACTAGATTTAGTGTCTAATACATAACAGAAGTACGCTACAGCTGAATTTGATGTGATTTCGCCTCAATTCATGAAGGGAAGTAGTAGTAGTAGTAGAAGTATATTTTTGTATTCAATACGTCAAAAATTATACACATTCGCAATCTTCCAGATGCACAGGTGCTAAATAGAAAAACCGTTATATAATGAGAGCGAGCGAGGTTATTTTTTAAACCATAAACGTAGAAATAAAATAGATAAGGCAAGCTGTCGGCCACTTCCTGACTACAGCTTGGGAAAAAAACGGCAAGAAATAATTCCGTTTTCCGGTCATTAAAATTCTGTTATAACGTTATCGTAAGTTTAAAACAAGTGACGCATTGGATCACGCTAGTGCTCGAAATGTGTTATAGTTCAATAGTAATGGTATCATTGTGTTACAGTAGATTGTCCAGCGCAGCTTTTCGCAACCTTTATAAATGGCGTACGTTTGAGATATTCCTCCAAGGAGTCCACAGCACAAATGCGGCGTCAGCGACGCGTTTGCGCAGTCTACCCTGCCTAAATACATTCGACGAACGCCTTCGCTGGATTAACGCCAGATACGAAGGAACTTTACGGACGTTGGGTAGAATATACGACAAATAGGACACAGAAGCACGATAACTGATTGATCAACAAGAAAATGAGGTCATGTTGAACTCACTGAATATTATCAACCTTAAAAATCCCCCCTTCGCCATGCCCGTAGCACGTTTTAGTAAAAGACACTAAGGCCCGTATCACAGAACCTCACTCAAGACTCAAGCATTACTTCAAACTAGTTTAAAGCCATTTGATTGCGCGGCCCGTGCCGAGCATTCCATACAATCGGTCGGAAGGGCGACAACAGGCCACCGCAGGCCGACTGTTCCCACGGCCTGCCGGGCTGTCCTGGCGCAGTCTAGCCTACAAGAAAGCAGGCCCTGGGACCGCCGCATACGGACCTTACAATTCCTGGTAAAACCCAGCGCTAGTTTGAAATTAATAATGTCGGCCACTTATGACGCCATATCCGTAACAATTGTTTTGGTGAATATAATCTCATAATTATAAGTCGGAAATAGGTATCTGATACATTGTTTTCCCCTGGAGATAAGCGGTTGATATAATAATTATGTATCAAAGAAATACTAGAACTTATTCTGTTGTCCGATAAAAATATTGTGTTAATTCAGGTCATATTTCATAGAAGCCATTTTCAGATATATTGGGCAGCCATTTCGTCGTGACAAAGTAATTTTCACATAAAACACTTCGTTTATTGCATGTGTGTCAAAAATATATTACCTAACCGTCTTTTGTCGAAATATGACCAAATACAGCTGACGCCATTTTATATTTATTTTTTTAATTGGGCAGCATATTTGCCTGTCGCATACCTAACTGGGTTAAAATAGCACAAAACTCGCGGTATCGCGAAAAGTAGATGAAATGGAAGGAGGACTTTACTCGAAGTGGGCTACCAAAAAAACCCCACACCATAAATAGTACCCTCAACAATAAAGGGATCCCTGATGCGTGATTTTTATTTTGCTACGTTAGAATACTTTAAAAGATGCAAACTTTAAAATCGTGGTTACAGATTACGACATTCAGAGAAGCCACACGAGGCATCTAAGCACGCGCCCGGCACGAGATCACGGAAAAAGTTTTCCCTCTGCTTTTAGGACCTCGGGAATTGGACGGCGCGTGTGGTAGTTGTGTAATAATAAAACATTATACCTACAGCATTCAAATGACGATAATAATATACTGCAAACATTAGGAGTCTAAGTTACTCTGTCAGTAAAACAAAAATATAGATTACACCACATAAAGAATACGAGTAGTTTCCGCCCGTAATACAGGGTGTTTGGTGCATCGTGTGCCAAATTGAAATGGTCGACTGGGGGGGTCACCTTCTATCCTTACCGACCCCTAAACACTTCTCATGCCCTGTGGCTTTTTTTTCATCGACTTTTTATTTTTTTATAAAAAAAATACCCAAATTTTGCATTCAATTTCAAAATAAAAAAGAAGTGTAAGTCGTAGACTCTGAATTTTAATTTTATTTAGACGTGTATTGTATTACAGTACTTTTAAATTCAAAATTAGTGACATTAGCCATCCAGTTTTTTTTTAATTTACTCGCAAAGTTTCGGACTTCAATTAAAGCTGTCCATGTTACAGCTATTTACATGGCTATAAAAAAAAAACCAAAAGCGACCGGGATCTTCCAACTCCCTCAAAAACTCTCTAGTCTATCCTCTTGCTAGTGATGTGCCACATGAAATAAAAATCTTTTTACAACTTTGTGAATTCGCTAGAATTGTGAATCGAGTCACAAAATACTAAATTTGAAATTATGATTTAAAAAATATTTTTACTTAAATTATACCTCAAGAACTCATTTAATCTGTTATCTCACTCTTGTAAGGTAAAATCTGTCTCGTATCTCTCTTTTTTGGGGGGGACGGTTACTAGAAATAAAAAATAATTGCATTTTTAACATTTATTTAATCATTTTTTACATATTCTGCTCAAATTGTTGGCCGCTATTGCGAATGCAGGCCCGACATCTATTTCGTATTTCCACAGTTGTTGTACGAAGTCGTATTTCCTCCTTAATTTGATTAAACGCCGTTTCAATGCGTTGAAGTAGTACCTCCCTAGTCGGAACCTCCGTGGCGTATACCAGCTCTTTGGCACGTCCCCAGACATAAAAATCTAGCGGAGTTAGGTCTGGGGAACGTGCCGGCCATGCAATAGGGCCATCGCGACCAATCCACGCATTGGGGAACACATCGTCAAGATATTCCCTCACAGTCAAACGCCAATGCGCGGGACAGCCGTCATGCTGGAATACTTTGGGAACATTTTCATTAAATACGGGCACCTCGGACACTAATTCGGGCAGGTCATTTTGAAGGAACTCCAAATAGTTATCGCCATTGAGGTTATCGGGCAGGTAATGCGGTCCAACTACCTGATTCCCAATCACTCCTGCCCAAACGTTTACACTAAACCTCCTTTGAAAAGATTTCTGCCTTTTAACATGTGGGTTTTCCGTTTTGTTTGTCCAGTGATGCAGATTGTGAAGATTGAGGATCCCTTCTTTGGTAAATTTGGATTCATCCGTCCACAATATTCTTTTTAAGAAATTAGGATCATCCACATCCGTGTGTAACATAAAGCGACAGAATGCCACTCGTCTGTCAAAGTCGCCACCCTCAAGACCTACAAACAAAGAACTCTTTTAAATTCCTGTTGAGCAGTAAATAATTGCACAATGAGATTTTTAATGACCGGCGGCGTCGGACCGTTTGTATGGGCTGGTTCACTACCTGGAAGTAGTGACGTCATACCCATTACCTGCTAAACAAAGGCATCGTCAAACAAAGTGTGTACGGGTTTAAAGTTAGTTCAAAATTACGTACCTTGCACCGGAGTGTAGTGGAATGGATGTTTTTCGTTTTGCTGAAGAACTTTCCACACTTTCCATATTGAAATATCAAGATGTGCTGCCACATTTCTGATGCTTCTTGTAGGGTCTTCCTCAAAAAGTGCCAGTATTCTCTCGTCCACTTCAACATTATGTCGCACAATATGGCCCCTTGGTTCATGAAAAGTGACACTGCCAGTCTCGCGTATGCGTCGGTATGTGTCTTGGAAGACTCTGCGGCCAGGTAGTCGTCTACCAGGAAAACGTTCCTGGTAAATTCGTTGCGCTGCACGAGCGACACCATTGGCGGCTCCATAAGCCATCATGATGTCAGCATATTCCTCGTTAGAGAACGTCGCCATTGCAACAACAAAAAATCAACAAAGTTTAACAATAACACCAAAAGTTAAAACGTAACAAAAACCAACAAAACTCAACAAAACAAAGTAACAAAATGAAAAAATCGCGGAGTACGGTGAACTAACACACACGTCAGGTAGCAGAGGCAGTGATGTCTCGACTGACTGACGAATGACGGATTGACGGCGTCGCCGCGTCGGTGGCAGTTCGTCGTTTGTTCAAACTAGTTTAGGTACGCTATGCAAGAAAGATAGAAGATAGATTTTACTTCGCGAGAGTGAGAAAACAAATTTTACCTGTTACTTAAGTAACAATTACGCAAAAAGACTTTTTTCTTTTGAATTTGGCATTTAATATTTTGTGACTCGATTCACAATTCTAGCGAATTCACAAAGTTGTAAAAAGATTTTTATGGCATGTGGCACATCACTAGCAAGAGGATAGACTAGAGAGTTTTTGAGGGAGTTGGAAGATCCCGGTCGCTTTTGGTTTTTTTTTTTTATAGCCATGTAAATAGCTGTAACATGGACAGCTTTAATTGAAATCCGAAACTTTGCGAGTAAATTAAAAAAAAAACTAGATGGCTAATGTCACTAATTTTTAATTTAAAAGTACTGTAATACAATACACATCTAAATAAAATTAAAATTCAGAGTCTACGACTTACACATTTTTTTTATTTTGTAATTGAATGCAAAATTTGGGTATTTTTTTTATAAAAAAATAAAAAGTCGATGAAAAAAAAGCCACAGGGCATGAGAAGTGTTTAGGGGTCTGAAAGGATAGAAGGTGACCCCCCCAGTCGACCATTTCAATTTGGCACACGATGCACCAAACACCCTGTATATCGCTTATCGAGGCTGAGAAAGTTTGACGAGCAGTAGAGTAGCGTCGTCTCTGTCATATCTGTGCGACTAGGGCTTTCAGTCTCGCTGCATTTCCAAGTCCCGGCAAAAACTATCGAGACGATGCGGTTTCAAAATTCCCGGGGAAACAAATCGAGACTCGATGCGGTCTCGAAATGACCGGTAAAAACGAGACTCGAGACTATTTCAAAAGTAGGTTTAATAAACATACAAGTACTTTATTAAACATACAGTAACAAACTCAAATTATAAAATAAAAAAACCGGTCAAGAGCGTGTCGGACCACGCACAATGAAGGGTCCCGTAGTTGGGATGAATTTATCCCAAGAAAAATTTAACATTGTAGTTGAAAAACATGTGCTCCCATACATTCCAACTACAAATGTCTATATTTAAACGAATAGGATCCAACCCACATTACACCTAATGTGGGTTGGATTCTTTTTGTTTAACTATGGACAAATGTAAGTTTGTACGCACAATATTGAGAGATTTATCATGTTGTTTTAAGACCATCGACTTCTTATAAGTTTTCCTGTAATCTATAGGTATTGAACTAGTTTCTATTTTTATTTTATGTTTTATTTTAGGCTTACTGAGCCTTTCAGAGATAAAGGGGGAACGGTCAATTTTCGTCTATTATCTTAAATAAATTTAAATTATATAAAAAAATACATTTGAGACTCTAACAGTGAGCACTTTCATTTGATATGTCACACGGTAAAGTTTGCAAAACTTTTTTTTTAAACTTTCTTATTTGCCCCCCAAAGTTGACCCCCATATTCAAAATTTATTTATTTACGTTACACGTCCGTGTTTGGGTCACAGAAATACATATGTGTACCAAATTTCAACTTAATCGGTCCATTAGATTCGGAGCAAATTGGCTGTGACAGACAGACAGACAGACAGACGCACGAGTGATCCTATAAGGGTTCCGTTTTTCCTTTTGAGGTACGGAACCCTAAAAATAATTGTTTTTTTTTTTTTTTCTTTTTTACAATGGGCACGTAAGAAACAAAGTTTCAGACTCATTTTATTACAAAAGTAACCCGTTAAAAAAGCTCTGCCTGCTAGTGGGGGGCTAGATATTATGTAATTGTAGTAAAGGTTTAGGTATTTCCCTGTGTCGCCCCCATTATTCAAAGAAAGCTTTTCCACGTGAATAAACTGTTTTTCTTTCTTTCTTTTAAGGCTGTTTGCAAGTCATGGAAGTTATGACTGTATATACTCTTTTTGACAGGCCAGTTGGCGTGGTTGGTTAAGATACCACCTATCATGCTGCAGGTCGTGGGTTCGATTCCCATCCAGGACAAACATTTTGTGTGCATGAACATGTCTGTTTGTTCTGAGTCTGGGTGTAATTATCTATATAAGTATGTATTTACAACAAAAAAAAGTAGTGTATGTAGTATATCAGTTATCTGGTTTCCATAGTACAAAAGCTCTGCTTAGTTTGGGATCAGATGACCGTGTGTGAATAATGTCCCAGTAAATATTATTATATTATTATTATTATATTCTGATCGTTGTCTTCGTGAGGGTTTAACAAATTATTAAGCTCACATTCCAAATATCCTCCTGTAGTTAGACTTCTGAGCTCCGCAATCGTCGCATCATTTACATCACTGGTATTTGCGGGATAGTTTTCAGTTGTGGATTTATTTACCCTTTCGTACATAGAAAGAAAGAGAAGAAGACCAAGACACTGTAGTTTAATCGTTGCTTAACATTAGAAAGGCTCTAGCATCCAGCTTCTTTTAAAAAAACTGAGAAGGGTTGCAGTATTATAAGATACTTGCCTCAATCGATCTATTTTTCTTTTTAGGGTTCCGTACCTCAAAAGGAAAAAAACGGAACCCTTATAGGTACACTCGTGTGTATGTCTGTCTGTCCGTCTGTCACAGCCAATTTGCTCCGAATCTAATGGACCGATTAAGTTGAAATTTGGTACAAGTATCTATTTCTGTGACACGAACACGGACGTGTAACGTAAATAAATTAATTTTGAATATACAAAATTTATTTATTTATTATATCATTTATTATAAAAACATAGGTAAATTTTAAAGTAAATTGTTTTACAGTTATTTAAGAATATAGACGAAAATTGACCATCCCCCCCTTATCTCCGAAACTACTGAGCCTAAAATTTTGATAAAAAATACGAAATTTGTTGAATTTCTATAGATTACGAGAAAACCTCTAAGAAGTCTTAACATGGTAAATCTCTCGATATTGTGCGTACAAACTTACAACTGCAGTTCGAATGTATGGGAGAACATGTTTTTAAACTACAATGCTAAGTGTGTTCTTGCGATTAATTCATCCCAACTACGGAACCCTTCATTGTGCGTGGTCCGACACGCACTTCGCCGGTTTTTATGTATATTAATACGGTTACGCAGTGAGAATTGGCAAGACTTACGTTCAAAGGAATTTATTGAAAGTCTAATTTTTTCAGTTTCTTTTATTGGTGATATTCTGAACAACTTCGCTTAAATTACTTTTTATTTTTACTGTTAATTACCTATTTAACATTTTTAATTATGTGACTTAGGTAAGGCTCAAAAGTCGCGTTATTCCCGAGACTGAAAATATCAGTCTCGAGTCTCGAAAATACCAAAAAACTCAAAATTTTCGAGAACAAGATTCCCGGGATGGAAGCCCTATGTAATGAAAGAAAGAAAGAAATAGAGTTTATTCACATGAAAGTGATGCACAGACATACAACTGATGTTTAAAACGGAAGCGACTGTCTCTTTCTCAAGAAGATACCCCTTGGTAAGACTGGTTGTCAGACTTTCGGGCTTCTGACGACCCGTAACGACTGTCAAAGATCCTCGAATGACAGCCGGGACCAACGGCTTAACGTGCTTTCCGAGGCACGGAGGAGTCTAGGTATGAAAAGATGGTCACCCATCCACAGACCAACCGCGGCAAGCGTAGCTTAACCTGATGGATCGACCCGTGCGGCTGTTATTACTTAGCCAATTTATCGTGCATGACGACACCGATGTCCTTATAGCCATATTTATTAAACAAATATGTTTCGTGTATATTACGCAGACACACGATGTATCATGTCACGGGTTGATACCGGTTGAACTTTTCAAGATCAATGTCATCAGTTATAAAATTAAAATGCATTACTCGTCAAGCAGCAATCAATGAGCGTTGACTCTGGTAAAGTGTCATGATTAGCATTTCACGTTTCAGGCGTATTGAGGGCGATCTAGGGAATATTAAAGCCCTGCAGGCTGTCCATTTTGAGCTGAGAGGATGAGTCAATTACGGCGCGTTTACAAAAAGAGTTATGAACCGTAGAGGCGAGAATCGCCTGTCGATTTATCGCACTCCTATTTACTCTCATCGTGTACACGATGCTTAACCCGGGGTCATACCCGAAAGCATCGCGCGTAGAAACGCGACTAGACTGATTGCTCGAGTACGTCATCCTAACTAATATTATAAATGCGAAAATTAAAAACAATTAAGTAACAATTAAGTAATTTTTAATTTAATTCTCAGTTTTAATTTTCTTGTGGCCTTAATTTTGATTTTAATTTTATAAGTTGCGATTTTATTTTATCTTATATTATGACGTACCTAAAATTTTCCTATGGATCTTACTTATCTTATCTTACTTATTTGAAATAAATGAATTGATTTGAAAATTATTTAGTTTGTTTCTTGCGCTTTCACGCTAAAACGGCTGAACGGATTTGGATGAAATTTGGTACATGGGTAGACCATGACCCGGAGAAGGACATAGGCTACTTTTCATCCTGGATCGCAGACGAAGTCGCGGGCAACAGCTAGTATTCATATAAAAGAGCGCAACCGATCGCGTACTCGTGCGATGATCGCTTTTGATTAGAACGCGGACTAAAAGCTGCTCGCATGGACATTCTCACCTTTCGACGGTCGAGTTTTAGGTATAGTTTCAAAGTGAAATGAGATTGATTGATTGTCTGTGAGTAAAATCTCATGTCACTTTTGTGTAAGTGAGAGCAAATCGTGTACCACTTGGGGATGAAAATTGCCGAATATTTCCGAAACTTACCAAGAACGTTTCCAATATTGCCAGAAAGTTGCCAAAATGCCATTTTCAATGTTTATGCGCTCATGAGGTTTAAGTAATGGTGTAATTGTAATTAATTTATAATTATCCATCCATATGCCGTAGGAAGATTAGATAATTCGAATTTTCGCGAAAACCCTAGGAATACTGCGAAAACACGGATAATTAGACAATGGTGAAAACATTTCTCAATCTTACTGGATAAAGATACGGTTTTTGCGAAAACACGAGTCGCTCTAGTAATATTGCCAAATGAAACGTTAGCTATTATGAATTAAGAACGCTGATTGGCCAGTCAGTTCATGAACACGAACAACTTTGTCCAAGGAACTATGTCGAAAACGACAAAAAATACCTCTTTATACGAATAACCTGATCAGCTGAAAACCACTAAATGCAAGGTCAAATTTTTTCTCATTTCCAACACATGAACACAATATGGTTCCTTGGGAAATGATGTTTGTTGTTTGTCGCGTTATTTTAACCCTTCACAACTCTATCATATAATACTTCAAAGCTCACAGGGTAAAACCAGGAACCAATCAGAATAAGATTAACAAAAATCTAGCCAATCAGAGTTAAGGATATTCAATGTTACTAGAGCAACTCATATTTTTGCAAAATCCCATCTTTTTCCAGTAATGTTGAGAAATGTTTTGACCATTATCTAAATATCCGTGTTTTCACCAAAATTTTATAAAAAAAAAGAAACAGTATTGATACCACATGAAATAAATATAACTTATACAACTGTGTAGTGTATGATTTATATTTAGCACAAATAGTGCTGTCAAAAGAATTTTTAAAATCGGATCAGTAGTTTTTGAGAAAATGCGAACATACAAATGTACATGCATACATACATTCGGATCGAATAAAGAACCTCCTTTTTGAAATCGGTCAAAAATGTCAACTAGTTGTTACCGATCTAATCGTCCTGCAAGATTTGACCCTTTTATACATACAGATATGTATACATAGATGTATATACTTTCTTACATACAAGTGAAATTAAATTATAAGAACGTAGAAAAAAAGAATTACGATATATCATTATGAGATAAGCATAAAAACTACCACCCTGCAGCGCCAAATTTATCCTACTAGCAATTATATTAGTAAAAATGGTTTTCTATTTACATGTTTCTTGCCCAATGTTTTTTTTTTAATTTTTTTTTTATTTGTGATGGGTTTGCTCTTGACTCTAGTCTAGGTCAGAGGTGACAGAGACAAAGTCGACGATGGAGTGAGCTTACCCAGAAGAAGCCTGTTCACTCTCACTTTGAAGAGATTAGGGTTGTATACGTTCGGAAACACAGACGCAGGCAGCGAGTTCCACTCTTTTGCTGTGCGCATTATAAAAGACATTTGGAAGCGCTTAGTGCGAATTGGTGGAATAGCAACCAGGTAGGGATGGTAACTGGCAGTGCGTCTAGATGTCCGATGGTAGAAGGGCGCCGGTGGAATGAGGTCGTGGAGTTCTCGGGCACACTCTCCGAAGTACAATCTGTAGAAGACCGACAAGCAGGCAACCTTGCGGCGATGAGCCAAGCTATGAAACTTGGCATCCACCAGTTTTACGTCGCCAATGAGCCTCTTAGCTCTGCGTTCCACCGAGTCAAGCGCGGCTAGTTGGTACTTGGCTGATCCATCCCAAAGGTGACTGCAATACTCCATGCAGGATCGGACTTGCGCTTTGTAAAGAGTTAAAAGCTGTCCAGGCGTAAAGTATCGCTTCACACTATTTAGGATGCCCAGTTTCTTGGCCGCAGTTTGGGCCTTGTACTCGATGGTGGCGCCAAGTTGCCGGCAAGTTTGGAAACATTCCCGGCAGTTATGTCAACTTTGGCAATATTGCCGACAATTTTCATAGCTAGTACCAATTTGTACGGAATTTGCAACTGCGCACGGATCTTCCGACCTTTCGCCTACTCACACAGCACACGTGCCACGTTTTGGGAACTGAATTATAACCAAGTTTTGTTTTTTTTTTTTTTATGTTGAAAGCATTCAAATCTTATAATGCTTATTGAGGATCATACACATAGCAACAAAATAATATATTGATTCAAGTGTATTTATTTAATACTGTGTCGCCTTTTGGAGGCGACACATTGTATTTGCTTGCATTGTGTAAAATTCCTGCCTTTTATAAGACTTGAAGGAAACACGTGGTATGTAACGTTATGGCAGCTTTGAATGGGTCAAAAAATTTAATGTTACATTGAGTAATGCCCGTTTTCACTAATACTAGGCGACATTTAAATGAACACCTAAATCAAAACACGCTGTTGGATTTTCTGCGCTCGGCTCGGCGTCGAAAATTGAAAATTCAACAGCGCGCTTTTGTTTAGTGAAAACGGGCATTGATGTAATGAGGCGTGAAAATCGTTTAGGCGTAGAGACGCCTAAACGATTTTCATTTTCGTATTTGTTTTACTGTTGAAAGTTCATGAAACAACGGACGACGCTTCCAAAGTTTTGGAGGAAATTATTTGCTGTCCTTATCCGCACGAAACAGACATTTTATGCAGTGGTGTAGTCATTGAGATAGCAGAACTAGGTGTAGTTTAGTCTGTTGTGGCGTCATCCCTCGTGCCGTAATGAAAGTACAGCGGTACAAGGATTTTTTGGCGCGTGTCCAAAGTCGGAACTAATTCCGCCATCTTGTTTTTTCAATACAATTTCTGTGACGGTTTCACAATTGTTTACCAACAACGCCGCCCTGTCAATGTCATTCCGGCGCCAAAATATACTTGTAGCCTATATAAGAAAATATATTTAATTTTATTTTTGTGTTGTATAGTACCTACCCTATTTTATATAAGCTTGTAATTTAGAATACATGTTTTAGTAACCCTTGTGTTCGTCCCTGCAGCTACAAAAATTTAACTACCAGAAAGTAAAGTCTGACGGCTCGCCAATCTACGCTGCTGTCTCAACGTGACGCTGGCAGAATAGTCGACACCGGCTCAATTGCCAAGAAAGAGGAAAAAATAAAGTAAGTCAGTTTGTAATACATAATAGCGAATTAATATAATGGAGGTCTACAACCAACTATTTAGGGGTGAACAAAGGCTGAGAAAAGACAGAATTCATAATTACCTATATTGCCTACCTATGTGCTTATGACGCACTAGTGCAATAGGTGTCGCGTGTGTACTTACCCTTATAATATTTGAAAACATATTGATAGAATAAAGCGTAGATAGAGAATGAACTAGTTCATTCTCTATCTACGGAATAAAGCTACGGTTTTCTAGAGGAGCGGTCACCGTCAAAGTGACGGCTGACATGAAAATGATGGCAGTAGCAAAGATTTAAATCGTTAAATTCGCCCTACCGCATCAAAAGATAGTCGCGTTTCTGTTTCGGTTTGACACCTCTGACACACAATGACGCAGTGACTTGACTTGATTTATTTATAAATTTACTTACATACCTACTATTACAGTGTCTCAATTCGGTAGTATAGTTAATTAACAGTTAATAAATTAATTTTACTGTCATGGCATGGAAACGCAGTTTAATAAATATGAGAGCTCACTCTTCTCAGTATGAACACTTTTTTTGTGACTAAGTACGGTGAGGGCAAATCTAGCGATTTCAATATATAGGGGGCGGGGTTTGAAAATGACACATTTTAATGACGGCCTTTTTCTAGGAAACCGTAGCTGTGTGGTGAAAATGAAGCTTCGTCAAACATTTTCTATTATTATTCACAACCAATTTGAATAGCAGGATAAGATGTATTTTAAAAACAGTAAAATATAACAACAAGAATAATATTAAGTCAGGTTATGCAATAGACCTCGATTATGTCGAAATAAGTGTGCAATTGCTGGCTGCAAACAATTGACATTTGACACACCCCAGTTGATTAAATTGGCTAAAAGACAAACTGTCACTAATAAACATCATCAAAATAGTCAAACAATCACAAAAAAAATATATAAAACTTAGTAAAATTATATGAAAACATATTTAAATCTACTATTTTGATATTAGATAATATGCAGTAAACATAATACAAGGTATGATATTCGTTTTAAATAAGAATAATATAATTTACTATGTAATATTGCATAAACTACCTAGCTAACTGAGGTAGACTTGAAAACGCATTCAATCAATCTGCCTATCCTTTTCTCAACTATGTTGGGGTCGGCTAACGGTCTAATCGGATGCAACTGAATGCCAGTATTTTACATGGAGCGACTGCCTATCTGACCTCCACAACCCAGTTACTGGGTAATACGATACTCCTAGGTAAGACTGGTTGTCAGGCTTTCGAGTTCCGACGACCCGTAACGACTGTACCAACGGCTTAACGTGCTTTCCGCGGCACGGAGGGTCTCGGTATGTAAAGATGGTCACCCTGGACCAACCCTGGCAAGCGTAGCTTAACCTGATGGACAGGCTAAATAAAAAACCAAGACAGTCAACAGTGACGTGAGGCCGGTTTCGTAAACATGTGTGCACTTAGTGAGGTGTAGTTTAGTTTAAATGTGTACGTGTGAGCGTGTATGCAGCGAGCGAGCAGCGAGGTGTAGTTTTGCGCATGATTCACTGTATTGTTTGCAGCGCTGTCTTGGTATTTTTTATATAGTCTCAGGTTGCGCTGCTTCTTCTTCCCAGCTAAAGAACTAGGAAGTGGTGAACGGCGAGCGTTTTGGGGGACTGTCTTATGTAATTTTGATGTTCAAAAAGTAAAGATTCACAACCTACTTTGAATAATGAGTTGATTGTGAAACTAGGTACCGTTACAAAAGAGAATAGTGATTTTATGACTGATTCTGATAATAAAACTGGACACACATACCATAAACTAACGCTTTTTTCCAAGGAGTAGGAGAGCCTTCCATAATTTTTGTCTGTTAAACCAACACCTGAACTTATTATCAATGGTTTAGAAGAAAATCTGCTGATAAAAGCTGTGATTGTTTAACACTGCGAGACACGAAACGGCCATTCGACGTCATAACAATAAAACTTCGATTGACGACGCTGGAACCAGAGTGATCTAAGTGATATTTTTACCAATAATGTTTTTGTTACACAATGGCATAGAAAAATCATAATTCTTTCAGGCCACACTGATCTAAGTGCTTCCCAGTACTTTTTCCTTGAGGGATCATAAAATGCTCAACAACAACGCTTAATACATTTCCATCAAAAATGAAAAGTATGTTTCTGAGAAAACTCAGAAACTTTTGTGCCCTAGATCACTCTGGTTCCAGCGTCGTCTATTGTCTCGTTCACTGTCCCGCAAAGTGATAACAATCAATTAACCTTAGACATTCTAAATAATTTGAAAAAGTTTAAGGGGTATTCGCAGTGGTAGCCCGCAAAATACAAATTTTCTTACTTTTTTTTGCAATTTTCAGGCCAGTGTCAGGTTGTATCTTGACCAAAATATGATTCGCGACTATAACAAACATGTATACATCATTGTAACCTTAAGAATACATCTCTCTAAGTTTGATTTTGAAAATCATGACATTTTGAAACAAATCTAACATAGAGATATTTATTGAAGACTCTTATGGTTATAATTAAGTAAATTTTATACATATTTCCTCTAGTCGCGAATCATATTTTGATCAACATACAACCTGACACTGACCTGCAAATTGCAAAAAAGGTAAGAAAATTTGAATTTCGCAGGCTACCACTATATATCTAAGAATTATTTTTTGTAATAAAAATAATTCTTCTTCATATGGGTACCTATTTCAACACTCACTGTACCAAGGTAATTGGTAATCGTGTCACCATTATGTCCAATAATAATATTGAATTGTGATGTTTTATAAGGTCATTTACTAATTCTATGATAGTGAAAATTCAACGATCACCCTCAGATAAACCATTACGTATCATTTTCAAAAATGTGTCTTCACTGCAATATATGTAATGCATGAACAGTGACAGTGTTAAATAAGCTTTTTGTACAGTCAACGTCTAGAAGTCCACTTACACCGCAATGACCATTATCGCCTGCGCTATATGGGCTGCCAAAGTTGCCAATGTGTAGAATTGCCAAACGTTCTTATAGAAAAAGGTCCTTATGACCTTCTTCTGACAACTAATATTGCTATGCCATAGTTTTGTGAGATTACTAGTCGACTTCTGACTGTTATAGTACATGTATTATTTATTACCTACATTAAAACATTAGTAAAAGTTCTGGGCCGGTGACCCATTGTAGGTCGGAGTTTTATCAGACAGTCTGGAATTTTTTCTAAAAGATAACAAGAAACCAAATCAAGTACCTACTTTAAACTGTCCAGTTTACTGTATAAAAACAAATTGAGATCAATAACAAATGTTGAATCGCTATTGAGTTGTAGATTGTACTGTAGGCCTTCAAGTTTTTGTCAGGCTCAACTAGTTTACAAACTTGTTACCTAATGATTTTTTCTCTTTTAGTATTTTTTTTTTCTGTTACAATAATAAATAGAACTGAAATAGATGTGACCTATTTTAAATAATTTACTAAGTCCTCATCATCATTCTTCTGATCTTACAAAATGTATTTTTCTTCCATACTTCTCTATTAGTCGCGACCTCGGTAATCACCCCCTTTCTCGCCATATCATCTTTCACACAGTATATTCATCGTTTCTTTCTTCTTCCCCTGCTCTTATAGGCATCCACATAAATACTCAAAACTTTCCTCACAACATTTTTCGCATTGTTTTGTTTATTAAGTCCTAACTGGATGCTCGTGTCCTTTTAACACGTTCTGTGCGGCCAACGCGCATGCGCGATTTTCGAACGTCCACCATGTGCTGGCGGCGCTTATGCGCGTCCATACAATTTTCTTCGAGTGCGGCGCGCCGCACCTGTGGGTTTTTTGTGCATCTCTATTGTTCTTGGCGTAATTGTTTTATGACTCATAAAACTCGAAAATTTTCAAACACTCATAAGCGTCTCGCCGCACTTGGGACAAGTTTGTATCATAAAGCAGCATTATGGAACAAATTCGCAAATAATTCAGCAGTTAATGTGTTAACCAAATTTATAACAATTTGAGTAGTAGTAAAAGAATATTAGCATACTATGTAGAGCCTTAGGAAAAGCTATTCCTGTATCCAAATACTGCTATAGCCATATTCTTGCTAGTTAAGAGTGGAAATAAAGGGTAACTAAAACACAAATCGCCATAATAGGCACAGACACTAAAATAAACAGCCAATAAAATAAAACAATATTAGGCTATTAGAAATTGGTAAAGTACGCTAAACTAAATGAAAATGTGTAAATTGCTTTATTTGCATTCCACATTTAAATGTCTCAAGTCTGTCCTTCTGATGAATCATTAGAATAAATTAACTGATGTCCGTTCCTTTGTTTTGCAAACTTTAGATCGCATCAGAAACAGCTAGACATGTTTTGAAAAAAACGTTTCTCATGCGGTAAGGTTGATGAACTTTATAAAAGTTAACAATGAACTGTTTCTTTATGATAGTATGGAGTTAGTAAACGAATTAGTGATTATTTAGAACAATTTAATGTATTTTTGATATGGAAGAAAAAGATATGTTTCGCCAACCCCAATATCTTGGGATAAGGGCAGGAAAATGATGATGAAGATAGTACTAGTCATAAGCACTTTGCAGTCAACACTTCCCTAGTCAATAAGAATCCTATTCTAGTAAATTAATCCACATTTTTTAAATTATAATAAATGTGTCTATATAGGATCACCATCAGAGATTGCATATTTACCTATACTTAATTTTTGGCTAAGGAATAATGGAAGTGGCTTCTTAATTATTTTTTTCTTTATATAAATCCCGGGATTCCAAAAAATCCGGGAGTGCACAACTAATTGGATACATGGTATGGAAACAACTTCTTAAATATGTGGTATTATTTATTTAAAAAAATATTACGAAACCGGGATCACATAAATATTTGTCTACTTGAAATTAATTTTAACATTACTTATCCTGATAATTTAGTACTTTTTGACTATAGAATCGGATGCTAGCTACTGTTGTAAAATAGGTTGACAAGCTGGCTTAGCAAAAGTTTGGCAACCTATTTTACAGCAGTAGCTAGCACCCAATTCCATCCATCCAATCCAATTAAAAAAATTTAGTACCTTTTGACTATATCAAAAGGTACTAATTTTTTTATTTTTTTTAAAAGGTACTAGTTTTTTTATGACTATACAAAAGTGTATTTCATATTAGCCAACACCAGAACACAAGTAAATATACATTCGATTCTATAATCAGAACTAAAAACTTGTCGATCCTGGAATCCTGGGATTTTTTCAATGCAAAAGTACCTTCCATACTAGCCAACACCACAACTTCAGGATATGCATCCAATTATCAAATCTGATCATCATCATGCCGTCATGATTGATAAAGAGCAGGAGAATGATCAAGAAACAAGTCTTTTTCTTCCATACTTTAAAAAATCATATAAATAATGAAATAGGTAAATTGCCTTGAAAAATAAAATGGTGGTTAATTGTAAATTTCGTTTTTAAGATTTTGCAATGTGATGATAAGGGGTATTTGAATATGAATAGATGACATGACTGGTTAGAAAGTACCCTTGTTACTCAGTCACGTTTTTAAGAAGCCCATTGTTCACCCAATTTTTAAATGTGGTGTGGCGATAGAGACTGTGTCGTAAATTATATACCAATTTCAGTTCTCACAAATATCTCTAAGGTCTTTGAAAAGCTCGTAAATAAACACGCGAAATTCATATTTTCTTACGTTTTTCGCATCAGTATCAGATTGTATGTTGATCGTAATCAATGACTATTTCATGAAATCTTGATATTTGACGATTTATACTAACTTAATATGGAGTTGTATTACTGATTCAAATGATTATAATTATGTAAATATATATTTGTTATGGTCGAGAATCATACTTGAATCAACATACACCCAGACACTGAACTGCAAATTGCAAAAATCATAAGAAAATTTGAATTTCACAGGCTACCTTAGCACTTCCCCATTATCTAACTACTAACTTAACTACTATTATTAAAAAATAATTAAAAATGTGAACCATTCCATTGCTTCAATAGCTTAAAGTATGTAGGCATGTACTGTCAAAGAAACTTACATCTATACACCGTAAGGACTATTCTTGCTTGCAGCGCTTGACCGCTATAGTAATGTGACCATTGTGTGCAGGGGATTTTGTTTTCAAATCGGTCACATTCTGATTTCCTCAATGAAGTACATTTTTCTGTTAACATGTGCTACCTAACCTAACGAATATACCTAAATTAGTTTAACTTGATAAGGATTTTGTTTGAGGAAGAATAATCTATGTTTTAAATTCTTGCCTTTACATAATTACCCTGAACAGGTAACCATTACAGGTCCGTTTACTCCCTAGTTTTATTTAAAGGGCTTTTCATAGCATTCTTTCTTCTAATTAAAAATAAATTATTGTTTAGTATTATGGTAAGTTTTTAAGGTTATGTGTATATTATGATACATAAAATTCTCATTTCTCGTAAAGTTCAGAGATATATGAATAAACTAACCTATTTAATAATATTTACAGCACATTAATAACTAAATTATACAATAAATGTATTGGAAACTCCAAAAGATCACCAGACCCTGAGGGCAAATGTGACTATTTTAAAAACATGGCATGTCAATGTTAAATCTAAATCATTTACCATAAAGTTCTGGCACAAAACAAACAACATGATTTTGCAAATCCACACAATTTACATCTGTTTTTTTTCACATATCAGTGAAATGACACTCATTGCAGTCATAGCTTTGTAAGATTTATCTTAAATCTGAGGCCAAAATCTCTCCATACCGACTGCCGTCACCGATAAGGACCAAAATAATCTCGACTAACTGTCAAACCATGTGTGAATCCGAAATAATTTCACGTGACCGCATCAATTTCTGCTCTAAATGTACTCAACAGCTTCACTTACTTCCAATACCCGTAATAACACGCGCACCGACCAGATAACGGTTAATCCATCGTATCGCTGTACTTGCAAAAAAACTGCACTAATACAAACGCGTTTTTAGGTTAGGTTCACGGAACCAGATTTTTGCATTTGTATTCACATTATAACATACAAGACACTATAATTATGCATTTTTATAGCTTTTTCGATGAAAAGTAGCAAGTTTAACACCAAAATAGGAGGAATAAACAATGATTAGGTGAGATGAATCGCCCGCGCGAACCTAACCTTGATCACGGCACTCATAGATTTCTAGTTCAAGGTCTTATGAAAGAACTGAAAAGTCACATGAAGGCGTTACACAAACAAAACTGAAATATCATTGCGACCCGCACAGAAATCTATTTTAAGACAAACAACAGATGAAAAAAGCACTAACCTTTACAACCTCAGGTGACGGCTTTATCCATGTAATTTTTGTTACGATATTCAAACACTTTTAACACAATAAACACAGCACGTAAAGCACAAACGTATGTTTTTAACACTTTCAAGATGCACTACGGTTAATTAAAAAAGGTTTTTCGTAAAAAAATTAACACTTTTCACGAAACATCACATGTTACGAACTTCACGACAGCAGAACTGTGTGTTGCCATCATTTATTTTACTACTTGTCATTGTTGAATAAATACAGATTACACCGGCAGATTAATAATTATTAGCAACAAATAAAGCACAAAAATTCTAATCGATTAGAATTTTTTTGCTTTATTTGTTGCCATAACATTTTACATAATAAAAATGCATAACATCATTGAAAACTACTTTTTTGGAAAATTAACAATGTGATAGTCTATAAAAGCGTGATCTCATAGCAAGCTACTTAAGTAGGTAGTACAATCACATATTATTATTATTTATGAACACTACAGTTTGGCCCAGCCGTCGAGAGAATGCGTTCCTGATACCTATCAGTTGGACAATTTTGTAATATTTTAGACATTGGCAGAATAGTTGACATTGGATGACATCATTTACTTGACATTTATTAAAAATAGAATAGAAGTAATAAGGATCAAATTCGCAAAACACATTTATGCGTTAGTATGAAGTTGACGGGTGGCAAGAACGCATTCTTTCGACCGCACGAACTGTTACAATATTCATAGGTCAATGGTTCATGATGAAACGAGTTTATGTACTAGCAACGCACCACGGTTTTACCCGCACAAGTCTGTCTCGATCCTGTGAGAATATCGGATAAAAAGTATCCTATGTCCTAACTCAGGTCATGTTCTACCCATGTGCCAAAATTCATCCAAATTCGTCAGCCGTTTTAGCGTGAAAGCGTAACAAACAAACAAACTCACTTTCACGTTTATAATATTAGTTACGATATATATAGTCAGGATTCTATGGTATTGGTTGTTCAATACACAATTGCACAAGTGTCAATCAAAGAAACATTAGATATTAGTACGTTATTAGTTTCCTAAATAGATGTGCACATGTTTTTGTGACAATAACACGTTTTTAATTTATTTTTCTTTCTTTACGTTTACTTTGATCATTTGTAATTTTTTATGTAGTACATAGGTGTACAATCAGATATTCGTTATCATTACAACAAGAGGCATTCCAAAAAAATGATGCAGGTTACATAAATATGTAAAACTCGTTGCTTTTATAAGGTGAAAAATGTTACAGATGTCTAAGAGCATACAGAACAATGTTTCATTTGAGAGCAGGAAAGCCTTAGCGATCACCAGAGAAGAACAAGCTTCATCTCCAACAACACCTTCTTCTGTTCGCATGGTTACTTCCAAAGGAGCCGCAGAAGAACATCAAAAAGATTTAATGAAGTGCATTTGTAAACATCACGACGACGAGGTAAATATTAGTTGTACCTAACATGAATTCCTAACCACATTAACTCTAGTAATATTGTATTACTACATCCCAGACTTTCAGAGAATAGTTTAGTATCCTTCAAAAAGTTTTAATGAAGTGCATTCATAAACATCACGACGACGAGGTAAACATTAGTTGTACCTAACCACATTAACTATAGTAGGTAATATTGTTTAACTACATCCCAGACTTTGAGAGGATAGCTTAGTATCAATTAAAAGGATTACTTACTTATATTATCTACTGTAAACATAACTAAAACTATTCACTTGTACACTTCTATTGACGTACACTTGGCCGCATGTCTGTGGTAACAAAACCAGCATATGCTGGCCTCGTATTCTATTGAAACTCTGTACTGCGCTAGGCCATCTCAAGGTCAAAGTCTCACCACTGATTTGCGGCCTACTGTACAAGTTTACATACGACAAGGGCATTTTATTTTTACTTTTTCATAGGCTTGGAAAGGGAAAATAGCTCCTTCCGACATTGAGGAGATCCTAAAGGAAAAGGAAGTAGAACTTCGTGAAGAGTATGAAAAGATATTAGAAAGAGAAAAGGAAAACATCAAGGAAAGATTTAACTTCATTTTATTGTGAGCATAAAAATAGTCATTATTAAAAATATACAGTATCTAACCCTGATTCCAAACTATGTGGTTATTGCAGTTTTAAAATTGGGGTTCTATTTAATATATATTTTTTTATTATACAGAAATGAACAAACTCGCGCGTCTTATATGCTTCGAGAAGCACACAGAGAAAGGCAAGAAAAAATACATGCGTTGCAAACACAATTGCAATGTAAAAACTTAGCAGCTTTAATGTATGTCATGTGTACAGAAAGGAGAAGAAGTAGAATAGAAAAACTAAAGATAATCGAAGGTTAATAACATTTTATCCCTGTGTTAAAATTACAAATTTTTTTCGTGGTTAAAATTTTACCTGTCATTTTTAAACATACATAAGCTGAATTTGAAAATCCTAAGAATTTTTTTTTTTGTAATTATAAGTGAACTATTGAGTCAACTGTAGTATATTTTAGAACTTATCTCTCGATACTAAAATCGGTTTTACCCCTGCAACTAACCTGAAACATCCCTAACAGACGCTTCGTGGGAAAATTTATTTATCTGGCAACTCAGTCAGCCAATTCACATTTTCACAATCACCGACCACGCAACGCAGGTTTATTTTATGCGTGAAACGAAGCAAAATCTCGCGCACTATTTTCACCACGATAGAACTGGTTGCAAATAATATGTGCTGCCCTACTTTAACTAGCTGACCAGACAGACGTTGTCCTGTCCAAAGATGTATGAGAAAATTAATTTTCTTCATATTTTTGTTTCGTGTATTTTTTCTGCTATTCAGGACGGAGACAAACACAACAAATCAAAAACCATGAAAATCGGTCCAGCCGTTCTCGAGTTATAAGTGTTCGAACAAACCCGACTTTGTTTTATAATTAAACGAGATAAAAAAATTGTCACGCGGCCGCGGGAATTGGCGCTAAGAATTTTTTTTTTTTAATTTGAAATCTGCTGAATTATAGGATTCTTTCTCAAATGTAAAGTCATTATTTTGTGTTATGTTTTTCTTTCTGTGTTGCCATCGATCTGTGTTGCAGTAAAGGGCGACTGTTGAACTGATACACGGTCTAACCGTCTGATGGTTACTAGGTACATACACAGAGGACATTTCTAAATAAATACCTATGGACCTGCAATATAAACGAAGTTGTCGATGTGTTGATAACTTGAATGAGCCTTTGAATCGACCATGTGGCATAATTATACAGGATGTTTGGTGCATCGTGTGCCAAATTGAGATAGTCGTCGATAGTCGTTAGGATAATAGTGTTCTGTGTAGTCGACTGGAGCCCCCTAAACACTTCTCATACTCTGTGGTTTTTTTTCATTGTCATTTTATTGTTTTATTAAAAAAAGACCCAAATTTTACATTCAAATACAATTTTTTTTAAGTATAAGTGTACGAACCGAGTGAAAAAGCGTCCAGCGGGGCGTTCAGCGTTGCGTGCAAATTCACCGAGCGCCGCTAGGCCGTCAATCAGGACACTCGCGAGTGTTTGCATGTCCCGCCGGACGCTCGAGTCGAGCGTGCACTCAGGCCGCACCCTTAGGCGTAGATACTGAATTTTAATTAGATGTGTATTTGTATAGTAGTTTTAAATTCAAAATTAGTGACATTAGCCTTCTAGTTTTTTTTTTTTTAATTTACTCGCAAAGTTTGCTGTCCATGTTACAGTTATTTACATGGTACAAATAAAAAAAAAACCAAAAGCAATCGGGATCTTGTAGTCTATCGTCTTGCTAGTGATGTGGCATATGCCATAAACATCATTTTATATTTTAACAACTTTGTGAATTCGCTAGAATTGTGAATCGAGTCACATAAAACTAAATTCCAAATTCTAAAGAAAAAATCTTTTTGCGTAACTGTTACTTGAGAAACAGGTAAAATTTGTTTTCTACTCTCGCGAAGTAATATCTATCTTCTATCTCTTTCTTGCATAGCGTAAACTGGTTTGTAACGAAGAATATGCGGACATCATGATGGCTTATGGAGGCGCCCATGGTGTCGCTCGTGCAGCGCTTCGACTTTGCCAGGGACACTTTCCTGGTAAACGATAACCTGCCCGGAGAGTCTTCCAAGACACATACCGACGCATACACGAGACTGGCAGTGTCACTTTTCATGAACCAAGGGGCCATTATGTCAAGGGGCCATATTGTGCGAAATATAAAAGCAATTGCACTATTGTATAATGCGCTTATAAGATCTCAGCTTGAGTATAATGCTGTCATATGGGCTCCGCATGAGACTAAATATAATCTCATGTTGGAGCGCATTCAAAACAAATTCACCAGATTTTTGTACATGAAACTATACAGTGTCTATCCCTTCTATCCATTGATGTACCCAACCTTATTCGTTATCGGTATGGTCGGGTACAACAAACTCGAGACAAGGAGGGACTTAGCTATGACCACATATATAAACTATTACGTGGTAAGACCTATAATTCCGGTGTTTTGAAGGAGATTTGTCTGAATGTGACTGACAATTACGTATCGCGGCGCCGGAAGCCACGGTTACTACACACGCACGAACCAACTTGCTCAGCAAAGCGCCACTGACGTGCGCCTTGCACGCATCGAATGACACGGCTGACAGGATCGACTTATTTTCCTGCTCTCCGAATGAATTCACAAAAATAATATTGTATGTGTTATGTTATTTAAGATAGTTTAATTAAGGACCACGCTACCGCATTAGGATTTTCCTGTAATGATAGCGGTGTTTGTGACAAATAAATAAATAAATAATGTTGAAGTAGACGAGAGAATACTGGCACTTTTTGAGGAAGACCCTACAAGAAGCATTAGAAATGTGGCAGCACATCTTAATATTTCAATATGGAAAGTGAATATGTAAATATGGAATAAAGTGAATATGGAATATGGAAGTTTTTCAGCAAAACGAAAAGCATCCATTCCACTACAATCTGGTGCAAGGTACGTAATTTTAAATTAACTTTAAATCCGTACACGCTTTGTTTGACTTTGCCTTTATTTAGCAGGTATAAAGTATGGTATGACGTCACTTCCAGGTAATGAATCAGTTAGCCCATATAGGCGGTCCTTAAAAATCTTATTGTGCAGTTACTTACTGCTCAAGAAGAATTTAAAAGAGTTTTTGTTTGTAGGTCTTTAGGGTGACGACTTTGACAGACGAGTGGCATTTTGTCGGTTTATGTTACACACGGATGTGGATGTGGATTTTTAAAAAGAATACTATGGACGTATGAATCCAAATTTACCAAAGAAGGGATTCTCAATGTACACAATCTGCACCACTGGACAAACAAAACGTTTTCCGTTTTGTGTTCAAAGACAGAAATCTTTTCAACGCAGGTTTAGTGTAAACGTTTGGGCAGGAGTGATTGGAAATCAGGTAGTTGGACCACATTACCTGCCCGATAACCTCAATGACGATAACTATTTGGAGTTCCTTCAAAATGACCTGCCCGAATTAGTGTCCCAGGTGCCCGTATTTAATGAACATATGCCCAAAGTATTCCAGCATGACGGCTGTCTCGCGCATTGGCGTTTGACTGTGAGGGAATATCTCGACGATGTGTTCACGATGTGGCCAATCCAATGCGTGGATTGGTAGCGATGGGGCCCTATTGCATGGCCGGC
Source organism: Dicycla oo (assembly GCA_948252095.1). NCBI lineage: Eukaryota > Metazoa > Arthropoda > Insecta > Lepidoptera > Noctuidae > Dicycla > Dicycla oo. The sequence goes on along the minus strand of OX411732.1, from coordinate 4,539,648 downwards.
GCGTTCCCCAGACATAACTCCGTTAGACTTTTATGTCTGGGGACGTGCCAAAGAACTGGTATACGTCACTGAGGTTCCAACTAGGGAGGTACTAGTTCAACGCATTAAAACGGCTTTCTATACAATTAAGGAAGAAATACGACTTCGTACAACTACTGTCGAAATACGAAGCAGGTGTCGAGCCTGCATTCGCAACAGAGGCCAACAATTTCAGCAGGATTTGTAAAAATCATGAAATGAATGTTAAAAATGCATTTTTTTTTCTGGTAAAACCCACGAACAGAGAGATACGAGACATATTTTTCCTTATAAGAGTCAGATAACAGATTTAATAGGTTTTTCAGGTATCATTTAGCAAATTTATTTTTTTTAAATTATAATTGTGAATCGATTCACGATTCTAGCGAATTCACAAAGTTGTAAAAAGATTTTTATGGCATGTGGCACATCACTAGCAAGAGGATAGACTAGAGAATTTTTGATGGAGAATGGATCCCGGTCGCTTTTGGTTTTTTTTTCAAAATCAAAAGTCATTTATGAACGTCATAATTACATAAGACAGTCATAATTACATAAAACGCCCGCCCTTCACCACTTCCTAGTGCTTTAGCCGAGGAGAAGAAGTGGCGCAACAAACTCCCCAGCAGCACAGCTGTCTGTTCAGTTAAAAAAAAAAATATTTTCTATACAACACTGCGCAAAATAATATATCTAAGTACAGACGCCAGCACATCAAGCTACTACAATCTGCTTTCTTTAATAGTTATTCAACTTTATCGCTAAAGCATTAGGTTCAAGGTTGATTGGGAAACTTTGACAGTTTCGGGTAGCTTGACCGGCTGGCGTCTGTACATTAAGCAACACAAACATTAAATTTGATTTAATTATTTGCTATAAGTCAGCTAGCACACGCCAATATACCAAAAAAAGAGAAAAAAATAGAAAAATCGAAAACTATACTTTTTACTTTTTTTCTAGCCATGTAAATATGGACAGCTATAATTTAAGTCCGAAACATTGCGAGTAAAAAAAAAAACTAGATGGCTAATGTCACTAATTTTGAATTTACAAGTACTAATACAATACACATCTAAATAAAATTAAAATTCCGTGTCTACGCCTTATACTTTTTAAAATTGGTATTTGAATGTAAAACTTGTTTTTTTTTTTAATAAAACTATAAAAAGTCGATGAAAAAAATCCACAGGGCATGAGAAGTGTTTAGGGATCTGAAAAGATAGCAGATGACCCCCTCCAGTCCACAGAACAGATAAAAGAGATTTCACCTGTTCTGTGCTCCAGTCGACCATTTCAGTATGGCACACGATGCACCAAACACCCTGTGTATATTTTTTTGTTCCGTGCGCCTAACGCCTTCTTGCCGGCTCTGGGGAATGAGCACAGAACATATTGGCAATGGCGCCGATTCCCTTGTTCACAAACTAAAGTTCAGTGCATTTTTTCTTTCTATTCTATTAAGAAAAGGACAGAAGATAAATATTAGTTTAGTCCTGTCAAATTAGTCAGCGCCTGACGTAAATTGACGTAGGCGCCGATTCCCTTGTTCACAAACTAAACTAAAAAGTTCAGTGCATCTTTTTTTTTATTTCATTAAGAAAAGGACAGTCGTTATTTAACAGTTTAATCCTGTCAAATTAAGATACTCCGTATATAAGTTTTTAGTCATTATTCTAAGATAAGTTTAGACGTGATAAAAAAATTGGCTACTAATTAGCAAAAAATAAAACCGACTTCCAAAACAAAACACTACAATGTGAAAAATAACTTTAATTTCGGTAGTCGGTGTCTTGGGTTTTGTATTTTCGTTTTTTGCCACCGACTTCCGAAATTAAAGTTATTTTTCACTTTGTAGTGTTTTGTTTTGGAAGTCGGTTTTATTTTTTGCTAAAAAGTTTTTATTTTTCACTTTTTAGTTGTGGAACCTACCCCACACTAATTCGAATACATAATTGAGCACAATAATTGTAGATATAGCCATGTAAATAACAGTGATAGGAAGTTATTAAAACACCATCACATCATCCACATAAACTAAGTGGGAAATATACGCATTATTGAAGCTAACTCAAAAACTCCCCAAGCAAAGTTAATAAAATTTATATGGGACCACCTCGGAAGTATACCCTATCAAACAAAAAAAGAATTTTCTAAATCGGTCCATCCGTCTTTGAGTAATCGCGTAACAAACATACAAAAAAAAAACATACAGACGAATTGAGAACCTCCTCCTTTTGGAAGTCGGTTAAAAATACGTCTATTTCCGTCAAACGCTGACTAATTTGACAGGACTAACTTACATTTATCTTCTGTTCTTTTCTTAATGAAATAGAAAGAAAAAGATAAACTGAACTTAAATTAAGTTTAGTTTGTGAACAAGGGAATCGGCGCCGTATTTTTAATAGCCAAATTTTTAATCACGTCTAAACTTGTCTATGGAGTATCTTAATTTGACAGGACTAAACTAATACCTATTTATCGTCTGCCCTTTTCTTAATGAAATATAAAGAAAAAGGTGCAGTGAACTTTAGTTTAGTTTGTGAACAAGGGAATCTACGCCAATGATCGTCAAAACGTGGGTAAAAGCTACATATAATAGTTTTCTCAACAGATTATACAAATTATATCAACGTTTTGTATGATATACTGACTCGAGGGCAAGAACTGATTCTTCATTTATCCAGAGGGTACAAGACAGCGGCTAGAGTGGATCACGAATGGCGCAAAAAAATGAAAAAAGTCGTTAGTGAGGTACCTACTAACCTACCTTGCCTATTATTATTTCCTACTTCCATTATGTTGAACTACTAAAAGTAGTACATTACACGATTTCTCGGGCCCTGGAGCAGGGACAGTGTAGTGTAAGAAGAAACAGGGAGTCAGGGTCCTTAGTAGCACAGTAAATGTAGGCAGGGCACACGTCAAATCGTGCCCGAGAAATCGTGTAACGTAATACGAGTAGGCCCTTTACTGGTTAGTAAAGGGCCTACTCGTATTACGTTACACGATTTCCCATTTAGCCAAAATTCAACCATTAGTTACTGTGTTTAACCATTGGTTGAGTTAACTACGGATCAAAAAACCGGCCAAGTTAGTTTAGCTTAGCTCACATAGTTGGCGTAGTTTTTCATACTTGTGTGCAGATCGCAAACTATGCATAGTTGTTGGTGTGCACGCGACAAATTTCTAGTTTATTTTATAGCTGGCTTAAAATATAATTGGCGAAATGTGGGTATACCTACTATAGGTAGACCCACACGTCTGCCTAACCCTTCGGGGATTACAGGCGTGAGGAGTCTCGGATTTTGACATAAGACTTACACATAAAGCTTATCTAAAAATGTTATCAAGACGATTCAAGGTCGGTCAATCAAGACAACTAGATTTAGGTGCTAAGTAAGAGCTACAAGGATTTCGGTGCTTAACGACATTCGCAGGCGGCAATGTTGGTAAGCATTTGTGATAGTGTTTTCTGCAATATTGTAATGAAAAAACAAAATGGCGGCATTACTTCTGAATTTGGCCACATGCAAAATGATCCTCATAAACTCTGATTTTTAATTTGCTAGATCTAAATGACAGCTGCGATCGACCTTTTTTTTCATTTTGACATTTTAGTCATGTTATGTTATGTCATTTAAGTTGATTTTAGTCTAACAAAATAAATATTAGAGTTTAGTACAACTAAAAACATTTGAAAGAAACGAGCTAATTTTAAACCACGATCTGCCCTGCCCTGTTGGTCGACTTGGTGTAGTCGCAAGCGAGGCCGTTCGAGTCCTGGGTACGGTCTCCGGGTTGAGCAGAGTGAAATTCGGTTTTTCCATTAGTAATTTCTCAGCAGCAACCCGAAGGGCGTTTGTGCACTAGAAGGAATTTTACTGTCCGGCGGGCGGGGGGCGTTTCGATTTAGAGTAGTGCACAAACGCCCGAAGTTTCGTACTGTAGCCGGTAAATTAATGTAAAGCGCAATAAGCTCGCCCCTGTTATAACATAACTGGTGAAATGTGGGTGAAGATAAGTACAGTCAGTGTCAAAAAGATGTAGGTATACTTAGGTAGGTGTGCATCTTTCGACAAGAATTTAATTTAATTGTCTACAATCTTTGTTCCATAATGTTTAGCTCTAAAACATATTACATAGTGGGTGTATACTGATTCTAATGATTATAATCCTTTAAATACATGATTGTTACGGTCGCGAATCATACTTTAATCAACATACAACCTGATACAGACTTGATACAGTTCGAAACAAAATTTGAATTTCGCGGGCTACCCTGACGCTTTCGTCTTAGGCCCCTATCCCTCTGGCGTTTTACGAGCGGTGGCGTTTCTTCAACGTCTGCGCAGCGGCAACGCTGCGCAGGCGCGACGTTGGCGTCGCGAGTCTAAGTGGCAAGCGTTCGCGCTGCGACTTCGCAACGTTACCTAACGTTGCGTTTTTTGGCAAGAGGTACAGACGCCAGCACATCAAGCTACTACAATATGTCATATTTATTTAATAGATTTTCAACTTTATGGCTAAAGCATTAGGTTCAAGGTTGATTGGGAAAATTTGACAGTTTCGGGTAGCTTGACCTGCTGGCGTCTGTACAAGCACGCTAACGCAACGCAACGTTAACGCTTGCCACTAGAGACACGTGACGTCTACGTCGCGTCTGCGCAGCGTTGTCGCTGCGCAGACGTTGGACAAATGCCAAAATTTGGTGAATATCGACACAGTCCTATTCATCTCGGCGCAAACCGACTAACAATTTTATACTTTGAGCTATGGTAAAACGGTCCTATTTTCAATGGACCCAGTAAATTCAGCGAGGATTTTCTGCTTGGTCTGAACTGACAAATGACTATATTAATTCTCTTTGGTCCTTATATCTCTTTGAGGCTGACTGCACCTACTACACCTCTGGCTAGCCCTTAAAAATTAAAATGAACAACCTCCATCCCTCAGTTCATGGCTTTCATTTACCACTTCGCGGGAGGCGATCCTGAGACGAACCAGTACTTGATAGACCTGCCAAAGTTACTGACTACCAAAGCGCCGATAGAAATCAACCCTGACGAAGACCCTTGTGATTGTGATGATGAGGAAAAGGATACACCTGTCGAATACGAATGTAGCTATTGATTTCTTTTTTCACTCTATTATTGTACACTATGTCACTTTTGCCCGCGGCTTCGCTCGCGTGGATGTCGGAATATATCCCATGGGAATGTACTACCAGGATTAAAAGAACCCGATGTGTTAATCCAGATAAACAATGTCTTCTCACACTGCTTATCCGAGGAGCGGCGCATGGAATATAATACAGGGTTATTAGTAAAACACCAACAACCTCTTAAGGGGTCATTGTACTCATCATCATGAACAACTTTTACTATGGGACAAACCCTGAAATCGCGAAAAATATCAGTTGTTCAGTACATTTATGTTCGCATAATTCGTCAAAATATACTGAACAGCTGATTTTTTTTGCAATCAGATTTGGTCCCATAGTAAAAGTGGTTCATAATGATGAGTACAATGACCCCTTAAGAGGTTGTTGGTGTTTTACCAATAACCCTGTACAATGATTGCTGAAGGATAAAAACATCCTAAAACCCCCCTATTCCTTCCCTACACCCAAATTGCGTAACACACTATCGATCGGAATCGGTTTCATTTTGACAGTTCAACAACATTCTTTGCGTTATTTACGTTGTCGAGCAGAAAAATTTTTCGAACGTATGAAGCAATGTATTAGCAATTTGCTTCAAAATGATTCAGATCCCGATTGATAGTGCGTTACGCAATTAGGGTGCAGGACGTGACAGTGTGACCGTGTGACCCATTTGCAACAATTATAATATATTTACAATGCATGTGCTCGAAAAGAGCATTTTCGAAGTAGCCAAACTGTGCGGAAAGTGCCACTTTTTCTAGTGCTTTTTACTTTTCAGTTTTATTTTAATTTTTAACTCCGTCTTCAGCCCGACGCGACGCAAAGAGTTTTTATTATTTGAGAAAAGTTTTACAAATTAGTCAAGTACTTACAGATTATCATTCATTTATAAAGTACATACAATAAACCTTCTACTACATTAAAGATTTAGATTTTGATCAATAAATTAATTTTAAATATTCATTAAATATATTAGGCTGAACGTATATTTTGCTCGTAAGTACCTTTTTGCGATACAACGCGCGACGTGGCAGCTATTTGCACATGCGCAGTAGTTGATATGCTGAGCGCGCATGTGTTTAAGATAAGCCCGCCATTTTACTAATTTCTTGCTTAGTTCGGAGTCGATCTGTGTAAATCTGCATAAAACGTCGAGTTCAAGTGACGAATCAATTAATTTAACCGCGGAATACGTTATTCAAGAAGCAAGCAAGTTTACTTAGCTTATAATAAGCACATATGTCGATAAGGTAGGATAAAGTACCAACGACCATAAGGTACATTTCTCGTGAACATTCACATATTGTTGCCTTTTATTGAGTACGCTACATGATTGGTGGAGATCGGTGGTTGGAGAGTGTATCTGCCTGAACGTAACCACTTTCAGAATAGCTCTGTGTGCGACCTCCAGAGGCTTAAATATGGTCTTTGCAGCACATACATTAAATATAACATCTTTTGACATAACATACATTAAATATAAAATCGTTTGACATACCACTCAAAAGATATAAAACTTATTTGGTCTAATATGATGAAAACGCCTACTTAAAAACACAAAGCAAAATTGCATAGACACGAGTTAGTTTATTTAGTATTATTTTTATGTTGTAGCCTGTGGGTAGCTCAACAAAAGTTATTGTTAGTTGTCACTTAGTGTGCGTAATCTTGCTCAGTTAAATAATAATCAAATAAAGTATTCCTTTAAAAATGAATTCTTACAAGTGTGAGACATACAAAAGTTCAAAGGTTGCAATAAAATTGTATGTAGGTAAATGGCTATACCAAAAACAGACAAATTAATAATAAGTTCTATTGGATTTGTGAATTGAACAAACGAGAGGAATGTAATTCTCGTGCCATCGCAACACTTAATACTGAGTCAAATATTCATTCTGTTTTAAAATTAGGTGATCATAATCATGACCTTGGCCTTCGAAATTTGCAACGTCGACAATAATTGAAAATATTAAAAGCGAGACCTTTTTTAAGTAGATATTAAACATAACTAGTAATTGACTACCACCTGCGCTAACATAGGTCGACGGAGCCCCGCTTACGGGGCTCCTATTTCTGGGTGGTTTAAAAAAAATAACCACGAAGGCTAAGGCGGGAGCTCCGCTCCGCTTCGCTCCCGGTTTAGCCTTCTAACCTAACCTATCCGAGTCGGGGTACTCTCGGGGTGTTAACCATAATGACGTTTTTTTATATATATTAAACGTTAGACCAAATGATTTTCGATTACATAAACGTTATATCAAACAATGTTATACTAATTAAGTTTTAGAATGAATAAATGTTATATGTAAAGAAATTATATCAACAGTTGGTATATCTCACGTTGATTATATCTTATGAACGGTAATAAAATGAAATTAGACCAAATGAGTTTATAGGTACGTTATGAGACGCACCCGGATTTTCAACGCTCGGCTTAGCGGCGTGAGTTGAAAATCCAATTGAGCACTTTTTCAACGCGCTAGGAAGGCATAATAGTTTTTTCCTACTCACCAACTTACCCAGTGGTAGTATAGGCATGAGACTCGGGGATATATTCGCATGAGGACAAGTTCAAGATAAGTAATTCTGTTGGTCTTCTCAACTAACTTTAATGGCATGACAAGCACAGCCATTTACTCACCATGGTTCTTCTTGATGCGAATAGAAATGGATGTGCACAACTCACATTATGTGGGCTAAATTACCCTTAATTAAAAACAATCCAGAAGTGTGCAAATGCAGTATCGTCAGCCTGGGTGGTTAGATTAGGATGTACAGACGCCAGCACATCAAGCTACTACAATCTGTCAGATTTCTTTAATAGATTTTCGACTTTAGTGCTAAAGCATTAGGTTCAAGGTTGATTGAGAAAATCTGACAGTTTTGGGTAGGTTGACCTGCTGGCGTCTGTACTTAATATGCCACCTGCATTCGGAAGCAGTTGCCTTTCTTTGTTCTTTTGAGTTAATTCAGCATCCAAATTACAGTACAACACCTTGAGCTGGCGCTGTCAATGTGATTTAAGGATATATGAGGAGATCATTTTATTAAGTTTTACTTAAACTATCCTTAGGACCCTAGGACAAGGAAACGCATGGTGAAATTCTAAAGCGCAACTTTTGAATTTTCAACGCCGAGGGTTGAAAATCCAGGAACTTAACCAGGTTCCGCCTTCTTAACCTTAATAAGTTTTTACATCACAACAGCTGCCCCAAAGAAAGAATGGTGGGAAAATATGGACGCTGAAGATCGTCCATTCGTGATGTTTGGTGACATGGCCGACTTTAACCCTGACCAACGGCGAGAGGTCCTCAAACAAGCGAAGGAGGCCCAGAGAATTAGGCCTGAGAAGACTGCGCCCAAAGAGTGGAAGGAATTATGTATGTTGGTGACAGTTCTATCTGTATCATCTAGGCGAAGTGTACGTATAGAACCTCACACAAGTACCGTAAATCACTGTTTGTTGTCTGGTGATTTAGCCAAGAATGTTTTCCTGTAGCTGCAATGGCTCGCTAAGGCAGCTGCTCTTACTCTCAGTGATCACGACCCTATTTATTAAACAGTGAGCATTTTAGTCAAATAATGAATTAGTCAAACTCGTTATAATTTAGACGAGTTTAAACTATCATTTACTGCTTTTTTTCAGCCTTCAAAAATATGTTTATCAACTCAAAGTGTGTCCATTTGGATAAAATCAAGAATATGTATGCAGATAAGCTGCCTATAGCTATAAAGTGGGAATGTACACAATCGCCACCAGACGGTGAATTGAGGACAAATTCTAAAATGGTATGTTTAAGCTGTTTTATAATAGACCTAAAGCCTTAATTAAACCTCTCCATGCACATCCTAGACGCAGATAAATGCCGACCTTGAGTGGTTAGCTTGCGTGTTCTGTGCTGAGCTCACGCAACGCGTCGTACGTAGCCATGAAAATTGCCGGCAATATTGCCAAAGTTGCCAAAACTGCCGGGAATATTTCCAAAATTGACAGCAACATTGGGCAAGAAACGTATAGATAGATAACAACGTTTACTAATATAATTGATTAGTAGGATAAAATTGCGGTCTGCAGGGTGGTAGTTTTTATGCTTATCTACAATATCCAACCGAAAATTTTAGTTTCGAATTTTAATGTTAGTACGAGTCACTCGTACGTCCACCCAACAATAGGACTCGCACATCAAGGACCGCTGTCCCAAATTAGACGCACTATTCATTTATTATACATAAAACAAAAGGTATTAAAACATTATTAAATCACGTATACTAAAACATAAATAATTAAATTATCTTTTCTGTTGATTCTCAGTTTTTTATCCGCGTTAGACATAACTTTACAAATTAATTACATTATGTAATACAAACATAATCTAAAATATTCACATATTAAGTTATTAAGAGGAGCTCGTGGCTAAGTAATAACAGCCGCACGGATCGATCCATCAGGTTAAGCTACGCTTGCCGGGGTTGGTCTGTGGATGGGTGACCATCTTTTCATACCGAGACTCCTCCGTGCCTCGGAAAGCACGTTAAGCCGTTGGTCCCGGCTGTCATTCGAGGATCTTTGACAGTCGTTACGGGTCGTCAGAAGCCCGAAAGTCTGACAACCAGTCTTACCAAGGGGTATCGTATTACCCAGTAACTGGGTTGTGGAGGTCAGATAGGCAGTCGCTCCATGTGAAATACTGGTATTCAGCTGCATCTGGTTAGACTGGAAGCCAACCCCAACATAGTTGGGAAAAGGCTAGGCAGATTGATTGATTGATTAAGTTATTAAGAAAATGAAAAAAATCATTAACACGACTCGATTACACGTGATCTTTAGTTTAAAATCATTAAAAGTCGCTTATCGTCGCCTTGGGAAATGATTACGAATATACGATCATTGTGCGTACAGCAGCTTATAGCTAAGTAGTGGAATCTACTCCCTGCCGGATTCACAGAGCATGTAACTTTAGCCGGACTCTGCGTTTTCCGATAGATAGCTATAAAACAAGCGGTCAAGAGCGAGCCGGACTCGCGCACCGACGGTTCTGTACCATTATTATTATATATATAAAAAAGTGTGCTATTTAGAGATCGTTTTATTTTCCTGTAATCTTTACATAACCTTCTATCACACAGAATAATTTCAGATTTTTCTCTATGCAAACTTCGGAGATTAGGAAAAATGTAAAATGTAACGAAAAATGTAAAAAAAATACCGTTCCCCGGATATTTTTTTTTCATTTTTCATCAAAAGTCAATAACTATGCGGCCTATAAAAAAAGAAAAAAAATATTGAGAATGTGCAAACAGCGCTCTTTCACATGATACCCCACATGCCCTAGTAGCCTCACTTCGAATTTTTAAGACCCCATTTCAGTCCCTATTGCAAAAAATATAAATAAAATATAATTTTATTTCTTTCTTTCTCGTATTTGCAAAATAGTTGGGCAAACGTCATCTAAAACTATTCTAAAATTCTTGAGATATCCAGCTGTCAAATACGGACAGACTGAGTTGCACCATAAGGGTCCCTTTTTACCCTTTTTACCAACCCTAATAACCTTAGACTCTTCCAAGTCAAGAGAATTGAGAGAAAAAGTAAAAAGAAAGATATTTGCGCCAATCTCCACTCTTTCCAATCATTTATTTTACTTTTGACATAAATACGCCTATGACGATTCTTATTAGATAGGCCAGGGGGGGCACACTTAGAACAAGCACTACGTTCGTAAAGAAAGAGGCGCCATCTACTTTACTTAACTGAGAAACTATTAGTTTCATAATTATCGATAGATGTCTCTGTAATCCCAACTTAACGAAAATAAGAAAATCAAATAACTAAGTTCTCTAATTTAGTTTATAGTATTTTTCTAGAGAATAATTGTAATATAACACCGGAGAACTTCGGATTATAAAACGGGATGCACCATCTGGTGGCAACATTTAAAACTAGAACATAAGTATGTTCTAGTTTTAAATGTTTTTGGCCAGTGTTAAGTTTTCTAATAAATACGATTTCGAAATTGAAATAATACCTCTGTTTACCATTGTGTCGAAGTAAAAGAGTACATAGGTACATAATATTGACATTGCCCGTATAGGAGTACAGCATTTTAGATCTATCTTCAATAGCAGGGATAGCCTAGTGGTGAGACCGTCGGACTGACAATTCTAGTGGTCTCGAGTTCGAACCCAAGGCACGCACCTCTGACTTTTCGGATTCATGTGCGTGTATATATAATAATATTGATTATTATTATCACTTGCTTAAAAAAAAATCGGTGAAGGAAACCATCGTGAGGAAAAACCCGTGAGTGTAATTCTCTGACTTAACATGTGTGAAGCTAAGTAAGAGGAAAATGTATATACATATACATTCCTGTCATAGAGCCTTAGTTCCCGTTAAGATATGTAGATGGCGTTTCGAATCTGGCTGCTTCGAAATGACGCAAGAGGGCTCTCTTCTCCCGTATTATTATTATACTCTTTGAGATAGGCAACCAACCATAGACGACAAAATGCAATACTTCATGGACGCTATGAAGTTCCTTATTTATTGACAGGCTACGCAACCATAGACGAACAAATGCAATACTTCATGGAATATAAAGTAAAATAAATGGTTAGAAAGATTTTAGGCAAGCTTGGTTTTAATTTGTTCATTTGACAAATGTGTCTTCCTAATGAGGGTGGACCCAGGGTGGACTTATGAGCTATATACTAGGTGACTTTTGTACCGTCTTGAAAAAAATAATGTATAATAGGTGAACGGAGTAGAGGCCTATGGCATACATAGTTTTTTTTTTTAATATCGAAATTCAAATCATACGTACTACGCACCCTGCGTAGTGCGTATGATTTGGATTTCGATATTTTTTAACGATCTATAAAGTTTTTCAAAATTTCTGTTTTTATTGTTCTAGTTTACTTCAAATGTGTAGTGTTTATTGATAGAGCAATTTCTGTCTAAGATATTAAAAAAAAACTAGGTATGCCATAGGCTTCTACTCCTTTCACCTATTGTACCCTACTTTTTTCAAGACGGTAAAAAAAATCATCCAGTACAGAATAAAAGTGCCTATGAGGTCGCTAGGAATAATAGGATAGAAATATAAAAAAAATCTGATAATAGTGTTATGTGCTGTGGAGTGGACACTGACTATAAAGATTATTTTTAGATCATAATGAGACGAGAAAGTTTTTCGATCCACAATAATAAACCTTCCGTATTTATTGCAAGCTTTTATTTAGTTTCGAATCTTGCAAGTTAAATTTGACCCATTTCTCGGTATCCGATTGAGCAGAAATTTTACATGCATATGTAAATCAGATGACAATGCAATATTATTATGACATGGAGCTGATCTGATGATGGAGCCGGAAGGCGGCCATGGGAACTCAGTAATAAAACGATGCAACCCTATCGAGTTTGGGCTCGTTTGATTTGTCTTGATGAGGACTTTGGTCCTAGATGAAATCCAGACTAATAAAAGCTTGTATTTAAAAACAAACTTTTAAATAATACCCTTGTGTTATTTATAGTCGAGTGCAATTAGTATAAAAAGTAGAACGAAGTGATAGTGATCGGGAAAAAAAATCCCTTACCTAAGTAGGAACTTTATTCTGCTCTGGAAGTAAACAAAAAAGTCCCTTAAAAATCCGACCACTATAAACTTCGTTCCCCCTTTTGAGTATTTTTAAACGTGCTTTGTTTTGTCTCTTTTTAGTCAATCGCACCCTATAATCGAACAGCAAGTATAGATTATCGCGGCAATATGGGCTCTATTCTCAAGATCATGTGAGTACTTCTTACTAGCCTTCCTCGTATGAGTATTCTTCTGCAGGCTTAGCACGAGAACCGCAGAGAAGCGTTTTGTCGACGGAAATGTAGATAAAATTAATGACGTTTCCGTGTAGACAGTAGAAAGTTTTCCACTGTCTTTAGCCTTTAGTGTGGCGATTACAAAACCAAATGTGAAGAGAAGTGTCCTCATACAATTTTTCTCCAATTTCGACAGTTTGGGATTTGGAACTTTCTTGTTAAATAAAATAGTCTACATAAAAAATGACCTAGACAAAGATTTTCGAGTTGTCTTTTTAAGGCGAGTCATTTTAGGCGATGTTTTGTTGCTTTTATCATTAATAGGCTGAAATTAACATGTTGAGTGCAATAAATCTATGCAGTATGTCAGTGGAGATCTAAATTTTCAGACATAACAATTAGGGTTTGCGGTTTTTTTTTTATTGAATAAAGATTCGGTCAAAACACTTTGCTTCATATTATATTTGTTCGAGAACGAAACGCAAAAATACGATAAAATTGGATAGTAATACCTATATCACTAGTAGCCTGTTCGTAGACGAAGAAACCCGAGTCTAAGTGTGATCTCGTGCTCGGGAAGAAGGGATTTCGAGAAGGGTAAACCAGCGATTTCTATTCTACAATAGAGTAGGAATAAAAAACTTCATACTAAGCCTGCTGCCCCAATCCCAATATATTTAAGTCTTGAGACCTGCGCAACATCTGCTTTACATATCTATTAACCATAATCTCAGTAGTCCTGTCTAGTCAAATCATCTTTCCAATCCATCCATCGTATTTTTGGCCTTTACAAAGTGACATTAGCGTAACATGTCAGAGTGCTCCAGTGAATTATTTATTTATTTATTTGATAAAACTTTATGCACAAGTAAAAAAAAAACAAATACCGAGACACTTTCTACCAGTCAACCTTAGGATGATGCAGAGAGAAAACATGGCAGGTGCAATATAAAGGATAGATAACATGAAAATCTATAAGATACAAGAACAAATACATCAATATACATACAAACATATAAAAAGAAAAAAATACTTTGTCAGGAGAAATAACTATCAGTAGAGGAGAAAATGAATCCAACAAATCAGCGGAGGGATGTTTCTGCCAACTTCTTACGTATCTTCACTTTAAAAGACAACCGATTGGTTGCCGTCCTGATGTTCAGAGGGAGCGCATTCCAAAGAAAGACCGCCTGGACAAAGAAAGAATAGTGAATGAAACCGGAGCGGTGAGAAGGATGTCGTAGAAGACGATTGTTGGTGGAACGAAGATTTTTACTATGGGCAGAGCATAAGTATTGAATATGGGAAGTCAGGTAAGAAGGAGAAGTGGGTTCTCTGCGCTGACGAATGGGTAATACAACCATTTTAAAAGCAATCGGCTCCCGGACACTTGATCATACTTGCGAAGATTGAAAACGAATCGAATGCAGTTTTCCTGGGCCTGCAGTCTCGACATAGATAGCGATCGCTTTACGACGGAATTCGGTCGTAAAGTCCTAGTGGGGTCCCTAGACGGTCAAAATGGCATGAAAAACATGAATAAAATCACATGCTTGTCAAGCAATTTTGACCGTCTAGGTACCCCACTAGGACTTTACAACTGAATTAGGTCGTAAAGCGATCGCTATCTATGTCGAGACTGCAGGCCCTGGATTCGAATTCCAGCGCCCTTATTGCGTCACACACTTTCAATAACAAAACGATGGTTTTGAAGGAAATTCCTAATCCATTCGAATTCAAAATTCAAAATAAAAATATTTATTTGCCAGTAAATACATTGTTTAACAAAAGAAGATCTTAAAGCCTAAAAGTTATTGTATTCTGCCTACAAGCAAGCTTGCAAATTACTCATTCGTGTCATTCATTTTGACATCGTACCCAAAACACAAATTATGAAAAAAAACAGACCAAACCAAAATATTGTAACATTGATGCATACTTTAAATTGTCCAATTCTAAAAATTAAACAATAAAATAAAAATGTGAATACAAGTTTAAATGTCAATAAAATACAAAATAAAAATACATCAATCAAATTTTATATGTCAATAGCTAAAAAAAATTAATAATTTACGTTGAGAGATTATAAAAATCGACAAAAATTATAAAAATACAATGATAAGTAATAATAATAAAAACAATAAAATAAATTAAAATGTCACAATCTAAACTGTCTTTCAAATAAATTTAAATGTCCTGCAATTAAAAATGTCAATCAATAAAAAAAAAACAATTATTATTTAATGAAAATTATTATTTTATACAAGTATCTGTCCTATTACTCATAAATAATAACCAATTCATTATTTAACACCAATCTAGTCTATGTTCTAAAAATTCCTTAAGCAACTATTATGTAGCCACATTGTCAATTTGATTTTTAAAAACATTACCCTGCAATAATTTTAATTCATTTGGTATGTTATAATAAATCAATATACACATATTATACACGTTTTTCTTGTACTGTATATCTTTATGACCAGATGGATGATATAAGTTGCGAAACTTAGCCCTTTTTGTCTTAGTTAATATCTAAATCTAATTGTTTAGTATTATACGAGTTAAATTCTATTAATTTGGTCTTGCTAGCATTTATATTTAAGTCATTATTTGCCATCCAACTAATTATAGCTGACAGTGTCACTTCGGTAACTGATTTGTAATTGATTTTATCCCGACACTTTATAATAACTGTCGTATCATCTGCAAAAAGAATACATTTCTGCAGAGTGGCCGCCGGAAGATCATTTATGTAAAGTAAGACAAGCAAATGACCGAGAATGTTATTATACCCTGAGGCACACCACTCTTATTAATTATTGTTACCGATTTAAACTCTTTAGAATATATTTTGTCACGTTTTTTTTATAACTTTGGATATCACTGTATATTCCTTCTTATCTCTTAAATAGCTAGATATCCAGTTTGCCCCTTATTGCTTCATAGGTTTGAAAAATTCATCTGCTGCTGTAAATAAGGCAATAAACGTGGCTCAGCTGTCAAAACGAAAGGCTTTGCTGAATGAATGAAATGAATAAATTAATATTTATTAGGTAAACACAGCTGGTACCTATACAGTGTGATTCAAAATACCCCTGTTATACCGAAAACAGTGTATTGTTTAATACACTATTAGTTATTCTGGAAGGTCGCCATGGTCATATCTCAACTTTTAATAATTTCGGTTTTCTCTTACAAAATACAAATAATATTTTAATTTTGCTATGTCGTAGCAACCCTAGATAGGCGGAGCCAAATAAATCAATGACCGCAGGCCGTAGGTATGTAGGTATTCCCGCGTCCTTTGACCTGGCAAGCTGTTGCCTCATCGCACGAGTGAAATGATCAGTACGGTAATTATTAAGTTTGTACATACCATTTTCCTTTTCAAATCCTGCGCAGCTTTACACACGTAGGTACACGTAAGTACACTCATAGTTTTAGCACATGAACATATTATAAGGACAACAAACACAAAAGGTACACAGAACTTAGACAGTTGTCTTGCTGCTGCAAGATTACCGTCAGTCGCACCTACACACATTATCATGTCATAATATTCATTGTTCGCATATTCGGTCATGATTCCTCGCAAAATTCACTGCAATCCAACGCGTAACTAGACGACATTCATCCAGCTCGAAAGAATGAAGTGAACTAGCGAAATAAATGCCTAATTACTTAACTAGCCTACAATAATAAAAATGTACACAATTTTAGGGATCAATAAGATATTAAGTGAATTCCGATAATAAATAGGTACTATTTTTAAAATAAAATATTGTACCTAGTGATAGCAGTGCACCTACATTTTGCTTACGGTATTTCTGTCCCATGATGTGATAAGCGGCCAGTTAAAATTGTATTATCGAGGTTGACTAGTATTTGTAGCATTAATTACCTATATAGATTCGATTTTGAGCATTACGTTACAATACTGCCTCACTGACTGACGAACATTCGCCTGTGATGTAAGAATCCAAGATTCTATTTTGAGCATTACGTTACAATACTGCCTCACTGACTGACGAACATTCGCCTGGGATGTAACATTCCAAGATTCTATTTTGAGCATTACGTTACAATACTGCCTCACTGACTGACGAGCATTCGCCTGTGATGTAACAATCCAAGATTCTATTTTGAGCATTACGTTACAATACTGCCTCACTGACTGACGAGCATACGCCTGTGATGTAACAATCCAAGATTCTATTTTGAGCATTACGTTACAATACTGCCTCACTGACTGACGAACATTCGCCTGTGATGTAACAATCCAAGATTCTATTTTGAGCATTACGTTACAATACTGCCTCACTGACTGACGAGCACTCGCCTGTAATGTAACAATCCAAGATTCTATTTTGAGCATGACGTTACAATACTGCCTCACTGACTGACGAGCACTCGTCTGTGATGTCACAATCCAAGATTCGATAAGATTCGCATTTGCAGACTCACCACTATGTTACATTACGGGCGAATGGTCCCGGTGAATGTAATGTTACAAGTTGTGTCATTATACGTTGCGCACTGTAATGCTCGGATCTCCTCATTCACTAACGTAATGCTCGAATCACTGTTACATTACAGGCGAATACTCCCGGTGAAGGAGCGCCTTTATTGACTTTTTCAAACATTTCTCCATGTGTCCGATCGGTCGATAGCAGGCTATAGGGCGAGCTGATGCGGGAGCGGATTCTTTTTTCTTTTGTAGAAATCCTCGTAATGCATGTTTAGAACCAACGTGCACAACTCTAAAATGCTTCTTGCCTTCTATTGATGATAATAATAACCTCGGAGAACGTCAATGACGGTTATGTTTCAAATACTTTTTATCTTCCCCTGTAAAATAACGTTTATTGCAATCACGTGGTTTTCAATGCATAGCGATGTTGGTGTGATTATACAATATGTAACAAAAACCAACAACTTTTACTATGGGACCAAACCTGAAATTGCAAAAAAAATTTGCTGCTTTTTTTTGACGAGTTCTGCGAACATGAAGGTATGGGACAGCTCATTTTTTTTTCGCAAATTCAGGTTTGGTCCTGTGGCGGCATCTACATCGCCACATGTGAACTTACGCATCACACTGACCTCACGCAAAATCCTGCATCGCGCAAGCAGAGTTTACCGCGCGACTTGCATATACAACGTCACGTCATCAATCGTCGGGCAGTAGCCCACCAGACACAACACTCGTCTGGTCGGAGGATCATCCCTTTCCAATAGAGGATGAGTGAACTTTACACCCTGTTCCTCATACCTATATATCGGGTGTCCGGTAGCAGATTTATGTTTTTAAAAGCAAATATCTCGAAAAGTTATAAACAATGCAGGGGGAGGGCGGTGTTATTCGACGCTCCGAGAGTGCGGATTGTCAGTCACATGCCGCAATAGTCAGGAGTCGCCATTCAGGCGTTTTTTTAAGAGTGGTGATTCTTACGTGACAGCGCGTCGACCATTTGTTTACGTTACAATGTTCGGCGTTTGAGTGACGCACCAAATGTTAATTTGATATGGTCGTGGGTAGAGAGGTTCCACCAGACATATTCTGCTTTAAATACGACTTAGCCAGGGCCAGGCCGTTGAAGGAAAATATTCGCAATGAAATACAGCAAATTCAGCCGAGCCTGCTACAGCGCGTGGGGCGTAACACGGTGGAACGTTTCCAACAGTGTGTGTGACTGAACGGACAGCATTTGGACGAAATTATTTTTTAAAACTGAAATCCGCATGATTCTTATGTACTTTAAACTATATATTACACCCATAAGTTTGTAAGTTTTTGTTTCATTAGCTTTTAAAATCATAAATCCGCCACCGGACACCCTATATATAGACCTATAGTAAAAGTTGTTTGTTATTATGAGTACAATCATATGTTAAAAGGAACAACAGGGTTTTTGTTACATATTGTATACATCTGTCATTCCTTACGAGGAATATAGGCGTGATATTATATGTGCATTACTGCAGGACTTCAGGGCCAACTACAGCGCCTGTGCCGGCGAAGACTGCACTTCTCGGCGCCAGGGATTCCATGGAAATCACTTCCACCACCAGATTGGTAAGATATTGTCGTAGATACATGACAGAACGGTCGAATATAGACTAGAGATGCCGCGATTAGCCGCTATTATTCGATATTCGACAATATTCACCATTTTTATTTATTCATCGAATAGCGAATATTTTTTTTATTTGAGATGAGTTTGCTCTTGACTATAGTCTGGGTTAGGTTCAATAAATAAATAAATTAAATTAACTTATTCAAGTATAAAGTAAAAATGATGATTTACATTAATTACAATCGAATAAAACTTAATTCTAACTGTAATGTAGACAACTGCCTGATCTAGGTTTTTATGAAAGCCTGTGTTTCAGGCAATCAATTTACATCAAACATTTAAAAAGAAGACATAATATTGTCAATAACTTAACAAATAGGTAATTATTATTTGTGTATATTAGTTTAAAACTAGATCATGTAAGATATTATGTTTGAATAAAATTAACTAGCCATTTTGTAAGACAAGTCATGATTGCGATTTGTTTAGTTAGGTCAGTCTATTATTAAGTGCGCGATATGAGGCAATGGCGCCGATTCCCTTGTTCACAAACTAAACTAAATTTAAGTTCAGTGCATCTTTTTCTTACTTTTTCATTAAGAAAAGGACAGAAGATAACTATTAGTTTAGTCCTGTCAAATTAAGATACTAACAAAAGTATCCGATAAACAAGTTTAGACGTAAATAAAAAATTGACTACTAAAAATACGTTTATTTACGCCAGGCGCTGACTAATTTGACCGGACTAAACTAATATCACATTTATCTTTTGTCCTTTTCACAATGTAATACATAGAAAGAAAAAGCTGCACTGAACTTAAATTTAGTTTAGTTTGTGAACAAGGGAATCGGCGCCAATTCCTTCCTAATCGAAATAAACATAATCATGATTGTTAATGAATACAATGTACATTAAGCAGCTCATTTTATTTTAAAAATAGTAGTCGCCTAATACCAGATATTGGTAATTGGGCACTATTATCGGATATGCGATTAAGGGCAACCTTTTTGAAAACCACTTTTTCTAACGGTTTTTGTAAAATAATTATATATAATTTGAAAAAAAAATATAATGCGTTAAATAGTTACTGGTTTCTTATAGTACTACATAACATGTAGACAGTAAAAATGTCAAATTTTAAGGTCTGTGCCATTGTTTAAATTCGAGCGAATTTACCAACACTTTTACACGACAAGAGAAAATATACAATCAAAATACACTTTACGCCATAAAAATAGTTTAAACTTACCAAGCTCTAAGCTAAAAATGTACTCAACAAGTATGTAAGTCATGTCAATTATAATATTAGGTTGGGGAAAAAGTCTTTTCGCACTCCCTGCTGGGGAGTTTGTTGCGCCACTTCTTCTCCCCAGCTAAAGCACTAGGAAGTGGTGAAGGGCGGGCGTTTTGGTGGACTGTCTTATGTAATTTTTGACGTTCAAAAAGTGCTGATTCTCAGCCTAGTTTGAATAAATGACTTTTGATTTTGATTTTGAGTATGTATGAACTTGTAATAAAATCTCTTTGGCTATACTATTTGTATCTGGCTGGTTTTGGTATCATTGAAAGTTTAAATTTTAAAGAACATAATTCCAAATTCAAATTAGGAAAATGTGTGATTTTCATTTGTTTTTCGTACCGTCAAGATGAGTGAATCTAATGAAGAAATTCGATACATTTTAAAATTTTACTACAAAAAAGGTAAAAATGCAACGCAAGCCGCGAAAAAAATTGCGATGTTTATGGACCTAGTGTAGTGTCTGTGAGAGTAGCACAAATTTGGTTTAAGCGTTTTCAATCCGGAAATTTTGATGTCAAAGATGCACGTCGCTCTGGTCGCCCTATTACGGATAAAATGAATGCCATTTTTGAAAAAGTGGAGCAAGATCGGCATATCAGTAGTTATGACGTAGCTGAAGAACTGGAAATTGACCACAAAACAGTTTTGGCGCATTTGAAAAAAACTGGGTACACAAAAAAGCTCGACATTTGGGTAGGTACCTCACGACTACTCACGAGCTCACTGAAAGAAACCTAATGAACCGTGTACTCATTTGTGATTATTTATTACGACGTAATGAAACCGAACCATTTTTGAAGAAGCTGATAACTGGTGATGAAAAGTGGATCACGTATGACAAGAACGTGCGAAAAAGGTCGTGGTCAAAGGCCGGTCAGGCTTCACAGACTGTGGCGAAACCCGGGTTAACTCGCAACAAGGTGATGCTGTGTGTGTGGTGGGATTGAAAGGGCATTATTCATTATGAGCTGTTACCACCAGGCAGGACCATCGATTCTGAACTCTACTGCGAACAACTGATGAGATTAAAGCAAGAAGTTGAGAGAAAGCGGCCGGAATTAATCAACAGAAGGGGTGTGGTTTTTCATCATGATAACGCTAGACCTCGCACATCTTTAGCCACTCAGCAAAAATTAAGAGAGTTTGGCTGGAAGGTGTTACTGCATCCGCCGTATAGTCCTGACCTTGCACCTTCAGATTTCCACCTGTTTCGGTCTCTTCAGAATTCTTTAGGCAGTGTCAGGTTAACATCACGAGAGGACTGCCAAAGCCACTTGTCGCGGTATTTTGACCAGAAGTCCCAAAATTTCTATAGCAATGGGATCATGTCCACCTACAAGATGGCAAAAAGTTATCGAACAAAATGGTACATACATACTTTAGTTAAATGTAAATAAACTATATTAAAAAAATGCTTTGAATTTTCTTAAAAAATTCGAAGAAACTTTTTCTCCAACCTATTATATAAATTACCAGAATTAATTAAAGAACAACAAAAAATTAATATATTCCTAAACATTTCAAAAAAAAATAATTCAAAACAATTTCTAATATCTAAATGCTATTACAGTGTCAACGAATATTTGAATGATAAAGGAGCTGGCCCAAGCTCCATACAAAAAATACCCAGACCCGGCGCAAAAGTTTTGTGTTCCAGATTTTAGAGGATATTTAAAAATAATATTCCATAATATCCCTGTATCGGGTGGCTAACTTTTTTTTTTTGCTCGAGAAGTTTTGTAGGCGTTAAAATCTTATTCGTGTGGAGCCAAAATATGTATGCAATTATTGTGTAATCGCAATCGCATTCAAGATTATCTCAAAACCATAGGGGTAGGCATACATAAACAAAGTAATATAAGTATTAAATTGATCAAAATAGATCAAAATCAATTAGATGAAATTGTAATACACAGCAAAGTATACATCAAACGCTAGCGGATGACTGCGAAACAGAACATATATTATAATACCCTGACGACATGCGACTGTAATAATAATAATTGGTGGCTGAAAAGAAAACAAACTTGAAAAAGGTAAAAAATTACGAAAAATATGACGTTTCGAAAATTAAATACCGCGCGGATTCTGTACGTGTCAAGTTACTTACGTTATGTACTATACTATGACTAAAGAGTTAGATTATAATAATAACCTGTACCTATGCTTATTATAGGTTTTGTATCAGTATGCTTGTTTGTAAACAATTAACGAACTATAGCATAATAAATATTTTGGTCGGTAAATGAGTTTTTAATAAGAACGCCTACAAAACATTTCGAGCAAAAAAGAAAAAAATGTTAGCCACCCTTTAGAGAGATAGTGATAGTTTTAAATATTATTTTTAAATATTCTCTAAAATCTGAGATACAAAACATTTGCGCCGGGGCTGGTTTTTTTTTGGGCCATCGCTTTTTAAATTAGGTACATGTTTTTATAAAATAATTACATTATAAATCTTAGTACATTACATTCAACAAAGTAGTGAAATAAAAGCCCTCTTCCTATCTCCTACTTTTGCTTGCAGTGCCCGACAGGGTCCACAATGATCATATTTTGTTGTAAACCTACAACCTAATTTCACATGTATTGTGAAAGCAATAAATACTTATATTGAGTACCATTTAACTTTTAATTTTAAACAAAAGTATCCGATAATCAGTTCCTCTCCCCTAATAGGGTTCCGTTTGGCATCCTTCAGTTACGGAACCCTAAAAATGAATATTAGCAGTGTAGTAGAAAGTTGAACATTTTTCTTTTCAGCGGAACTCGATAAAACCACAGGACGAATATCCACCGGAAACTGTGATACTTAACATAGGAAAGAAACGAGTAAGTTCCGTTTTCCAAATGATCACACCTATTGCATACAATTTATGCCTACCTATTTAAAACATCGTATTTTCCGCCGCCATCTTGTTTTGCGAATACATTTCAACTGACATTTCACGAAACAATTGCACAAATGTTTAGGTATCAACAGTGCCGCCCGTAGACCGCCAAAATATACTTGTAGAAAAGTATTTTTGTAAGTGACACCAATACGAGTAGGTACAGTCAGACTCCAAAAGGTAACAACAGTAGTAGTAGACAAGAATTCATAATGATTGTCTACATTTTGTTATCCTTATTATTTTAACAATGTGTAGCTACAATTCTGTCTTATATGGATCAGAATGTTGGGCTACAAAAGAGATGAATGAAGGGCAATTGCATGCAGCTGAGTTGAGAATGCTAAGAGGGATATGTGGTGTTACACGAATGGATAGAATAAGAAATGAGTACATAAGAGGAAGACTGAAAGTTGCACTGGTGACTGAAAAGCATTGCGGAAACGATTGTCGGGCATGTGATGCGGAGGAATGAGGAAAATGTCGTGAGGAAAGCTTTGAGTATAAATGTCGATGGCTACAAGAGACCAAAGAAACGATGACTGTATGAAAGATATACGGCTAGAAAGGGGGTGACTACAGAGATGACGACTCATAGAAAAAGTATGGAAGAATGGGACACGTTGCGCCGATCCCAAATAAATTGGGATAAGGGCAGGAGAATGATGATGATGATGATAGGAGATTCACAACAGCAAACGTGCTCGGAGGAAGGAAGAATTCCAGTAAGAAGATGCTGGTAGAGATCTTGCCCGATAGCCATGGAATACCTCTCCACTCCACATAATCACCTCACATATCACATGTGGGCAACATCTGAAATGTCCTATCCTTGTTGCTACGTCACAGCGCTAGCGAGTTAGCGACAGTTCCCGTGGGCCCTTATTGAGTGTGCAAGTCACCCCCTGCATTTTTACCGTGTAAAATAAAACATTGATCAGGCAGGAGCCAGTCTTTTCATAGTTCTAGGTAACCAGTCCACTTTAGCTATCCAAACACATATTCCATTAACTTTGTTTCCATATCCCGCAATAGTCCTGCACCAACCGAGAGTTGTCCTTGGGTGCACTTGCATAGTGTGAACAGGGATAATCGTCAATAGGTGCCTCATTTAATTAAAAACGTCTAAGTCTCTGCGAGTTGGCTTCGGGTCCTCGTACGCCTTCCAAAGGTCCGAGATATGTCAAAGACACTTTAAAGTGCTTGCTTGATACAATAATGGGACTATACAGGGTGTGGCGTAAATAATGGATAACCCTGAAACTGTCGATTGGCCAGATTATCATCTATCATTTACCCCATTTATATCGCCATATGCCCATGGATGACAAAATTATTGATATTTTTAATATTTTAAATAAAAATCGTACTTACTCTTACAAAATCAGCTGCCATTTCTACAATGGGTGATTTTTTTTCGTTTTGTTTTTTTTATGTCACTCCTTAATATTTGTATTATCAGATCAGTATCAATATTTTTATTACATTCTAAGATAACATTGCAAAAAATACTTATTCTTAAATTTTAACATTTTTTCTACGGAATTACGCAATTTTGGGCCCCTGTATCGAAAAAAAAATGTACTACACTGCGGTGGTCCATTATTTTAGATAATTGCCTATTTAATGCAGATTCTAAAATGGTATAACAATAATCAGTATCTTGATAAAATACAAAGTTATTGCTGTTCGAATCTTAAAGGAGAATTTTCATACAAAGGTCATGGCCCATAATCCGACCCGGTTCAAAAATGTTTTTGTACAAAAACGAAAATGGTGGTAAATAATGCAAGCATAACCCACTTTTCATTATATGTAAAAAGAAAAAAATAATTCGTTGGAGAAATCTTGCAGCAGACCAATAAAAATTGGATAATAATTAGCGGTTTCGCCTGTCTGTAAATTATTTTATCCATGGAAACATGTCACTTGGGTAAAAAGTATACTATGTCAGACTCCAAATCAAAAAATATATCTATACACGGCAATTTAATCAAAATCGGTTCAGTGGTTTAGACTTGAAAATGAAACAAACAAACTTATTTTGCCATTGTTTTGTTAAATAAAAATATCATCACACATAAAGCAAACTCGTTCGGTCAGGTAATATAATACACGTATATTGCTGTCTCTGTCTTACCCGAGTTGATAACCAGCTTTGTTGCGCTCACGCAATAATATAATGCACACATCCACAGCAGGTAGAAAAACATCGGCGGCGTCTCCCTGACCTCGCCCTTCGCTGTCCTTCGTCATTCGTCGTTGTGATCTGTGCTTTCTCCGTGTTTCTATATTATTCCGATACAATTAACTACTTTGGCGTGTTTACTTGAGTGATTGTTTGCTTCTCGATTTGGATTTTGTTGACATGGAAAGACTTAATAGCTGTGTAGCGTGTAACCGATCGGTGTTTCGTCGCAGAAATCACCCTCTTACTGGAATTTTTCTCGAAACACCTTTGGGAACACGCCGTGCTATTACTACAAGAAATAATACCACACGAGGTAAGTTTCTGCGCTTTAAACTATTACTTTTCTCTTTGTTACAAACTGCACACAGTACTTTAGAATAATAAGTATCTTTTACGGTGTTCAGATTTCTTTTTAAATGAGAGTGCTGTTAGAAGGGTACCTATCTACTTTTTCCTAAAAGTCTTGTAAGAATTGTCTGGATTTTAAAATAAATTTAGGCATTTTCAGACCAGTATGCTCCACCATTTTTCGTGTTGTACTTAATATTTTTCCTCGGTGATTAATGTTAATTATTATTTCGACATTTTCAGGTTCCATTTGATGGCTCAAGATCAATTTGCCATGCATGCTGGGTCAGACTGAGTCGTGATGTGCACCGTCAGCGAAATCAACAGGTTCAAGATCAACTACCCGAACAACCTGAAGACCAGCCAAACCAACAAGATCATGATCAAGGTCCATCAAACCAGCAAGGAGAACAGGAAGTATACAACGACGGCCAAGATGTAAGACCTGGCTTCATGTCCTTACAAGGATATTCACGTGCCTCCAATACCGCAAGAAGGTGTATATTTAACGGCTGCAGGAATACGCCTAGTCATCTAGTGCCCACGTATATAAGGTTCCACTTGCTTAATACGAATAAATATTATATACCTCAACTTGCTCGCGTTTGTCACCCGCACCTGGTGCGAAATGATTGGGAGGAGTTAAGTGCTCAGACGCCATTGCTGGATTTTAATAATGTTCATGTATTAGACATGTTCGAATTGTTTAAATGGGGGTTAGAACGAAGTCATCAATTAGATTTCGAACATATTGAAGAGATCGATGACGATGAACTGCATTTTTGGACTGGAGTTACGAAAGTTCAGTTCAACTTGGTTTTAAGTCTAACTCCATCTCTACGTACCAGAACGGATAAGCCTGCAACCGCTTTAGGCATATACTTGACTAAAATAAGAACTGGTGAACCGGACAGACGATTAGCTACAAAATTCAAAATTTCGAAAAGTACGTTAGAGAGAAAAATTCATATAGCTAGAACATGTTTAACTGATGACTTTGTTCCACGTTTTCTTGGCATAGATCACATAACTCGAGAAGAGTTTGTTTCCAGAAACCTTACCATTCCAGCTCATATTTTTGGAGGCAACCATGACGCAGAAATTCTTGTATTTGACGGCACATATCTTCATGTGCAAAAGAGCGCTAACTTTTTATTTCAGAGAATAACATATAGTCTACATAAATTCCGGAATTTAGTCAAACCATTTTTGATAGTGTGCACAGATGGCTATATAGTTGATGTCATAGGCCCATATGCAGCAACAACCTCAGATGCTACAATAATGCGCAGTATCATGCAAGAAAACTCAGATTGGCATTGGTTTCTAAGGTCTAATGATGTATTTATATTGGACCGCGGATTTCGGGATTCTATTTCAACAATCGAAGGTTGTGGTTATAATCCACACATGCCACCTAGCAGACCCAGAGAACAATTATCAACGGCCGAAACCAACAAATCGAGATTGATAACAATGCAATGGTCCGATGGCCATAAACGGCCGATTTAAAAAAGATTTTAAAATATTTCGGCATACGTATTTTAATCTTGCGTTGCCTAATATGATGACGGACTTTAGGATTACTGCTGCACTAATTAATGCAACCCTTACGAAGATAGCGTGTACGTAGAGCAATTTATAAATATTATAAATGAGAATATAAATAGAGAGAATGAATTGGCACAATATGTACAAGAAAATAATATGAATAGGCAAAGAGTAGCCTTCGTGCCTATTGATGGTAATGATCCATCTTTCGGTGATTTTCCTGAACTTACATATGAAGAATTGACTTTGTTTACATTGGGGAGTTATCACTTGAGATTAGCCAGATCTTACTGCCACGAGCACATGCGACCAAATGGTCTGTACACATTAGAAGTATACAGACACCGCACGTTGGTTGACAACAAAATATTAATTAGAGGGAGAATACAGTCTCGACATGTCAGGAGTAAACAATATTATACTTATGTTTTGGTGAATGCAACACGACATGGTCGAGAGAGTATCGAGGGATACTACTGCTCATGCATTCACGGCCGCCGCACTATAGGAAGTTGTGCCCATATTGTGAGCATAGTGTACTTTTTATCCTGGGCCAGACATCAAGAAAATATTGAAACACCTGCGGCTTTCTTGGACAATGTTTTAGACATTGATGGGGCTGAATAAACATAAAAAAAAATGTATTTTATTTTCTCCTCCCTAAAACCACAAGTTATAAGTTAAGTTTTCATACTAGGTAGATTACATTTTTAACCGACTTCCAAAAGGAGGAGGTTCTCAATTCGTCTGTATTTTTTTTTTGTTTTTTTTTTTTTTTTTTTTTGTATGTTTGTTACGCGATTACTCAAAGACGGATGGACCGATTTGGAAAATTCTTTTTTTGTTTGAAAGGGTATACCTTCGAGGTGGTCCCATATAAATTTTATTAACTTTGCTTGGGGAGTTTTTGAGTTAGCTTCAATAATGCGTATATTTCCCACTTATTTTATATGGATGATGTGATTGGATGATGTGATGATGTTTTAATAACTTCCTATCACTGTTATTTACATGGCTATATCTACAATTATTCTGCTCAATTATGTATTCGAATTTGTGTGGGGTAGGTTCCACAACTAAAAAGTGAAAAATAAAAACTTTTTAGCAAAAAATAAAACCGACTTCTAAAACAAAACACTACAAAGTGAAAAATAACTTTAATTTCGGAAGTCGGTGGCAAAAAACGAAAATACAAAACGAAAGACACCGACTTCCGAAATTAAAGTTATTTTTCACTTTGTAGTGTTTTGTTTTAGAAGTCGGTTTTATTTTTTGCTAAAAAGTTTTTTTTTATTATTATTCTTTCATGATCCCCATGAGCCACAGCAATGCGCCACTTATCATTGAAAAGTATAATCATTTGTCTTTGATTCCCGCCATATTTTATTTCTGTACGCTGTGGGTATATTTTTCACACTAAATGGGCCATTACCTTTGATTTTAAAATTAAATTACTTTAACTCTGCTGTAACTAATTTTAGACTCAAAGAGAATGAGAATTTCCTTAAAATTTGATCACTATGGGTTTGTTGACACAATAAAAGACATTAGTAATTAAACAAATTTATTGAAAAAAAAATATTATAGAAAATGTTCGAAGTGGGCTCCTTCAGCTACTATGCACGCTCTACACCTTCTTATGAAGGACCGTTTCAATCGGCGCGCAAATCCTGCCGACAATATTTCGTCAGCAGCCGAACGTATTTGTTGTCGCAGCTGTTCAACTGAAGTGATTTCTTCTTTATAAACCATCTCTTTTAAGCAGCCCCAGTAAAAAAAGTCCAATGGGTTTAAATCTGGCGAGCGAGGTGGCCACAGTATTGGCCCTAGACGTCCTATCCACGTCTGGATAGGTTTCGTTAAGATGCTGTCGTACTCTTACCGCATAATGTGCGGGGCAACCGTCGTTTTGAAGCCACATGGTTTCACGCACTTCGGGGGGTACGTCCTCCAACAACACAGGCAAATCATTTTGTAAAAAAATTCAAATAAGTTTCTCCAGTCAGAGTCGGTGGTAGTTCAAATGGTCCAACAATTTGACCGTTTATGATACCAGTCCATAAATTAATTTTGAACTGGTGTTGTGATCGATCTTGTCTTATTAAATTCGGGTTTTCCATTTGCCAGTTATGAAGGTTGTGTAAATTTAAATATCCATTTCTCTGGCACGAGGATTCGTCAGTCCACAATATTTTGTTGAAAAAATTTTGTTCCTCTCTTATTCTTCTTAACATTGTTCTACAAAATGCTAGTCGTAATGAATAATCTCTCGGAAGTAATGTTTGCACTCGCTGAACGTGGTACGGGTATAATTCGTGTCGTTTTAATATGCAATGTACAGTTCTGGTACCAGTACGACGAGATAACACACGAACTGATATGCTAGGATCTTCGTTCACTATGTCCAAAACTTCTTCGTCATTGATGATACGCGGTCTTCCCTCACTCGCACCGCCCACACCGCTGCCAGGTATTCTGCCTTCAGAGTATGCATTGTGTACTCGAATAAAAATTCGGTAATCGGGATGGCGATTGTTTGGATATCTCTCCCGATAAAGTGCAGCAGCTTGGCTAGCATTACCTCTACATTCACCATAAATGTAGTGTATATTGGCATATTCTAAGGGTGTGTAACGTTGAGGCATTGTCACCGAGCCGAACACTGAGAACTACGAAAACCGAAAGCGCCGAGTCGTCAGTAACAATATCACAGGTCAACCGTCCAAATCACTGAACAAATCACAGTCCAGGTGGTAATAGTAATGTTGTCGAGATCACTCAAAAAACAAGTCCACAGGCAAACACAGGCAAATCGGAGTCCGGTAAGAAAAGCAGTAAGTCACGAATAAATGATAATAACAGGGAGAGCGACGAGATAGGATGCGTGCGACTAAGTACGAGAACGTTAGTGCACTGAAGTGAAGGTCGCTTTATCTCGTTCGGATGAATGCTATTTGCAAAAAATCATCATCTTCTCTTTCTTTCTCACAATACGTCTGTTCTTTACTAGCAACTCTTTTGTTTACCAAACAGGACTAGGATTCCAGGTGGTCGTCCAAAATGCGGATTATGTGAGTTTTTTTTTTACCTGAATCAAGTTTCTGCACTCCCATAACACCGATAATATGATTTTAGACTGTGACATTACGTTTTTTTTGTAATAACAGAAGTAAGAGAATGATTTAGCACTTAGTTGTTATTTTCAAAATTAAGACCCATATCAATTCGAACAGCAATAACTTTGTACTTTATCAAGATACTGGTTATTATTATACCATTTTAAAATCTGCATTAAATAGGCAATTATTTAAAATAAGGGGCCACCGCAGTGTAGTACATTTTTTTTCCGATACTTGGGCCCAAAATTGCGCAAATCCGTAGAAAAAATGGTAAATTTTAAGAATAAGTATTTTTTGCAATGTTATCTTAGAATGTAATAAAAAATCTTGACACTGATCTGATAACACAAATATTCAGGAGTGACATAAAAAAAAACAAAACGAAAAAAATCACCAATTGTAGAAATGGCAGCTGATTTTGTAAGAGTAAGTACGATTTTTATTTAAAATATTAAAAATATCAATAATTTTGTCATCCATGGGCATATGGCGATATAAGTGGGGTAAATGATAGATGATAATTTAGCCAATCGACAGTTTCAGGGTTATCCATTATTTACGCCACACCCTGTATAATAGATAGATTACATAATTAGAATATGTTGACTAATATTCTAATTATGTAATCTACTGCTTTTATCTGACATTTCCTGCTATTTTAATATTGTAATCATGATTAATTGTTAATATTATTATTTGTACACCATCAAGTGGTAGGACATAGAGACCATAATATAACTGTAATACCTATTGTAACCTATGTTCACAAATAAATTGAATTGAATTGAATTGAATAAATAATTATAATAATGGTAGCTGTCGTTCTTGTTGTTGTTGTGTTGTCATCTTTTTCAGGCTGACTGTACCTACCTAACTAACTAAATTGTATTTTACAGTATTTATATCACGGAATAGATCCGATCCGGGGTATTATCTACCGGTTGTAGAGACTCTTACCCAGCCTAATCCTCACTTCCATTGATTGTTTTGTTCCTTGCAGGCATCGGTATTCGCTGAAGTCGAAACGGATGAAGAATTTGAGAAGACGTCGACGTAATTATTTTACTTTTTATAAAGTTAAGCACAGAGAGATAACTTTCTCTTCCCCGTGATTTTGCGTAAATTATACTCGATTTGAAATAAGATTAGAAGTTTAAATAAACCCTTTTTACAGTCTTTTTAACAGATTTTCACTTCTATTGCGTTGGTGGCATGACAAATGGGAGCTGCAGTAAACATTTGGTATTGTAACCACGTTTTTACTTTTAATGCCATACTTATTTATACCTATGGAATAGAAGTCAAAATCGGTTGACCGGACTGTTATGAAGGTTTATTTCAATTTCTAATCACATATGAATGTACAGACGCCAGCACATCAAGCTACTAAATTGTCTATACTGTCAAATTTCTTTAATAGATTTTCAACTGTGTCGCTAAAGCATTAGGTTCAAGGTTTATTGAGAAAATTCGACAGTTTCGGGTAGCTTGACCTGCTGGCGTCTGTACTAAATTACTTAAACAGAAACCTGAAACCGCGAAAAAAAATCAGCTGCTTCCGACATTTAGACGAGTTATGCGAACATGAATGTATAGGACATACAGCAGATTTTTTTTTCATGAATTCAGGTTTGATCCCATAGTAAAAGTTGTTTGTTATCATAAGTACAATCATGTGTTTAAGTATCGGTCACTAATTACCCGTCACCCTATACAATAAAAGCTCCTTTAGAAAATAAAATTAAACGAATGAAAATGCTAAACAGCCAAAGAAGAAGAAAAAATCTGCTGTTTCCTACATTTATGTTCGCATATCTCTACAAAATCTGGGGAAAAACTGCTATCTTTTTTCGCGGCTTCAGGTTTGGTCCCATAGTAAAAGTGGTTTGTTATCATGAGTACAATCATGTGTTAAGTATCGGTCACTAATTATGTCACCCTATAAAATGTAGGTATATCTTCTCAGTATTTATCTTCTTAGTAGGTAGTATTATGTTTTTCACAGCTAATTGGGTAAAGTTGTAGCACGTTAGCAGGTACCACAAACTTTCCATACAAAAATATCGTTGACTGTAGGGTAGTCCAAAAAATACTACTTTTATTATTTTTTTCAAAATTAAACAGATTGCAGATTGAAGCTTGAGCTTTTACTGTTTCCATCCATTTGTTTTATTTTTGACATAAGCACGTTCCTTATTTATTGACTATAGACGAAAAAATGCAACACTTCATGGACGCTAAAGTAAAATAAATGGTTGAAAAGATTATACTTCGAAAAGGTCTAGCTTTTTACGATACAACTTATGTTTTAATCGTATCCATATCCGACTGATTGTCTACAATCTTTGTTCTATGGATGGTGTAACCATGAAACATTAAGTACCTACACATGGGTTCTTAATTTTAGTAGGAACTTACCTATTGTGGAACACAAATTGTAAGCAATCAAATTAGGTAATGAATTCTTGTCGATGTAAGTACTTAATACACATTTCTGAGGCTGACTGTACGTGATCACATTTTGTTGAGTATATCAATGTTCTAATTACAGGTCTCCCCTTTCCGCACCAATATCCACACATGATGATAAAACAAATGTCGAGTCCATACTTGGGTATGTACTATTTGTCTTTTTAACCGACTTCAAAAAAAAGGAGGAGGTTATAATATTTTGCATTCGGTGAGTTTTTTTTCTGTATCCACTGCTGGACATACCTACTAACTTTTCCTACAAATTATATTGGGTTTCTTGGCCAAGATTGGTGAATGTAAAGTCAACTGTATACCTAGTCTCACTTCATCCATCTGCCATGGGGCCGACTTTCAGTCAAAGCGGATGCAGCTGAATACCTACCTATTTTCATGGAGTGACTGCCTAAGTATCTGACCTCCACAGCCATGATTCATATTCCATGTCTTCTAAATATAAATTTAAAAAGATTTTGCTTCATATGCGCAGGAGCATCCATAACGACAGTCTACAATTGGCACAGCCTCGCAACCAAGAACAAGACCACATGATTATCTACGAGAGGGTACGAATATTCCTAACTTTTTAACGGTTGGGTTTCCAATTAAACTCAGTGTAAAATTCTGTAAGTAAATAATATTGCTCATTGATTCATTTTTGCACCTGATAAAATATACTGAGCAACCAGTTAACTTAACAATTTATAGCACACTAACAATTTGCTGACACTTTTTCTGCAGGCGCGACAATACTACATATTTTCACTTTTACAAGTCCTCATTCCTCATCTTCCGTTTTTGGATCTTTGGTCTGTGTAAATAAAACTCAGAACGTTGAATACATTGCCACAATCTGTAGAAACATTGATTCGATGGAACAAACGATAGGCCTTAAATTTCTCTCACCCTATCTCACGTGGAGGCGAGGGGGGTCTCAGCATAAATTAATGTACAGTCGCGACCAAAAGTCGATAAGCAAACTCACAAAGCAATAGCTTGGCGTTTAGTTTGACTTAAGACCTTCTATTTCCAAGAACATAAACATGCGTCGTCAACAACTGATTGTAGTTCATAATTTCAAAGTTATAACATGTGTAAAGATGACCTAGCGGTTAAGCGCGTGCAGATAGATGCGTGAATCAGTGAGCCGTGAGTTCAAATCTCACGCAATACTTGACTTTTTGTAAGTTTTTACTTGATTGGAAGTAATGGGACAGAAATATAATATTCTTTATCTTGTTCGCTTGGTCACTCATTTCGTAAAGGTAGAAAGGTAGATCATAGAAAACTAAATAGGTATTGACAATTATGTTTGTGTTATTAGAGTATCATTTCTTTGTTATGTTATTATGAATTGACTAAGTGGGTATACAACAAAAAATCCTATGAACGGTTAAAAAAAAAGTTCTTTTATCTAGTAGGAATGTAACGTCACAATTCTCTTAAGTTTGTTAATTTTATAAATAACTAAATAAAACGAATAAACATTTTTGTTACCATTCAGCACGACTTTTTTATTTAAACCTTCCAACACCGAAAAGATAAATTAAAAATCACAAAAATAGTTAAATAATAATACAATAACTAATATTTAACTTCTTATAAAAATAAATAATAAATGAACATAAACATCTTACAAGTTTTTGCTTAAAATAGGAATATATTATTATGGTTCCAAAGAAACAAAAACAGTCCAACATTGTGATTAAGATTCGAACTTAGACTTCATTGATCGTGAAACCATTGCTTAGCCCAAACAGCTACCAGCACATGTTATGTTTATGCGAATTTTAGCAATGCAATGGTAAGAACAGGTCGCCACTATGACGAGTATTCTAAATGAAACAGAAATATAATGTTATTTCGCGTAGTACGACGACATGCGACAATTCATTAGTGTGTGTTATCTGCGGAATGTTGAGTGAGACATCGCTCACACAGGCACATGCACAGTTCATAGCAATGTAATCCTTAGCATGCTTATGGACTTTCGAGCGTTTACTGTACGTAACACAATTAAAATACGCATTTTGAAAAATCGCACGACATCTCACCAAGGGGGGAGGGGTTCGAGAAATCGCTAATATCGCCACCCGTAATTAATAAACGCCCCCTTTACATACAATGTGTGTGAGGCACTTTTTCTAAAGCTCACGTGTGTTAATGCCTCCTGGGAAATGTACACCCCTGCTTAAAAATTCCCCCCAAGCGCTCTTCTGCTGAGCGTGAGGTCCTGGGTTCGATTCCCAGATCGAGCAAAGTGTTATTGGGGTTTTCCATTAGGAATTTCTCAGTAGCAATCTGGGAGTTTGGAAGTTGGTGGTAGTGAGAGACCCCCGTGCCTCGCGGCGCACGCGGCACTGTTGGTCCTGCGCCAGATCTCTCCCCGATCATGTCATCGTGTCGGATTGGTAGTGTGACACCCCCGTGCCTCGCGGTGCACGCGACACCGTTGCTTCTGCGCCAGATCTCTCCCCGATCGTGTCATCGTGTCGGATTGGTAGTGTGACACCCCTGTTCCACGCTGTGCACACGGTGCTGTTGGTCCTGCGCCAGATCTCTCCCCGATCGTGTCGGATTGGTAGTGTCACATTCGTGCCTCGCTGCACACGCGGCGCTGCTGGCGCTGGCGCCACATCTCTCCCCGATCGTGTCGGATTGGTATTGTGACACCGTGCCTCGCTGCACACGCGGCACTGTTGGTCCTGCGCCAGATCTCTCCCCGATCGTGTCGCATTGGTAGTGTGACACTCGTGCCTTGCTGCACACGCGGCGCTGTTGGCGCTGGCGCCACATCTCTCCCCGATCGTGTCGGATTGGTAATGCGACACCCCCGTGCCTCGCAAAGGAACAGACAGTGCGCCTGTGTCTGCAGTTCGGTCGGATGCAATAATTGACCGAGCGAGCGGAGCGTGTCTGCTTCAAGTCTGGCAAAATTTGCTTTCGTCTGCCAGTTTGTTGCTTCTCCTCTACAGGTCGTATTAAACAACCGATCTGGACGAAACTTGTTATCCGGGGGGCACGGAAGTGCCCCCGTCAAGTCGAGCAAAACAAAGGCACGGCCGTACCTGCCGTACCATCTTTTTCTTGAAGCCATTCGGGCCATTTTCGACCCCCTGTAACTTCGTCGTGGAAAAAACTAGAAGCCTTTCAGTGACCAAGAGGGCATTATATCTATAGATATATTTCTAAATTACATTAAATTTGAACCAGTAGTTTAAGAATTATTGCAAGTCAAAGTTCCTTAATTTATCACTGACTCACCGATCCTCAAAATTTTAAGGTACTTCTAGCAGACCCACAAGCTCCAAATTTTGAACACAGTTATTGTTTAGCCTATAAAGCAAGAAAAACTCTGATATTCCAAATTTTTAGTCTCGTTTTCTAGATATACAATCTGAATAAGTAACTTTGTAATCCTATACAAATGTACATAATTACAAAGTTACTTTTACAGTTCTTAATTAGACTTCATTGAAATTGCTTATGTTCATCGCGAACAGTGTCCAATATGTATAGCCACGATATTACGATACACAAGATTCAAGGGCTAAGTCATAATAGTGCATTGATGGACATTGGTTCTTCAGTATTCACAAACGGTCAAGCATATGTGGAACTTTAGAGAGTCACAAGTCTAGGCGGTTTACATCTAATCAAAGTCAACTTTAGTTGTATTAAAGCGCAGCAGTCAGCAATTTCTGAATACAATAGACTTGAACCCATATTCTAAGAAGTTAATTTAAAAATTCCTCGACCTCGACTCAACTGAGGTTACCTTAAGGATCACCTCAACTGATCCTCGAAATCGGTATTCTTAGTTAAAAGTCGGTCTTATCTTGTCGTGAGGTAATTATGGGGATCCTCGAGTGAGGTTGAGTCGAGGTAAAACGTTAATGAATACGTCATTGAATCTTAGATTCTTTGATATTGAAGTCTTTGATATTTTTTTGTCTATGGTCACTCAAAAATTGTCAGATTGCTGTTTTTATCTGTCTCGCGTCGCGTCGGTCTTGTTATTTGAACTTTGATTTAATTGTTGTGTTGTGTCCAGTTTTACGTCAGTTTTTAACCGACTTCAAAAAAGGAGGTCGACACGAATGTACCTATATAATATTATTGAACTGCAATATAATCACATATGA
Source organism: Dicycla oo (assembly GCA_948252095.1). Lineage (NCBI taxonomy): Eukaryota > Metazoa > Arthropoda > Insecta > Lepidoptera > Noctuidae > Dicycla > Dicycla oo. Next base: position 4,502,558 of record OX411732.1, on the reverse strand, counting down.
TGGTCTAAACAAATATACAACATTTTATAGATATATGTATGTTTGTCCACGCATTTCTCCGCAACTATTAATAATCGGATCGTGACCATTTTTTTATTGGCTTACATTTACTTCAACTTAGGGAACAATGCAAGTTTCATCAAAATCGGTTCAGTAGTTTTCAGGAAATGGACCAGAGTTGGGCGTAATCAACTACTTTTGTAATCGGATTAATAATCTGATTGAAAGTAATCATGAATACATCAATCATGATTACTTTTAATCTTGATTACTTTCAATCATGACTACATTTGTAATCATTAGTTTTGATTACAATAGTCAGTAATCTTAATTACATGGGTAGATTTGATTAATTTTTTAAGCATATTTTTAATAAATGCGGTTCTATATTCAATCATTATGTATCTTGTATGTCTGCGTTTTTCTAAAAACTTCTGATCCAATTTGGATGTCATGGACGTTTTGTACTCTTTCGTTATTTAAATCCTTAAGTAAATTCGAAAAAGAATTTCTGCGTGCTCAATTGCATTTCGAAGATACGGCACGCGGGGTGCGGGAGTTGGGTGGGGTACGGGGTACGGCCGGTAAGCCAATCGTCCACCGCCTGCGCCCCGCTTCTTGCCATATCGCAAGCAGTCAGTCTGTATAATAGTGCGCAAGGATATAAACGTAAATTGATTCACGAGTCTAAACCGTGACGTATTGGCCTATGTGTTTTGGTGTTTAAACATTATTATTGTAAAATCAGTATTTATTGTAAAATGGCGTCAAGTTCTTTTTCGTCTTTATCTACTAATTCAGAATCTGAAACCGTGCACCATGAACAACTTGAGACATTACCATGCATTCTTGATGGAAAATTTTTTACGTATTCAGAATCGGAGTCTACGAGCAAAAAGAAAGTGGCAATTTGTACATTATGTCGGCCAAAACTAGTTAAAATTAGTGGTTTTAATAATTCTACATCAAATTTTGTAACTCATCTCAAACGAAGACACGGGGAAGAAACACACAACGAGTATCAGAGTTACTTGAAAACTATGAAAAAAAATAAACGGTCTACTAGAACATCCAACCAACTGCAACCAGATATTAGATATGGCAGTACTAGTGATGTACCTACTGATCGAACGATTTCACAGGACCAATTTAATGAAAATATGTTAAAGTTTTTTATTCATTCTATGATTCCTTTACAAGCAATAGACGATCACTTTTTTAAAACAATCTTTGGTGATTTAAATATCTCTGCAAATGGATTGAACGTTCCCAGTAGAAGAACTTTGGGTCGATTGATTGATGATTACTTTAATAAGGAAATTACAAAAATCAAGAGTGAATTGCGCGATGTAGATGAAGTCTGCACAACTGCCGATATCTGGTCGGCAAAAACAAGAAGTTTTGTGGGCGTTACCGCACACTGGCTCGACACAAATCTGAAACGGAAGTCGGAAACACTGGCTTGTCGAAGATTTTCAGGTACGCACAGCTACGACCGTATAGCTCTTTTACTTGAAGCAGTACATGCTGAATTTGGTCTCGACTCCCGGAAAGTGCTGGCTACAGTTACTGATAACGGTAGTAATTTTGTAAAAGCATTTAAAGAGTTTGGCATAGACGTGGAAAATTGTGAAAATTTTACTCATAACATTGATGACAATTCAGAACCCGCAGAAAGTTCTATCCTCGAAGAAGATTCTCACATCGAGGTCATTTCTGTGGCACACTTTAGTACTTATAATGAAGTTGATCCGCTAGCTTTTGACGAAAATATTATTCCACAGTCAATAATACTAGAATTGCCTGTACATTTAAGGCGTTGTGCACACAAGCTAAACTTATGTGCCACTACGGACGCCAATAAAGTATTACGAAATAACGACACAAGTATTGGCAATATTCATAATCAAGTTATTAAAAAATGCAACAACTTGTGGAACTCCGCCGGCCGGCCTAAATCGGCTGAAATAATACTTGACATTGTTGGTCATACCCTTTCCAAACCGGGAATCACTAGATGGAACAGCCTTTATGATTCACTGAAACAAATTGCATCAATACAGGAGAAGAGTGTACAGCTGCACGTGGCATTAGGAATGACAAACGTTTTACGTGATAATGATTTCCATTACATAAAGGAATACTTGCGTTGTTCAAAACCAATAGCAGAGGCCCTGGATATATTACAAGGCGAACAAGACATGTATTACGGTATATTATTGCCATGTTTAGTATCTTTGCGCAAAAAGTTGCAAAAACTGAATAGAGAATCTCTTACTTTTTGTCAAATGTTGGTAAAGAAATATTTGGAGAGCGTAGAAACGCGATTTGCAGAGTTTTTTTTTTATTTCTCCTCAAAAGTAGCTCAAAATGCAGCAGTTGCTGCAATGTCTTACCCCAGATTCAAGGACAAATGGCTTGCTTGTGTTAATATAGAATACCAATCCAGAATCAAATCTATTTTTAAAGGAGCTGTAATCAAGGAAATCCATGAGCCACCTGAAACGCTTCAAGTCACACCTAATAATATATATGAAGACAGCTATTTTGAGTTTGACACTGATTCTTCAGAGCCTGATTCGGGAGATATGTACCAAATACAACGCTCAAAGGCAGATGCCATTATTTCTCATTTTTTAGCGGACCAGGATCGGGATGTATCGATGCTAAATCGATACCCTGAAATTAAACGTGTTTTTAAAAAATATAACACACCTCTTCCGTCATCGGGTCCTGTCGAAAGACTTTTCTCATATGCGACCATGACCAATTTACCTAAATCACACAGACTTTCGGATGAGGTGTTTGAAAAGAGGGTGCTTTTAAAATCTAATTTAAGCCACACATGGCACACATAAAAATAATTCTTGATTGTTTTCTTAAGTATAATAATTATTTAAAAAATTTAAATCATGAGACTGATCAAAAAATAAAGATGATTTACAATGTTAATGATTTTATTTTTCGAATTCCTAAATGTAGTTAGTATGCATCAATCAAAAAAGTAATCAAAAAAGTAATCAAAAAAAGTAATCAAAATAACGATTACAAACTAATAATCATTAATCACCGATATGATTACTTTCGTGATTAATTTCCGTAATCTGTAATCTTGATTGATGATTACAAAATGTAATCGTAATCCTTAATCATTAATCTGATTACAATTTGCCCAACTCTGAAATGGACTAATACGTGTAAGTGTGACGACCTGGCTTATTGATACGAGCAGCGGGTGTGGTGTCAAAGGGAACATCTCAAAATCTTGGTCAAAAAATATTGCACTAGAAGTGCAATATTTATAACAAAACTATTAACTACTTATTACTAAAATTCCAGATTTTACTAAAAACTAATAATTACGAAATAAAATAATTTAAAAAAATTAAATCGACTTATAAAAGAAATTAACTAAAAATTATTAAATAACTTTAATTTTGGAAGTCTGTGTTAAAAAACTAAAATACAGATCCGAAGACACCGACTTCCGAAATTAAAGTTATTTAATAATTTTGAGTTAATTTCTTTTTGAAGTCGATTTATTTTATTTTTTTATTATTTAATTCATAAAATATGTCTGAGAGACAAATATTCAGTGAGTCAGAGTAGTTGTGACTGCAAGAATTAATTATTAAGTACAAATTAAATTCAGCGTCAACTATAGCCGCCGTCGTCATAAAGTAAATAACGTCGTTCGGGATAATTGTACGGATTATCATACAGATAATTCAGTAACCTTTGGAAATCCATTGAACACACTACGGGAAAAGTTATGCAAATAGAATATTTGCTTAAATCTTCCTTGAGTGTTCCTTAAGGTACATCCCGACGTACTTGAGATTGACAGTTGTTTCCTTACCTCAAGGGAGGGAAAATATCCAGTGACGCCAAGTGGAGGAGATTTTCTGCAACTATGAATACCGATTTCCTTGAATGAGGTTGGGTGGAGTCGAAGAAGTTTCGAGGAAACGTCTTAGAATATGGGTGTTAGATGCATTTACCGTCCAGACTTGTCAAAAATCAATACATCAAAGCCTCTGAGAAAAGCCCACAGAGACAGGAAGTACGCTTTGAGAAAGCCCGCAGCTGAGGCACAAGACATAATACCCGAAAAGAAAAAAAGGAAAATTGCCTACAAAAAGAAATGAGATTCCATCAAAAACATAACATGTATGTACAAAAATGCACAAGTCTCGCAGCGCATTTTTCTGCCATAAAAAGTTTTGAAATCGAATGTAAACCAAGTCGGTTAATTCAGTACCTACCTATCTATGGGAGCAGCTATCCTACTACTTTGTTATAAATTGATAACTTGTTAGTTAGCTAACAACATTTTATAGTAATTATATCAATATTACATTTCTTTATTTCTTTAATTTATAGTGACTTGGCGATTGCACACGGCACAAAATCTATCTAATATTAGCGCTTTGTGCTTTTATTTGTTTGAAAGTACCTATATGGAGGACTATTTAAATTACCTAGTAGATTATGTTGCTATGTGCAATTGTCAAGTCATTATCAAAGAAATGAAGAAATGTAATATTGTTATTGGTTACTATAATATGTTGTTAGCTTACTAACAAGCTACTTTATGACCAAGTGGTTGGATATCTGTTCCTACATATAGATGTAGGTACTGAGTTAACCGACTTGGTTAAATTCGATTTGACAACTTTTTATGGCAGAAAATCTGCGTTGCGAGGCTTGTGGAATTTTGTACATGGTATGTTTTTGATGGGATACAGGTTTTACGGCTTCATAGAATTTTTTTATCGTCTGGGATTCTTGATTGGCTGGGTAATCCTCCAAAAAGAGGCAAAAATGGGGATACTTGATATCTCCGCCTTTCGATATCCGATTTCGATGGTTCTTTTGTTATTTATAAGGTATTTTATATTTTGTCTTTGTATTATAGTTTGTCTCATTTAAAGATCTAAAAAAAACATGATAAATATCCCGTTTTAAGTAACTTTAGTGGTACCGTATATTCATTGTTGCAAAAAAGTTTGTGGTCGCGAGGTCTGCCTACTGTTCGCAGAACTAATAGACCTAATTAAATTCCTCGTGTATCATCCAGGTGTGTCCCATGGAGAAGTGCCAACGTATGCAAGTGGACTCCTTTATGAGGACCTTGCCACCTTACATGCGAGCCAATCCTTTCACGCACTTCGAGCAGACCTTCGAACAGTATGAGACTTGCACCCCAGGTATAACTCATCATCACTATCATCTGCCCAGCTTTTTCCCAACGACTTATTGCATTCTAGATTATGAACATACCTGTATTTAAATAGGTATTATGAGTAATCTAATCATATTTATTTAATTTCCGTACCTAATTTCAATAAAATATTTAAGTACTTTACGATACATTTGCTTGAAAAGAGCGTTCCCCAAGCAGCCAAATTGTGCGGAAAGTGCCACTTTTTCGCACTAGTGTTTTTATTATTTGAGAAAAGTTTTACAAAGTAGTCAAGTATACGTACAGTCTGTACTTTTTTTACAAGCTTTTATTTAGTTTCACCTGTTCCGGTGTCTGTCTGTCTGTAATCGAATCTTGCAAGTTAAATTTGACCCACTTCCCGGTTTGCGATTGAGCTGAAACTTTACATGCATATGTTAATCGGATGACAATCCAATATTATTATTTCATGGAGGTGATTTGATGATGAATTCGGAAGGTGGCCATGGGAACTTTTTATTCTATTTAAGATGGGTTTGCTCTTGACTCTAGTCTAGGTCGGACGCGATAGAGACAGAGTCGACGATGGAGTGAGCTTACCCAGAAGAAGCCTATTGTTGTTGAAGAACTTAGTAATAAAAAGACGCAACCCTGTCGAGTTTGGGCTCGTTTGATTTGTCTTGACAAGGACTGTGGTCCTAGATGATATCCAGACCAAGAAAAGCTTAATTAAATAATAATAATACACTTGTTTTTCTTGTGGTCATTTCATGTTACTTTATCAGAACAACTCAAGATGTTACAAGAACGCATTGAAAACAGGATGCGCAGGAAGTCTTCAGAAATAGAAGTCGAAAGCGGTCTACAGACCCCGTTGTCCGAATGGTTGACCACTAGCGTAGGGGTGCAGACTTCGGATCTCAATCTTCTGCCACCGTGCACTTGCCATCCGGACGGCTCAGAGAAGCCTGTGTCCAGCGACTTTATATTGAATCGTAAGTTCACATTAATTATAATAATACCAGCCTATTATTATCCCACTGCAGGGCAGAGGTCATTTCTCATACAGAGAAGGTATGTACGAGCATTGAGGCAAGTAGACTCTTGAAAATTATTACAGAATAATTTTTATTCATTTAATATTTTTTAAGTACAATATGTAACAAAAACCCTGTTGCTCCTTTTAACACATGGTTGTACTCATGATAACAAACAACTTCTTACTACGGGACCAAACCATAATTCGCGAAAAAAAATAATCTGCTGTCCCATACGAGTACATTCATGTTCGCATAACTCGTTAAAATGTAGGGAACAGCTGAGTTCTTTCGCGATTTCAAGTTTGGTGCCATAGTAAAAGTTGTTCATAATTATGAGTAGATACAATCACTCCCGTGTATGAATACATAGACCTTATTAGACAAAGTCAACGTCTTATCAAACAAACGCTACAAACAAATAAACATCGTAGAAAACCATTACTCTGACCGTCCGACGCAATGTCTTTTTCTGATTTCAATGACGCAAAAAAAATTTTCGATTTACGACAAAATCGCTTTGCAGCGTCGATATATAAAAATCAAAATGGCGTGCATATGTGCGTAGCGCACAATGACAAGAAAAATCCTCTGCGATAACACGAGCGTGCGCCAGCTTACTGGAACATCCGCCGGTACGCCGCGGCATCCGCCGAGTAACCACCGCACGCGTATTTGATTATTCCACTAGTGACTAATCAGTCGAAAAGTTGCTTTTGAAAGAGTGTGTTGTGGGTGTCATTTCATAATGATGGATTAGGATTTGGTGTTAATATCAGTTTTCGCGGAAGAAAAAGAACAGACACGTATCAATCCGCCTGCCGGCGCATACCAGCGCATACCGCCGCCTCCCGCCGCGGTATCCTCCAGCGTGCTCTTCGATGCACCATAGACAACTGCGCTGCGATGCTTTAAGGTCGATCACTGAGCATTGAGATATACCTTATTTCGGTTAGATAAGTATTAAATGATAAATTTAAAATCCTCTGCCGTCCCGTCGCCAGTGTGCGCCATTAGTCTCGCGAAAATTCGAAAATGGCTCGACCGATTTGAATTTTTTTTTTGTTCGCCTCATTACAAGTTTCAGAAAAAAAGAAAATTAGGAAAACAGTCGAAAAATCGAAATAATTGAAATTTTCACAGAACAACATCAGACGGATCAGCTAGTCTTGAATAAGGATAATCATTCAGTTTGGTTGTTTTTGCTCGAGGACCACAGAGTACTTTTATATTATACCCGCAGGGAAGGACCCAATAATTTGGCGCGATGCCCATGCAGTTTATTTCCTTTGTTCTCATATTATTACATTCGCAAAATATTATATTCGCAAAATATTATATTCTCGAATTATTATATTCTCAAAATATTAGAAGTACAATCAAACACAGTGAAAAATAAAAATGAATTTATTTAAATCAAAATCTCTTTATTCCAATACCTAGGCATCATGGAAACACTTTCGAACGTAATACAATATTAAAATAAAAATTAATTGCCGTATCATACAGTATTGCAAAATTATTTGCATTAATCATTAATAAAATATAATTAATAATAACTGAAACTAAACAAATCCCGAGTGATCAAGTGCATACAAGTTTTCACAAGTGGCATCTGTTTCCAAGCACGACGATTGGTACAGCCGCTCAACAATAAAAATTGCAAAAGTATATACATCATGGAAAATTTATGGGAGCTTATTCAACGCCGCTAACATGGTTAAGCATTCTATTGATTGAATTTTGTTGGATAAACAGTCTGTGATAATGCAATTAATTTTTCTATCATTTTCAATGTATTTTAAAGGTCTTTTTTTATCAGGGCAGTGGAAAGCACTTTTTAGCAATCTTTTATTTTGAATTTGAGCTTCTACTTTTAATGCTACTAAAAATTGGAAAATGGTTGGTCGAGATGGAATTCGAGAGTTAATTCTTCTGTGCCATCCTTCCACTGCATTCGTAGTGCGGTTCTTTTCACCATAACAGCTAAAAATATCTTTGGTAATGGTTTGTATCCACTGGTTATTAAAATAGTCTAGAAATTTCTGTGAAACTTCCGTCTCTGGTGCGATTTCATATATAGCAAGATATGCTTCTGGAATTAGATTGGGTGGTAACAGAGCCAAACTTGTGCACAACTGTGTGATTTTGCGACCTAAGTGAGTTTAGTTGAAATTCAATTTTTTACTCATTCTAAACACAGCATTTAAAAAATGGTAATAACAGCCTTTACTTTTATTTCTGGATATACCTCACGTATAGCATTAATTGCAGCAATTTCGTAATTGCATTTATATGAACTAATATTCATACGAAACTGATTTCTAAGTACAGAAAAGAACCTTTTGTATGTATTTGTGTTCTTATTTGGTAATAAGCCATAGACAATAGGTACAAAACTAATTGTGTTTTGGTCTCGTCACCTTGAATGTACCATCTTCGTATACAATATCAATTGTCTGGAATAATTCTCGTAGCTTTTAAGCAGGTAACATCGAAAATATTATAATTCTATCATCCGTTTCACCATCATAATCATCAAATAAAAAAAAGTCTTGCACAATGTGGTGTGGCAATCTCACATTAGGTACTTGTAGTCTTTGATGTACCGACATTCAAAAAATTATTTCGTTTCCTGTACAGCGTATCCTTTTTGGACGTAAATGATGGGATCAGATACTCTTTATTTTGAAAAACTTGTTTTCCCAAGAAGTGCTTTTCAAATATTTTTGGAACGGATTCAAAATTTTCGCACACTTCTTTTTTGCACTCCTCCATTGCCATATCAATTATATTTCTTTCAAAATCAACGCTGCAACTATGTTTGGGCTGTCTAACGACTTTCTTATCCAAACTTAATGTAATCGAAGTCTTGCACTCCCTTTGGTTGCAACATCTCCAGTTGGTTGAACCATTTTTATTTTTGATGAAGAAGTTGCATTTGTAACCGTTATATAAAAAAAAACAGACTTGCCTTTTTGACTCGTTATAAACTTGGCTTCACTATTTTCAGACATTTTTATTTTAATATATATTTATCAGAATGCAAAATTTATTCCCAATAAACCAGGGTTGACAATCTTAGTACTGCCAAACGAGTAATTGTACTTTTTTAAGTATACAAAATTAAGTTGGACACCAAAAGTCTTGCCAATCGAACTATTTAACTGACATCCAATTTGGTGTCATTATATTGAAAAGTACTTAAAAAACCTCTACCGAGATGGCGGTATTTACGTTTTGATGATGTTTGTAAATAGGTCCACTAAGGTATGTAAGATGGCGTGATTGCTGACGTAGTGTCTCGTATGTAGTCTGTGGCTGTTACAGAGTGCTAACGTACTCGATTTTCATGATTTTCACCATAATATTCAGCTTCAACATGTCGAAAAAAATTACAAAGAAAAGTAACGATAATTATTTTTATGATTCTTGAAAATTAATTAATTTATAAATGCTAGCTTCGGTAGCTTGCAACACTGTAAATGTCAAATAAACAAACATGGCAGACGGTTTTTGACGGTGTGGTGTTTTGTTTGTTTCATATGTTTTTTTACAAATTTTTGTCCTCTAAATGTGCTTTTTCCACCTAAGTCCGTTGAGTTGAGCCTCTGCTTCTCCAGCTGTGTCGATTTTGTGCTTGCGCTGATAAAAATCTAGGTATTGAGATAGGACTCTAACGAACCGTTTTGTGCTGTTTGTAATTTATCGTTTATCATGTCTAACAGAAAGTGTTGTGTCCCCAGATGTGTAAATAGCTTAGGTAAGTGTGTTATCCATAACTCCATAAGTGGCTGCTGAGCCAGTATCATTTTTCATAAGACAGGCACAGCACGCCACGAGGGAATTAATTGTAGGTATCGCTTCACTAAATAGTGAAGGCGAAACGTAAATACCTATTAAGTATACACTTATGCTATTTTTTCAGAAACTGAGGTGAATTTGCATAAATTCTCTAATCCAGCTAAGAATAGTAATATAATAATTTAATACATGGGTCTATTCTATTGGTGGTGACATTTTGCAACTTGAAAATAACCATATTTTCAAATACCGCCGTGTATGTCATGAACACTTTGAAGAAAAGTATTGGTGCCGGAATAATCGACTTACTAAAGAAGCTTCACCAACGACAAACATGCCAGGTCAGTGATAATAAAATATATCTTAACGCTTAATAAACCTATTTTAGTAAATATTGTATTGTTAATTTCTTTCAAATTATGATATGTGTTTGAAAGAAGAAGACAAAACACTTTTACGTTTATAAAGCATTTTAGTTTTTAGGGTTCCGTAGTCAACAACAAACTCTTATAGTTTCGCCATGTCCGTCTGTCTGCCCGTCTTTCCGCAGCTTAGTTCAGAGACTCAAAGTACTAGAACGCTATAATTTGGCATGCATATACATATTAATCAGACCGACATAGTGGTAAAATAAAATCACGAAGAAAACGTTTTTAGGGTTCCTCCTGTACACGTAAAGTGTGGATTTTTTTATTTTTTTTTATTTTATTTTTGCTTTATCATATCAATAATAAATGACTTCGCATTAAAGTTCGGGAGTGGGGGCTCGCTACGTCAATTCTACGTACAAAATCTACCAAGGCGTGACGTCATGCCACATTTTAACTCAATGTATTGCCGTAATCTTTTGATTACGTAGAAAAAGAAAAAATACATGTCTAATAAAATAAAAACAATTCTCATCATCTCTATTGTTAACCAGATTTCTTTTACTATCAGGTTCAGCTATTCTGATTGATAATTATGATTAATTTTATTGCAGAGCAACGCAAAATGCAAAGATCAAAAGTGATCACAAAGAAGCGCCGGAACCGTGTTGCTGTAACTCAATCTGAGCATCCTCTAAATAGAAAACTTGTGCTAGTTGTAGTGAAACTCGGTAAATGCCGCAGCAAAGTTAAAAACCAGGCACAAAAGATCAAGGCACTGCAAAATTTAACTACCAATCCACAGTTTCCGAAAACACTAGACAAATTGCCTAGTACATGAAAAATTTAGACTTTACTACAATTCAGAGAGCATAAAAAGGGAATCAAAGGACGTCGTTTCACATTAAAAGAAAAAATTGTTGCTTTGTCTATCCTTAAACAAAGCCCAAAAGGGTACAGATTTCTTAGGAAAATCTTTATACTGCCATCACGTCAAACTCTTCTAAAATTGTTAAATATGGCAGACATAAATCCAGGAATCAATAAAAATATGATTCAGCAGATAAAGAAAGCAACAGAGAAAATGAAGTTAGAACATAAAATATGTATTGTTTTATTTGACGAAATGTCACTCAAACCCAGTGTGACATATAATGAAAGAAAGGACAGAGTTAGTGGTTTTGTTACCAATGGCCAAGAGACACTACCTGAATATGCTGATCATGCGCAGGTGTTCATGGTAAGAGGCTTAGTAAAAAATTATAAGCAACCTGTTGCATACACCTTTGCAATCTGCAACAAAGGGGCCTGAACTTGCGAAACAATTAAAAGCAGTCATCACTGAGCTCCAAGATGCGGGTCTTATTGTGGTAGCAACTGTGTGTGAACAAGGCACAAATAATGTGAACTGTATTAAATATCTCTTACGAGAAACACGAAAATCTTGTTGAGAAAGGGAGAAGAACCCAGGGACAACATGATATTAATAAACAACCAAGAGATTATACCACTATACGACCCGTCCCACTTAATGAAATGTATTCGAAATAATTTAATTTCAAAACATTTGAAATATGTCAAAAATAATGAAACAAAAATGGCAAAATGGGAACATATAACTGCACTGCATAAAGAAAACCCTGGCTACAAAGGAATACGGTTGGTACCAATATTGACGGATTCCCACTGTGACCCATGCAAAATTCCAAGGATGAAAGTTAAATTCGCAACCCAACTATTCAGCCAAACTGTGGCATCAAATATGGGCTATCTTGCAGGTAAATTTCAGCAGTACCTAATGTTCTTTTTACTTTATATTCTACAGCTCACAAGCTTTTTTGTGATATTATCAATAATAACAATTTATTAAGGTGATTGGCGAAATTTTCTTGCGTTTTTTGCAATTTGCAGGTCAGTGTCAGGTTATCTTGATCTAAATATGAAAAATTATCAATAAATCTTAGAGAGATTTATTGATAATTTTTATGGTTAAAATTATGTAAATACATATTTCTTATTGTCGCGAATCATATTTTGATCAAGATACAACATGACACTGACCTGCAAATTGCAAAAAACCCAAGAAAATTTGAATTTCGTGGGCAACCTTAGCGCATCCCCCTGAAATACTTGTCATACGGTTCTCATCTTTTTATTCTGCCAGATCAGATCTAAACACTGTAATAAAAATTGTTTTTATTTTTTTTATTTTCCAGATAAAGGAATCATTCCAGAAGAAGCCAAAGGTACAGCAGACATCATGTTGTACTTTGATCAACCTTTTGACTTGTTAAATGGAAGTTTCGGGAAAAGAAAGAAGTATGGCAAGCCTCTTCTAGGACCTGTGACGCCTATTTCCATACACCATAAAACATGGACGAAGTCCAAACAATTCATGAAGAATATGAAATTTATCAACCCTGAATCATTAAATAATGAACATGTACCACACATTAAACAATTGGATATGGACACTAGAAGGTATAGAATTATTATTAAAAAATAGTGCTTCCAAATACAGTGTAACATCAGTTTGGTTGCGGCATCTGAATCAGGATCCAATTGAAAACTTTTTTGGGTCCATAAGAAGCCACGGATGCCGCAACGTAAACCCTACACCAGAAAGGTTTGAAGCAGCATTTACCACATTGCTAGTTAACAGCCTATCAGTAGACAGTTGTTACGCTTTGCATGAAGTACTCATCACAGGTGGGGGCAGCAAAGAACAAATAAATTGCGAGCTCGATAATATTCCCGACATCACACTCACACCTCTGGAAGAAAAAAATGACCCTCGCAAAATTGGAGGCCTACAATACGTGAGCGGGTATTTTGTAAAAAGAGCCAAGAAACATGTCTTCAAGGGGTGTGATCAATGTAATAAAAATTTGATGTCTCACCATGAGCCTGAATATTTAAGGTACAGGGAATATGCAAATAAAAAATGTCCCAGCGACTCTCTCTTAAATTGTGTTTCGAATCTGCAGGATATAAATTACACAATATTAAAAAAAAACTTAGAAAAAAATCATTTAAAAGAACTGATCAAAATACTTATATTAATGCATGTGGATTTTAATTTTATAGAATGCGCAATTCACAATGAAAACCGAATTGATTTTTTAATAAAATTATCCTGCAGATTCTTCATTTATAATTATTGTAAAGATATAAATAAAATATTATTATGTAAGAGAGAGTGTGATGATGATACGGATTTGCATAAAATTAAAGCCAAAAAATTGTCTAAAAAATGTTTTAAAAGAAAGAAATAAAATAATTAAATCGAAGATAACAATGTTTTATTATTGGAACTGTGAATTACTTTTCGTTAATTGACATAATAAAATAATCAGTAGGCACCGCTAGCTAGGCCGTAATACACATGTAGACATGTGTATGTGTGCGTGTGCGTGATATTATGTTGACATTAATTCCGAAACTCTAATTCAGAGGGCGCCACTTGGCGTTACTCAATTTGGTGGCTGAGATAGACCTCTATCCCTATATATATAAATGTACTCTGTGCAATAAACATTTTTCACAATGTCACATTATACATCAAAAACAATTGATAAATAAAAACTGACACTAGTACAAACATAGGTTTTTCATTGTAATCTGACAGGAACTACTAGCAAAGAGTTTATCTATTAAAACTTCAATATAAATGCACATAATATTATATTAATGCATATCTTCAAGATTACCTACTACTGGGTGATATAAAATCATTAGTTAGATTTATTTTACAGAAGGTAGGTAAACCTTAAAAAAGGGGTTGTAGGTTTGATTCCCATCCGAGACAAATATATGAGATGAATAAGCTATGTGATGATGTCAAAATTTTATTATTGTTTCCCTCAAATTAAAAACATTTTGCGCTTGATTGTTCTTTGTGTAATATTTTGATAATATAATAATTCGAGAATATAATATTTTGCGAATATAATATTTTGCGAATGTAACAATATGAGAACAAAGGGTTTATTTGTAGCACATCAAGCTACTACAATCTGTAGATTTCCAACTTTATCGTTAAAGCATTAGGTTCAAGGTTGATTGGGAAATTTTGACAGTTTCGGGTAGCTTGATGTGCTGGCGTCTATACATAGTTTCCGATATCCGTGATCATGGCACATCACATAAGTTTTAATTATAGTTTAAAAACTCGAACGCTTGCAAAAGATCTTTAAACTAGGAATATGTCCTTGTAAGTGAATGGTCTGTAGTAACTTCTATTTTTGTAAAGACAACGGCATTAATAAGCCATGCTGGCATATTATGGTATTCCTGCTGCAGACCTGTAGCACCAGTTTATTTCTACCATCACATAAAAATAAAACAATAAATAAGCTTTTCACACCCTTGTTTCGCCCATGTAGATCACAGCATCGACCAACACTGCTTCATAGTTTCAAAAGTAACTCCTTCGTTTTCAATTTTCATGTTTAGTCGCAGACCTGGAGCCTGTGAAACTAGCTATGGACGCTATTCATCGCGAATGTCTATTCAACGACAGAATAGAATTCAACAGGTTCAAACTTATCGGCCAGGCATCGGAGGACAGCTGGGAGCAGAAGTAAATTAATTTTATCATCTTTACTATCACTAATATTGGCTTTCGACTTTTAATTCTCTTTGCCAAATTTAAGTATTTGTACAATGACAACTCAAGTGCATTTTGTTCATGATAAAAATAATAGTAAATAATAATAAATAATAAGAAAGTTTATAGCTTTCACATTGTAAAGATTATGAACAAAATTCAGGTACTTACCTAGCATATTAAAATGCTAGGTGACTATTTTATATTTTTACGAGCTAAGCAAGTAAGTAATGGTGCCGATTCTCTTGTTCAATAATAATTAAACTAAATTTAGAGAATCGCTATCTTTAACTAACAGGCAGCGCGAGAAAAGGACGGATATAACTTTGTAGTTAGAGATGTCAAACTAGTTTACGCGTTGCGCTTCACCGTGTTTTAAATCGTCGTTTTTACGATGGAAATATATTATTACCTATTATTTCAACTTTTGACGCTCATTTACTTCCGTCTCTTTCTTGTAAAAAAAAAAAACCGTTTCCCCGCCCCCTTATCTCCGAAGTTTGCATAGAGGAAAAAACATAAATTATTCTGTGAGATAAGTTTATGTAAAGATTACAGGAAAAATAAAACGATGTCTCTAAATAGCAGTTTTTTTATATATTATATATATAATGGTACGGAACCCTCGATGTGCGAGTCCGACTAGCTCTTGACTGGTTTTATTTTACGATATAAACACTTAATGTTCGGCCACACCATGAAGTGGTCGTGCGTTTAAATGTTCATATCGTCAAACGTTAAGTATTCAATTATCTGGCCAGACCACATGTCATCATGATGTGACCAGCGGTCGATGTTCTATTTCATGAAATGATCAATTTTAAGATCTGGCTTCGACACATATACATAAACCACAAACAAATGACTTGCAAATTGCAAAAAACGTGAGAAAATTTGAATTTCGCGGGTACCTGAAGCTTCTCTCTTAAACTGAAACTTTATTTTCAGGAAAGAGCAGCAAGAAACAGACTTCAAGCAAACTAGATATCAAAAACTTTCGGAGATATTAGAGAAACATCCCAGCCTGCTAGACATATTCCAAGCTAACGCACGATAGTGAAACAAACGTCTTGTGTAAAAGTTTTATTTTTAAATCAATAGTAACAAAAAAAACTAAAACCTAATAAAAACATTGAAGTATAACAAATGTATTTATTTATAGCTACAATTAAGTAGTGACTAACACAATTTAGAACATCTAAAATTATTTAGTAAATATTTTAAATACGACTAACACGATCACTAAAATTATATATATTAAAAAAATTTGAACTCTTTACGTAAAAATTACAAAATAGCATTACACTTAATTTGAGAACTTTTGTTGGATATTTTATAATTATTTTTGTTAGCCAACACGAAACTGCACATGCGCAGTGGTTGGCGCACACGAATTTAAATCTAATTAACCATGCTAGACCGATAATCTTGATATTCTATTGGTTTACAAGAAATATCATTTATTTCTGTGTGTATCGTCTCTTGATTGGTCGTTAAGTCTTGTCTCATTACACTGTCTTTGAAATCTTCGAAAATTTCTGGGCAACACTCCATTTTTTGTTCTCTTTCGCTGACCATTTCGGATTCTTTGAAGACATCAGATTTTA
Organism: Dicycla oo; assembly: GCA_948252095.1. NCBI lineage: Eukaryota > Metazoa > Arthropoda > Insecta > Lepidoptera > Noctuidae > Dicycla > Dicycla oo. The sequence continues at coordinate 4,485,948 of OX411732.1, read as the reverse complement.
TTCTGTCCACAGTGTCGTTAAAGTCTGTTATGGCAACATCGGTCAGACTAGGAATGGAGATAGTCTTAAACGAGTCTTTTGCGACAGGAATTTTTGATTCATCTATCTTACTTCTTGATCCTATAATTTTAAGGGAGTTCGTATTGACGGGCAATGGTATGCACTCCTGCTTCACGTTCAGGTTTGAGGAGGTACTGTCAGAATTTATTGTTATGCTGCTTTTCAGGACTTCGACCTCCTTCCGCCATGTTTGTTTTCTTTCTAGTTGCTTTTGCAGCTCATTTATTCTTTCTTCCTTTAGTTTCAATAGACTGTCTAGGTGATCAACCTGTATGATGAAAAAATCAAGGTTTTTTTGTAAGTACCTATAGTTTCTTATCGTCCAAAGCCATTTATTTTTCTTTAGTATGAACGTTTATACTCACTTTTTGTCTTAATACATCACCAGCTTCTTTGGCGTCTTTCAGCTCTTCTTTGAGGGCGCTATACGTGTCGTAGCTGATCACCTTCTGCTGCACCGTCTCCAACGTGCCGTTGACCCGTACTTTAATTGGCACCATCAGTACGTTTTCTGTAACATTATTTGTAATTTTTTATTTCGCTACAACCATAAATACAACGTATTTCGTAATATTGATGATAACAATGAGTAAGTATGTATAGCTTCTTGGACAGTAATATTTTACTTATACATATCTTCATATGTTAAAGGCATTCCCTCACAGGGAGCAGTCGCCTGTATAATGTAACAATCCAAGATTCGATTTTGAGCATTACTACATTACCATACCTAACCTATAACCTCGGTTCTCCTCACTCAGTAATGTAGATGTTGCTCGAATCTGAACTGTTACATTACAGGCGAATGCTCCCGGTGAGGGAGCGCCTTTATGGTTTACTGAACCTTATGGTTAACCAACTGAGTTACTGAGAAATGCTCTCTGAACAGAGAATAAACTAGCAAGTACCGTCACCACCGCAGGCCTCGTGGTAACTGCCGCCGCTGGACATATTCTGTTCAGCGTCCTTCATACTCTTGTTCAGGTCCTCATCACGACGGATTTTATCTCGAACTGGAATGACGAACAAAACTGTTGTATAGTCTGTTCCAAAAATATCTGATGTAAGTAAGTGTAAATAAACCCTGTTCAGCACCCTAATTGCGTAACGCACTATCAATCGGAATCGGTTGCATTTTGACAGTTCAACAATATTCATTGCGTTATTTACGGTGTTGAGAAGACAAATTTTTTGAAAATATAAATCAATGGATTAGAAATTTGCTTAAAAATGATTCAGATTCCGATCGATAGTGAGGTACGCAATTAGGATGCAGAATAAATTCTTACGCAATTCGTCACTAAAAGGAAATTAGTATCACATTCATCCGTATTTAGAAGATTGCAACTTTATATCTCCCCATTTCCCAACAACTATTATTTTTTGAATAAAATTATTAGGTAAATTGTAATTGAAAATGTGTAAAGGATCGTAGCAGGTGGCGTTATGTAGTTTCTGCCTACCTCCATGGGAAAAAGGCGTGAGTTTATGCGATTGAGAAATCATCGATGAAAATGTAAGACTACAAAAGACTAAAAAACTTACCTTAATTGTCAAATGGAAAACAACTTTAAGCTGACATAAAAAGAAAAAAAATCGGTTTAAGTATTCAAATAATCAAATGAAAGCCACAGATTAATACAGATGGGACACTCCGCAGTTTAGGTATGAAGCTACAAGTACGCGGCGGGCCTATCTCACTGGGCCAATTAAGTAAGACTGCCGCGGTCAGAAGGTATAAGAGTTACGCGTTAGAAAGAGAGCCAACTTGAAGGAAATAACTGTAGGTAATTAGCGTTGTGCGATCTAAATTGCAATTTATTGCATCGTAGCAAGAGTCGCTTTTTATTTAAATGACTTTGCGGAGTGTCCCATCTATAATAATCAGTGTCCTAGCACACTCAATCTGTAAGTGTACCTAGTCAGTACCACTTACAGATCGAGTGCTATGACTTTGGAGTCAAAAAGAAAGTTCTTCTGCATCCTTTTTGGCTATGTTTATGTTGTTGATTGATCTTTGAGCGTCGCGCACACCTGCTAAGCAATTAAGTATCCTACCAAGTGATGTATGAAGCAAGGCATCAACGCCTTCTGAACCTCACATTCGCTTCACCGATCTGTCACCCTGCTTTGTCCCCTTCGGAGGACAGATCGGAAAAATGGTTGATCTGTCTCCCTGTTAGCAACTTTATTCACTCCTATCTGGGACAGATAGGAGTGAATAAAGTACGAACTGCCCTTCGTTGCTAACGGAAGGACAGATCAAACATTTTTCCGATCTGTCCCTCTAAGGGGACAAAGCAGGGTGACAGATCGGAATAATCTGTTCCCGAAGACGATCGCAACCGCCAATTTCAGCGGCAACGCTGCCCAATCGCAATGACAGACTGCAGCGACACGACTGGTTTCATGTAACTCTATGGAAACGGTGGCAGGCAGCAATGTCGCCATCTTCAGAAGCAGTTTAAGTTACATAGAAACCAGTAGTATCCCTGTGTTTTCACTTATGAACAACCCATAACTCACCCATAACTAGTATTCTCTCAATGACTCCTGGTGTACAATTTGCTAGCTGTTCCATCGTGTTGCAGCACAGGCTCAGTTTAATCTTCCTCAGCACCTTTCTGTTGAGCGTCATCCAGTTGTTCAGCTTCAACGAGTGGCTGTTCCGGGGTGGGTAGTTGTGCATCTCCACCAGCTTGGGATAGTGGACGCTCAGTATTTCTGCTAGGAGAACTGGTGAGGGAAATTGTAGTATATTATAAAGTATTTTTAATTCATTTCATTTATTATTTTCTTTTTTTTTATTTGAGATGGGTTTGCTCTTGACTTTAGTCTAGGTCAGAGGTGACTGAGACAAAATCTACGACGGAGTGAGTTTACCCAGAAGAAGCCTGTTCACTCTGAAGAGATTCGGGTTGTATGCGTTCGGGAACACAGACGCAGGTAGTGAATTCCACTCTTTTGCCGTGCGCATTATGAAGGATGTTTGGAAGCGCTTAGTACGTGTTGGTGGAATAGCAACTAGGTATGGATGGTAACTTATAGTGCGTCTAGATCATAGGTTCCCAACGGGGCCGGTATTGCCCCCTAGTGGACGCTAGAGCTATTCGTGGGGGCGGTAGCGGGTTCAAAGGCGAATTCACACGACCACGAGTAGCACGATTACAGGGAGAGAGAGCGAGAGAATTAATTTTTTATTTCTGATTATTTATGTAAAGGGGGCGTTGGTTATTTTTTTTCTTGTAATGGGGGCGGCAGTAGTCCACAAAAGGTTGGGAACCTATAGTCTAGATGTTCCAACTTCCACCTAGTTCTTAAACATACAAGTGACTGGCATAAAACCCTAACTAATAGAAGACTTAGAGTAAACAGCGAGTCCCAGCCTGTATGTTTGGTGACCCAAACACTACATGAAGTTAATAATTTAATGTGTTCTGCTGACGCAAGATTGAATTATCAGCCTAAAATGTACCCAATGCTGGGACACAGGCCTCCTATCTGAGAGAGGGAGTGGGCTGTAATCCATCACACGGGCCCTGAGTGGAGAAATCTATGAATTTCATAGAATGTTGAGTTCGATAGAACATGCCAGTTTCATCACGACGTTTTCATTCACCATTTTGAGAGCAGTGGTGATGATAATTACTATCGTTTATTTTCAGGTATTAACCCATAGCAAAATTAGAATACATTGTTGTTAAATGCAACACAATAAATTAAATTAAATTACTAAAATTAGAATTAAATTACATTACAGTATTAATAAACAATACAATAAAATAAATTAAAATTAAGAGTATAAAATTCAGCATATTAGCGTCTTAGCAGGTACACACAGCGCAATATTACAGACACTATTTGATTAGTACATGCACACAATGACACAATCGAGTCAGGAAAGATGTCTTGAGTCTCCTCAAGAGCCCGTAAAAATCAGTAACTCTGTTCTCAACGAACATGCCAGTCGCACTACACCGCCAGGGCAGCTTTAATATAGCTCTAAAGGCGTTATTATATTATACACGAAGAGTATTATAGTTACTCTTCGTGTACCTGTACCAGAGTTGACTGGTGTAGAACGACTGACAGTAAGCCTTGAACAGAGTTATTTTAACTTGGTTGGAGCAATGAGAAAAACGTCTAGCCAACATGTTGCTTTGGCATGCGATACTACGCCTCTGTCGTTCCAGATCAGCATCATCTGCTAAATCATCCTTAATTATGTGATCAAGATATTTAAACTTACTTACAACGTTTAGGGCAGTTCCACACAAATTGATCGGTAAAATATGATCAGGACCTTTACTGTGTTTAAATATCATAACCTCCGATTATAGGTGAGATCGTGATGATCGGCTGCACGGTTTAAGGAGACTTGTGGCGATCTGCGAGAAATAATATGCATATTATTTCTCGCAGATCGCGACAAGTCTCCTTAAACCGTTGGCTGAGGGACTGAGCAGCACCATGTCATCTGCATAGCTAAGATTGTTCAAACTTACATTATCAATACGACAACCAGCTCGGGTACTGCTCAGTTCCTCAATCAACTCGTTAGTATACATGTTAAATAAACTCGGCGAAGTGAGTCCACCCTGCCTCACGCCACACGTCAACTTATATTTTTCCGACAGGGCATTATTCTATTTCACTTAATTACATTGATTTGCATACCAGTACTTTAAAATGTCTACAAATGTTGATGGTACTTTAGAATTGCTCAACTTATACCATAATAATTCATAATTGATACAATCAAACGCGCGGCTTAATAAGCGATGAAATTAATTTATGCTTGGAGAGGCCAACAGTGGACGTTTATCAGCTGAATGATGAAACAAGCGGATAAATTGTTGAATTATTTACAATCTTGGTATATTCTATTGTAATAGGTCCAGCATACTAATTGCGCACACTAACAATAGGAATCTGAATAATTTTGAAGCAATTTGGTAAACCATAGCTTCATATTAGGTTGGGGAAAAAGTCTTTTCGCATTATAGTATGTATGAACTTGTAATAAAATCTCTTTGGCTATACTATTTGTATCTGGCTGGTTTTGGTATCATTGAAAGTTTAAATTTTAAAGAACATAATTCCAAATTCAAATTAGGAAAATGTGTGATTTTCATTTGTTTTTCGTACCGTCAAGATGAGTGAATCTAATGAAGAAATTCGATACATTTTAAAATTTTACTACAAAATAGGTAAAAATGCAACGCAAGCCGCGAAAAAAAATTGCGATGCTTTTGGACCTAGTGTAGTGTCTGTGAGAGTAGCACTAATTTGGTTTAAGCGTTTTCAATCCGGAAATTTTGATGTCAAAGATGCACGGCGCTCTGGTCGCCCTATTACGGATAAAATGGATGCCATTTTTAAAAAAGTGAAGCAAGATCGGCATATCAGTAGTTACGACGTAGCTGAAGAACTGGAAATTGACCAAAAAACAGTTTTGGCGCATTTGAAAAAAACTGGGTACACAAAAAAGCTCGACATTTGGGTACCTCACGAGCTCACTGAAAGAAACCTAATGAACCGTGTACTCATTTGTTATTCTTTATTACGACGTAATGTAACCGAACCATTTTTGAAGAAGCTGATAACTGGTGATGAAAAGTGGATCACGTATGACAACAACGTGCGAAAAAGGTCGTGGTCAAAGGCCGGTCAGGCTTCACAGACTGTGTCGAAACCCGGGTTAACTCGCAACAAGGTGATGCTGTGTGTGTGGTGGGATTGGAAGGGCATTATTCATTATGAGCTGCTACCACCAGGCAGGACCATCGATTCTGAACTCTACTGCGAACAACTGATGAGATTAAAGTAAGAAGTTGAGAAAAAGCGGCCGGAATTAATCAACAGAAGGGGTGTGGTTTTTCATCATGATAACGCTAGACCTCACACATCTTTAGCCACTCAGCAAAAATTAAGAGAGTTTGGCTGGGAGGTGTTAATGCATCCGCCGTATAGTCCTGATCTTGCACCTTCAGATTTCCACCTGTTTCGGTCTCTTCAGAATTCTTTAGGCAGTGTCAGGTTAACATCACGAGAGGACTGCCAAAACCACTTGTCGCGGCATTTTGACCAGAAGTCCCAAAATTTCTATAGCAATGGGATCATGTCCCTACCTACAAGATGGCAAAAAGTTATCGAACAAAATGGTACCTACATACTTTAGTTAAATGTAAATAAACTATATTAAGATATGTTTTGAATTTTCTTAAAAAATGCGAAGAAACTTTTTCCCCAACCTGTTATATTCGAAAAATTTGTCTGCTCAACAAAATTATTGAAGTGGCAAAATTAAACCAATTCCGATTGATAGTGAGTTACGCGATTGCCCCGCTGTATAGTGAATATCATGTAGCTCACTAGCTCGTACCCTTTGTCTACTATTCTGCCGCCATAAAGAAAAAAGACGTATCTGACATTTTTTTCGAAATCGAGTTTTTTACACATTCGGAATCAGCAAAAAAGACGCATCTACCAGTATTTTTATATTGGCGTAAACTTAACAAAAACCTAATAATTGTTACTATTAAAAGACGCATCTAACCTCGCATCTTATAGTTTAAACAGGACAAATTTTTTTTTCTCCATTTCAATATTTTTGTAGATATGTCCTTTTTCCTTGCGGCGGCAGTATTGTTAAGTAATTCAACAATAACTTCACTTTTTAATCAATAAGGCATTTTACCAAGACCTCGGCGAATATTATTATTATTTTACTTCGGTATATCCCAACAGCTTTAAGCATACAATTTACATCTATAAATGTTTGAAGAATGTGCCTGCGCGGCGCCAGCGCCGGCGCCACACAAGTTGTTTCCACACGCCATGCATATATCTGTCAAATCCCTGCAAAGCACAGGAGCACGAGCAGATAACAGACGCAATCGAAGATCAATATGAGAACCTTACCAGCATCAGAAAAGTCCCGATTAATTTTCTTCGTGGGTCTCGATAATTTAAAAGTATCGACCCAAGCCAGCACTGATTCGATTTCCGATAGTGGTATGGGAGAATCGATATTAGCCATCTTGTACCATTTAAATATTATTATTAATCAATAAATTATTATTTGTATACTTTATTTTATTAAGTATTGATTGTTTGACAGTGTGAATTTCGTGTTTCTTAAATGCTGAAGGTTGTCAGACTATATTTTTAAGGTTTTTGGCGAACTGCAAGTTTGGGCCAGTCTTTCTTAGGAAATAAAAATATTCATATTGTTAGTAGAAACTCTTTGTGTGGGGTAAAGAGTTTGGATTTTTCCTAAAGGCGGAGACTGACTTGTAACGTTTGTTTGTAATGTATCATTTGAGGCGAGCTTAGTTACAAAACGGCGATACACATGGCAAGACGCGGCGAACGCTCGCTTCGGACATATGAGTCAACCTGACTTGTTTGTAAACACGCGTTCGCAATGCTCGCTTCGAGCGGCTCGTCTCGCTACACCGACTACTGTAACCCGTTTCAGAGGAATTCACGAAAAAGCCGACTGTCGAGTGGAGAACCCGGCGTTCGCATCGAGCGGTTCGGCTCGCTGCACTGACTCGCTGCTCGTGTTACAAAAACTCGATACATTACAAATAAACGATACAAGTCAGTCTCCGCCTTATAGATTTACTTTACATAAGATCTCAAATGGTCATCAGGGGCTCCTGGCTAAGTAACAACAGCCGCACGGGTCCATCGATCAGGTTAAGCTACACTTGCCGCGCTTGGTCCTTCTCTACATACCGAGACCTCTCCGTGCTTGGAAAGTACCTACCTACGTTATTAAAATAAAGGTATAATGCTTAGGTACCACCTGAGTTTTTTGTTTAAAAAAGTATTTTTGTTGCACCGGCAACATTTGAATTTGATAATAAGTAAAACGTTGTCTTTTTTTTAATCCAACTACTGGCAACATTTTATTCATAAACGTCACTCATCCATATACGTCAATGTCAAAGTGAGCCAGTCGGCAGTTTGGTGAAAAAAATTTGAAATTGTTGTTACGTTCCTCAACAAAGTTTTAGTTTTGTTCAACAAAAAATCTGTTTAGTGTTTTTTGCGTTCAGATTCATTAACTGTGTTATATTCTTGTAGTTTTGCATCCATAAGGTTGAAAAATCCTGTAATATATGCATGTTTCTTGATCGTGTGAAGTTATGGGTAATAGTTAGTGGTAAATTATATGCCATTGTGCATTCGTGCCTAACTGTAAATTGGATTTACTAAATAAAACTCTACTTATTATGAACACGACTACATTTTATTTACGTACTAAAAATAGACATTACATTCATATCCACATTCGAAAAAATGTTAATACCTATATTTTTTTTGTATTACCAAAATTACACAAGCAAATCCAGGGAAAACAACTAGTATAGGAATTTGTTCAAATCGTATTGGATAATGGTAACTATTTTACCACCATCGTAATATTTTACAAGTCGATAATGGATAATGGTAAGATATTTACCACCCACAAAACCCCCTTTCCCTCCCCTTTTTTGTTTTTTTTTTATCGAAAATGAAATCCTAATTACCTAGAAACAATCAATCTGCCTGCCTAGCCTTTTCCCAACTATGTTGGGGTCGGCTTCCAGTCTAACCGGATGCAGCTGAATACCAGTATTTTACATGGAGCGACTGCCTATCTGACCTCCACAACCCTAATTACCTAGAAACAAACCTCGTTTTTTCCTAAATATCCACAGGGGCTCCTGTTTGTTTAAGGGTTAAGCTGTTTTTCCCGGCTATTCTTTTTTAGGGTTCTGTAGTTAACTAGGAACCCTTATAGTTTCGCCATGTCTGTCTGTCCGTCCGTCTGTCCGTCCTCGCTTAATCTCTGTGACCGTTAGCACTAGAAAGCTGAAATTTGGTACCAATATGTATATCAATCACGCCGACAAAGTGGTAAAATAAAAATTGGAAAAAAATGTTTTATTAGGTTAGCCCCCCTATATGTAAAGTGGGAAGTGATTTTTTTTTTTAATTTCAACCCTAACGTGTGATATATTGTTGGAAAGGTATTTAAAAATGAATAGGGGTTTACTAAAATCATTTTTTGATAATGTCAATAATTTCGGAAATAATCGCTCCAAAAGTAAAAAATAATGTGTCCCCCCCTCTAACTTTTGAACCATAAGTTTAGAAAATATGAAAAAAATCTGAAAAGTAGAACTTTATAAGGACTTTCTAGGAAAATCATTTTGACCTTGATGGAAACAACAGTTTTTGTACAAAAAAGACAAAAAGTTGTACAAAATAATTTCTGGACTAAATTTGTAGTATAATCGTATATGCAAGCATTTTTTTTAACTTCGTTTACATATTTTATTATCCTGAACGTATCTTTTTTCAAACAAAAAAATAATTATTAAAATCGGTTCTCGCAATCCAAAATTACCACCGAAAACTTCTGGCACGTCTATGTACTAATTAGTAACCCAATTCCCCGAGAGATGGCGCTGTAGGTACTTATTACATTGGGTCGGGTATTATCGAATTGTTCGGTTGGTCTCTCCTTGGCATTGGCGGTATCTTATAACTACATAAAACTTCTATCAGGAACATGCTAAGGCAATTTAGAACAAAACTAAAATTCATTTTTTTAACGCCATCAAAATGTTATTATTATAGTAATTATTAGAGTTCCGTAACAAATAGCCTTTTTTAAGTTGGGTTAGCACTATGTTCGCGCTCCAGCAGCGCTCCGCGCTCCTGCAACTGCTCCAATGGATACGTCGCGCGCACTTCTACATGCGCTCCCCTTTGACACACTGCGCTCCCCTTTGTGTTCGCGCTAAAAACCGTCACGAGTCGGAGCGCGGCCTGCCGCGGAGCGTGGAATGTTGCACGCTCCGTGTTCGCGCACGTACCCACTACCGGAAGCAGTTGCAGGAGCGCGAACATAATGGATACCCACCTTTAACCTCATAAGTGGGAACACTTATCGTGACGGACGGGAAACTACGGAACCCTACACTGAGCGTGGCCCGACACGCTCTTGGCCGGTTTTTTTCTGTTATTTTGGCGTGTGCTAGCTGACTTATAGCAAATAATTAAATTAAATTTAATGTTTGTGTTGCGTAATGTACACTTACATGTAATTTGCGCAATGTTGTATAGAATATTTTTTTATTTTATTTAACTGAACAGACAGCTGTGCTGCTGGGGAGTTTGTTGCGCGACTTCTTCTCCCCAGCTAAAGCACTAGGAAGTGGTGAAGGGCGGGCGTTTTGGGGGACTGGTCTTATGTAATTTTGACGTTCGAAAAGTGCTGATTCTCAGCCTAGTTTGAATAAATGACTTTTGATTTTGATTTTGTCATTTGTGCATCTTTGACAGTCGTTATTGGTCGTCAGAAGCCCGAAAGTCTGACAACCAGTTTTACCAAGGGGTATAGTGTTACCCAGTAGCTATGTTGTGGAGGACAGATAGGCAGTCGCTCCATGTAAAAGCTGGTATTCAGCTGCATCCGGTTAGACTGGAAGCCGACCCCAACATAGTTGGGAAAAGGCTAGGCAGATTAATCTCAAATAGTCATAAATAAATAATAAAATAAAATTGTTTATTGTGTCTCAAACGGTTACATTTACAAATGTGAATGAAACAGCCCCAGTAAGTAATTAATAATACTTGTGTCGGGGTTGTCTCGCTCCTTCCCTTAATTAAGAGTTGACAATATTGAGACGTTATAAATTAAACTTATGAACTAATTTCAAAGAAAAACAAATAAACAATAAACAAAGAGAAAACAATGAACTGTAGACTAATTAGCAGGTCCGTGTAGTGTGTAATTGTGAGTATACGTATGTGTGACTATAGTAGTGTGTGGTAGCTAGCTAGTAGTAGTGTAGGTTTGTGTGTGTGTGCGTGTGTGAGGATGTGTTCGTGTGTGTGTGTGTGTGCTTGTTCATCAAACTAGGTTTATGAAGTTAGAATCATTAGAGTTATAGAATATCTGGTTAGCCATTTAGGTACCTACTAGCTGTTGTCCGCGACTTCGTCTGCGATACAGGATGAATAGTAGCCTATGTCCTTTTGCAGGTCATGGTCTACCCAAGTGCCAAATTTCATCCAAATTAGTTCAGCCGTTTTAGCGTGAAAGCGTAATCAACAAACAAACACTTTCGCATTTATAATATTATCGTTAGGATAGTTAGGAAGATGAAAAACGGGTCTATCTCTATCGATATTCTAGACTCACAAAATGTATTAGATAGGTACTTAAATAAAAATTAAAAAAAAAACTCTTAACACAATAATAAAGTTTCTATAATATATTAATATACACATGGCGCCATCTATTTATTATTGTTGTTTCCTCGGGAGCAGTACTATTTTTCGGGATGAAAGGTACTCTATGTACTCGGACATAGAGTACCTTTCACTGTTCACCTGACAACGTATATAAAAATTTCAGGATGAACGGTTCAGTGGTTTTGGCGTTGTTCAACCATGAACAGTAGTTACACGAGCCAGCTACATCATTACAGCGTCAGCGTTAAGAGCGACATACATTCGTTCCGCCGGCAACACCGGCACACCGTCAGCACTAAGAAGTGACCTGCTGAGATCTTCGCTTCATCGGCTCGATACACACACAACACACATGTAAATAGGTATCAATGTGTATTGACCACAAAATTTATATATAATTAAGTTAACTACTGTAATAAAGCAGTCATCAAGCTGGAGTCGAGTTTGATTCATCTCCCGTAACTCCTCTCACTGTGGCCAAGACACCTTTAGCCATCATCGGTCCTATGAGTCTGTGGGATCGGCAGTGAGAAAACCATTTCCTGTGTACATTGCACGACGTACACAAACCCCTATTCCTACCCAAATTCCGTCTGTTACCGTAGGTCTCCTTGTGACAGACTTCCCGCACGTAAAACCAACGTAACTTACGCTTGGTGTGGTTTGTATGATAGGCTAGGGCGTTAGGGTAACTAGGGTGCTAGGTAATTGCTATAGGGCTAGGTTTAGAGTCAGTAGGGTCTTAGGTATTTCATAGGTACCAGACTCAATTGTTTCTAACGTAGCCGCACTGTACGCATTTGGAATAACGGCCGTACTAAGCTGTAAGTCCCGGTGCGTACAGGCGTGAAAAGGAAAACAAACTTACTTTCGCATTTATAATTATTATATATTAAATTATATATTTATATAATATATATTATTATATTATAGTTAGGAAGGATTAGTGAACACCTACAGAAACAATTAGGTAGGCATCTATGTATTCTCCTACAAACAGTTAGAGAGAGCCTTTTATTTCATCGCACCTCGTTAAATTAATAATTTTAGATTTTCTCCAGATCCATTAGAAAGCGCCATTTTGCGACTCACGTCCATCACATAAAGTGCATCCCATTTACAGTACTATGTGCAATGCACGACCATTATAACCTGAACTCTCTCCTCTCAGCATTCCAAACAGTTTGTTTGTGAAGAAAGATGTAGTTACTTTACGGGGGGTCAATCTAAGCTGGTTCTAACGGTATTGTACCAGTACATTTTCTATAGAAATCTAGCTTTCTATCGTTTGCGAATGAAGTGACAATAAGTATACCGTTTGTGCCTTGTGTTTGAGGTATTCATGGATTAGTTATTGAAAGACGAACAAATGGTTATATTATATTGATAATTAGGTGTAAGGACGTCGCCAGCATGGCCCGCGGGGGGGAAAGTATGAATTGAGGCTATGAGAGCCAGAGAGGCCTAATTACATAAACAATAGTTTAGAGTAGTAAAGAAAAAACAGTATTAAAAAATAACAATTAGGCCACTCTGTCTCTCGAGGCCGAACTACTAAAACAATAGTTTACACTAGTAAGGAAAAACAGTTAAAAAAAAGTAAGTATTGAACAAATGACAATTAGGCCACTCTGGATCTCATGGCCTCAATTGTAGGTACAGTCAAGAGCACTTGTAGGGCGAGTCTTGCATCTACGGCGATTGTAATATGAACGGTACAAATTCCAATGTGTTTGAATGATTGTATAATAAATAAGACTTGTAAACTAAGTTATAGGCCAGTCACTGTTGACACAAAAATCGCGGCAGGTCGCAAAAATTGCACTTTACTGATTTTTTGGGATGTTGTCAGGATAGATAGTAAGGTAACCAAAAGTATAAAACCAAGTTTGCAGCTTCGAACGGCCTGTGCTGCCAGGTGATCGAAAACCTCGACATTTTCGGACTTCTTTCAGTTTTAGACCTACGTATAAGTCACCCTATACATTTTTAAAATAAACAAAATTTTCTACTATTTGAGAGCAGCCAGCGCTCTGTAGGTCCAATGTAAACCTGAGATACCTACCACTCTTCAACATTTGCCATTTTTATTTAAACCGGTCAAGTGTGTGTCGGACTGCGCACAATGAAGGGTTACGTAGTTGGGACGAATATCCCAAGAACAAACTACATTGTAGTTGAAAAAATATTCTCCCATACATTCCAACTGCAAAAGTAAGTTTGTACGCACAATATTAAGATATTTACCATGTTATTTTAAGACCATAGACTTCTTATAAGTTTTCTGTAATCTTATTAATCGTATTGAATTTATATATTATCTGTTTTTTTTTAATTTTAGGTTCCGTAGTTTCGGAAATAAGGGGGGATGGTCAATTTTCGTCTATTTTCTTAAATAACTTTAAAACAATTGATTTTAAAATTATTTAAAAAAAATGTATTTGAGAACCTTATAGTAAGCTTTTCCTTTTGAAGTAAGGAATCCTAAATAGTTCAAAATTCAGTTCAGTTTTAGCCGTCTTCCGAGCAGGATATCAGTTAAAATTCTCATTCTACCAGGAAAGTCTAGGGAGATGAAGGGCGCATCACTATAACTGCCAACTTTGAACTGTCACGTTTATCATGGTAAAGATGATCATGGCAAGATGTTAGGCGTCCTTTCAAAACAGCCAGACCTTGACGTGGCTACCACGTTTCCCAACTATGACGCCACTCATGAGGAAATAGCTCTGCTGGCAACACATATCTTATGGTGAAGCAAAAAGAGGAGTTACTCCATACCCTGCGTTACGTGATATTTTTCCGCTCTGCTGCCATCGCCAAAGTCCACCTCGCTCGTCTGCCCCGACCGAAGAGGCTGTAGCCCAACATTCCTAACCTACCACCAGATGTATAAGTGGTTGTGGGTAAAGGAAGAGCCCACCAACTGGGGGTGGACAAGAAGCAAGGGCTGACCTCAACCAAGGAACCAGCGCCGCTAACCCTGCTGAAATCCTGTCATGCAAAAACAAAAATCAAAATCAAAAGTCATTTATTCAAACAAGGCTGAGAATCAGCACCTTTCAAACGTCAAAATTACATAAGATAGTCCCCCAAAACGCCCGCCCTTCACCACTTCCTTTGAAGAGAAGAAGTGGCGCAACAAACTCCTCAGCAGCACCAGTAGTCAGAACGTGCAGTAGCCAGAAAGGATGCGGAGGAAGGAAATGCGTTGTAATTTGTTTTGTTTTATGCGTTATTTACATTGCGTTTTTTTCTGCCGCGGGAGTCAGCTAAGGTCGCGCCATCACTTCACGTTCAACGATCCTAAATAACTGCTCTGCACCTTCATCTCCCATGACTTTCCTCTTACGATGAGTATTTTAGCCGATATTCTGCTCGGAAGACAGCTAAAACTATAATTTTGAACTTTTTGGAAAAATTGCCTATGTGTGAAATGCTGTCCCGGGTTTTATTGGAGCTGCAGAGCTAAGCTGCGCCCAAATTGCACAATGTACTTACTTTTATTTTTTGTTTGCTTATTTACCAACTAAGTCAGCATAAAAAAATCATATAAATAGACCACAATTCTTGGGAGTTACATTCATTTAGTTGTCATGTACAATAGTTATTCATTTGAATAGTTTTATTTTTTTATCATTACTTTTAGATCAGCCAAAGTATACTATGTATTTTTTTTTAAATTACAAGATTTTAATAAAAATAATAAAGTCACTTCAATTTTATTTACAACTAGCTGTTTCCCGCGACTTCGTCTGCGATCCAGGATGAATAGTAGCCTATGTCCTTCTCCAGGTCATGGTCTACCCATACGATAAAATGTATCCAAATCAGTTCAGCCGTTTTAGCGTGAAAGCGTAATCGACAAATAAACAAACACACTTTCGCATTAATATATTATTAGTTAGTATAGTTAGGAGGATGAAAAACCGGTCTATCGACACTCTGGCCTCACAAAACTTAATTTAAAAAACAAAACCTCATAACACAGTATTTGATACCTAGAGTTTCTATAATAATAGAATTCAATCATGATTTGAAAGCCACGTGGCCATCTATAATTATAAGAACGTTATTTTTGTTTTCCTCGGGAACAGTAGTTTTTTTGGGATGAAAGGTTCCCTAGGTCCGTTTCTGTACACCTGACAAAGTATATGAAAAACAGGATGATCGGTTCAGTGGTTTAGGCGTGAAAAGTTAACAAACAAACAAACTTTCTTTTGCATTTATAATATTAGTTAGGATCTCTAGAATGCGCCTCCCCCTCCCCCTGGCGAGCACCTTGATTAGGTGTACCTACCACCATGAAGCTGCTAGTCTCTGACTTATTATACATATCTGTGGCTGCAAGCAAGAATCGAACCTGTGCCTTTGACTCCAAGCGCAGAAGCCAATCGAATCAACCACTGCGTCTATGGAACCTTCATATTTTGTTTTATGTAATTAAAGGTAATAAGTTGTTTAGTTGTCATGCAGCCGCAGAGGTGTGCTAAGGGCCTGAAAGTGGTAAAAAATCGCCTTTGCAACACCATGGAAAAAATATTATGTAGGTAACCTATAGGGTTATCCCATAGATTAATTTGTATGGGTTTCCTATGGGTAGCAAATTGACAACGAAGTTGAAATATCTCAAGTGCCAAACCCATAGGTACCATACAAATTAGATAACAGCAAGATATTAATCGGTTCGCGAACGCTAAACAAGACACAGTTAAAAAGAAATAAATAAAAGGACATTGACAAAAATGGCCTATGAACCAACACGCATGAAACATTTACTATAATTACTAGTTCTTTTAATAATATACATTGCAAATATTTCAATAGAACGGACACTTTTTAATTTCGAAAACATTTTAAAAAGTATTCACTTCCGTCATAATCCTCGGTGTTATTCTTTTTTGGTTCAATTTGAGGTTTTTAATAGGCAAAGGTATTATCGATCATACAGCCAAGTCTTTGTAACAGCACTCTTAATAAGAATTTGACACAGACAATCGTCAGTATTCTCAACACTTGTTATACGATAATGATTTTTAGTTACAAACAGTCCGCTATGACCTAAAGAAACACAACAGAAATATTGGCCAAAAGTTAACAATATAGGTAATAACAAAATAATATAAGATGTTGTCTCATATCGGAAGTAATCTGCTCAGAAATGAAAAATCCCCAATTGAAGAAAGCTTGCATCAAAAGGAATGCAACGAGTCTTAAAATTCTAGTGCCGAGCAAATACAATAGCTACGGCCAATCATATTACAAGTAAAAAGTCATAGATAGGTTATACACCCTCCGCAAGTGGTACGTCAAAATGTGGCTAATCAGCCACATTTTCGTCGTTTTGTCTCTTTTTCGCTCCCGATAATTACGACATGCCGTCCTATTTCCACGTGTCATCTAATAGTTCGACGTTGTGCCGTTTTTGAACATCGAATGTTGGGTAGGTAACATATCTACGTCTTTTTATTTATAATAACATTGGCTACGGCAGTGTCCGAAACCGTAAGAAAATCTGTTGCAATACTTAGCAAAAAGTTCAAGATGTCGTCTCATATCGGAAGTAAAGCTCAGAACTGAAAAATATCATAATCGGTGAAAGCTTATTTTATAAGGAATGCAATGAGCCTACTAAGTCTAGTGTCGAGCAAATACAATGGCTACGGCAGTATCGGAAACCGTAGTAAAATTTCAATCAGTTTTCACGAAAACAAACGGCACGGACTCGAACTGCGCCTACAAATTTTTTATGACGTCTATGGACGTCAAGCGCCCACGATAGTGTTAAATAGCTAGGAACATACTTCAATTATATTTTCATGGTATCCATTGAATTATGTGAATACTGTTTTTATTTCATAGAAGCATAAATGCTGACATTTTACGCTTATACTATAGAAAATGGAATAACGACCAGCGCTGCGCAAACTGCGAAGTGCATTTAGTCAAACAGACCGAAGCCCATGTCCTCGTATGCTGATTCTGACTCTTCCTTCTTGGTCTCTTTCTCTTCTTTCTTCTCTACAGCGGCAGCAGCGGGCAAGGCGCGGGCGGCGGCCGGGGCTGCGCCACCAGCGGGCATGGACGACAGCTTCTCGCGGCCCTGCTCCATCAGCTCCTCGACACTTTTGCCATTGAGCTGCGAGATGACCTTCTTTAGCTTCTCTCCGTCAGCCTGAATACCATACAGAGCTCAGGATCTTCTCCACGTCCGCTGCTGCCGGGGACGCCTTGGCGCCGAGCACAGCCAGTAAATACGCGGCCACGTAAAGGTGAGTATAGACTACAACATTTTCTCGAGCATTTCTGTGTAATGTAACGTTCTTACGAATGGTACAATACAGGCAAAAGCTCAGTTTCCAAAGCATTTCCATGTAATGTACCGTTCCTGCGAATGCTCGGCGTTATGTTACGGGTAAATGCTCACAGCGAGTGTGCATTTACCAACATTTCGTTGTACCTTGCGTTCATTCTTTTTTGAAATGTCGGACCTATAAGTTGCGTGTGCTGCGTTTATCTTGATGAATTATATTAGATGAAAAAAGAAAAAGAGAAATAGAAGATGGTGGCAAATTAACATTTACAATAGAAGACAAACTCTTGGAGGTGTGCAATTAATGTTGCTAGTTGCTCGACGAAATACGCTCGACGTAATGTTACACCAATATGCTCGTTGGTTTGTAATAAAGAGGCGAGCGTGCTCGACGTAAAAGGATGATACACTAGAACATATCATAGAGCGGCTCGTTGTTCTGTTACAAGTAAATGTTGTAGTCTATACTCACCTTTACGCATTTTTAATTCCTTTGACACGAAACGTGACGCCGAAAAATAAACGTTCGTCTTGAGAGAGTATGAATAAGAAGAAATAGGTATACAACGACAAGTTATTTATGTAAATATTGGCCAAGGGATCAAGATGTAGTACCTGCTTCATAGTACATGGCAGCCATCTTGAATCCAAAACGTCACTTTCAACAACTGTTTGCGTTTTCACAATGCGCTAGCGACGCGCGATGGTGAGATTACAAGTTTCGTTTTCGTACAGTCGAGCACAAGAGTTTTTATACTCACGACTTTCTTTGTTGTGGCCCATTGTTTGTGCGGGAAAGTAAGCACTACTGAGGACGAGTACTACAGGGTCAAGTTAAATTAGCTAGCGAAACTCAGCAGGCGTGATGGATACAGAATTATATAAACACGAAAAAATGAAAAAAATAGGCGGTCATGGAGACTGCCGACAGAAGTGAAAACAGCTCCAGGTAGCCCGCGAAATTCAAAATTTCTTACGTTTTTAGAATTTGCAGATCAGTATAGGTATCAGGTTGTATGTTGATCTGAATATGATTCGCGACCGTAACAAATCTGTATTTATATAATTATAATAATTAAAATCATCAATACAACTATAAAAATCTCGTCAAAATTCATAAAATCTTGATATTTAGGATTACAATAACTTAGGTGTTGTATTATTTGTAAATAGGTACTTACATATACAGGGTACAGACCATCAAACTGAACAACTTTTTCCCGGGGACCAACATCGTATCATCATTCTCCTGCCCTTGTCCCAATTTATTTGGGGTCGGCGCAACATGTCTTTTTCTTCCATACTTTTCTATTAGTCGTCATCTCGGTAGTCACTCCCTTTCTGGCCATATCATCTTTCACACAGTCCACCCATCGTTTCTTTGGTCTTCCCTTACTCGTATAGCCCTCCACGTTCATACTCAACACTTTCCTGACGACATTTTCCTCATTCCTCCGCATCACATGCCCATACCATGACAACCGATTTCCACACAACTTTTCAGTCACAGGTGTCACTTTCAGACTTCCTCTTACATACTCATTTCTTATTCTATCCATTCGCGTAATACCACACATCCCTCTTAGCATTCTCATCTCGGCTGCATGCAATTGCCTTTCATTCATTCTTTTTATGGCCCAACATTCTGATCCATACAAGACAGCAGATCTGACCATTGTTTTATAAATTTTCCCCTGAGTTTAAGGGGAATGCGGGAGTCGCAGATTGTTCCCGTGACCTGCCGCCATTTCATCCATCCAGTGTTAATTCTGTGCTTAACAGTCCGGTCTACTTCGCCATCGCTTTGCACAAGTGAACCAAGATACCGGAAGTCGGAGCAGACCGGGAGAAGCGCGCCATCAAGCGCTATGGCTCCAGCACTGGAGAGACCGCCGAAATCGCAGCACATAAATACTCGGTCTTGGTTCTGCTGATTTTCAAGCCGACATTCTCCAGTTTCCGTTGCCATTTCTCCAATCTGCTCTGGATCTCAGGTCCATCTTCACCGACAAGAACGATGTCGTCGGCAAATAGCATGCACCAGGGTGCCTCTTCCTGTATGTCCGCTGTCAGAGCGTCCATAAATAACAGGAAGATGTAAGGACTTAAAGCTGACCCCTGGTGCAAGCCTACCGCCACACTGAACTCGTCGGTGTTGCCAGCAGCCGACCGGACGTAGGTACAAGATTGACTGTACATAGCACGAATTAACTCTACATACTTCCCGGGCAAACCTTTCTCTTTCAAGGCCCACCACAAGACATCGTACCAACATCGTAATCGGGGACCAACATCGTAATCGTAAAAAAAATCAGTCGTCCCATACATTTGGTCAAGTAGGTATTGAAGTTTTGTATGGGACAACAATTTTTTTTTTACGATTCCGATGTTGGTCCCCGGGAAAAAGTTGTTCAGTTTGATGGTCTGTACTACACCCTTAAGTTTGATCACTCGTCTGTGATACACCTTGTATATATAACGTTTGCGAATCATATTTTAATCAACATACCCCTAATACTGACTTGCAAATTGGAAAAAACGTAAGAAAATTTAAAAATCGCGGGCTACCTGGAGCTTCCTCCTTAAACGTAAAAATATACATAGCATGTCGCATGTCAGTGACGTCGACATGCGTGACGTGAACCCATAAAATATCCCCCTACCAAAAATTGCTCAACGCGCCACAAGTTTTCACATCAATAAAAAGAATTTGATGATTTTTTTTTTAGGTCAATGACCGCTGGTAGTGTTGTTGTGTAGTTGCTTGAAGTGTGAGTTGATAAAATCTGTTTTATTGTGATGAGATATCGATACCCATCACGTCTGCGAAATTTACACAAAAAAAAACTGATATTTTAATTGAATAAGTCCTACACCACCCAGTTGATGACCCCCAAATAAAACATTATCAAATTAATTTCGTTTTGTTTTATTATGTATTTAGATATCGATACCCATCACGTCTGGGCAGTATCGCTAGCTAATTTAATTTGACTCGGTATTTAAACGTTACTTAGCATGTGCTTCAGCTAAGCGTTATTTCTGTCACTGTCGCACAACTGTCAATGCACAACTTGAGATCTATGAATGACATTATTGTCCTGGGCAAGATAAGTAGTGCCTTCAGGGTAAGCCAAACGAACGGTCGGTAAAAAAAACAAACGACAAGGAGTTCCATGTATGGTGTATAGATGTTCGTTTCTCCAATAATACCTGCTGGTCTACGTTCACGTTTGGCGAATAGCAGCAACCTACACTGAAACATTCGAACACATACACATATTTACAAGCTCTTTGAAAAGGTTTCGTATGAGACACTTGAACTCTTGGACTAATCGTTTGTTGTTGTTTTTAAAATACTTAATCTTACTACTATTATAAACGAGAAAGTTTGGATGGATGGATGTGTTACTCAACGTTGTAGCAGAACGGATCTGGATGAAATTTGGCACAGAGATACTTAGATTATATACATCCACGCTGGCGAAGCCGTCGGCAAAAGCTAGTTTTTAACCGACTTCAAATAAGGAGGTTATCAATTCGACACGTATGTATGTAGTATTATTGGAACTGCAATATATTCACATATGATAACCTATATACAAAATTTTATAGATGTATGTATGTTTGTCCACGCATTTCTCCGAAACTGTTATAGCTTACATTTACTTCAACTTAGGGAACAGTGCAAGTTTCATCAAATTCAATAGTTTTCAAGATAATGGACTAATACGTGTAAGTGTGACGGCCTGGCTTATTGATACGAGCTACGGGTGTGGTGTCAAAGAGAAAACATCTCAAAACCTTGGTCAAATTCTAGTGAAATATTTATAACAAAACTATTAACGACTTATTACAAAAAAATATTCCAGTTTTTACTAAAAACTAAAAATTACGAAATAAAAAATTAAATCGACTTCAAAAAGAAAGTACCTAACTCAAAATTATTTAATAACTTTAATTTCGGAAGTCGGTGGCAAAAAAACTAAAATACAGATACCAAGACACCGACTTCCGAAATTAAAATTATTTCATCATTTTATGTTAATTTCTTTTTGATGCCAATTTAATTTTTTTATTAATAAAAATGGTTTATATCCATTTTTAAATAGTCTCCGAGCCCAGGTTGGCCAAAGTAAGGAACTGCTCAGATGGAGTTTCACAGATGACAGCGCCCTGGAGTATAAATGTGATGCTGTTCCACAAACAATGGGGCACTTAATCTCGTGTCCAGCGTGTCCTGCTGTCTTCAAGCTACAGGAGCTGATGGACGTTACTAAAGGTGCTAAACTCGTAGTCAAATTCTGGGCAGACTCTATATTGTAAGAATTTAAGACTCAATAATTCAGTAACTTTTCTACATGACTGTACAAGTCGTTGTGAAAGCCACGTCAAAGATGACTCAACGTTGTTAAGTCTACAATTTGAGCAACAAAGTGTATTGATATTTACGTAGGTAGACATCAAGGTGCATTTTTAAGTTATAATTGACTCTTCAGCAGTGCTATTCTGTACAAATCTCACCGTGAAAACTTAAGTGAGGTGAGCGTGGAGTGAGCTGTCAATTAGTGTCAAAGGGGAAGAAAACTGTGAAATTATTTCCGCGTCAATGGAATTCATTGAAGTACCTTGTTAAAAACTTTGCAGTGAGATGGCGCTAAGTGCTTTTTCTTGTCGCCGATTGGTCGCTTTGTATTCAGGATGACTTTGACAAGTGACAAACACACAGCGCTCTCTTGCGGCGAAGCTTCCGGGAAACAACCCCATTCCTAGCATCAGGTGAAATGACAGCTCTCTTCAAGCTCACCTCACCTAAGTTTTCACGGTGAGATATTGACCGGCAGCTAACCTCTTCTGCAATGTATTGCTAACACCCTAGTCAATCTGCCTACACAGCACATCTGCCTAAATAGGGTGACTGGTAAGTAATTAGTGACAAATGCTTGTACTCTTGAACATAATAACAAACAACTTTTACTATGGGAGCAAAACCTGAAATCGCGAAAAAAAATCAGCTGTTCTCTACATTTTTACAAGTTTGGCGAACATACCTAAATGTAGGAAAAAACAGATTTTTTTTCGCGATTTCAGGTTTGGTCCCATAGTAAAAGTTGTTTGTTATCATGAGTACAGTCAGTCACCATGCAGTGCCTACATTTTCAAGCATTTTTAGGGTACCGTAGTCAAATGGCAAAAACGGAACCCTTAAAACATCGTCATGTCCATCCGCCCGTCCGTTAGGAATCCGAACGGACGGACAAACCGACAGACTCCGGATGTTACACAGCCATTTTACTTGGAGATTTTTGCACTACCTACCTACTCATTTATCGATGAAAATACTGCCGTCGTAAGCAAAAAGGGCACAACTAACATTTAAAAAAAAATTGAGTTGCATACATATTTAGAATCAGAAAAAAAAGGCTAATCTGCTCAATTTTTTGTAGATTTTTTAAAAAAATGTTTGTTGTGCCCTTTTTTCTTACGACGGCAGAATAGAAAAGGTGTACTTTGTGCACCGATAGACAATAGTGTAATGAAATTACGAAAAAACCAATATTAGGGGTGGTTGTCCCCACAGAACAGATAAAAGAGATGTTCTGTGGTTGTCCCCATAATACGAGTATTTATAACCAAGGGATGAAACAAAAATATGATGCACTTTAGTGTGTGGGGTATCGTTCGATCCCATAATTAAAAAGATTATGATGTTTCTAAGTACCTAACTTTATTATTTACGTCTATAGGTTTTGATCTATGGGATATTTTAGGTAACAACTTTGTTTTTCATAGTTTTCTCGAGAAATACAATGAAATACTAACATATTTTTACTGTCTAGAAAATCAACACTAGAAAATAGAAAACTACGGAATCCCAACTACGGAACCCTTACACTGCCGCTGCCATAAGGAAAAAGGACGTATCTATAGAATTATAGATACGGAGAAAAAACATTTTTTTTTTTTTGTTTAAAATACAATATACAAAGGCAGGTGCGTCTTTTAATAGTAAACATTATTAGGTTTCCGTTAAGATTACGCCAATATATACTGGAAGGAAATACTGGTAGATGCGTCTTTTTTTAACCGACTTCCAAAAGGAGGAGGTTCTCAATTCGTCTGTATTTTTTTTTTTTGTATGTTTGTTACGCGATTACTCAAAGACGAATGGACCGATTTGAAAAATTCTTTTTTTGTTTGAAAGGGTATACCTCCGAGGTGGTCCCATATAAATTTTATTAACTTTACTTGGGGAGTTTTTGAGTTAGCTTTAATAATGCGTATATTTCCCACTTATTTTATATGGATGATGTGATGATGTTTTAATAACTTCATATCACTGTTATTTACATCTACAATTATTGTGCTCAATTATGTAGATATTCGAATTTGTGTGGGGTAGGTTCCACAACTAAAAAGTGAAAAATAAAAACTTTTTAGCAAAAAATAAAACCGACTTCTAAAACAAAACACTACAAAGTGAAAAATAACTTTAATTTCGGAAGTCGGTGGCAAAAAACGAAAATACAAAACGAAAGACACCGACTTCCGAAATTAAAGTTATTTTTCACTTTGTAGTGTTTTGTTTTAGAAGTCGGTTTTATTTTTTGCTAAAAAGTTTTTATTGCTGATTCCGAATATGTAAATAACTCTATTTCGAAAAAAATGTCAGATACGTCTTTTTTCCTTAAGACAGCATTAGGTACTGTGCATGTTCGGACACGCCCTTGGCTGATTTTGTTTTTCATAGTTGCTAGCAAGGTAATTTGCATAATTACTTACTTGAAGCTAAATATGACGTGCTTTAGAAGAGCAACGGGTAGGAGTTGACCCAACTCAACCATTTCGCCGATCGTGGTGCCTACCCAACTGCAGGGCTCATGGATATAAGAAAAGAGTTCTATGGTTGGGCTATTATCTCTCTCCGAAAAGCGATTCAAACTTAATCTGTATTGCAGATAAGTATGACAGACAACGCGATCATCACAAAACCTGCATTTCTGCCGGCTGTCACAGCAACTCATCATTCTCCTGCCCTTGTCCCAATTTATTTGCGATCGGCGCAACATGTCTTTTGCTTCCATACTTTTCTATGAGTCGTCATCTCGGTAGTCACTCCCTTTCTAGCCATATCATCTTTCACACAGTTAATCCATCGTTTCTTTGGTCTTCCCCTACTCGTATACCTACCCATCCACATTCATACTCAAAACTTTCCTGACGACGTTTCCTCTCTCCTCCATGGCTTAGCTATGGTGTCACCCTTTGGGGAAACAGCACAGGTGCACAAACACTTTTCACCCTGCAAAAGAAATTGGTAAGAATTCTGGTGAACATTGATCAACAGTCAACACATAGTTCCAAACCTTTCTTTCAAAAACATCATATCTTAACCCTTCCCTATATATATATTAGAAACATGAATATTTGTGCAGAAATATCAAGAATTTTATTCAAAACATGAAGACACCCAGACACGCTATCTACTCAGACCCTAGTCTGAGTAGATAGCGTGTCAAGGTGTCTTCACGTTTAGCCTACTAAACTTACTAAGTTCTCGATTAGGTAATAATGCACTTTACAAGTCCCTATGCAATGTCCATTAAATTATATAATAAAACAGCCGCACTAATAAACAAAGAAAAGAAAATTAACATATTAAAAAAAAAAGACAATTTTTGCTAAATAAAAGTTTATTTAGCAAAAATTGTCTAAGTTATAGACTTACAAAGTCATAACTATACGTACATACTATTACATCTCTCAACAGATACCTGTTTTTATATATATTTTTATTTTATTTTATTTTATCTCAGAAAATACCTACTTACATCATTATAATAATATAGTTTTAAGTAATATTAGATACCTAACAAGTGCTTCCTCTCTCCTAACTCACTTATTTTGCTGTGCCCGACAGGGTCCACATGATCTAATCATAAGTTTTCCACCTAAGAATAGTAGGTATTCTTAGGTGGAATGTGGAATGCAATAAAAGTATTAAGTAGGAGTACTACCTATGCTGTATAACAGTGTAAGGCTGCTTTTCCACCAGAGATGTGCTATGTAGATGCGCCGCCGCGAGGTAGCTGTGCGAGGAAGATGCACAGCTCGAGCTATGCGATGCATCGTTACAAAAAAAATACCGGTAAAATTACCAAATCATTTTGTTATGTTACGTTAATTATTTAACGTTAAAAATAAAGATAAATCATAGGATTTACCGGTATTTAAATAGCGTTACTAATAGCGTTATTTCGCTAAAAACTAGTAATATCTGGTGTGAGGTGCGACGGGGAATCCCCACCGTCATCGTTAGAAAGAGACAGGCGTATGCATTACCGGTATAAGTATTGCAACTTTTACCTGTACTAATAATAGTAATTAGATAACGTTAACTAACTTATGGGTTTCGTTATTAATATCTTTTTTTTTCTTTACATAACGGTAATTCGGTCCCTGGGGCGGCAGTCTCGACATTCGTAACGATAGCTTTACGACTGAAATCGCTCGGTAAGTCCTAATGGGGTACCTAGACGGGCAAAATGGTAATAGTTAGGTTTTTTCAAAGACAATTATTGGCCACTTCAAATTAACCTTGAATAACGAGGAAAATTGGAGAACATGATTAAATAAAAAAACGGTTCTCGCCGCAACTGGTTTGAAACTGTAAATGGTTTTTTCGTGCTTGTCAAGCAATTTTGACCGTCTTAGTACTTCATTAGGACTTAGCGAGCGATTTCATTCGTAAAGCTATCGTTACGAATGTAGAGACTGCCGCGCCTGACTGTAGGTACTCTGTTCTGCACATAGCTACACCACTCGCGCAGGCACAGCTCTCATCATCCATAGCACGCATCCTTATAGCTTAGTTGAAACCGTTTCCACCAGTGCTATGCTATGTGGACCAATGAGTATGATTGGTGGATATCAGACGCGTCCATAGCCACGTAGCATAGAACATCTCCGGTGGAAAAGCAGCCTGAGGCGCCGTCCTATTGCCATCGCTCGTACGATGATGCGTACGTCCGACGAAAATGATCATGCGACCGTGCGTTCAAACATACCGATATCTACTGAATGTCCTATTGAAGATCGCGCGATCATGCAAAAACTGTGCATCTCTGATATAAGAGCAATTTCGAGTGTGATCGCATCGCTCCAATACAGGACACACAATAGGGATGATGACTAAAAAATGAATTTTTGTCCGTCATGTAGATTATTAAAATATATTGGACACGTATTTTTTCTTTTTCTACGTAATCAAAAGATTACGGCTATACATTGAGTTAAAATGTGGCATGACGTCACGTCTTTGTAGATTTTATACGTAGAAGTGACGTAGCAAGCCCCCACTCCCGAACTTTAATGCGAGTTATCGAAGTCATTTTTTACTAATATGATAAAGCAAAAAATACGTATCTAATATTTTTTTATTATCTGACTGACGGACTAAATAGAATTTCTTTTTTCTTACCCAGGCATCATCCCTATTTCTTATCGCGCGAGCAGTTTCATCGCACGATGAAATCGCATCGCAGCATCGCACGAGCGATGACAATAGAACGGCGCCTAATGCTCTCTAACGTGTGTGATTATTGTTTAAGAAAACTCACTAGAAGCTTTGACGATGTGCTTATATTATAATATTATATACGTACTCTATCTCAATTTATTAAGGCTCACTCACCGCCATCAGGAGGCTTTACAACAGCTTACATTTGTACCTAACTCCATTATTATTATAGTAGCGTAATGATAGATTATACCTACACATCAATACACACACGTTTTGTTTTCCCAATCTAAAGTTTTAAAGATTAGACACACTGAAAGCGATTTTAAGGTCTAAGTTTTTTATTGCGGCCGATAGGAATGTATTGTGCGCGTGTGTGACCCGTGGTCACTCCCGTAGTCCTTGGAAGGTACCACAAGTATATTTTTTACCCGTAGTTTCTCCGAGAAAGACAATGCTGCCGAAAATCAAAAATCAATCTGCCTAGCCTTTTCCCAACTACGTACATATGTTGGCGTCGGCTTGCAGTATAACCGAATGCAGCTGAATACCAGTATTTTACAAGGAGCCACTGCCTATCTGACGTCCACAACCCAGTTACTGGGTAATACGATACCCCTTGGCTGGATGTCAGACTTTCGGGCTTCTGGCGACCCGTAACGACTGTCAAAGATCCACGAATGACAGCCGGGATAAACGGCTAAACGTGCTTTAAATTCCGAGGCACGGGCCAACCTCGGCAAGCGTAGTTTAACCTGATGGATCGACTAGTGGAGCTGTTATTACTTAGCCACGAGCTCCTCAAAATTGTAACTATTATAAGTCAAGTCATAGTACCTACAGTCAAGGGCATTATTTAAAAAGATGCATTACTTTATAAACGTGTTTACGGGCGAATAATTTATTTATTCTTGTCTTATTGGATGTACCTATGATGCCAACTCCCGTTATGGTGGAAGGTGGATCCGCCGTGGGAACCCGCGAAATTCAAATTTTCTTGCGTTTTTTGTAATTTGCATGTCAATGTCAGGTTGTAGCTTGATCAAAATATGAAGTTATAATTGCCGTCGTTTGGTCCGATTACCGAAATCAGACCAAATCACGGCAAATCTAACTTAGAGAGATGTATTATATATTAATTCTTATGGGTATAATCAAACACATAACCCTCGTTTCTTGGCTTCGCCGCATTCGACTAATTAGGTAGGTAAACACATATTTGTTATTCCACGAATCATATTTTCGAGACTGCTATTTTAATTTGGCAGCATGGTACCTATTTCTCTGAAAGACCACGAGTAAAACAAAATACCCGTGGCATCTTCCAGGGACTACGGGGAGGGACCATGGGTCACAAACGATAGTGCGCTGGCGCTGTTCAAATAAGGCTCAGTTTTTGTATGTATCCAGAATTTCAGATGAGTAGAAAAGCATTATTTTCCAACGGGCAACGTGGATCGACTAATGAATTATGTTAATGTATAATTCGTGCCTAAATAATATGTACAGCAGTGTCCTCGACACAATTCGTCTTTCAAGTGAGGTGAGTTGTCGCAATCCCTAAAACTGTTGCAGATCGGTTGTTCCGTAAGTACTTAGGTATAAATAAGGCCGCGTCATATTGAAATGCGATCGTCGCAAGAATACGCGATCGGTCGCGTGCATTATGTCACTTTTGTTCGGAAAACCGAAGAGTGCCCCCTGTCGGCGTGACCACGCGTTCAGATTCACCGAACAAAAAGTTCGCGCGACGATCGCTTTTAAATAGGACGCGGGGTAGGACCAACTTTATTAATAACTTACTTCCGAACTGCCGCTATATTCTATAAGGGTTCCCTCTATCTGGCTGAATCTCGATGGTCCGAAAATTTGGCATAACACACTTGGCATAATCTTCTTTAAGCGAATATTTTTAAGGCATAAAAATCTATACATCTATACTACATTTACTACAAATAAATAAAATTGAAGTGTCTGTTTGTAACGTCAAAATAACATCTTTTTCTAAATGCATACAGTACTCATAACAAAAAGAAATATATTTTAATTTTTTTTTATCTGTCTGTCTGTCTGTTTATTCCGGCTAATCTCCGAAACAGCTGGACCCTTTATGTTCACATAATTCGTTAAAATGCTCACATACTGAACAGCTGATTTTTTTCTCTTAAAAGGATGCCACTGTTTACACTTACACCCTGTATAAATGTCACCGTGAAAACTTAGGTGAAGTGAGCTTGACGTGAGCTCATTCCATTGACAGCTCACGTCAAGCTTACTTGTGTTCACGGTGAATTTTTTACAAAAAGATCGGTTGGACATTCAATTGTTCGACCACCTATTTTTTCCCACCATTTATTTTACTTTTCACATAAGCACGCCTATGAAATTCTTTATTTATTGACAGGCAACCATAGACAAAAAAAAATTGTAGGCGCAGTTCGAGTGCGGTTTTCGATACTGCCGTAGCCATTGTATTTGCTCGACACTAGAATTATTGCATTCCTTATAAAGTATTTTTCAGATTTACGGCATCTTAGACTTTTTTGCTATTTGCAACAGGTTTTCTTACGGTTTCTGACACTGCCATAGCTACGAGTATATTATTATAATAGGTTGGGGAAAAAGTTTCTTCGCATTTTTTAAGAAAATTCAAAACATTTTTTAATATAGTTTATTTACATTTAACTAAAGAATGTAGGTACCATTTTGTTCGATAACTTTTTGCCATCTTGTAGGTAGGGACATGATCCCATTGCTATAGAAATTTTGGGACTTCTGGTCAAAATACCTCGACAAGTGGTTTTGGCAGTCCTCTCGTGATGTTAACCTGACACTGCCTAAAGAATTCTGAAGAGACCGAAGCAGGTGGAAATCTGAAGGTGCAAGGTCAGGACTATACGGCGGATGCATTAACACCTCCCAGCCAAACTCTCTTAATTTTTGCTGAGTGGCTAAAGATGTGTGAGGTCTAGCGTTATCATGATGAAAAACCACACCCCTTCTGTTGATTCATTCCGGCCGCTTTCTCTCAACTTCTCGCTTTAATCTCATCAGTTGTTCGCAGTAGAGTTCAGAATCGATGGTCCTGCCTGGTGGTAACAGCTCATAATGAATAATGCCCTTCCAATCCCACCACACACACAGCATCACCTTGTTGCGAGTTAACCCGGGTTTCGCCACAGTCTGTGAAGCCTGATCGGCCTTTGACCACGACCTTTTTCGCACGTTCTTGTCATACGTGATCCACTTTTCATCACCAGTTATCAGCTTCTTCAAAAATGGTTCGGTTTCATTACGTCGTAATAAAGAATCACAAATGAGTACACGGTTCATTAGGTTTCTTTCAGTGAGCTCGTGAGGTACCCAAATGTCGAGCTTTTTTGTGTACCCAGTTTTTTTCAAATGCGCCAAAACTGTTTTGTGGTCAATTTCCAGTTCTTCAGCTACGTCGTAACTACTGATATGCCGATCTTGCTCCACTTTTTCAAAAATGGCATCCATTTTATCCGTAATAGGGCGACCAGAGCGACGTGCATCTTTGACATCAAAATTTCCGGATTGAAAACGCTGTGCTACTCTCACAGACACTGCACTAGGTCCATTGATTAACATCGCAAATTTTTTTCGCGGCTTGCGTTGCATTTTTACCTTTTTTGTAGTAATATTTTAAAATGTATCGAATTTCTTCATTAGATTCACTCATCTTGACGGTACACAATCACACATTTTCCTAATTTGAATTTGGAATTATGTTCTTTAAAATTTAAACTTTCAATGATATCAAAACCAGCCAGATACAAATAGTATAGCCAAATAGATTTTATTACAAGTTCATACATACTATAATGCGAAAAGACTTTTTCCCCAACCTAATATTTGCTCGGCACTAGACATTTTATGCTCATTGCATTCCTTTTGCAAAGAAAACAATACCCGAACCGAAGAAATCTTACATAGCTTTCTTCGATACGAGTATTTTTTTTATTTCTGAGCAGATTTACAGCCGACATTATTTTGCTATTGTCAACTTCATATTAATTGTTAACCGTATTATAGCCAATATTTCTGTTGTTTCTTTAAGGTCCATGTCGTGCTTTGTCAACTCTTGACAAAGACACCAGAATAACTGATCTAGCTAAACAAGTCTTCGCGCTATACGAATTGATGATTGAAAATGAAAAGTAGGCCGTGTGCACTCGCAGTGTGACGTCATTGGCAAATTATTTCCTGTCCTAAAATTGTTATAAATATAACCTATCTTTTGAATGTTCAACTATTACTCTAGCATTAAAAGTCTCGTAGTTATTAGCGATTGAAATCTCACATGTTGTTTTTGTCGGTTAGAAATATTGAACTTACCACCAGTGACTGAGCGAAAAGACGTTTCCACGTCAATAAAAATGCAATACATGGACGGTAAAGTAAATTATGGTTGGAAAGAGTCGCGTCGACTAGCTCGCACTGCAACACATACTTATGCAAGCATTCTCTAACGAGAGTCGAAAGCCAAAGGCTCTGAGTGTATTCAATGTACTCAATGACTGTCAGTGCTAACTCGACATCCGTGCGGTTCACACGCGAGTATCTAAGTGTAGTGGTTACATGAATACTGCCCTGAAATTTTTATTACAGAAAAAGGTAGGTTTTTGTGTTAATAACATTGTATTTTTTCATTTTGCGTCACCCGACTTACCGCAAGACCTACATACAGTTTTGCGTCAAAAGAAAGTTATGATGGTGTGTTCTTTTAAAATAAGTTTTCAAATTTCTAGAAACTTTATATACGCCTGTTATTTAGTTTACTTTTTATTTTATCATACATAATACAGGACACCTATTTCGCCAGTCCTATAGGAATTGATCCCCAGACCTCACGTAAAAAGTCGCGATTGCAGCCACTGAACCATGGGGACAAGCGTGACTCATAATTATTGTATTTACCTATACCCTCATTATGTTACAACTTACAATAGACCAATGGTGTCATTTAGGGTTAATGTCGATTTGCCACAAAGTCGATTCGTCATAGCAAAATCATGTGTAAATTCGTCACATTTGTTCTCTCTCTCTACTATTTTTTTAACTTAAGTCTTTATAAAAATTACAGTTCAATTAGAACTGTGATTGTTATAAAATAAAGACTTAATAAGTTGATTTGTTTAAGAAAACTTAAGATTTTAGAAATAATAAATATCTATTTCATTCCTATCAAGTGTTTGATTTTTCTATAGTCTGTACAAAGAGAACAAATGTGACAAATTTACAAATGCATTTTTCTGTGACGAATCGACTTTGTGGCAAAATCAAAATCAAAACTCATTTATTCAAACTAGGCTGAGAATCAGCACTTTTTGAACGTCAAAATTACATAAGACAGTCCCCCAAAACGCCCGCCCTTCACCACTTCCTAGTGGGGAAAAGAAGTTCTGAAGTTTTCTGGGGAGAAGAAGTGGCGCAACAAACTCCCCAGCAGCACAGCTGTCTGTTCAGTTAAAAAAAATGAATCTATATAACACTGCGCATAATAATTTAGGTACATTACGCAACACAAAACATTAAATTAAATTATTTGCTATTAGTAAGCTAGCACTCGCCAAAATACCAAAAAAAAAAATCGAAAACTATACTCAAGCAGAAACAAAATACAAAACTAAAAAATCAACAGTAATACTGTCAACCATAATTCGCGACTGGATTACCCGAATGGGTAATGGCAGTCATCTACCAGTAGTGAAGCCTCATTTCATCAGTGACAGTTGCGTTTTGATGTCTCCTAATGGGGCAAGCAAATTGTCAATAGAAATTTTGAAACGTCCAATAACACTGCCCGACTCGACGATCGAACCTGCAGGCACCCTGCGCTTCGCAGTCGCGTTTGCAACCAAACTATCGAGGCAGTCGCGATCATGCCACAGACATTGAAATACTTAATTATAGTAGGTAGGTATTTTATGTCATAGATACATAATTATTAATTAATTGATTCATATTAATTATTGATCCCATATATCGAAACTCCGGTTTCCGTGGTTTTTCGGATTTTATGACATTGAATACCTATTCTAGGTTTCATTTGCGTTTTTAATTCGTATTCCACATAGAAAACCGGTCAAGTGCGTGTCGGACCACGTACAATGAAGGGTTCTGTAGTTGGGATGAATTTATCCCAAGAACAAACTTAACATTGTAGTTGAAAAACATGTTCTCCCATACATTCCAACTGCAAATCTAAGTTTGTACGCACAATATTGAGAGATTTACCATAAGACCATAGACTTCTTATTGGTTTTCCTGTGTATTGAATTATTTTCTGTATTATTTTCAAAATTTTAAGCTCAGTAGTTTCGGAGATAAAGGGGGGAATGGTCAATTTTCGCCTAATTTCTTAAATTACTTTAAAACAGTTAATTTTAAAATTATAAAAAAAAATATTTGAGACCGTTACAGTAAGCCCTTTCATTTGATATATCGCACGGTACAGAACTCGGGGACACGGGAAAACTCTTTTTTTATTTGATTAATTTACCCCCAAAATTGACCCCCATATTCAAAATTAATCAATTTACATTACGCGTCCGTGTTTGGGTCACAGAAATACATACGTGTACCAAATTTCAACTTAATAGGTCCATTAGATTCGGAGCAAATTGGCTGTGACAGACGGACAGACTGCAGACAGACACACGAGTGATCCTATAAGGGCCCCGTTTTTTCCTTTTGAGGTACGGAACCCTAAAAATGCAAGATTCTAAATGTTATTCTGTCTGAGCTGTCAGAATATACGTCCGAAAATTGTATGCGCTTATGGATATTATTACCTCCAATCAGCAGTGATGGACTGCGCTCGCCAATTTTCAATGGTTGCTGCATCGAGCCACTCGCAATTGGACTGAACCATCGGCTTGCCACTGGACTGTGCATGGGAGTCAATGTTGGACTCGGTGAATTCATCCTCTCGGCGGGAGCTGGTCTGTCATTCCAAGTAGGACTTTGCAGAGGAGTCGTCAGGACTGGACTTGATGGACTTGGGCCATTATTTTCGAGTGGTCTGGCACATAGTGCTATGTCAAGTTTTTGCTACCTAAACCGTAATGTATACAAGTATTTGTATGTATACAATTTTTTTATCTGGTTTCCACAGTACAAGCTCTGCTTAGTTTGGGATCAGATGACCGTGTGTGAACAATGTCCTAGGATCTTATTATTATTATTATAATTTTCTGGACTACATTTCATACAACTCAAACTACGAAACTGAAGCATCATTGGTTTACCGCGACTCCAAGTAACCTGCGGTTCCACGAAACGGCGTAATATTGCTGTTTTTTATTTTACTCTCAATAGACTCCACATGCGTCTCATCTACTCTAATGACTTTACAGTTTTGAAGAACACACTCCATGAAGGCATCCAAACTATAGACGTCGTTTCTTTGAGCGACGTGCTTATCAGCCGTACACTTAAGACATATGAGTGACACAAACAAGTCTCGCGTGCTGCAGTTTTAGCCCAAAATGGTCTGTGCCCGCAAAAAGTTTTGTAGGATATGTTTTTGTCTGTCTGAACCATATGTTTTTTGTGCAGATTTATAAGGAAGTCGTTGAGAAATCTGATTTGTTTTATTTGTTTATTGCGTGTCTCTTTTTTGCCAGATGAAAGTCGACTTGATTCATCGTTAAGCAAATGATGCTGTATATTATCTCTCAATTCCTTATCCTCCTTAGAACCTTCATTCCTTTTCTTTTTTGCGCTTCATTTGCATCATTTCGTTTCTTGTTCCGTAATCTGTGTAATCGCATTCTATACTTAGCAAGTTTACATTCTAAACTAATCAACTTCTTTTTCAGTAAAACATTCTCTACTTTCAAACTTCTTCTGTTTCTCACTACAATACGTGCACCCATTTCTGCTCTTACTATACTAAAGTTACCGGACTCGAGGGCGGCGTTTCGCGTGCAATGTACTTTCAGCTTATTTTTGTATTTTGACTTTTGATCTGCGTCTTCTTGCATCCTCTCTCCATTTTCTCCTCAAAAGCTTTTTTTGCACATCTTTCTTCCGATAGTTATAACCTCCCCCTATCTTCGAAGTTTGCATAGAGAAAAATCTAAAATTATTATGTGTAATAGAAGTGTATGTAAAGATTATAGGAAAAATAAAACGATGTCTGTTAACACCCGCGTAAGTCTCGAACCCGTAGGAATATCGGAATAAAAAGTATCTAATGTATTAATCCAGGTTATAAATTATCAGTGTGCCAGTTTTCATGAATGTCCGTTCTGTAGTTTATGCGTGAAAGAGGAACAAACATCCATCCATCCTCACAAACTTCCGCTTTTATAATATTAGTAAGATAGTAGGATAGGAAGTAGGGTACGTAGGAAGTAGGATGATTCGGAACCCTCGGTGCCCGAGTCCGACTCGCTCTTGACCGGTTTTATTTATTGTTATGACGGCTTTATGACCTGCCGGTCTATTCTGTATAAATCTCACCGTAAAAACTTAGGTGAAGTGAGCTTGAAGTAAGGTGTCATTCCACCTGCCGGTCTATTCTGTAAAAAAATCTCACGGTGAAAACGTTGCTGAAGTGAGATGTCATTCCAGCTGATGCTAGGGATTGACACTATTGACAGTTCACTCCACGCTCACCTCACCTAAGTTTTCACGGTGAGATTTGTTCAGAATAGCACTGAAGTACAGTGTCCTTGAAAATTTTAAATTAATTATGTAGATAAAAATAAAATTATACCTACCTATGCGTTATATGTATAAGCTTTAATATACGTAAGAATTGATTATTTTTAACCGACTTCAAAAAAGGAGGAGGTTTCTCAATTCAGCTGTATTTGTTTTTTTTATGTGTGTTCGCGGATATCTCCGTCGTTTATTATTATGAACCGATTTTGATGATTCTTATTTTGTTGGAAAGGAGATATCCCAAGGGTACTTTTGAGTTAGCTTCAATAATGCGTATTTTTCCCACTTAGTTTATGTGCATGATGTTTCGATTCGAATTTTTGTGGGGTAGGTACCACAACAAAAAAGTGAAAATCTTTTTTACAAAAAAAAAACGCCGACTTACAAAAAAAAACACTACAATGTGATAAATAACTTTAATTTCAGAAGTCAGTGTCTTTGGATGAGTTCGTGGCTAAGTAATAACTGCCGCACGGGTCGATCCATCAGGTTAAGCTACGCTTGCCGGGGTTGGTCCGTAGATGGGTGACTTCTTACATACCGAGACTCCTCCGTGCCTCGGAAGCACGTTAAGCCGTTGGTCCCGGCTGTCATTCGTGGATCTTTGGCAGTCGTTACGGGTCGTCAAAAGCCCGAAAGTCTGACAAACTGTCTTACCAAGGGGTATCGTATTAACCAATATCTGGGTTGTGGAGGTCAGATAGGCAGTCGCTCTATGTAAAATACTGGTATTCAGCTGCATCCGGTTAGACTGGAAGCCGACCCCAACATAGTTGGGAAAAGGCTAGGCAGATTGATTGATTGGTGTCTTTGGATCTGCATTTTAGTTTTTTGCCACCGACTTCTGAAATTAAAGTTAAGTTTAAGTTTTTTGGGGGCAAATATGAAAATAAAAAAAAATAAAAAAGTTTTTCAAACTGTGCCGTGTGACATATCAAATGAAAGGGCTTACTCTGAGAGTTTCAAATATATATTTTTTTTTTATCATTTTAAAATAAATTATTTTATGTTATTTAAAAAATACACGAAAATTGACCATTCGCCCCCCCCCCCCCCCTTGTCTCCGAAACCACTGAGCCAAAATGTTTGAAAAAAATATTGAAAATAGTTCTATAGGGTCATGTATTGTACCTATGGACATATCAGACTATCTTTAAAATGGCCTCACACTGCACACAACACCGATAGCGGCACGCCACTCACTGGTGTTGCTAGAAAATAAAAAAGCCACCACAGTGTTGCAATATTATATTTTTAGTACTGCAAGTTTTTTTTATTATAATCAATGTCCAAAGGTAAAAGCGTCCATAGGTACAATACATGACTATACCTATAGATTACAGGAAAACTTATAAGAAGTTTATGGTCTTAAAATAACATGGTTAATCTCACAATATTGTGCGTGCAACCTTACATTTACAGTTGGAATGTATGGGAGAACATATTTTTCAACTACAATGTTAAGTTTGTTCTACTACGGAACCCTTCATTGTGCGTAGTATTTTTTCTTTTTAACCGATTTCCAAAAGGAGGAGGTTCTCAATTCGTCTGTATGTTTTTTTTTTTTGTATGTTTGTTACGCGACTACTCAAAGACGGATGGACCGATTTAGAAAATTCTTTTTTTGTTTGATAGGGTATACTTCCGAGGTGGTCCCATATAAATTTTATTAACTTTGCTTAGGGAGTTTTTGAGTTAGCTTCAATAATGCGTATATTTCCCACTTATTTTATGTGGATGATGTGATGGTGTTTTA
Organism: Dicycla oo; assembly: GCA_948252095.1. Lineage (NCBI taxonomy): Eukaryota > Metazoa > Arthropoda > Insecta > Lepidoptera > Noctuidae > Dicycla > Dicycla oo. The sequence goes on along the minus strand of OX411732.1, from coordinate 4,448,340 downwards.
ATAACTTCCTATCACTGTTATTTACATGGCTATATCTACAATTATTGTGCTCAATTATGTATTCGAATTAGTATGGGGTAGGTTCCACAACTAAAAAGTGAAAAATAAAAACTTTTTAGCCAAAAAATAAAACCGAATTCCAAAACAAAACACTACAAAGTGAAAAATAACTTTAATTTCGGAATTCGGTTTTATTTTTTGGCTAAAAAGTTTTTATCTCCTATGCCTAATTACTTCAACCGCAGGGCTTGCAGTTACCTACCGTGGATATTCTTCTATTTTGTTTCTAAATATTTTTTCCTCGGTTCTCTAAAATGTAAAAGGTTGTATGCACCACTGACTTTGAAGAACGTTGCACTTTCCCTTGTAATTATGGATGTAATTCATTACATTGCAATTACATTATTTTAATACGGTAATGATCATTACGTAGTGTATTGCAAGAAAACCATTAGGGTTCTTTTACGAGCTTCTATTTAGCTTCGGGCAATTGTGTAATACACTACCAATCGGAATCGGTTTCATTTTGACAGTTCAACTATATTCATTGCGTTATTTACGGTGTTGAGCAGGCTTTCGAGCATATGAAGCAATGGATTAGCGATTTGCTTCAAAATGATTCAGATTCCGATTGATATTGTGTTACGCAACTAGGGTGCTGATTCTGCTGCCTGTCCAGAATCTAGGGTCTCTGTGATTTCTTCCCATTTCCCCATATTTTGGCAGTGGAAGGTGACTGGTGACATTCCTTGAATTTCACCAACACAATTACCCATAAATACGATAATGACAATAACGTAAAACTTACATCGTCTTCTAAAAAAACCCGACAGCTTTATTATTTGACACCTCATGGCAACATCCGACATCTCGTAATGTTTTGTGTAAACATTTGTAGTGAAAGAGACCTCTTTATCTATTCTGTGGTCCAAACTGTCCAACTCACTAAGGTTAAGCAATTAAGTAAGTATATTTGTCGAATGTGGAGTCCAGCACCAAGTTGTAGGTTTAATTACTTTAAAAAAAGTAAAAACCGACTTCAAAAAGCTAAAACGAATAAAATAACTTTCTTCTGAAATCGGTGCCAAGCTAAGGTGTAGGTATTCAAGACACTGACTTCAGAAGCTGTTAAGTTTTTTATTTAAGAAAGTTATTTTATTCGTTTTAGGTTTGTGAAGTCGGTTTTTACTTTTTTTAAAGTACTTAAATTTATTTTTCCATTTTTAGTTGGAATAGGTGTACAATTACATATGCCCAAGACAAACGAAAAGAAGAATCATCAAAATCCGCTTAGAAAAGCCGGAGATACATTATATTATGCATATAATACTAAAACCTTTCTGAAAGTACGTAGATCACGTTAGTGAAAGAATCATCAACATTGGTTCGTCAGTTTTTGAAAAAATCGCGGGCATACAAACATACGGGTCGAATACAGAACCTCCTTTTTAGAAGTCGGTTATGAAGTCTCAAAGTGGCAAAGGTTAAATTCTTACGCAACCCCACATTAATAACTCATTTATCTGTATTTCGAAGGTTCCAGCTTTTTATTATCTCACCAGTTTTTCGCACCAATTATGAAATACCCAAATATAATTTCCAAATAATTTAGAAGTTTTATTTATTATATTTATCGTGACTCGGGCCCCCAATATACAGGCGCTGTGCCTAGTTTGGGGACCACTGTTCAAATACTTAAACATGTTAATTAATCTAGTTGAGTACAGTAAGCATGTCAAATCACATCAAAATATTTTTCACCTCACAACCTCGGAAAGATTCTGTTTATCATTCGAAATTTGAGTGCAAAAGTGCTTTTTTTTTCTTTTGGCTTCGCACGGTTTGTGCATTTAGCCAGAAAAGTGCGTGTTATCCGCTAGCGTGGAAAGATTTTTTAAAATTCGAAGCTTCCTATTCAATAATTTTCTATACTGCCAGTCCACTGAAAATGCATTAATACTTATTTCATGACAGTGCGCCAACCTCATTTTTAGAATAATGGCACTGGCCAGCACGACAACTGCATTAAAGAAAAAAAAACACTATTTATTATTATTATTATTGAAGTTGTTTTTTTTTTTTTTTTTATATTTGTGATGGGTTTGCTCTTGACTCTAGTCTAGGTCAGAGGTGACAGAGACAAAGTCGACGATGGAGTGAGCTTACCCAGAAGAAGCCTGTTCACTCTCACTTTGAAGAGATTAGGGTTGTATACGTTCGGAAACACAGACGCAGGTAGTGAGTTCCACTCTTTTGCTGTGCGCATTATAAAAGACATTTGGAAGCGCTTAGTGCGAATTGGTGGAATAGCAACCAGGTAGGGATGGTAACTGGCAGTGCGTCTAGATGTCCGGTGGTAGAAGGGGGCCGGTGGAATGAGGTCGTGGAGTTCTCGGGCACACTCTCCGAAGTACAATCTGTAGAAGACCGACAAGCAGGCAACCTTGCGGCGATGAGCCAAGCAATGAAGCTTGGCATCCACCAGTTTTACGTCGCCAATGAGCCTCTTAGCTCTGCGTTCCACCGAGTCAAGCGCGGCTAGTTGGTACTTAGCTGATCCATCCCAAAGGTGACTGCAATACTCCATGCAGGATCGGACTTGCGCTTTGTAAAGGGTTAAAAGCTGTCCAGGCGTAAAGTATCGCTTCACCCTATTTAGGATGCCCAGTTTCTTGGCCGCAGTTTGGGCCTTGTACTCGATGGTGGCGCCGAAGTTGAGACCAGATGTCAACTCCATGCCTAGGAGCTCAAGTCGATCAGTTACAGGAACAGATGTACCCCGAAAAGTAGGAGTTTGGGCGAAACGACTCTTTTTAGCGGTAAAAAGACACGCCTGCGTTTTGGTGGCGTTAAAAGAGACCAGATTATCATCACCCCACTGGGAGACAAAGCTTAAGGTCAAATCTGTCCGCTCTACCATGGCCTCTCTCAAGGAACGAACTTCAGCCCCGCTGGTTTTTGCGCTGGACAAGTATCTCTGAAACTGTACTGTCATCTGCGTACCCAACAATACCAGGCCGAAGCAGGTCATTGATGTGCAGCAGGAAAAGAGTTGCAGAGAGAACAGACCCCTGAGGAGCTCCGGCATCAATAGCCATAAGGTCAGAAGAGCAGCCATCAACAACTACTCTAATCGACCGTTCACTAAGGAAATCTGATATCCAGCTACAAAAATCAGCTGGGATTCCATAAGCAGGAAGCTTGCTGAGCAGAGCAGCGTGCCAGACCCTGTCAAAGGCCTTCGAGATGTCAAGCGATACAGCCAGTGCTTCGCCGTGTTTCTCGATGGCTTCGCCAAAGCAGTGCGTGACATACACAAGAAGATCGCCAGTTGACCGTCCCCGGCGAAAGCCATATTGACGGTCACTGAGGAGATCATTGTCTTCAAGGTAGTTCAGCAACTTATTGTTCAGTACCCTTTCCAAAACTTTGCACAGAATGGAGGTAATGGCGATCGGACGGTAATGGGCAGGGTCTGCACGGTCGCCTTTTTTGGGCACTGGTTGTACATTTGCAAGCTTCCAGGATTTCGGCACCGTTCTTTTTTCAAGAGAGAGGCGGAACAAACGTGTCAATACAGGAGACAGTTCAGGCGCACACTGCCTCAACACTCTCGCTGGAATGCCGTCAGGCCCGCTGGCCTTGTTCACGTCTAGACTGCACAATACTCTTCGGACCTCTTTAATGTGTACTGCGATCTCCGGCATCGAGGAGTCACAATGAGGTACAGTAGGTGGTTGCTTTGAGCCAGCGTCCAGACGTGAATTGCTTGCGAAGAGAGATGCAAATAAATTTGCCTTCTCAGTTGCAGAGTGAGCCAGCGACCCATCAGGTTTCATCATAGAAGGTAAAGTGGGACGACAGAAATTCGTTTCAACCGCTTTAGACAGGGACCAGAACTGTTTACTACCCGGAGGGTGCGAAGCCAGCCTGGCCCCGATATGTCCGACATGGTCAAAACGTGCCCTACGCAAAACCCGCTTGCAGAACTTGGCGGCAGAATTAAAGGCTCTCTTCTTCGCGCGAACCCTGCGCGCTCTAACTTTGCGGTCGCGGGCCTTGACCCAGGCTTGGTAGGCAGTCTCTTTTCGGGCCTCAGCGTGGGCACATTCTGCATTATACCAAGGCCGGGATTTGTGACCGAGCGGGATGTCGGAGAATGGAATAAAATATTCCATCCCCTGCCGAATCACGTCCGCAACCGCGTCAGCACAGCGCGAGGGGTCACCCGAGGAAAAGCACACTTGCCGCCATGGATAAGACGCAAAAAAGTGCCGCATCTCATCCCAGTCTGCTGACCCGTATCGCCATACTCGCCTCGTGCCTCTAGGGCTCTCATCTGGAGGAGAGCAGGTTGATATGGATTTCACCAGACAGTGGTCAGACGTTCCCAGCGGGGCTGAGACCGATACTGAATGACTGTCCGGATCAGATGCCAGCAGAAGGTCCTAGATGCCAGCAGAAGGTGTTTTTCTTGCACCTAGCATTTTCCCATTTTCCTTGCTGTGAAAAGTTGTGTTTCGCTTGGCAGCAAAGTCACGTACTCACAGCGTCTCGTACTCGCGCCAAAAAACAACTTTGCAGCCTTGCATAACAAATAACTTACTATTATTTCACATAAACCTACATGGGCACAAACGTCAGAAGCTAGGTGCACTGTTCCAATACCTATTTGTCGTTTCCAAAGTATAATAATAGTTAAATTTAACTTAGGTAATAAAACCCAAGTTATATTTTGTAACAATGGACCAACAAATTATTTTTATTCTTATTCTACCAAATGTTAGCAATATTGTCACCTCTCTAGGTGGAGGAGTCCGTATTGTTCTATTTTGTAAACCTAGCATGTGAAGACCACTTAGATAAGAAAGAGAAAGTAGGAACAATTGGAAACCAAAAAAAGTCGCAACTTTGCATATTCTCATGTTGCATAAGGTCGTCTTTCATCGGTACATACATATATATAAACGCTCTGCTATCAAAATGTAAAACAATAAAAATTGCGACATATCTTAGAAAACTACGCACGCAATTTGAATTCAATGACCATTGACCTTGTACATGTGGGTCGATGACCTAGTTCTACAAATCCATAAGTGTCTGTGCTCGTTAGTAGTGATAGCAAGCGCGACATCTAATCGTGGGGTGTGGGTTCGATCCCGGGATGAGTAATATTATTAGGTTTTATACCTGACAGCGGCGAAGTTTCTTTTCCTGTATGATTTTATTATACTAATAGGCTCGTTAGCTTCCCATTACTTACATAGATCATATACCGGAGAAGTGGGTCCCAAAAAAGATGTTTTGACGCACTTCGGCTGCACGAAAATTCAATTTTTGTCCTCAAAAAATACGCCTTATTTTTTTTTTTTCATGATGGTAAAAATGTATGGTTTTCTGTAATAAATTGTGAGGGCCAAAACACGATTGACACAATTTGGCTAAATAAAAAAAAAAACGAAGCTTCCCCAAAATTAACATGGAACAAAAACACATCGCTCAAGTGGCCGCGGTATTTATAAAATACTAGATGACTAGGCTGTAAACTTCGTACCACGTTTCAAATTTCTCGTATCAAATTTCGATTTTTTCGATTTTTCGGCTGTTCCTTTGGGTTTTCTCAATTTTCTTTTTTTCCTAAATGCGCAGGTTGTGTATGTATGTAGTATATCAACTGATACCTATCTGGTTTCCATAGTACAGACGCCACCAGACGTCAACCTACCCGAAACTGTCAGATTTTCTTAATCAACCTTGAACCTAATGCTTTAGCAATAAAGTCGAAAATCTATTAAAGAAATCTGACAGATTGTAGTAGCTTGATGTGCTGGCGTCTGTACAAGCTCTGCTTAATTTGGGATCAGGGTACCTACCACGAGCTCTTAACGCGATCCATTTTAGGACCTAAACTGAACTGTTCTTCTAATTCGTACCATGACGTCAGTTTAACAATTCAATTTAGGCCATACCATCTGACAGCGATTGTCCCAAACTGAGTCGCAAGTTTTGGTTTCATTCATTTAATTTTGACCTTGTTTGGTACCATGACGTCCATAGAGCAGCTCAACTGAAACGCTCAACTGTCAAAATAAGCGATTCAATATAAGTCACTATTTCTCTAACATAAACTAAAACGTTTGGTAAATTTTGCCTCTCACTATACCCAAAAACTCTTACGTTTTTACGGCTCCAGTTACGCGGCCAGTTGGACCCCTTCAATAATTTTGAGGATGCCGAATTCATTAGGCGCTACAGGCTATCCAAATAATTAGTTCTCGATTTGTGCGCTGAGTTGAGCCCAATGTTCAAAGAGCCTGTCAAGTCAACGGATTTATCTTTAGAGAACAAGGTGTATCCTAACATAACTTCTTATCTTTTTAATTTACTTAGTTCATAGCTATAGGCTTTTTTTTTGGGTGGGCTATCATGAAATAACTTCTCCCTCTCAAGCAGAGCGGGAGGGCGTGTCAGACTTTTACTGGCTAAAACCTAACTAACCTAATCCTAACCTTAAGTCAAAAACCCCTCAAATAATATAATATTAGTAAAAACAAATATAAATAATAAATAGCGCCAAGATTTTTGCCTTAGTTTCGAAATGAATAGTTTAAATGTTTGATATTACGGCGAAAATATTGGTCTTATAAAAAAAATTAAACAATAGCTGTAGGAAATTTAATTTTCTAAAACAAATGTCTCTTAAGATTTCTTTTTATACGACCAATATTTTTTTATATTTTTTGAAATTACGGTAAATTTCGCTAAAAATATAACGCCTCTAAAAAGACCCTACCGCATTTGTTTACCCCCTAAATTTGGGGAAAACCTCCTAACTTAGTAACACTGCTTATCTAGTCAAACTGACACTGACAGTGACAACACACAATTTTTTTACCCTGGTACGTTCGAAACAGAAACATAGTAAACGTGCGGTTTCATTACGTCGAAATAAAAATATTTTTCTCGTATAATAAATAGCAAAAGATAAATAAATAACAACTTGACTAAGAACTATTTTAATAATAGTGACCGTATTGACGTGGAATCTTAAAAACAACTGTTGAGCGTCTTTTTTACTTTAAAGTAATGATATTACTGACGATGTAAACAGAGCGATCTCAAAAGTAGTTCACTGGTTCAATGTTAATAATTTACTCCTAAATGAAAAAAAAACGCGATTTAATTTACGCTACCTCACGATTAAATTTACGCTACCTCACGTTAGGCAGGTGAAAACTTGAAAAAATTAAAAACGTGTTGATAAAGGGCGAAGAATTGAATCCTGAAGATAGCACAGTATTCTTGGGCTTAACTTTGGATACTAAGCTTCAGTGGGGCCCACATATAGATAAATTGTCAAAAAAGCTAAGCTCCGCAGCATACGCTGTTAGGAAAATTCGTAATTTAACTAACATAGAGACAGCCCGTTTAGTGTACTTTAGCTATTTTCATAGTGTAATGTCGTACGGTATTCTGTTGTGGGGAAATGCAGCCGACATTCAGAATGTCTTTGTTTTGCGGAAAAGAGCTGTTCGATGCATTTATAAATTAAGTCCGAGACAATCTCTCAGAGAGAAATTTAAGGAGGTTAATATAATGACTGCCTTCTCAGTACATTTTTGAAAATCTTTTATATGCCCATAAAAACATTAAATTGTTTAAAAAATACAGTGATATCCACAATATAAATACTAGGAACAAACACAAATTTGTTGTACCTCCAACAAGGCTCAAGAAAATAGGTCGCTCATTCAGGTGTCAATGTATACGCTTTTATAATAAACTTCCAAGCCACGTTCAAGATCTGAGCCTTAATAAATTCAAATCATTCATTAAATGCAAGTTGTGTCAGAAAGCTTATTATACCGTTAAAGATTATATTGAGGACAAAAAGGCTTGGGATAGAACTGCTCCAAATTTTATTTTATTCTTTTATTTTTGCATACTGAATGTTGACATGACTATTTACTTTGTACAGTATTATATTATTTTAATTTATTGTGAATGTGAAGACTATGTAGGTCATTGCTTTTTTTGTTTGTTTTATTTTTTCTCTCAGTTATTTTTAATCATCGTCTGGCAGTTTGAGTAATTTATGCGGCCTACCCCAAAGTCCTTTCTTAGGTATTGTTCGTCGAATCGTTGAGCTCCTTAAGTTCTGAGTTGAGCTGCGCGATTACTGACAAATGCGTGCACTGACTGGACAGGTCCTCTCAATCTGTGTGGTTCTTTCCTCAAAAGACCATTTCAGACACCAATCTACATGGTCTTCACATGAAGTGACCAAGATTATGTCTGGACTTTATAAGAGACTGTGACCTCTGAGTTTGTTTCGGCCTTTCTTCTCAGAGTAGTCAGATAGGAAACGCCGACCTCATCTAGTTTAAAAAACAAAAAACATGATTGACTTGTAAAAGTGTTTGTACAAACCTACTTACAGAAACAAAAATCATTTATAATAATAATAATAATAATAATCTCTTATTTCTCTCGTAATCATAAACACAGTACAAAGTCAAGGTAACACTTAATAGAGACTGGTGTCTGTTGTAGGTAAAACCTGTATTACAGATCACCAGGCTTACCGCCATCGGACAACTCATGAATGACCTATGACTGTATTAACCTAACATACTGGTTGTACATAATAAAACACTATTACAAATTAATAACAAAAGTGAAGTGAAACTAAATGGGAAATTAAAAACTAAAGTAAAAATGGCTTAACGTTTGATTTGGGAATGAGTGAGTGTGTGTGTGTGTGTGTGTGTGTGTGTGTGTGTGTGTGTGTGTGTGTGTGTGTGTGTGTGTGGGTGGGTGTGTGTGTGTGGGTGATGGTGTGATGGGTAAGTGTGTGTTAATTGTATATCGTTCCATGCTGGTAAACGTTACCTTAATGGTTTTAATAAACGTTCTGTTGCACTGTAATCAATGCCTTGAAGCCACGAGCAAACTTTTTTCTTGCACTCTGACCTAGAAAGAGGATAAATTAACATTGCTTGTTCATTTTATTATATAAATATGGACCCAGGAAACCGTAAAAATTGTGTGCGAGACTGAACCTATATCTATTTGTAGTGCAGACATCGGTGGTTCTTCTCTTACCAGATATTGTTTTGGGGTCGTAAGAAAGTTCTGAGTGCTTCTTAGTAACTGTCAGTAGAATAAAAAGTTGTCTAACAGTCAGCACCTTATAGCGCTGATAAAGATCAAACGTAGGGTGTCGTATTGGAAGGAAAGAACTTACTTTTAATACGGCTCTTTGGGCTCTCTCAAGTTTTAGTAGGTGAGTTTTAGCGGCTCCACCCCAAGAAGTTATACAATAAGACAATAGAGATTGACACAATGCGAGATAAACCGTTTTAATTAAGAAAGAGTCAGCAACATGACGAAGAGATTTAAATATTTAAATAAGTTTTCGAATTCTAGGAACCAAGGCATCGATGTGGTGTTGGAAATTTAGTTGGTTATCTATTACAATACCCAAATATTTGATGGTGTTAGTTTTTGACAAACGCGGACAATTACATGAATAGTTGGATGGTAATTTGCAATTGTGTGAGATGATGGGAAGGTTTGGTACGTCTTGATTTCTGAATCTATAGGTCATAAATTTAGTTTTGTCTACATTTAAGGTGAGGATGTTTTCTTCAAGCCACTTAGACACTAGGTTGAACCCATTTTGGGCGTATTTATACACTTCTTCCCACGTATCACCATAAAAAGTAAAGCAGTATCATCGGCGAATGTAATTATTTTCCCATTGGTCAAGTTTGTGTTACATAGGTTGTTTATATAAACTAAAAACAAGGTCGGGCCGAGGATACTGCCTTGTGGGACGCCATATTCAATAGGTAGTTCATCACTGACCCAACCATCCACTCTAACAACCTGTGTTCTACCCATAAGGTAATTTGCAAACAAATCTAGTGGTAAACCTCTAATTCCCAAGTGTTCAAGTTTGTTGATTAAGATCATTTATCGTTTATCATTTATTGAATTGAGAACAAATAAAATGTTACTTGCTTCTGAACGTGTCTGACACTAAAATGTGCGCGAGACAAACTTATTTGATAATAATAGCGTTATTTCTTTTTCACCAAAAACGTTTCAAACACGGTTCAGCCATAAATTGCGATCTTTCATTCACTTTTAACGATCCAAATGCCGCTGAACGTAATAGACGTCATGGTACGAATTTGATGCGATGCAGTTTGGGAACTTAAGTTGAAATGTCTTGCTTTTGAATCGTTTTTAATTAGGTTGTGGTAGGCCTCCAGATGACTGTGTGTGAATAATGTCTCAGGTTATTATTATTATTATATAATTATAGATAGAAGATAGAAGAACAAAAATATTTCTGGAAACTCTGGTCACTATCGCTATTATTAGGACTTAAAACGGGATATTTACCATGTATATAGTCTCGACAATTGAAACCCAGGATGGATTTCAACTGTCGAGAGCCTGGAATCCAGTGGTCCAATTGTGTAAAGACCGCAAGAGTGCCGAAAAAAGTTCGTGAGCGGACACAGTGAGTTTTGTGTGTCGAGAACAGAATCGAGTTGTGAGTGTAACAAGTGACAGTGGTAGTGGTGTCAATCGCATTAAACGAACAAGAAAGAGGGTAGACCGTTTTGTCTGGTCGTAAATATCCACCCGCAATAACTTCAGTTTACATAGAATATTTTTTTTTAACTGAACAGACAGCTGTGCTGCTGGGGAGTTTGCGCCACTTCTTCTCTCCAGCTAAAGCACTAGGAAGTGGTGAAGGCCGGGCGTTTTGGGGGACTGTCTTATGTAATTTTGACGTTCAAAAGGGCTGATTCTCAGCCTAGTTTGAATAAATGACTTTTGATTTTGATTTTTGATTTTATCCGTGATCATGGCACTTGCAACAGTGCCGAAATATCGGAAACTCGAAAAACTTAATATACATGGTAAATATCCCGTTTTAAGTCCTAATAATATTAAAATAAAGCATAATATTTTCTAAGCTTTTTTTTCTCTCGAGGGGTGTTAGACAGGGTTGTGTAGCGTCACCAGATTTGAAAGAGGATGAGTGCGGATTGAGGATGAATGAGTTGCCCGTCAAATGTCTTCTACGCTGATTATCAAGGTCTACTTGCATCGTCAGCAGGACAGTTGCAAGACATGGTGAGTGTGATCGAAGACGCACATACGATGAAAGGAATGAAAATAAATGTGTATAAGACGAAGGTATTGGTGTTTGAAAGAGAAGAGGATGTATCGGTGTGTGATGTAGAAATAAATGACAAGAGTGTGGAGCAAGTAAGTGAGTCTGTATATTTGGGGATTCTGTTTACAAGGGACGGAAAGATTGATGAAGATGTGGAAACAGAAGTGGAATTGATGAAGATGGAGAGTAAATGCGGGAAATAAAGTGAATGGTGCTATAAGTCCTATTGTGACCAGCCTGTTTTGATGTCCATAAAGCTCGACTGGCTGTTCACAATGGTATACTGGTACCTACGCTTATGTATGGAAGTGAGTGTTGGCTGTGGCAAAAGAAGCATGAAATTAGAATAAATTTTGTGGAAATGCGTTCCTTGCGTAGCATGTGTGGTGTGACTATGAATGATAGGCTGAGGAATGATATGATAAGGCAACGGCGCGCTTTTAAAAGAAGATGCAGTGACAAAAATTTAAATAAGTATCCTGAGATGGTTTAGCCATGTTGAGAGGATGAATGAAAGGCGACTGACAAAGGTAGCTAGGTAAACTAGGCAGATGTGAGTGAAAACGCCGGGAGGGGACGCCCTAGGAAGACATAGAGTGACCTTATTGGTGATGTTCTTCAGGAAGGTCAGGTGCGTGTAGTAGGTACTCACAACCAGATGTATGAACGTAAACGAAGCAAAAGCAGTATGTAAGGATCGTAGCAGGTGACGTCCTGTAGTTGCTGCCTACCCCCGTGGGAAGAAAGCTTAAGTTTATGTATGTATGTATGTAATTTCTAAGCAATAAGGTTGAAAAAACTATGTTGCAAAATAAGACCACAACATTAGTATTGTGTGGTCTTATCTTATTTTTCCGGCCGTTTTTGATGTGCTCATCCGAAGTCTAGTATCTACTATTGTTGATTGAAGCATCCAATCCAAGAAGTACTAACAACTAAGTTCTAAAAGTCTTTCTATGCACTCTACGGATTACATAAGATAAGCCACATTTTCTTATTGATTAGGTATCAAACAAGTTATTGTTAGCCTGAAGGGCAAAGATGAACCCACGCCTACACGCACAGAAATTCTTAAATCTTAGTGTGGTCCTAAGTACTGTTAAAATTTATAAAGTTAATAAAAACCGTTTTACAGCAAATGTTATCCACTTTCTTTGAAAATTTATACATTAATATCGTTTTTAACTAAAAAAAACTATTTAGCAAAAAATAAAACCGACTTCCAAAACAAAACACTACAAAGTGAAAAATAACTTTAATTTCGGTAGTCGGTGCCTTTGGTTTTGTAATATATTTTCGTTTTTTGCCACCGACTTCCGAAATTAAAGTTATTTTTCACATTGTAGTGTTTTGTTTTGGAAGTCGGTTTTATTTTTTGCTAAAAAGTTTTTACTTTTCACTTTTTAGTTGTGGAACCTACCCCACATAAATTCGAATACATAATTGACCACAATAATTGTAGATATAGCCATGTAAATAACAGTGAAAGGAAGTTATTAAAACATCATCACATCATCCACATAAAATAAGTGGGAAATATACGCATTATTGAAGCTAACTCAAAAACTCCCCAAGCAAAGTTAATAACATTTATATGGGACCACCTCGGAAGTATACCCTTTCAAACAAAAAAAGAATTTTCCAAATCGGTCCATCCGTCTTTGAGCAATCGCATAACAAAAAAAAAAAAAACATACAGACGAATGGGGAGAAAAACTAACTTTTTATCACAATAGATGGCGCACAATCGACTGTACCTTGTTTTGATATATTAGCTGTCAAATCGTATGGATTTTTGCAATCTAATAAGTTTAGCTTTCCTATTTTTCGTAATTTTGTCCAAAATGCCACAATGTAGTGTGTTAACTTGTAAAAACAGAGGAGTACATTTGTTTCCTAAAGAAAGTAATGGCAGACAACAATGGGAATTGGCGTTACGTATTAAAAACTTTAAGGCAAGTAGTACTGCACCATTATCTGCTGCGCATTTCACAGAAGAGGATTAGATTAGTAATGAAGCCGTCCTTTAGGCTGGGTACTATATCTATAAAACAAACGAATCAAGATTATTATCTAATAAAATAAAGTTATTGTCATCAAAATAAAAGTGTCATAAAATAATACTATATTAACTAATCTATGTAGTAAAGAATTCTTATAAAGATTTAATCGACCAATATAGGTACTTAGTTTTCAAAATATTCCTGTATTACCTGTCTGTTAATCATTGGTAAAGGAGTATCTGCATTTATGTCTCTGAATGTATCAGAAGGTGGACATAGGTATGCGGTGTCGTCTTGGATGTCACAGTCAGGACTAAAGTTTTGGTATTCGATTTATGGTGCAGTTGCAGCGTTCCTTTTACGGAGCCCAACTTTTAGTTGACGCACAGTCATAAACGCGTACATATTATAGTGGAATTACATTTTAAAATCTCATAAATAGCAGTCACACTACTGTCACGAAAGGTATGTAAACACGGTACGGTCGACTACAGCGACATCTACACACAGCTTTGAGGGTGGCTCCTCATTGAGAATCTCCTCCTTTTTGAAGTCGGTTGAAAAATAAAAAGCACAATATTGCCATTTTTTTTAACTTAGGTACTGGCACAAAACTCGAACAACATATTTTTGAAGTGTTTTACGCCGTATTTAGATTTTAATAACTGGTGTTGCCTCCTCGGGCTCTATGATGCCAGGAAGATGACGTTTACTCTCCCATACTTCCAACAGGACTTCTTGATGGCCAAGCCATCAAGTTGATGACAACCTCCTAAATGTACGACCAAAGCGACTTCTACATTTTAGGAGAAAGTAAAATTTTAAAAGTGTAGTACTATGTTTTGAAGGCGAGAGTAAATATATCTGTGCCTACAGACATCAGACAAATTAATGACATAAATCTACCTCAATCAACTCAGCAGTAAAATCAATTACCTAATTCTCGAATAAGCAATCAATTAGCATTAATTACTTACGGAACATCGTTTAACCTGGTTTAGTTATTATTCTAAGGTTTAACCAAATTGTGTTTACATACAATAATATGTTATAGGTTATAACCTCAATTGTATTATACTTTGAACCTAGAGTTCGCTACTAATTTGTACGAGGTACATACACCTACCTAAAGCCTAGTTCATATCAGTAACGTGGAGTATAATTAGTCCAGTACCTACTTACTGAATCACTGATCATGCCTTAATCTTAACGACTTTGTGTCAACACGAACACATTTAGGCAGCTGACTCACTGATCAATTTGCACAGCCGGTCTATTCTGTCAAAATCTCACCGTGAAAACGTAGGTGAAGTGAGCTTGACATTCCACCTGATGCTAGGGGATTGACACTATTGACAGCTCACTCCACGCTCACCTCACCTAAGTTTTCACGGTGAGATTTGTACAGAATAGCACTGCAGAACACATATAGGTACTCCTAATGGAGGTAACTTATGATGACGACAAGTTCACAAACGAGTCAAAGCTCTTTGGGGCGCGTTTAGGGGGAGGGGGTCAAGCTAAATCCCACCCAATCTCACGTTGGGGAGGTGGGGTCTCGGCAAACATCACGTAATTTTTAATGTAATTATTATAAAAAAAAAAAAAAATCCAACGCAATCAAGCACATATTAACGTATTTACATTAAAAATACGCATTTTGAAAAATCTCATGTGAGGTTAAGCTAAATCTCACGACATCTCACCAACGGTAGAAAAATCGCCAAAATCGCCTCACGTATTGAATGGTAATAACAATGATAACTTGATAAGTTACTACACCAATGTGGAACCGACTAAATGATTTTTTCCTAATCATTAAATGTTATTGAGGTAATGTGTTTACAGATTCATTAGTGTGCTATAAATACAGTGTGATGAACAACGTCTTTTGAATATAGTTTTAATACTTATAATTGCTTGCTGGCGAATGGTGTTCTTGAAAACCAGTACTTATTAAATAATTTTTACAGAACTTTGTAATGCTTTTGAAATGTTTGGATACGGTACTATTGGATAGATTGTGATTGTATTGTGAGTAGATACTTAATTTTATTCAATAACTAAAATTATGGTACATCTCTAGAAGCTACTAGAAGTCCTTGGTTCCGTGATAGTATTCTTAGTCTTAGTCTGCTTACACTCTTTGGAAACGTGGTGTGTGACATATAATCTTCCTCTTCCTATTCTCTCTTTTTCCCCGACTGCGTTGCTAAGACAGAGTAATGTTTTTTTCCTGTGAATTCCTTGACCACGGTGAGCACACATTGACCCACTAATTTTATTGATGGCAGTAATTGCAAGACAATACATTATCAAACTGCTGACCTTCGTAACTTAATTCTAACAATGCTGAATGATGTTACGAAATTAAGTAGGTACACACAGCGTCTCTAAGTGCTAACCCCTCAAGTTTTAAAATGTTACACTGCTACAACATTGAATTCGTTACGAATAATCTAAAGGTATTCTTTAGATTATTCGTAACGAATTCTATGTTGTAGCAGTGTAATTTGTTTTTTTCAAAAAAGAGTTAATTGTTTCGACTTGGATTCGAACCATCACTGAAAGTCGTCATCATACCACTAGTTTGACGAACTAGCCAGCGAGCCCATGTGAATTGCGATGAAATTGTTATCTACTATCGCCCGAGTCACTTTATCTTTAAGTCTCTGTCTAATCGATGGTTTTTATAATTTGAGGGTATTCATTTTACTTACTTCCGTTTTCTTTATAAAATTAATCCATACCCTCAAGTAAGAAACACAACGTTTAATATATATGTTCACTTAAAACGACGAAGAGTAAACGACTACGATTTACCCATAATTTTTTTAAATGATTACTAAATTTATGAGAACAAGAAATATATAAATCTTTGTAGTAAAATAAGATCTAAATTTTGTTTATAGCAATAATAAACAGTATTAAATGATTATTAAAGAATTTTATTTTTCTTGATTTTTAAATTCTTTTTAAATATTACTAAAACAAAATAGAAAAATACTTTATATTAAAAAAAAAATGATGCATGACAAAAAGCACATTTCGTTTTGAACCTCCAGTCTTATGCACCGCAAGCGGTCTTGAAACCTCAGTCCCAAACCCCAGTCTATTTAGACGTTGAATAACTTTTCGTAAATGATTACTTGTCGTTATACACAATAATAAAAGTATTAATGTTTTATTGAGAAAAAAACAATATTAAAAACAGACTTTTAAAAAATAAATACTAACATTCACTAAAACAATACATTAATTATAATATCATGTTTTTGCAAAATACAAAATCCAACTTGGGCCTATCACAGATTTGAACGCACATGCCTTTTGGGGGGGTAACCACTTAATGGAGCTGTGTGTATTTAATTTAATTACACATCACGTGTTAGAGGTTCCTGTTGAATTCAGGTCATCCGAATTAATTACTTACTAGTGTATTTGATGGACTGACAATAAAAAAACAGATAAATACTTATAAGTGACCTATACCTGCGACACACATTGTTTTGTCGTGAACATTTATTTGAAGGAGGAGGCTCAACTCAAAGCTTTTCGTCGGGAATTTCGTGGTATGTACAACTCCCACGAAATTCTTGGCCCACTATCTATTGAACTTCCGTACTACGCTAGGTCCTTGGAAAGTCAAATTGTTATTGCTGATGTGCGGTTCAATGTATGTAGGTACCTATTGCACCTAGGTAGGTACGTTCAAAGGTTTCATCGTATCTTTGGAAAAACCGAACTGCCATTAAATGTGACGGGTCTATAATGGGAGTGACGGAAACCGTTCGTCAATCTATGTATAATACTGCCGCCATAAGGGAAAAAGACGTATCTGAGATTTTTTCCGAAATAGACTTATGTACATATCCGGAATAAGCAAAAAAGACGCATCTACCAGTATATTTAAATTGGCGTAAACTTAACGAAAACCTAATAATTCTTACTACCTACTTATTAAAAGACGCATCTGCCTTTATATCTTACTAGGTACTCGTAGCTGTTGCCCGCGAACTTCATCTGCGATTCAGGATGAACAGTAATAGTAGCCTATGTCCTTCTCCAGGTCATGGTCTGCTTAAGTGCCAAACATCCAAATCCGTTCAGCTGTTTTAACGTGAAAGCGTAATCAACAAACAAACAAACACACTTTCGCATTTATAATATTAGTTAGGATAGTTAGGAGGATGAAAAACCGGTCTACCGACACACTAGCTAGACTCACAAAATATATTAGATAATTTAATTTAAAAAAAAAGCTCTTAACACATTACTAAAGTTTCTATACCTAATCATATAATTCAATCATGATTCGCAAGACACGTGGCGCCATCTATTATCATAAGAACGTTATTGTTGTTTTCTTCGGGAACAGTACTTTTTTCGGGATGAAAGGTACCTACCCTATGTCCGTGTCTGTATACCTGACAACGTAAATGCAACATTTCAGGATGATGGTTCAGTGGTTTAGGCGTGAAAATGTAACAAACAAACAAACTTACTTTCGCATTTATAATATTAAATAGGATAGTTTAAACAAGACAAAATATTTTTTTCTCCATTTCAAATTTCTGTAGATACGAGTAGGTACAGACGCCAGCACATCAAGCTACTACAATCTGTCAGATTTCTTTAATAGATTTTCGACTTTATTACTAAGGCATTAGGTTCAAGGTTGATTGGGAAAATCTGACAGTTTCGGGTAGGTTGACCTGCTGGCGTCTGTACGTCCTTTTTCCTTACGGCGCGGCGCGGCGGTGGCAGAATAATTTACGTGGGAATTTACCTAAATCAATTTCTATTGGTCGATAGTCACATTTTACTCGGTATACTTCGGTATTTCCGAAGATAAACGATGGAACCTTTGAATGTTGTCGTAGGTACAGCCGGTCCATTCTGTAAAAATCTCACCGTGAAAACTTAGGTGAAGTGAGCTTGAAGAGAGCTGTCATTCCACCTGATGCTAAGGATTGACACTATTGATAGCTCACTCCACGCTCACCTCACCTAAGTTTTCACGGTGAGCTTTGTACAGACGCCAGCACATCAATCTACTACAATCTGTCAGATTTCTTTAATAGATTTTTGACTTTATTGCTAAAGCATTAGGTTCAAAGTTGATTGGGAAAATCTGACAGTTTCGGGTAGGTTGACCTGCTGGCGTCTGTACAGAATAGCACTACTGTACTGCCGTCATAAGGAAAAAAGGCGTATCTGACATTTTTTTCGAAATACGATATTTACATATTCCGAATCAGCAAAAAAAAATACGCATCTACCAATACTTTTAAATTGACGTAAACTTAACGAAACCTAATAATTCTTACTATTAAAAGACGCATCTGCCTTTGTATCTTATAGTTTAAACAGGACAAAATATTTTTTTCTCAATTACAATATTTCTGTAGATGTCCTTTTTCCTTACGGCGGCAGCATAATTTACGTGGGAATTTACCTAAATCAATTTCTATCGGTCGATAGTCACATTTTATTCGGTATACTTCGGTTTTTCCGAAGATAAACGATGAAACAATTGAATGTTGTCGTACTGTTAAAACTTGTACATTTACAGCTACAGCACAGAATCGAACTCAAAGGTCAATGTTCTTAGGTAAGATAATTACAAGTCACGGCAGGTAGAGTTGCGTGTTATCTGATGGTCATGGGTTAGACAGAATTAGCTAATCAGACGTATCGACTCGTCTCGCTTGTGTCGCGTTCCGATGCGGACGTATTTGCATAATATTCTGTTTTAATTAGCGCGGTGCAAGCTGTCGCTCGTAATTTACTCGCCATGAGCAATGAACTTGTGGCGAATGAGCTGCTGGCGTTCCTGCAACAGAAGCTGGATGTGATGGACGAGGTTTCTGCTGTCCAGATCTGCGCAACGAACTTCAGCGAGGAAGACATAGCTGCTGCCAAGCTGTTGTTGTTCAGTGTGCTTAACAAGCGCGACCAGATGGTGTCCCGCCGGCGTGACGGGACTAAGAAGAGCCTGCAGGATATAATCACGCTGTTCAAGGAGACCGACCCGGATGACGTGCCGACGTTTGTGGCGAAAGAGTTGCACAAGCTTCCACCCGTCACCTTCGACCACGTCGACGTAACGAGCCTTCTGAAGGACATTGTCTTTCTGAAGGCCCGCCTCGCGGATGTTCTGGCGAAATTAGATGCATGCCCCAGGCGCTCCAAGTATGAAGCCTATGCCAGAAAAGGCGCCGAATAGGGCTGATGAGGAGGGTTTCGTAACAGTGCAAAGGAGGAAGCGCCGGTCGCGAGCCAACAAGAACCGCTGCGGCAAAGCTCCATTGAAGCCAGAAGTGAGCCTGCGTGCCGCTAAGCCGAACACACCGGTGTACATCTCCCGCCTACACTACAGCACTAAGGCGGAGGACATCGTGGAGTACGTGCGCCAGAAGACAAGGTACATGCCGAGGGTGCAGTTACTGGAGTCGCGCCGCAACGTCAATTTCAAGGCGTTCGTGGTGCGAGTACCGAACTGTTACCTGCCCGTTGTCATGGAAGAAGACTTCTGGCCGCAGGACGTGGTGTTCCGTCGCTTCCGCGGACAAGTGCCCCAGAGACAGGAACCTCCTCACAATACGCGCCGTATCAAGGAGGACTGCCTTCTGAATCAGGCCCTTCACCCAGCCACCCAACGAGAGCCTCTTGAGATGTTGGTCGAGGCTCTTAGCGATAAGGCCATTGACCGTAACGACTATCGGCACAATGATTGCCGAGTCCACATTCCACATAGCGACAACCTCGTGGGCTAAGTCGAGATACTTCAATTGTTTCTCCTTCTCAGCCTTCACGAGGTTCTCGTCATGCGGGATAGTGACATCGATTATCATCGTGCGGCGCACTGATCGATCTATTACCACTATATCAGGCTTATTGGCTACAATAGTCCTGTCAGTGATAATAGATCGATCCCAGTATAACGTGACATGGTCATTCTCGAGAACTGGGTCGGGCACATACCTGTAATAGGGTACCTCAGAGTCCACAAGGCCGTATTTCAGAGCAAGTTGCTGATGGATAATCCTGGCCACTTGGTTATGCCTGTGCAAATACTCGCCGTTAGCCAAACGAGAACACCCAGAGGTAATATGTCTGATAGACTCACCGGGACAATGGCATGCCCGACATATGTCGATCGTCCCGTCTTTCATTATATACTTCCGGTAGTTATTCGTTAGCATAACTTCATCCATAATCGCACAGACCGAACCTTCGGTTTCCCCAAAGAGGTCACCGAAGCGTAGCCAGGCCACGGACGCTAAGAAATCTACGTCGGGCCCATGAAGGGCTCGGAAAAAGCGTCTGTGGAGCTCTTTGCTTTGCCATACTTCCTTGCGGTCGTTGGTACTAAGCACCACAGGTTTGCGCCAGTTCTCCAAGCCAAGGACAACGGGGTGAGTCCCTTGTCGACTGCAACCACATCTCGGTGCATACCCACGTCACTCTTGAGAAAATATTCTCTGAGACTGCACACCTCGCGGTTGTGGAGGGTCTTAGCATTTAAAAAACCTCGACCCCCACACCTCCTCGGAGTGTACAGCCTCATGACAGATGAACGTGGGTGATGCATCCGGTTTGCGGTCAGCAGTGACCGGACTCTCTTATCAAGGGCGTCTAGTTCCGTCTGGGTCCACTTGAGTATGCCAAAGGAGTACATCAGGACCGGCATGACCCAACCGTTAAAGGCGCGCACCTTGTTGCCGCCTGACAAAAAACTATTAAGTACCTTTTTCAGGCGACCGAAGAAGCGCTCCTGCAACGATTGTTTCATGTCAGGCCCGTTAATGTCTAACCCCTCTGACATACCCAGGTATTTGTAGGTATCAGTTGCGGAGAGTGATCTCAGGTTTATGGAATCTGAGAGTTGTAGTCCCTCAGATTCCACAATCCCGCCCCGCTTTACATGCATGACTGCACATTTATCTACACCAAATTCCATCCTGATGGAATCACTAAAAGTTTTAGTTACTTTTAGTGACTCCAGCAGTCGCAATTTGTTGGTGGCAAACAGTTTCAGATCATCCATATAAAGCAGGTGGGATATTACCTGACCCCCCTCCGCAAAGGATAGCCCAGCCCTGTACCCTCTAGCAGAGTGCTAAGAGGGTTCAAGGCTAAACAAAACCACAGTGGAATATTCCCCGCTTAATCCTAATAGGTTCGTCGCTCCCCTGAATTTGTCGACATCCTGGATAGCGAAGGACCGTTCTCCACTGCCCCATACACGTCGACAGGAAGGTGCTCAGAGTTGTATCAATTTTGTACAACTCTAACACCCTCAAGAGCCATGTATGGGGCACCGAATCAAAGGCCTTCTTATAGTCTATCCAACATGTCGACAAATCCTTTCGGGATCGACGGACCTGTTGGCTTATGGCCATGTCAATGAGGAGTAGCTCCTTGGTGCCGCGGGACCCATTCCTACATCCATTTTGAGAGGCAGACATAATAGAATTCTTTTCTAAATGAGAATTAATTTTCACTCTCAAAATGGATGTAAGAAGTTTATAGACCGTCGGCAAACAAGTGATCGGCCTATAATTTTTGGGTTCCGCGGCATCACCTGACTTATGGAGCAGGTGGGTAACTCCTATTGTACTGTGGCAGCGACCCAGACTCTAAGGCCGACTGGAATTGCGATGCCAAGCACGCGTGCGAACTTTGCAGCCATTTAAGCCAAAAATTGTGCAGTCCGTCCGGTCCCGGCGATTTCCAGTTCGGTATCAGACGGGCTGCACTGGCTACATCGGAGGAAGTAATTATTACATCCTCCATCTCTGGTATGCCGTCACACACGCGCTCAACATCACGCATCCATTCAGCCTCAGTATGGCAGACGGGCACCGACCAGATGTTGCGCCAGAATATACTAGTGGCATCATCATCCGGGCGGCATACGTCTGCCACATTTTGCTCAGGTCGCTCCCATGTTCTATACTCCCACCTTTGATCACGCTGGAATATGCGATTCTGGGTATACCGTTCAACCCGTCGCTTATACCTACGGATACGGCTTGCCCATGCACAGACCTTCTGCTTCAGGAAGTCAATGCGCTCTGTGACACGGGACATATATTCTTGAGGCCTGATTCCAGTCCCCGAAAACGCCCGCCTCACAAAGCGCATCACTCTAGGGCGAGTATTGCCCTCCCTGAAGCAGTATAGTTTGCCGATGAGCACCCTGGTGCTCTCGATACGCTGCTCGATCCTGCACTGCCAGGCTGGAACGGCGGGTTTTGGTCGTGTAGCTATGTCACAATTTGGAAATGTGACATTGGCTACACGACATGCCGCAATAGCCGCGCAATACAAGATCGAGTGCGTATCTAAGAGGTCTTCGCTGCTTTCAAAATAAGAACCAAGCAGCGAATCCAAGGCACACACCATCGACCTATTCGTTTTGTGCATAGGCAAGCGAGGTAAACGAGGTCCAAGTTGGACGGGGGCAGTTCTAAACTCCTGAATCGCATCCTCCAGCGCGCTCCTCAATCGATCGTTACACTGGTTACTTACCGTAACAACCTCATCGTCCCCCTCCACATCATTAACATAAGACCGCAGTTGGATTATTTCACTTACTGGAGGTTGCACTGCGGTCTGTGACGGGACAGGGACGATGCGGTTGCTCAGTACCTCTAAGCGCAGCCTATCAAGCGCAGCGTCATCCAATCTGTGATTCCGTTGGATAACCCGCACCTGATCCGACAGCCGATGGGCCGATACGTTGATGGCTGGTTGAAGCGCCTGGAATAGAGACAGCATCCTATCGCGATACGCAGTGAGGTTAGTTCCCCCCTCTGTTGCCCCGTAATATGCGCGCATGACGTTCTCATTCATTTGTTGAGTCCATTTCATGCGCTGCACACAACCACCGGCAGCGGGGACCCGGCTTGGGGCCGGTTGGCCCCTAGGTTCCATGCCGTTCGGTGGCCGGCCTCTTCCCGGCCGACGTGCAGGTGGTGGCGACGTCGGTGGAGAGAAGTACTCGTCGCTCGAGCTCGACGTAACTGCCATGGCCGGTGTCACAGCACTCTTGATGGGGCTGGGTGCCAGCGGCGGCGGGGCGGAGCTGAGCGACGAGTCCGAAGGTGGCAGGGGTGCGCGACGAGCTACTGACCTTGTTAACATCTTATTATAGTTATTCTATTCTTTGCTTCTCATCTCTTTGTTATTTTCTTCCTGTTGTTTAATTGGAGGTGACATCTGTCATGTCACCTCCTATCCGGCAGGTTTTGAACAAATTCTGTGGTATTATTATTATTATTATTATTATATTTTTTAAACTTATTTTATTACATTTTTAAATATTTTTATAAAAACAATAAAAAAAACATTTAAAAATATAAAAAATAGTGATCCGCCGGTAGCGGGTGCAGGGTCCAAGCTACCGGTGGTTAGGGCCCCAGAGACAGGAACCTCCTCACAATACGCGCCGTATCAAGGAGGACTGCCTTCTGAATCAGGCCCTTCACCCAGCCACCCAACGAGAGCCTCTTGAGATGTTGGTCGAGGCTCTTAGCGATAAGGCCATTGACCGTAACGACTATCGGCACAATGATTGCCGAGTCCATATTCCACATAGCGACAACCTCGTGGGCTAAGTCGAGATACTTCAATTGTTTCTCCTTCTCAGCCTTCACGAGGTTCTCGTCATGTGGGATAGTGACATCGATTATCATTGTGCGGCGCACTGATCGATCTATTACCACTATATCAGGCTTATTGGCTACAATAGTCCTGTCAGTGATAATAGATCGATCCCAGTATAACGTGACATGGTCATTCTCGAGAACTGGGTCGGGCACATACCTGTAATACGGTACCTCAGAGTCCACAAGGCCGTATTTCAGAGCAAGTTGCTGATGGATAATCCTGGCCACTTGGTTATGCCTGTGCAAATACTCGCCGTTAGCTAAACGAGAACACCCAGAAGTAATATGTCTGATAGACTCACCGGGACAATGGCATGCCCGACATATGTCGATCGTCCCGTCTTTCATTATATACTTCCGGTAGTTATTCGTTAGCATAACTTCATCCATAATCGCACAGACTGAACCTTCGGTTTCCCCAAAGAGGTCACCGAAGCGTAGCCAGGCCACGGACGCTAAGAAATCTACGTCGGGCCCATGAAGGGCCCGGAAAAAGCGTCCGTGAAGCTCCTTGCTTTGCCATACTTCCTTGCGGTCGTTGGTACTAAGCACCACAGGTTTGCGCCAGTTCTCTTTAGCCAAGGATAACGGGGTGAGTCCCTTGTCCACTACAACCACATCTCGGTGCATACCCACGTTAGCCTTGAGAAAATATTCTCTGAGACTGCACACCTCGCGGTTGTGGAGGGTCTTAGCATTTAAAAAGCCTCGACCCCCACACTTCCGCGGGATGTACAGCCTCATGACAGACGAACGTGGGTGATGCATCCGGTTTGCAGTCAGCAGTGACCGGACTCTCCTATCCAGGGCATCTAGTTCCGTCTGGGTCCACTTTAGTATGCCAAAGGAGTACATCAGGACCGGCATGACCCAACCGTTAAAGGCGCGCACCTTGTTGCCGCCTGACAAAGAACTATTAAGTACCTTTTTCAGGCGACCGAAGAAGCGCTCCTGCAACGATTGTTTCATGTCAGCCCCGTTAATGCCTAACCCCTCTGACATACCCAGGTATTTGTAGGTATCAGTTGCGGAGAGTGATCTCAGGTTTATAGAATCTGAGAGTTGTAGTTCCTCAGATTCCACAATCCCGCCCCGCCTTACATGCATGACTGCACATTTATCAACACCAAATTCCATCCTGATGGAATCACTAAAAGTTTTAGTTACTTTTAGTGACTCCAGCAGTTGCAATTTGTTGGTGGCAAACAGTTTCAAATCATCCATATAAAGCAGGTGGGATATTACCTGACCCCCTCTCCGCAAAGAACAGCCCAGCCCTGTACCCTCCAGCAGAGTGCTAAGAGGGTTCAAGGCTAAACAAAACCACAGTGGACTCAGACTGTCGCCCTGGAATATTCCCCGCTTAATCCTAATAGGTTCGTCGCTCCCCCGAATTTGTCGACATCCTGGATAGCGAAGGACCGTCCTCCACTGCCCCATACATGTCGTTAGGAAGGTGCTCAGAGTTGTATCAATTTTGTACAACTCTAACACCCTCAAGAGCCATGTATGGGGCACCGAATCAAAGGCCTTCTTATAGTCTATCCAACATGTCGACAAATCCTTTCGGGATCGACGGACCTGTTGGCTTATGGCCATGTCAATGAGGAGTAGCTCCTTGGTGCCGCGGGACCCATTCCTACATCCATTTTGAGAGGCAGACATGATAGAATTCTTTTCTAAATGAGAATTAATTTTCACTCTCAAAATGGATGTAAGAAGTTTATAGACCGTCGGCAAACAAGTGATCGGCCTATAATTTTTGGGTTCCGTGGCATCACCTGACTTATGGAGCAAGTGGGTAACTCCCGTTGTAAAGAGCTGTGGCAGCGACCCAGACTCTAAGGCCGACTGGAATTGCGATGCTAAGCACGCGTGTGAACTTTGCAGCCATTTAAGCCAAAAATTGTGCAGTCCGTCCGGTCCCGGCGATTTCCAGTTCGGTATCGGACGGGCTGCACTGGCTACATCGGAGGAAGTAATTATTACTTCCTCCATCTGCGGTATGGCGACACACACGCGCTCAACATCGCGCATCCATTCAGCCTCATTATGGCAGACGGGCACCGACCAGATGTTGCGCCAGAATGTGCTAGTGGCATCATCATCCGGGCGGCATACGTCTGCCACATTTTGCTCAGGTCGCTCCCATGCTCTATACACCCACCTTTGATCACGCTGGAATATGCGATTCTGGGTATACCGTTCAACCCGTCGCTTATACCTACGGATACGGCTTGCCCATGCACAGACCTTCTGCTTCAGGAAGTCAATGCGCTCTGTGACACGGGACATATATTCTTGAGGCCTGATTCCAGTCCCGGAAAACGCCCGCCTCACAAAGCGCATCACTCTAGGGCGAGTATTGCCCTCCCTGAAGCAGTATAGTTTGCCGATGAGCACCCTGGTCCCCTCGATACGCTGCTCGATCCTGCACTGCCAGGCTGGAACGGCGGGTTTTGGTCGTGTAGCTATGTCACAATTTGGAAATGTAACATTGGCTACACGACACGCCGCAATAGCCGCGCAATACAAGATCGAGTGCGTATCTAAGAGGTCTTTGCTGCTTTCAAAATAAGAACCAAGCAGCGAATCCAAGGCACACACCAACGACCTATTCGTTTTGTGCATAGGCAAGCGAGGTAAACGAGGTCTAAGTTGGACGGGGGCAGTTCTAAACTCCCGAATCGCATCCTCCAGCGCGCTCCTCAATCGGTCGTTACACTGGTTCGCTCCTCAATCGGTCGTTACACTGGTTTTATTATTATTATTATTATTATTATAGGATTGATCGCCGAAGTCTCTTGTATGCTAGGCCATGCAGGCAGTTATCGGGGCTTATCTGATGGACAGATATGTCAGCTAGCCGGGTCGAGAAGAATAGGGCCGGCGAGAGATGTCTCATGGTGTTCCACAGGGTTCGGTTTTAGGGCCACTCCTGTGGAACATCGGATACGACTGGGTGCTGCTCGGTGCACTCCTCCGTGGCGTCTGCGTCATCTGTTACGCCGATGACACGCTGATAATGGCACGGGGGAAGACGCTCCGGCAGGCGACTGTCTTAGCGACAGCTGGGGTTTCGCAAGTCGTAGGCAGAGTCCGGCGGTTGGTGGCGCCACCAGGCGCGTCCAGGTGGCGCTGCATAAATCGGAAGCCATTTGTTTCCACGGGCCGCGGAAAGCACCACCATCGGGATCCAACATCATAGTAGGAGGTGTTCACATCGGTATCAAGTCGACGATGAAGTACCTAGGACTCGTCCTCGATAGCCGGTGGAACTTCGGGCCGCATTATCAGCGGTTGGCTCCCCGATTGATGGGCACCGCGAATTCACTCTTGCGTTTGCTGCCTAATCTGGGGGGGAGCAAATACTCTACTGCTCTACGTCGGGATCGTACGGTCCATTACACTCTATGGAGCGCCTATATGGGCGGAAAACCAGACGGCCCGCAACATTGCAATACTGAGAAGACCACATAGAGCAATGGCCGTCAGGGTGATAAGAGGATACCGTACGGTCTCCTTCGAGGCGGCGAGCCTCTTGGCGGGATCACCACCCTGGGATCTTGACGCCAAAATCCTAGTGTCACTATAACAGTGGCGCCGGGACGCGCTCGAGCGGGGCGAACAGCTGATGCCTCATCATGTCGAGGTATACAGGGCTGAGCTCCGCCAGACCCTAGTGGTAGAGTGGGAGCAGCGACTTGCGCAACCCAGCGCAGGGCACACCACTATAGCGGTGGTATGACCCGTTGTGAGAGAGCGGCTGGAGAGACGGCATGGCGCCCTTACTTTCCGGCTGACGCAGGTACTGTCCGGACTTCAGAAAGTACCTGTGCCGCATAGGCTGCCCTGCTTGGGCAGTGCGGCGCCGTGACCTCGTAGCGGCAATTGGTGCTGCGGTTACTCTCTCGCTTCCGGACATGGTCCACTCCATGGTCGGAAGTGAGAGCGCGTGGGGCGCCGTCGCCTCCTTCTGCGAGGAAGTGATGGTTGCGAAGGAGGCGGCGGAAAGGGAGAGGGAGGTTACAACCTCCCTTCCAATCCGTAGTAGACGCACTGGGCGCCGGAGGACGTGGAACGATCTCCGGCCGCCTAGGGTGTGGGCTGCAGGCAACAGACTTGGGGAGTTTGTTGCCTGAACAGTGAAAGGCCTGAGACGGCGGCGCGCCGTGTTCCGCACGCGCCTCTCTCTAGAGGAATTGCGGCCTTTTAAGACCGCTGAGGGTGATGGAGTCCGCATGAATCCATGCGGGCTAACACCTAGCCCGGGGGAGCGTGACGAAAGCAGTAGAACACCGTGTGGTTTTAGTCAGTAAGAGTCTGACAGACCCCTCTCCCCGCCCCAGGGTGGAGGACATCCATGAGGATTTCCACACGATAAAAAAAGGCTATGCAGGCAGTTATTTTTTCGTGATCGAGTAACAAACATCCATCCATCCATCCAAACTTTCGCATTTATAATATTAGTATTCTTATAACTTTCGCATTTATAATTTACTCCACGGGAATCGTACATTTTCCGGGATAAAAGTATCATATGTGCTATTCCAGGTTTTAATCTATCTCTGTGCCAAATGTCATCCAGATCCGTTCAGCCGTTCTGACGTGATTGAGTAACAAACATCCATCCTAAGGATTTGTGATGGACTTTAAAACGTGAAAAAACGAATAGGAAAAGTGGGGTATAAAACAAAGCCTAATCATACCTACCTCGCAATGTACCTAATTTTAACCTTTTATTAACTACCTTTTCCCCCTCTTTCCAGACATGATCGTCGCCGAAGCTTGGAAAGCAAGCTACCTCTGCTGGGTCTTCCCGGTAATCATCATCGCAACAGTCTTCGCAATCCTTGGACTATTCGGAGTCATCTTCGCGATCAGACTCTTCGCCAAATACACTTGTGGACAGTACCGTAAGCCAACGAGAATGGATGGGAAGACCGTGATTGTTACTGGGTGTACCAGTGGTATTGGGAAGGAAACGGCCAGGGAGTTGGCTAAGAGAGGAGCCAGGGTCATCATGGCTTGCAGGAATTTGGAGGTTGCTGAGAAAGTTAAAGGTGATTGTTTATTCTTTATTAAATTGTAGGTTCGTTTGGGCCTTTTGGGGTTAAATTACGAAAGGCGGAGATATTAGTGTTTTGGCGACAATTTAATGGGAATGTTTTAAAGCCCAGTTCAATGTGTACTTGTCACATTAGATTGCAAAAGATCACATGCAGTAATCGCCCGGAAAGCTCTCGGCCGGTTTCGGCAGAAACTGAAGATGAAGTGTGTTTCTGCCGAATTACTAGAGTGGGCTGTTTCCAACGTGTTACAGTTATTCTTTCCCTGTTATTTTTAAGCGGCCTTTTCTATTATTTTTTATTTGGGTGGGAAATTATCAAATAACTTCTCCCTCACTGGGCGGAGCGGGAGGGGTGTGTCAGACTTCTACTGACTAAAACCCACCCGTGTTCCTTCAGTTGCTTGTGCCAGGGCCACGGTAACTCTTTCAAACAACCCGCAACCCTGGCATCTCTTAGTACGGACATCTCTTTGAGATGAACGGAGTGTTTCATGAGGAAGGTTTAGGTGTATAATTCATTAAGGTATTGTGTAAATTGACTCAAATATGAAGATGTAATATACTCCAAGTAGGATGAACACCAGGCATTGGCTTACCGCAGGGTTTAATACCTCTACGACACGACAGAAAAATAAAATTAGGCATATAATACTGTATTACCCATCCGAAGCCAAAGCTGGTTACTACCTTTAAACTAGTAAAAATTAACACTAAGAATTTAATTTTCCAGCCGAAATCATCGACACAACAAAGAACACGAAAGTCGTGGTCAAAAAACTGGACCTCAGTTCCTTCGCATCCATCAGAGAATTTGCCGAAGATATCAATAAAACTGAGACAAAACTAGACGTTTTGGTCCACAATGCTGGTTACGCCGACACCTTCAAGAAAAGGAAGACTGTTGACGACATAGAGATGACCATGGAGACCAACCATTATGGACCATTCTTGCTTACACATCTTTTGATAGATTTACTGAAGAAAAGTGCTCCATCAAGAATAGTGGTAGTCGCTTCGTCTTTATACCGTCTTGGAGCATTCAACATAGAAAACCCAAACCCAGTTGACACATTACCAGGGTATCTCTATTACGCCTCTAAGGAAGCAAACATACTCTTCACAAGAGAACTAGCCCGAAGATTGGAAGGTACGGGAGTAACGGCGAACTGTCTACATCCCGGCTTGATTGAAACCGGAATTTGGAGCTCCGTGCCTCCTCCATTGAATTGGATGCTGTTCCCGATAGCCAAATGCTTTTTCAAGAACCCTGAACAAGGTTGCCAAACTTCAGTCATGTTGGCGGTTGACGAAAAACTAGAAAAGGTTTCCGGAAAATATTTTTCTGATTGCAGAGAAAGTTCACTGTCGAGTTCTGTCAGTGATATGGGCAGAGCTAAGAAAGTTTGGGAGATTTCGGAAAAAATGGTCAAATTGAGCGAAGATGATCCTAGGATTTAGTTGTATTTTAATAAAGCAAAAACGATATATTTACTGTAGAGGTGTACGAAATGAATGTACGTGTTTACCTTGCATGGTCATGGTTGTAAGGGCTATTGTAGCAGGAGAAAATGTTTTATGGTGCACTGTATTCCACTTCTTTCTGTCAGCTTAGCCGCGGTTTCTTCATATTTTAGTTGAGACTAGTAACTTTGAAATGTACAATTATATTGGTTTGCTTTCTGTTGTAGCAATAACTATTTATATGCAAAAGTGCATTAACGTATTCGATATATTTATAAATTATCTAATTAGTTATTAAAGTTTTTTTTTAATGTGATTTTTTTTTTCAAACCGTCACAATTGCCAAAATAAAAAGACCTAGATCTGTACCAATTCATATTCATTTTATTAGTAAAACTAGTTACATAATGGATAACAGCTAATGAACTAAATTAATAATAATGATATCATTCTTTATATAGTAAAGTTTTTAAAAGTAATCAGTTACACGTTTTGGCTATTACACAATGGCGAATGAGGGCCGATTTTGAGAAAGGTCATTGAAAAGTCATTACTTGAACAAAAATATTTTTTTAATATTCCCCAAAATAGGTACGTACATAGACGTAGAAATGTTGTACCTAACGCACAAACCCACATTTCACCCACGCTTCTTTTTTTTTCCGTGGAGAAATGCTCATGCATACTGTACTACCACGGGGAGATAGTGCAGTTATGTGGGACTTCAACCCACTAAAACTCCACGGTGTCCTCTTCTGCCGCTTGTGGCGGGAACTCGGGTACGCATTAGCACTCACCGCGAACCCGCCGCGGCTGTCCGTCACCGAACCCTCCTCTGGGGAGTACCCCCCATCACCGGCGCACCAGAACACATGGCACGCCGTGCCTACTCCAGGGACCAAACCAGCACATGGACGCTAGACGACCCCGTGTCTAGACACCCATGATCCCCCTGCGACCGGTCAGGCAGTGGCCCGGCCGCCTCATGCTGGAATTAGGATTCGCGTAATTATATGGGCGAGCGGTTCGCTTTTTACCTGGTTAATATAATTCCCCGGGACAGAAAATGTGAAATTCACAAAAGAAAACAGTTACCTATAGACATCATTTGGTATTTCTGATTGTTAAATAATTTCTTCACTTACCAAGTTAATCGAAAAAAGAAAAGAAAGATGTTAAAATATGCCTTAAATAAACCACTGTGTTTTAGCCATTAGCTTATACAATTTAGAAATAAATATATTCATCTAAACCCTATCCAGGGTTTGTAGACACTAACATTCATCTCATACGTACATACATAATCATACATTGCAACATAATTAAGTCTTTATTAAAACGAAACTTTGACATAGAATTTACTATCGTAATTACTAAATAATTTGATTTATGGCAAATTACTAATATAGGTACACTCCTTTGCAAAAAACTACGGGCGGTTTTGATTTTTTTTATATATAGATGGGTTTGCTCTTGACTCTAATCTAGGTCGGAGGCCGCAGAGACAGAGTCAACGATGGAGTGAGCTTATCCAGAAGAAGTCTGTTCACTCTCACTTTGAAGAGATTAGCTTTGTTTGCGCTCGGAAACACAAGTCGCAGGTAGTTCCACTCTTTTGCTGTGCGCATTATAAAAGACATTTGGAAACGCTTAGTGCGAATTGGTGGAATAGTAACTAGGTAGGAATGGTAACTGGCAGTGCGTCTAGATGTCCGATGATAGAAGGGGGCCGGTGGAATGAGGTCGTGGAGTTCTTGAACACACTCACCGAAGTACAATCTGTAGAAGACTGACAAGCAGGCAACCATGCGGCGATGTGCCAAGCTATGAAGCTTGGCATCCACCAGTTTTACGTCGCCAATGAGCCTCTTAGCTCTGCGTTCCACCGAGTCAAGTGCGGCTAGTTGGTACTTAGCTGATCCATCCCAAAGGTGGCTGCAATACTCCATGCAGGATCGGACTTGCGCTTTGTAAAGAGTTAAAAGCTGCCCAGGCGTAAAGTATCGCTTCACCCTCTTTAGGATGCCCAGTTTCTTGGCCGCAGTTTGGCGCCAAAGTTGAGACCAGATGTCAACTCCATGCCTAGGAGCTCAAGCCAATCAGTTACAGGAACAGATGTACCCCGAAAAGTAGGAGTTTGAGCGAAACAACTCCTTTTAGCGGGAAAAAGACACGCCTGTGTTTTGGTGGCGTTAAAAGAGACCAGGTTATCATCACCCCACTGGAAGACAAGGCTTAAGGTCAAATCTGTCCGCTCTACCATGGCCTCTCTCAAGGAACGAACTTCAGCCCCGCTGGTTTTTGCGCTGGACAAGTATCTCCCTGAAACTGTACTGTCATCTGTGTACCCAACAATACCAGGCTGAAGCAGGTCATTGATGTGATTTTTCTACATTATTGGTAATCATTTAGTTCTAAAGAGGTTTTAATAGCCAAACTATGTTACTGGCAAGTGCCAGTTTATTAAGTAATAAAGAGTAGTAGTATGAAAAAAGTTAATTCCTAATTTGAAACTTTTAATAATAATAATATCTTGGGACATTGTTCACACACTGTCATCTGATCCCAAACTAAGCAGAGCTTGTAATAAGATAAACCAGATAACTGAAATGTATTATTATTTTTGTTTTTAAAAATAATAATCCTTTTTCAGTTTGTGATTTTTTACTTACTTTTCGCGGGTTTTCGTTTAAAAGGTTATCAGGCGTCCAAATTCTCGTTATTTTTAGTAGAAAAATTTATGTTTGTCGCATAATCCTGCCTTATTATGACTTAAAACAGATATCTTTGTGTCAATTGTAATGGCAGAAAAAGCTATAAGAGCGAGTAACATTATAGTGCTGCTGCAAGAGGGCTGTAGCTAATATTACGTCTCACAGCGGTTAAACGTGAGTCATTCAACCGTCCAAAAAACCTGGACCTGGTGTTTAGAAGAAATCACTCCTTATAATGAAGGATCCGTTACGTTTTGGGTGGGCGTAACTTCCAGCTATCGTACCGAGATAGTATTTTAATTGAAAATAGCTCACTAAATGCGCAAAGGTACATAACAGAAATCCTTTGTCAACATGTAGGATCCGCACTGACTGTAATTGGTGAAGTCCATTTACATGGACGATAATGCTCGGGCCCACCGTTCTGGCGACGTAATGTCGGTATTCGTCGTTTGTATGCAAGAGGTCGGTATACGTCATTTGGACTGGCCAGCGCAGAGCCCCGACCTTAACCCCATTGAGCACGTCTGGGACCTCCTATAAAGGCGAGTACGATCTGTCCAAACGTTCCACACCATCCACAAATACTCACAAGACCCATAAAAATGTCCATTTTAACACGGCTCCCTGTTAAACACCAATTCCAGTATTTAAGTGTTAAAAACTATATTTTCATTGATAATAAGAGATTTCTAGTCATTTATGCTAATGACATACTAAAAATATTAATGTTATCCATAGAAAAGCCAATGACGGTAAGGTGCCAGTTTTATTTTTGCAAAGGAGTGTAGTTATCGATAAAAACAGTGCACTTCACTAAATCTAGGAAATAGGGTCTATCACTTGTAGAGAACGCAAAATATGCACTATTTATCAGCGACATTTAATTTAATCTCCTGTATAGTAGTTTAAAACCTACATTCATTATAATGGAAGACCCTAATAAGATAAAATGATTGTTTTCATGCAAACTTCAAAAATACTGGATTTTAAATATTTGTTTAATATGTACTTACTCCTTAATTTTTATTTATTTTGTGTTAGTCTATCAAATCAAACTGGTCTAGGAACGTGTGGTCTACTCCTAATGCAGTCCCGAGGCTTTCCCGCGGTATTCTACATGAAGGCTCGTCATCAAAGCAGATAGGATCCGAATAGTCTGAAGACTTCTTTAGTATCACACTGCAACTTGGACTTAAAAGATCAGGCAATAAGACCCTATTTGCTGTGAACACATCTACATTAACAATGTTGAGATTTTCTTTTTCTTCTACAATAGTTTTAAATTCATTGACATCTTCGCAGCTTTTGTCACACGGTAAGATGCTAGCTCTGACTTTCTTAAACCTATTAATAATTTTCTCTAAAGAACTTGTTTTTTTTATCAATTGTGAATTACTTTTAGGTGTTTCAGTCTTATTATCTTCTTTTTCTAGGATATATTCTTGTAGTTCCGGCACATTCAGATCAGCGAAATGAACCTTATTCGAGTCTTCTTGATTATTTATTGGAACTTTATCTGGTTTAGATTCAGTTATAGTTATAGTGGGTAGACTAGTATCATCAAATATCTTTCTGTTAGCTTCTAATCGCATTACTTCGTTGGGAGTTCCATAACTATTATTATTTTCTAATGCCAAGATGCCAGATACTTCAAGAAGTGGACAGTCTTCTTGCATTACAGATAATTTCCTCGGAATAGGAATTTTAGACGTAGTCCTCTTTTCTCTATTATCAAAGAGATTTGGTGATGAATGACTTCTGAACAGACCTTTGATATCAGTTGAAGCCACTGATTCATTAAACAGCCCACCTTTCTTAACATTAATATTATTTGATCTCTCCGTTTTACATTTAAACTTTTTAGAGCTACTAGATTTTTTTGTTGATAGCAACCTCATTATCTGTTCTTTTGTGAAGCCTGAGGAACATTCTGCGATGGTTTCATTGTTCCTACAGTTAGTTTGGGATAGTATTGACATGTTTAAGTTCTGTGTAGCATTTAGACGGTCATAAGAACTGATACGGCATGAAATGAGGGTCTTTAGGAAGTCATCTCTTGGCCCTCGGTAGTACGGAGCACTGAGTAATGACCGTGTCTGTGATTTACCAAAAGTGCTGGCTCTTCTGCGAAAGTTGAATTGATGTTTGGACATGTTTAGCGGTGTGAAAGTGTCAAATATTAGTTGAGACTGTAAGTCTTTCCCCATCTTCAAGTCTGACAGGTCAGGTAACGGTGGTATTTCTGAGAATTCCTTCAGTGATATGGATTGGTTGTATGATGTTTGTGTTCGCTGAAAAATAACAGTTAATAGTAAGAAAAATACAAGAACGAAATATAAAACTAACTGCATAGATCCATAAAGTTATTCTATGTCATTAACTATTCTTTACAAAATCATTACTAAATTATCCCAAACCAATAAAAATTTTGTTAATATGATCCTTACATACTCCTTGTGCCTCATTTGCATTTTAATTTAGTAACAATAATTCTATT
This sequence comes from Dicycla oo, assembly GCA_948252095.1. Classification (NCBI taxonomy): domain Eukaryota; kingdom Metazoa; phylum Arthropoda; class Insecta; order Lepidoptera; family Noctuidae; genus Dicycla; species Dicycla oo. The sequence continues at coordinate 4,412,712 of OX411732.1, read as the reverse complement.
TCAAAGTAAAAATACATAGAAGAGTTTAAAATAATAATCACTAGAACTCACCTGAAGTTTAGCTTCAGCATTCCTCACCCTATCCAAAAGTATCCTCATAGCAGACACAATTTCGGTAAAGTTCTGTCTCCCACCATCCAAGTACTCATTGAACTTGTATATTTCATCACCAACTTCAGCATTTTTCAATATAAAACCTATGGATATAAGAAATGCTCTTATAAGGTTAGGGAAACTCAACTTATCATCTTTTGTGATATTCTTGAGAATGTATTTCTGTTCACTGTTGACTTGGCTTTGTAAGTCCTTTGTGCATATTTCATCAGTTTTTGGGTTGTACTCTAATGTGTATGAACTCTTTTCGGCTTCACCTGTTTGTCTAGCAATTAACATTTCGGTGGATTTACGAGTTTCTCTACAACTTTGAAGGAATGGTTTTATTTTTGTATCCCATTCCTGTTCCAATAGTGTTATTCTATTGTCTACTTCAGCTAACCAATCATCGAAAAATGAGGATGATTTGTGAACATCTTTTATTTTTAAGATTTCTGCTTTCGCTATCTTATCTACTTCATGTGTTTTTAAGAAGCCATCAACTATTTCATCTAGATATTGCTGTGGGTTAAGTTCAGTCATTTTACTCTCCATTTCAGTTATTTTCTTGCGGAACAACTGAGCTATTTTCTCCATAATTGCTCTTTTACACAAATATTTAGAAAATTTATTGGATATTGTCACCGTTTCCTTGTCAATGTTGTCAATAAAACCTTCTTTTTTTGTCTTGTAATCCTCAGTCATATTGTTATACAGCTTCTTCTGGGTATCTTTGACCATTTTCGACATTAATACTCTTTGGACAGCAAGTTGTGACATTTGGAATATCAACATGGTGACTTTATAGCAGCTTGGGTTGACCAGGTATGAAGACATGACTGGTGTCAACAAACCTCTGTTGCTGTAGTCGCTGATGAAACTAGACAACTCGTTCCTGTACGCTCTCTCAGTCTTTGTATCGTACAGTGGCCAAGGCAATGAACTAAAAGCCTGAGTATCGATTATTGACACCAAATAGTAAGAAAGGTGATTAAAGAAGTTCTGAGTCGGTTTTTCTAATGCATTTTCCTTGAATATCTGCCTGCTGAGCTCGGAAGGCATTTGCTGCAGCTTACTCAGTATTCCCAAGTTTAAAATCGTCTCCTTCTTAAATGTTACAACAAGGTCTCTTTGCATTGCTATTGTAGCCATTTTAGCACTTTATTTTCACATAGATGCACTTTTTAACACAAAATCGATTAGATTCCACAACATTGAGCACTAATGTTGGGTTTCAAACCATAATTTAGAGAGTTTAAAAAATATTTTCGAAATAATTACAAACACCATGTAATTTTCTGGGTTGAATTCAAATTGAAATGTCAATTATTTCCGTTGAATGTTGATGCCTCGTAGTAGTGCTGCCCAATTGGGATAAAACAGTACTCGACTATTTGACACTAAACAAGAAAATAATAGTAATAAATAAAATGAATGTTAACTCGTCGCAAAATTAAAACCGGGGGGGATGAATAGTAAAATATCATGGAATGTTTGTGCTTTGTATTTGCATAGCGAATATTGGTTCGTCTTCTATTTTGGATTATTTCATTTATGATTTAAAGCAGTATCATCCTCTACCTGACAATGGGGAGGAAAACTAACTTTTTATCACGATAGATGGCGCACAATCGACTGTACCTTGTTTTGATATATTAGCTGTCAAATCGTATGGATTTTTACAATCTACTAAGTTTAGCTTTCCTATTTTCCGTAATTTTATCCAAAATGCCTCAATGTAGTGCGTTAACTTGTAAAAACAGAGGAGTAAATATGTTTCCTAAAGAAAGTAAGGGCAGACAACAATGGGAATTGGCGTTACGTATTAAAAACTTTAAGGCAAGTAGTACTGCACGATTATCTGCTGCGCATTTCACAGAAGCTTAGATTAGTAAAGAAGCCGTCCTTTAACACATTCTCTGCTGAATTCTTTATGCAAACGCTTCTTTATGCTACACCCTTACCGACCCTTTTTTTTACGATGTTTTCGTAACAATAGAGATGCACAACGAACACACATGTGCGCCGCGCCGCACTCGAAGAAAGTTATGAAAACGCGCATGTGTGTCTGCCGCACTTAATGTGTTAACCTGGGTCCTATAACTATAAAACAAAAGAATCAAGATTATAATATAATAAAATAAAATGATTGTCATCAAAATAAAAGTGTCATAAAATAAACTATATTAACTAATATATTATGTAGTAAATAATTCTCCTAAAGACTTAATCAATCAATACAGGTACAGACGCCAGCAGGTCAAGCTACCCGAAACTGTCAAATTTTCCCAATCAACCTTGAACCTAATGCTTTAGCGATAAAGTTGAAAATCTATTAAATAAATCTGACAGATTGTAGTAGCTTGATGTGCTGGCGTCCGTACTTAGTTTTCAAAATATTCCTGTATTGCCTGTCTGTTAATCATTGGTAAAGGAGTATCTGCATTTATGTCTTTGAATGGATCAGAAGGAAGACATAGGTATGCGGTGTCGTCTTGGATGTCGGCCCCAAAGTTTTGGTTTCGATCATACGAATGTAATCTATAAAAAAAAAATAGGAATGTTAGTCCGTGGCTTATAAAAAAAGGCTCACAAATATTCATAGCCTTAAATATTTTAAGTGTTTTCCTTGCAATCAAATCTGCCTTTTTGTCGGCAGTTGCAGCGTTCCTTTTACGGAGCTCAACTTTTAGTTGAGGCGCAGTCATAAACGCGTACATATTATAGTCGAATTACACTTTAAAATCTCATAAATAGCAGTCACACTACTGTCAAGAAAGGTAAACCAGGTACAGTCGCCTACAGCGACATCTACACACAGCTTTGAGTGTGGCTCCTCATTATGTGTGGTGTGACTATGAATGATAGACTGAGGAATGATGTGATAAGGCAATGATGCGGTTCAAAGATGTAGTGATAAAAATTGAAGAGAGTATGCTTATATGGTTTGGTCATGTTGAGAGGATGAATGACAAGCTTATGAAAGGCTATTAACAAAAGGCATTTACAAGGCACATGTGAATGAAAATGTTGGGATGGAACGCCCTAGGAAGACATATAGTGGCCATAATGATGATGTTCTTCAGAAAAGCCTGGTGCGTAGTCCTCGCAACCGGCGTGCGTGTATGACCAGATGTAAACGAGGCAAAAGGAGTATGTCAGGATCGTAGCAGGTGGCGTTCTGTAGTTTCTGCCACCCTACTAGTTTATGTATGTATGTATTATCCTCTATAATTGAATTTCTCTACAATGCACTAATTAAGCAACATAAAATTTTAAATTATTAACTGACAGTAAAATCGGCTAAAAAATCTAGTCATTCATTGTTGCCCAACACAGAAGATTTTGTTCCGTTCAGAAACTACGGACATTATTAATTGTAAAATTAATATCAATAATGTTATCTATGCTCAACTTCTCACTGACTTGTTCTTCTATCTCAATATCTATTCTACTACAATGTTCTTTTTTAGATACTAATTCTATGATTTTTGTAAAGCATGCAGGTGTGTATACCTTTTTCAGTGAAAGACTTTTGAATGGAAAATAGTACAGGTTATGGTACAGGATGATTGGTGCATCGTTTGCCAAATGAAAATGGCAGATACTCGTAGATAGTAGGAGTCATGTGCACAGAGTACTATTGGGTACGTCTGTCCTCCCTCAGGCCCCAAAAAAAATTCTCGGACCCAGGGGATTTTTATGTTTTTTTTTTTTTTGAAAAATCAGCCTTTGAACTTGAATTTAAAAAAAAAGTACCGATGAGGGTAGTGTAATCTGTCAAGATTAAAACCCTCTTTAAATAAAGAAAAACTAGTTGCAAGTAATTTGGTTACAGAACCGTAGAAGTTTACACGTTAGAATAAAAAAAAATATGAAGCTATACCAATAACTTTTTTATTTGAATTTAAGTTCAAAGGCTGACTTTTGGGATATCATAAAAATCATGTGGGGCCAAGAATGTTTTTTGAGGCCTGAGCAGTGAACGAAAATAAGCATGGAAGCATTCCAAACTCTAAAATATGACCCAACGCAGATTGCGCTGCGGTAGGCGGGGCTTACCGATTGCGCTGCTCACGTGTTTAGTTCTTCTGCAGTAGGCAACGGCGGCGGTCGACTTATTATTTACCGGTTTTTGCGTGTTAAATGTTTAGAAATGCCTTCTTGTGCAGTGAAGTGGTGTATAAATCAATCACATTTGCATAAAATTAATGCTGGAATTAGTTTTCACGTGTAAGTATATCACTATTTATTATATTTATATTAAAAATTAAGTCGGAATGACCATGTCATGAATTATGACATGAAGTCTACGGGGATGGTGTTATGCCAACCAAAATTTATATTTCTACAGGACCTAACAAATTTTACTACCTATTTTGATTACAATCACACTGTTTTTTTTTTTTTTCTATGGGGACGGCACTAGGCAAAATATACAAGTTATGGTAGATAAATAAAAGTTCCTGTTCTCAATTGTACCAGTTCATTAATAAAACTGATTAATGAAACCACACTTGGATTTAGATTTGATGCCAACGATGAAGCTACTCAAAACGTGTCACTATCTACCGAAGAGAACAACTGTGATGTATTTGCAACAATGCTAGATTCAATGCGATTAAGCACATAATTAGATATATTTCCGGGTTCGTAATAAAAAAGCTAAATTCCAAAATCAATTGCGAAGAATGCACGGAATGTTCATTTGCAGGCGAAAAACTGTATTTTCACCAATTAATATATCTTAAAGTTTTTTATGGATTGGCGTATCCCTGAGTAACTTTGTTTAAAGTAGGCTACCGCTCTGAGTGTGTCATACGAAATATTATGAAAGTTCAATCAGGAAAATGTTTAATTACTAGCAAGCATAACTTGACTGTAATATATCAAACAAATGCTTTCAATATGTGACCAGCTATCACAAAACACATATACTCAGGAGCTATAATGACATACTTAACTTTTTTTTAAAGCACCCTACTGATATCCCACCCCACGACATACCGTTTATCAAAAGCATTGTTGAAGAATTCCTTAAAATTCCTTTGCATTATATTGCCAAAAATGATTCCCTACTGCACTCATCATGGCAGAAATTAAATAAACTTACAATTTTCCGAGGTACGTAACTCAGGTAATAGTCGAATTTGAAAATAAGCAATATAATAAATTTAAAATAGACCAAACATTTTTTATTTACACTGTGTTGTCGCGAGCTGTAGGCACTTATCTCGAGCGGAATGTACCAGTACATTGGCTATGGCACTGGCGTGGTGTAGTCAAAGAGTAAAGTAATAATAGAGAGAAAGTAGCAACTCTGTCGTAAAATTTGCATGTATGGAATGTGCTGCTACCTCTAGTTTGGTGGGTGAATTAAGGCTATAATAATATGTACGGTACGGGTCGAACATTAGGAATCAAACACAACGAATGCTGAGAATACACTGGTTTATTAATGTAAAGACATTGGATTATATAGGATTGCGATTACATACAAGTACATAGTATAGTGGGGACCTCACACCTCCCCCCTTATAAAGTAAACAATACATTTTGATATTATAATGAGAATCCGTTGATTACAATACAAAATACGAATACATCCTTGATTACAAAAATATGGTTATAATAGTATACTATTATTAGGTTCATTTACAATAATACAACTTAGTGCGATTTTTATGAATAACATCAATTTTGTTGTCCTTTATAATTTCAACATTCGGTGGTATGTCTCTGACAACCACATATGGGCCTAAATATAAGCTATCTAATTTGCTACCTACTTCATTTTTAATTAAAACTAAATCATTAGGGTTATACGTTACAGGTCGCTTACTGTTATCGTATTTTTGTTTTCTATGTAGTTTTCCTTTAAGCAAATTGTCTCTAGCCTCTCTTTGTGTCAATTGTAGACGATATTTCAATTGCATTGGGTAATTGTCGTAGTTATATAGTGGCTCGACATTGTTAGTTAAATTACTAGGGAGAACATTTCTTCCCAAATACCAATTCATATGGTGTGAATTTAGTTTCACTGTGAACCGATGTATTAAATGAAAAACACCAATATGGTAACCATTTGCTCCACATTTCGGGATGGTTATCACATTGTATTCGTAGAAAAGAAACTAGATGTTTGTGAGAGTTCTCTAGAGCACCTAGAGATTGATGGTGATATGCCGTTGAGTTTATTTTATTAATGTGTAAGAGTTTACATACCTCCTTCATTGTGTGGGACATAAATTCCGTTCCTCTATCAGTCGCAATGGCCTGTGGGATCCCATACCGCAAAATAAAATTATTAACGAAACATTCAGCTACTTCAACTGTGGTCTTGGAAGTCAGTGGATAGGCTTCAACGAATTTAGAAAGCTCGCACTGAAGTGTTAATATATAGGAGTAATTGTTGTTGTCTCGATCTAAGGGCCCGACGATATCTAAATAGATTTTCTCAAATGCATAATTTGCTGTTGATGTTATAACCATGGGTTCCTTTATTGGTAAAGAATGTTTATTTCTCTAACACTTATCGCAACGTTGTACAAATTGTGCTACATCTTTTTCCAAACATGGCCAAAAATAATATTTCTTTATATTGTTCAACATACGCCTCATGCCTGCGTGGCCACTTGTGGGCAAGAGATGAAAGTCGTTCAATATAACCTTTTGGTCATTTTTATTATCTATCCTAGTTACGTTTTTTAATATGTATAACCGTGGTATAGTTATGCTAGCATAATGTTTTATCTCTTGTACTATTTTCCGTACAAAAATATCGTTTGTCTTGGTAACAATAAAATATAGTTCGTCAATACTTATGTGTTTACAAAACATATCAAGTTCTCTCACAAATTCGGCTGGCGTAATCTGTGATGGAGAGTCCTTATATTTAATATAAATTGTCTTTTTATCAGGAATATAGCAAAATGTAGCGCTTTCGTAATTAGTGTTCTTTAACTTTTCCTTTTCAATAAACACTAGCTCTGTCGAATCCTTTGGCGTGATATGCGTTTCCACAACTTTTGGTTGATCTGGCCAATCGTAACTGGAGCCTTTATCCGTTAAAGAATGCGTAGGCGGCGTTTGTTTACGTTTTTGCGCCCTTGTCATAATACTCAATATGTTGTCATTCATTTCTTTTAAATCTTTTATGCTTATATTGATACGAGACAACGCATCCGCAGCTGCATTGTCCGTACCTTTAATATACTCTACATTAAAATTATATTCTTCTAATAGAAGCCTAAACTTCATTAACCTGCTCGAAGGATCTTTCATAGAAAATAAATAAACTAAGGGCCTATGATCCGTCTGAATTCTGAATGGTCTGCCATATAAATATGGGCGATAATGTTTTATAGCCCAAACAATTGCCAATAACTCTTTTTCAATTATCGGATAATTTTTCTCCGCCTTATTCAAATTTCTGCTAGCATAGGCTATTGGTTTAAGGTCACTATTACATAGAACTGCGCCTATGGCATAATTTGACGCATCTGTCTGTATAATAAACTGATTTTGATTTTATTATACCTACCTATAGGTATACATACTTACTATAATAATATGTAGCGAACGAGCCCTCTCACCTATTTGAGCGAGTTTGTGTTATGGTAACAGTCAGGGGGCCGATTCTACTAATTTGCAACGTTACACGTTCAATTGTGTTTCAACAACAGTTCAGTTTCGATCGCCGTTCGATAGTTACCAAAAAAGTCATTCTACTATTCTATAAGCAAAATATAAACTAAACTTAAACCGAATCGTAACGGCAACGTAACAGCGGGTAACTTGTGTGACCAACATTCCAAATAGTACGTTTTAATAATACCACAGAAAAAAAAGTTTAATCTAATAATATTACTAAATACGAATAAGTGCTACTAAAAGTATTTTTAATACAAAAACATATCTAGACCATACTTAAACTTTTAGTCTGTATATTTTTTTGTAACATTTCAACATTATAAATAATAAAAACTCAGAAGAACGTTTCGTTTTCGGCCCCAGCTTGCAAAATCTGTGAAACGAAACGTTTCAATTATGTCAAAAAGATAATGATGCGACTAAACGTCACGCTCATGTTCGGTTTTGTTAGCAGAATAGCTTTTAAGATTGTTTCGATCGATCGGTGACTGAACTGAAACGTAACCGCAGTTGGATCGTTGTTACATTAGTGGAATGCGAAAACGCTCAATAGCCGTGGTTCAGCTGCCATTCAATTGCGATTTTTTAACAATTTTGTTAGTAGAATCGGCCCCCAGGGGAAAAAAAATCACGTATGGAGTTCAGAAAAATGTCCTTTTATTATTATCAAACATAAATTTTATTACTATTTATTCGTTTTATACTTATTATACTTAATTAAATTAAATTAAGGAATAACATAACACTTTTCCTTTGTGATAATAAAGATAATACGGTACGGTATGGTAATAAACACTTACATAAAACATCACAGCCAAAAATACAGTATCTTCTTCGGAGTTCACTCATGTTAACAAAAAACAAAAATGACAAACGAAAATCAAAGTGGGGATAAACTTTCCATTATGGGCCGTCGAGTTGGAAGTTCATTTTTTTTTTTGTAGATAGCTCTCATAAACAGAAGGCTTTTTACAAATTTTTAAGTTGCAGATACTCACGGTTTCCGAGACGTAATTTTTTAAATTTTCCATATAAATTGATAAATAACACGCAATTTAGACGCATGGTAGATGTCAAATTGACGTTTTACGTTCCGTTGACGGTGGAGGTGTGTTTCATTCATTTTTATCATATTATTATTGTTTTTAAATATAATTATACTTTCACATAGTAAATTAAAATTAAATTAAAAAAAATGTAAATTTGATACGTAATTAATGGGCACTAAAAACGCGCTGTACTATACAATTACATTGACTATTTACATTAAAAATAACCAATATTTTTTTTAACTTTGGAACGGAACGTGAAGCGTTCTCATTTTGTTGTGTATTCGTTAGTGTCAGTCATCGTTCGTTTGTTGGCTTAGCGAGTTGCGTTCGTATGACTACCATGGCGTCTCCGAAGCCCCATGCTTCTGTGTCTGAAGAGTCGAGTGATGTGCAAGTGTTGGACTCAAACGAGCCGCTTGTTACGGTCTCCTCTTCTGTGCCTGTGCCTTCTAGTAGTGCGCGAGTGATGGACTCAATAGAGCCGCTTGTGCCTACTGCGCGAGTGCAAGTGTTGGACTCAAATGAGCCACTTGTGCTCCCGTGTGTGTCGTCGATCCTTGAAGAACCGGTTGCTGGTCCCAGTGGAGTAGCAGCGGGCTCTAGTGGTAGCTTACCAGCTATCGCTAGTTCTTCGGAGGACGAGGATGAGGACATTGTTCCTGCGATGCCCAGGCCTACTGGGTCAACCAGGAAAAGAAACAATCCTTGCTCGGATGAGTTAAGGTAAGTTTTTAATTATTGTGTATATGTTATTGTTAGCGTGAGTTGTTAATCTGAAGATTTTCTCACTGAGTCTGTTAAAGTGGAAAAAATGTAAGTTATTAAATATTAACTAGATAATTTGCAGACTAGTGGCCAAGCTTACAGTAAAGTTATTTAACGGGTTCTTTACCCAGAAGTAGGAGCTCTGCGGAGCAGGGTGACACTTTGTCTAATCAACAATCTATCAGTACACTCACAACTGATTAGGATAGTCAGTCCAAGAGCGAGCGAAGCGAGCTCGGTATTTTAGGGCACCCCGACTCGGATAGGTTAGGTTAGAAGGAGGTGGCGGGGCCCCGCCACCTCCTTCGAGGTTATTTTTTTTTAAACCACCCAGAAGTAGGACCCCCGCGAAGCGGGGCTCCGTCGAGCTATCTTGGCAGGTAGGGTAGTGTTTAGGGCACCCCGACACGGATAAGGTTAACCTTCATGTTTTTTTTTTTTTTTTATAACTACCCAGAAGTAATTACAAATTTAAATTATTTTTTTATTTGTTTCAGATCTATGTGGAATTGGAGAAAGACCAATGTATTCAGTTTGCGGAGGAGAGAGGACTCATTCCTAGAGCAAAATTATGCTCATACCATAAATCACCAATGACATTGTCAAAGCAATCTGGGCAAGTTGGAAAATTTAGATGTCGAAAAAGCAACTGCCGGGCAAAACACGTCTCGCGTGCTATTGGAACATGGTTTGAGAACGCACGGTTGTCCCTTACAGTAATTTTCCAAATGATGTATGCTTTTAGTGAGGGACTGACATACTATCAAACTCAAAAGGAATTGATATGCGATGATGGTCCGGTAGTTTCTACAAGAACTGTGGCGGGCTGGTTCAGTTATTGCCGGGAGACTGTCACAATTTATGAGCTGGAGAATCAAAGGGCCCAAGGGAAGATAGGTGGCCCTAATAAAGTTGTCCAAATTGACGAATCCAAATTTGGAAAAAGAAAATACAATCGTGGTCGACATATCGAGGGCCATTGGGTTATTGGCATGATAGAAGACGGCAGTGATGATTTGCGGCTGGAGGTGTGTCCTGATAATGATAGGTCTGCGGAAATGTTGGTGCCACTAATAAAAAAACATGTTGAGGAAGGTTCCATCATTCATACAGACTATTGGAGAGCATATCTGAGCCTTCCTCAACATGGCTATATACATAAACGGGTCAACCATAGCGACCCAACTAATAAGTTTGTGGCACCAGATGGGACACACACTCAACGTATAGAGAGCCAGTGGAGGGGACTGAAACAAAGATTCAGACAGCAACAAAATAAACAAAATTTTACACAATGGTTGTGCGAGTACACGTGGAGGAGGAGAAACATGATGGCATATTTGGATCCATTTGAGGAATTAATTAATATTATTAAACATATTATGTTTATAAATATGATTAATATAAGAATAATAATATTCCTTGTGTTTTATTGTCTGAAAAATACCCTAACCTAACCTCAAAATTTTAACCACGGATATCTCCGTAAATATGAGGTTCCGCAGGGTGGGGTTGGTACAGGGGGCTAGGCACCTCCCACCCTCGCCCTTCCCGCCCCATAAATCTTTGGAAATTAGAGTTCAAATTGATGGAAATTAGTGTTTTAACCTAAGCTAACCTCAAAACTTTAACCATGGATATCTCCATAACCACGGGGCTGCGAGGGGTGGGGATGGGACAGGGGGTAGCCCCCTCACCCCCCCTCTCCCCGACACATAAATCAATGGCCCATAATGGAAAGTTTTACCCAAAGTGGTAACAATATTATGAAATAGAAACAAAACAAAACAAATAACAGTAACGAGAAACAATTTTCAACAGAATTGCGCATCAATGTCGGGAAAGTCGGAGTTGACAATGGCGACAATGACATTTATTTGAGCAAGACAATATGGCTGCCAAGTTTTTTTTTTGCCACTTGACTGTAGATGTCGCTGTCGTCTATGAAAACTGATGACAGTGTTAAGTGTACCCCCCCTGGGTGTAGTAGAGTGCGTTTCATCAAATAGTCCCAATGCCGTAATGTTGGCTACTGTTGTAGGACGAACACGATAGGCAACGGTAGCCTATCGTGTTCGTCCTACAACAGTGGAGCCAACATTACGGCATAGGGACTATTTGACGAAACGCACTCTATAAGAAGGAAGCGTCAGGGTAGCCCGCGAAATTCAAATTTTCTTACGTTTTTTTGCAATTTGCAAGTCAGTATTAAGTTGTATGTTAAATAAAGTACGATTTGCGGCCGTAACAAATATGTATTTACAGAATTATAGTCATTAGAATCAGTAATATAACTCCTTAAGTTAGTATTTTTTTATTTGTGATGGGTTTGCTCTTGACTCTAGTCTAGGTCAGAGGTGACAGAGACAAAGTCGACGATGGAGTGAGCTCACCCAGAAGAAGCCTGTTCACTCTCACTTTGAAGAGATTAGGGTTGTATGCATTCGGAAACACAGACGCAGGTAGTGAGTTCCACTCCTTTGCTGTGTTTATTATAAAAGACATTTGGAAGCGCTTAGTGCGAATTGCTGCAACAGCAACCAGGAAGGGATGTTAACTGGCAGTGCATCTAGATGTCCGATGGTAGAAGGGGGCCGGTGGAATGAGGTCGTGGAGTTGTCGGGCACATTCTCCGAAGTACAATCTGTAGAAGACAGATGAGCAGGCAACCTTACGGCGATGAGCCAAGCTATAAAGCTTGACATCCAGTTTTACGTCGCCAATGAGCCTATTAGCTCTGCGTTCCACCGAGTCAAGCGCGGCTAGTTGGTACTTCGCTGATCCATCCCAAGAGTGACTGCAATACTCCATGCAGGAGCGGACTTGCGCTTTGTAAAGGGTTAAAAGCTGTCCAGGCGTAAAGTATCGCTTCACCCTATTTAGATTGCCCGGTTTCTTGGCCACAGTTTGGGTCTTGTATTCGATGGTGGCGCCAAAGTTGAGACTAGATGTCAACTCCATGCCTAGGAGCCCAAGTCAATCAGTTACAGGAACAGATGTACTCCGAAAAGTAGGAGTTTGGGCGAAACGACTCTTTTTAACGGTAAAAGACACGCCTGTGTTTTGGTGGCGTTAAAAGAGACCAGATTATCATCACCCCACTGGGAGACAAAGCTTAAGGTCAAAGCTGCCCGCTCTACCATGGCCTCTTTCAAGGAACGAACTTCGGCCCCGCTGGTTTTTGCGCTGGACAAGTATCTCTCTAAAACTGTACTGTCATCTGCGTACCCAACAATACCAGGCCGAAGCAGGTCATTGATGTGCAGCAGGAAAAGAGTTGCAGAGAGAACAGATCCTGAGGAACTCCGGCATCAATAGCCGAAATAACTTTGCACAGAATTGAGGTAATGGCGATCGGACGGTAATGGGCAGGTGTGCACGGTCGCCCTTTTTGGGCACTGGTTGAACATTTACAAGCTTCCAGGATTTCGGCACCGTTCTTTTTTCAAGAGAGAGGCGGAACAAACGTGTCAATATAGGAGACAGTTCAGGTGCACACGGCCTCAACACTCTCGCTGGAATGCCGACAAGCCCGCTGACCTTGTTCACGTCTAGACTGCACAATACTCTTCGGACTTCTTTAATGTGTACTGCTATCTCCGGCATCGAGGAGTAATAATGAGGTACAGTAGGCGGTTGCTTGGAGCCAGCGTCCAGACGTGAATTGCTTGCAAAGAGAGATGCAAATAAATTTGCTTTCTTAGTTGCAGAGTGAGTCAGCGACCCATCAGGTTTCATCATAGGAGGTAAAGTGGGACGACAGAAATTGGTTTCAACCGCTTTAGACAGGGACCAGAACTGTTTACTACCCGGATATTCCTGAAATGTCAAGATTACCTGGTCTTAAAGAGTTATATTGATCACTTTAATGATTCTAATGATGTAAACAGATACTTGTTATGGCCGCAAATTATATTTTGATCAACATAAAATTTAATACCGACTTGTAAATTGCGAAAAACGTAAGAAAATTTTAATTTCGCGGGCTATCCTGACGCTTTCCCTAACAACTTGACTTTTCACGTGCTCTATGCATGGAATTTATACAGTTCTATGTAACCTGCGGACTCTTAGAATAATAACTAAAGCACTTGCCGCCACAGATAAGATAATAATAGCAACCTACCTGCCGCAAAAGTGTTGAATAATACTGAACGAACGAAGTAATGGAGCACCGGAGCATCGTTCCGTTACAATAGTTATGGTTATGGCAGAATAACAGCGCAGATTTATTTTTCTGCGCTGTTATTGTTTGTGTAATTCTATCACATAATCATCACAAATATAATTTTTGTGCATATTTACCCCTCAACCAACATAACATTATAATAAAATTAATTAAAATAAGCAACTGTGCTCTATTTTATTTGATAAGTTTACCTTCTTATTGTAAATGTGCCCTTTTTATAAATAAACGATTATTATTATTTATTATGATATCTCTGGAACAACGTAGAAGTCTCTCCGATCAGTAATTTCTTTATAAAATTATCCGTAATCGGTCCGAGTCCGAGCTGTTCCAGAGCTATTATCTGAACTTAATATCACTGTACCTAGGTGCACTATAACTAGATCTGTACGCAGAAATGATATATTTGCTATGTACTCATCAAGAACAAATCTTGATCGCAGTGCCCCCATGAACCAATTTATGGATAATTATAATATAATCCACAATAGCAGCAACATCGATATCTTTTCCGACACTTTTTGCCAATTCCGTAAAAAAACTTATGATTCTCAACCATTCATAACATTTTGATCACGTTTATTGCAGTCTATCACATAAAAATTAAACTAAGGATCTAGTATTTATTCTATATTCTATCTTCCTGTTGATTATGGACGCTCTGACAGCGGACATACAGGAAGAGGCACCGACGACATCGTTCTTGTCGGTGAAGATGGACCTGAGATCCAGAGCAGATTGGAGAAATGGCAACAGAAACTGGAGAATGTCGGCTTGAAAATCAGCAGAACCAAGACCGAGTATATGTTCTGCGATTTCGGCGGTCTATCCAGTGCTGGAGCCATAGTGCTTGATGACGTGCTTCTCCCGGTCTGCTCCGACTTCCGGTATCTTGGTTCACTTGTGCAAAGCGATGGCGAAGTAGACTGGACTGTTAAGCACAGAATTAACACTGGATGGATGAAATGGCGGCAGGTCACGGGAACAAACTGCGACTCCCGCATTCCCCTTAAACTCAAGGGGAAGATTTATAAAACAATGGTTAGACCTGCTGTCTTGTATGGATCAGAATGTTGGGCCATAAAAAGAACGAATGAAAGGCAATTGCATGCAGCCGAGATGAGAATGCTAAGAGGGATGTGTGGTATTACGCGAATGGATAGAATAAGAAATGAGTATGTAAGAGGAAGTCTGAAAGTGACACCGGTGACTGAAAAGTTGTGTGGAAATCGGTTGTCATGGTATGGGCATGTGATGCGGAAGAATGAGGAAAATATCGTCAGGAAAGTGTTGAGTATGAACGTGGAGTGCCATACGAGTAAGGGAAGACCAAAGAAATGATGGATGGACTGTGTGAAAGATGATATGGCCAGAAAGGGAGTGACTACCGAGATGACGACTAATAGAGAAGTATGGAAGAAAAAGACATGTTGCGCCGACCCAAAATAAATTGGGACAAGGACAGGAGAATGATGATCTAGTATTTATTAATTAATTAAGTAAATCTGACGTTGTACTTTCTTTTATATTGTCTTCCTATGTTATGTGTAGCTCTTAATTATCTCTCAATGTAGCAAACAATAAGTTAGTTTATTTTAAATGACTTTAAGATAATTGTTATAATTTTGCATGTATTTTATATTTATGTTTAAGCTGCGTACTTCTTTAAGTGACAAATTCATCATACTAATAGATATACAATAAGTTCTTTTATGTAATATGTTATTAGTGAATGAGTCGTTAAAGTACCTATATATAAATACATAAATAATTATTATTTACATTTCTCGGGACTCTGGGGTCCCGGACCTTTGGCTTCGGCTCCTTGTACGCCACAAGGAGCCGAAGCCAACTCGCAGAGGCCCCTTAAATAATTTTAAATGATAAGGAGGCACCAACCGACGATTATCCCTATATGCACTATGCAAGTGCACCCAAGGACAACCCCCGGTTGGTGCAGGATTATTGTTGTACGTGGAAACAAAATATATTGTGCTATGGGTCTGGGTGGTTAAAGTGGATTGGGTAACTTGAAGTATGGAAGAACTATGTCCCCTGCCTGACCAATGTTAAATATATAATGTAACTAGCTAACAGTACATTCTTTAATTTTTTGATTTTTTTTTTTAATACTTATTCCGCTATATTCAGGACGGCAGGGTCAGCTAGTAAGATAAAAAAAAGAAAGTTAATAAGTCAACAATTACATTATGTCAAAAAATAAAAATTATAAACCACCTAAAATTCTTTTAATAGTCACTAAAAATCACAATGAAAATTACAATTTCAGATTTCTTATTATGATACCTACTTATTATATTTCATTAAACTTTATGGCATGGTATTAAAGTTCAAATTGACTTTTAAGTATTATTACGAATCGATTGTATGGGAGTATAGAAAAGTGTTGTTTTCAGACCTTATCAGGATTTTTTTTTAATTTTTCTCTCCGTAAGAACCATCCTCGTACTTCAAGGAATATTCTAAAAAAAGAATTAGCAAAATCGGTTCAGCAGCTCTCGAGATTTGCGCTTAGCAACACATTCAGCGATGCATTTTTATATTATAGACAAATAATGGGCCCCCGAAAACGGCCGCTAGCACATAGTGACGTAGCGACAAAGGGGCAACCCTTCCTGAGGTGTTTGAGGAGTGGAGAGGTATCCCACGGCTATCAGGACAATCCCGGAAGTACGGTCAAGATCCCTACCAGCACCTTACTGGAATACTTCCTTCCTCCGAGCACGTTTGCTCTTGCGAATCTCCACTCAAGCCGGGCAATAAAGGGAAGAAAGAGGTGGGAGCTCAGTTCCTCGTAAGTGTTCACTCCAGCCGGCCAGTAAAGGCAAGCCAGGGGTGAAAAACACGACTTCTCCCGGGAGATAGGGTCCGTGGGGTCGCTACTGCCCAACAGCTCGCCACATGCTGTCCTGCGGGTTTCTGTATCTCTCTTGGTCTGGCTCCTCATCCTAGACCCGTTCCGGCAAAGTAAACTCTACCGGCACAGACCTAAAGTTCAGAGCACGCCACGACGTCAACGTAGAGATACAGCAGTGAGGAGATACAGTGTTATTATTATTATTAATTAAATGTTTTATTATAACTAAAAAGAAAAGTACAAAATATAATTATGCTTATTAATCAATTTCTTTTCATACTTGACATGTCACTGTTACTTTAGTATAGTGTTATCTATGCTGCTCCAACTACTATGTCAAGGAACTTATACTAGTATGCGTGACACGAAACGAAACACTCTAACCTAACCTCAAAAACATTTCCTTATCAATCGGGGGAGCAAACAAAACTCACGTGTTTGTTTCTCCCCGAAAAATGAAAATAAATTGAAGTAAACTAGCAAAAATGGTGCGTAATGGTGGTATTTAGTTTAATTATAATGCATGACGGAAGAATGGTGATAAAGTTTTGTGTTATTTCAGAGTAAGTTGTATGTTTTATACGAACACAGCGCGGGCTTCGCGCTGTTCAAAGTCACAGAGTTTGAGGAACTTGCAGCTTTCTTGCCTCAAGTTGAAGAGTCTGTGACTGACTTACAGCGATTCAACTCCGTTGTGACGCTATGTGGGTTCCAGCCTTTCAAATCGGCGGTGGTCGCTTTGGAAAATATCAATGCGGTATCCGAAGGTTAGTGCCCGCGTGTTTTAAGACATATGGTATAGTAACTGATAGAAGTAATTTGCGATACAAACACTTGGTCAAAATTTGGAAAAGGTTATACTATAGTGGGCAAAACTGAAAATTCATAATTAATTACACAATTATTCTTCAGGATTGACCTTATTTTCTTATCATTTCTGTTCTTCATGGTGTCAGTGGCACAACGGTGTATTAAATTTGCCTGTTGCTCTTCTATGTAAATAAGTAGCACCTACCTACATATGTGTTATTTAAATATAATAATAATATAATATAATAATATTCCACAACTATCACACAACGCCGTCTAGCCTCAAGCTAAGCAGAGCTTGTGTTATGAGTACTAGACAACTGATAAACATACTTATATATTTTTATAATATAGTTTACTTTTTGTAGTAGGGATGATTTTTTTGCTTGAACAAACACCTTCATATTTACAAACAATACAACACAATTAGTACTAAAAATAGACAAGTACATCTAAATCAAAATTATCTTTTTTGTATTTGCATTGATTCATGATTATTAAACAGGTATACTCCCGGAAGATTTGAACCTGTTCCTGGAGGGGGCGCTTCCAAAGCGCAAGAAGCGTGGCAAATGCACCCTGGGTGTATTGGACCCCAAGTTGGGGGCAGCCATCAGCGAGGCGCTGGAGATTCCCTGCTCACACACTGGGGCTGTTCCAGAGATTCTACGAGGTAAGTCCTGTGTCTTCACTTAACTTCTCAAATGTTGTATGAATCCCACCAGCTCTAACACAATGGTTGTGTGAATATGAATGTACTCCTCAAAAACTAAAGTATATAGCTCCTATAATTTTTATGTAATGTTTCTGTAAATATTTTTATTTTTAATTTTTATATCCATTAACACATTCGGTGCGGCAGACACACATGCGCGTTTTCATAACTTTCTTCGAGTGCGGCGCGGCGCACATGTGTGTTCGTTGTGCATCTCTATTGTTTCGAAAACATCGTAAAAAAAAGGGTTGGTAAGGGTGTAGCATAAAGAAGCGTTTGCATAAAGAATTCAGCAGAGAATGTGTTAACAAAGTGTGTAAAATCTTTTCAAAAAAAAAAAAAACCTATCTCAAACAGTTAAGTGTCAACAGAATGGCTTTTTTATTGTTTGTGTTATGGCATGCAAAAAGTTAAGACACAAATAAATACTTTATTATTCACTCCTATAAGTCTATTTCATGTGACTTCTTTATTCCATATTTTCTTTAAGTTTACAAAATGGAACCCTGTTTTAGTGTATGATTTTTTGGGGTGGACTGGATAATCGGTTTTCCCACTCATACGCAAAATACGCGAATTCACGTGGAGTTGCTGATACCAACCCGTTTTACCTACTTTAAATAATAATATTTATATTGCAAACAGAAGCTGTTTAAATTTTTTATGTTGACAAAAATGAATTTAAGCTTTTATTTTATGTCGGTGCCTATAAGAGTAGGAGAAGACCAAGAAACGATGGATGGACTGTGTGAAAGATGATATGGCTATAAAGGGCGTGACTACCGAGATGTCGTCTAATAGAAAAAAAAAATGGAAAAAAGGTCATGTTGCGCCAACCCCAAATATATTGAGATAAGGCCAGGAGAATGAATGAATGACACACTTGCACACTTTGATCTATTGCAAGTGTCTTAACTCCCTTGTGGTAATAACTGTAGTGCTAAAGTAAATGCAGTTATATCCAGACATGTACCTATTAATGAGTATATTGTGTTGAAATTAACTGCTACATTTAAGTATTCATTAGCATATGCCTGCGGTTTCTCGCGTGGGAACATAATACCGGGAATATCTTATGTGTTTATAGAACCTTTCATTATGGGGGCTTAGGTTTCCGCAGTTAGTCCTTCAATTGGACCATTGTTAGGATGTGGTATAAGTTCTATAGTGTGATAAAATTAAATGTTAATTCTGGATTACACAATTAATTTAATGATAAAGTTACTACAAACTACAACTAAACACGGTCTATAAAAAATAACTAAAATTAGGATGATTATAAAATGACGACTGATCTGTCGTCGTCAATTACCTACCGTATTCGAATTTAGAAGACGTGTGGCGTCATAGGTAATTGAGTTCACAAGTTTGCGTGCATTGCAAGTGTGGGTTACATACCACTATGTGTTAATCTAGACTATAAATTATCTGTGTGCCAAATTTCATCCAAATCCGTTTAGCCGTATTTGCGTGATTGAGTTACAAATATCCAAACAAACTTTCACATTCATAATATTATGTGTTAGTAGGATCCTCTATCAAAATTTACAGAAGTCAATGTAGCTAAAACTTCTATGACTTGTAATATCTCTCTCTCTGTGTTTATACATATGCCACATGTTCTAGTCTCCAAAAAAACTAGGGCCATTTAGTTCCATTAAAAAAGCCACAAGCATGAGAAAACAAACTATTGTAATGGGGCAGAAAATTTTTAAATTAGTTTGGTATTTATTTATTTCTTTCATTCAGCTGACAATGGAGTTGTTCCTTCCTTAAAAATCTTTGCAGCAAGATGGCGCTAAAGCGTTTTGTCTTGTCGCCGATTGATCGCGTTTCATGCTTTTGATTTAAGATTATTTTGGCAAGTGACAAAACACTCAGCCCTCTCTCACAGCAAAGGTGCCAGCGAACAACCCCAAAAAGTTATTAGTGCCGAAAGAGTAAAAGTATTACTCTGCATTAGTACAATTATTCAAATTATTTTTAACATTTGACTTTCTTCTCTCTTAGGTATCCGGCACCACTTCCACGCTCTCATCAAGGGTCTAACCCTAAAGGCATGCAGCGTGGCACAGCTCGGCTTGGGCCACTCTTATTCCCGAGCCCGTGTAAAGTTCAATGTGCACCGGGTTGATAACATGATCATTCAGTCTATAGCACTGCTGGATCAACTGGATAAGGATATCAATACGTTTTCTATGCGGATAAGGTAAATATCTGAATTTAAGAGATTTTTCTCTTTAGCAAGAATTGCCTATCATTTGAAATAGACTGGCCAGCTAAAAGTAGTGAACCCATACAGTGAGTGTTAAATTATTTTTGCATCTTTGATGTAACCATAAAAGTGTTTTTTCTGAAATAAAAAAATTGAATCTATAGGTATATGTGGGATTCATTCCCAAACTGCATTTAAAATTCGTTGGAATCGAGTAGTTATGACTGATAGGCGATTAAAAAAAAAAAACTTTAAAATGCTCTAGTGTAAAGTTGCGAACAAGTCGTTTGGTAAATATTGCCTTTCAAGCGTCGCGTCGCTAAATACTTCACATAGTAATTATAGGGGTTTGAATCTTTTAGGCCTAGTTCCGGTTCGCCATTTTGATTATTTTTCAAAATGGCGTGGCACGATAACACCTATATGGATAAGGGGCGTATAGACAAACAAAAAATGTCTGTGATATAATATCCTAAACTGTCACATTACCTAGATAATTAAAGTTAAAAATGGCCAAGATGAGCGCAAATATTTTTGTTTCATTCATATCTAACTCTATTTATCTCAGTAATGTGACGGTTTAGGAATAATGTCCTAAACCGTCACATTACTGAGATCACAGACATTTTTTGTTTGTCTATATGCCCCCTATCCATAATATATATATAGGTATTATCGTGCGACGCCATTTTGGAAAATAATCAAAATGGCGAACCAGGACGAGGCTTATAAGGTTCCAACCCCTTTTTGTTGTATAACACGCATCATTTTTTTGTTTATATTAATCAATTTTAATCAACCAGTAACAAATGACTCAATATGTTAGTAACAATATATCTTAACAACTACATTTGTTAGTAAACTTAACCTACACACTTAACCTAACACTGCCCTATAGTTAAGCGTGTCCCTGCTACAAATTCAACGCTGATGTGGAAAGCTTGCAGCAGCAATTAACACACAAGCAGTCCAGTCTGCTACCGACACACTGCAGTATACTCGTAATGTTGGGGCTGGCCCGCACCCGGCGGACCGGGGAGGCGCATCTTTTACGCATCCTAGCATAAAAGGAATCGACACGTGCATCAACAAACATCCCTGTTTATGTTTGGCCTGTTGATCATATTCTAACTTATTAAAATTCATCCCACAGAGAATGGTACTCTTACCACTTCCCAGAGCTGATCAGCATCGTCCCAGAGAACCAGCTTTACACCAAGTGTGCGGAGTACATCAAGGACCGGAAAACGTTAAGCGCAGAGTCGGTGGAGCCTCTAACTGAGATCATCGGGGACTCTGAGAAGGCCCAGGCTATTATTGATAAATAATAATAATAATAATAATATTCCACAACTATCACACAACGCCGTCTAGCCTCAAGCTAAGCAGAGCTTGTGTTATGAGTACTAGACAACTGATAAACATACTTATATATTTCTAAATACATACATATATAGATAAATTACACCCAGACACAGAACAAATGATCATGCTCATCACACAAACATTTGTCCTGGGTGGGAATCGAACCCACGACCTCCGGCATAGCAGTCAGGGCCACTAACCACTAGACCAACAGGCCAGTCTAAGATGTCTATGGGAATGGATATCTCGCCTGTGGATTTGATTAATATTCAGATGTTTGCAGGAAGGGTTGTTGCGCTCAGTAATTATAGGTAAGGTTTAAAAAAAAAATTGTAATACCTGAAGGCCAATTCCCATACTTAAAAATGTTGAAAATCTAATCGCAATCTTCTCAAAAATTTAGGTAAATTAAAAGTATTTTGACAGATTGAGACCGACTAGGGGGGGAGTTCGCATTCTGTGCAAAACCCTATTTCTTAAAAAAAAAAAAAAATGAATTGCCCCCTCATGTCCTTTCTGGGCTCATTTCACTTGAGCTTTTGGAGTCATAATTCCATATTAATAGTCAAAATACAGTGTGGCATCTGTGAAAATAATCCAAAGAGCCATCAAATCTTCAAACTTTAAAATTCATGTTTCAAAAACCACCAAAATCAAGTGCTTGTCAGCATTCCACTGCTGAGCATATGCTGCTCCTTCTGCACATAATTATTTGGTCAACTTACATACAAAACTTTCTATATACAGGAAGCAGATAGCAGGGTACCTACACACAAAGATGGAGTCGGTGGCTCCGAACCTGACCACATTGATTGGCGACCAGGTCGGCGCGCGACTTATATCTAAGGCCGGTTCCCTCACCAATCTGGCCAAGTACCCAGCATCAACGCTGCAGATTTTGGGTATGTATTACAGTTTACCCAGGCGTTGATAACTATGATCATCAAGCTTTAACACGTTATGTGCGGCCAACGCGCATGCGCGATTTTCGAACGTTCACCATGTGCTGGCCGGCGCTTATGCGCGTCCATACAATTTATGTAACTTCCTTCGAGTGCGGCGCGCCGCACCTATGGGTTTTTTGTGCATCTCTATTGTTATTGGCGTAATTGTTTTATGACTCATAAAACTCGACAATTTTCAAACACACATAAGCGTCTCGCCGCACTTGGGACAAGTTTGTAACGCCGCACTGGGTAGACTTTCTTCAACCGCGCATGCGCGATCATGCGTTTGCCGCACAGGGTTTAGTGTATCATAAAGCAGCATTTGGAACAAATTCGCAAATAATTCAGCAGATAATGTGTTAAACAGAGACTCGTACCTGCATGAGAGAGACTAAGCTCTTCTACAAAGACCTGTTTACTAACAAAAATTGTCTCGTCCTTTCAGCTACTAACATATAACTGAATCATTGATTTCTAAAAGGGCACTTGTCCCTAGACATTGCATTCTGACAAATGCCCTTTTAGAAATCATCGATTCAACTTGACTAGCTTTTGCCCGCGGTTTCGCCCGCGTGGATGTCGAGAAATATCTCACGGGAACGTACTACCGGGAAATCCTTCCTTATTCCTTGTCTACATTATAAAGGAGCTTTCTAGGTTCACGGGTTTGGGATGGGCGTTATTGAGTCAGTCAGTCAGAACTTCTCTTTTTATTGCGTCCATTTGCGACGACAGTGTGACATATCCAAAACCATAATTTTACAGAAAATGACTTTTGAACTTTTAGACTCTCTCTCTCTAAACTCTTAAATTATTGTTAAGATAGCTTTATAATGTATGAAGTGATTAGAGTATAACTAATAATGAAATAATCAAAAACAAAAACGAATCAGTAAAACGAAAAATTGAAATTCGAGATGTCACACTTTCGTCGCAAGTGGACGATTTATATACGTACCTAGATAACTACGACGAAGTGCAAAGTTCGACGGCTTACCTTACTGCGTTGCCACCACATGACGCTGGCAGAATTGTCGACATCGGCTCAGTTGCCAAAGAGGAAAAATATCGTTTGCTAAACTTGATGTGTCGCGGTATTTTTATACTATGGTTTTTTTTTTATTTCCATAATGAGAAACACTGAATTTAAACGTTTTTCTTGCCTGATGGTAGTGGTCAAGTATCATGTTTCTTTTCGCCCGTACGAAAAGCCTTCTCTTACTTTTCATCGTAGTCAAGATATTATACAGTATGTTAACCAACAGAGGGCGTTCCCGTTAACCCGCAATAGTATAGCATCCATACATGCTAAAAAAATATTACCATTCGAAAACAAAATGGTTTTAATTTTTTTTAATATTAAAATATTCACTAAAAATGTTAAATTGATACGTAAAAGAAACACTCTGTACACGCGTACTTGAAGGACGGAAACATCGCAATTTAGTTTTTATTTTTAGTGAATATTTTTAGCATTTTTAGTGAATATTTTAATATTAAAAAAAAAAAACCATTTTGTTTTCGAATGGTAATATTTTTTTTAGCATGTATGGATGCTATACTATTGCGGGTTAACGGGAACGCCCTCTGTTGGTTAACATACTGTATATCTTATAAATTTGTTGCTTTATCCGCCGCATTTGCTTGAAAACTCCACTACAGAATATTGCCGTGTAGGTTTATCCCAGATTAGTTTGTTTTTTAAAGATTTTTTCTTGCCTTACAAACTTGTTTTTTTTTTTCACTATTATCTACAGACGCCAGCACATAGAATCTGTTAAATTTCTTCAATAGGTTTTCAACTTTATCGCTAAAGTATTAGGTTCAAGTTTGATTGGGAAAATTTGACAGTTTCGGGTAGCTTGATGTGCTGGCGTCTGTACATTCATGGTTGCGTTCAAAGTGTCAATTTTACGTAATTCCCATCTCTAAACTTGTACCCGCTGCAAAGTACAAAAACTAACTTTTTGTCTGGAGCCAAAAAACCATACTCAAAATTCTAATCTCTTCATCCAGGTGCCGAAAAAGCGCTGTTCCGTGCGCTGAAGACACGCTCCAACACGCCTAAGTACGGCTTACTTTACCACTCGACGTACATTGGGCGCGCGGGGCTCAAGAACAAGGGACGCATCAGTCGGTACCTCGCCAACAAGTGCTCCATCGCCTCCAGGATTGACTGCTTCTCTGGTAAGGAATAGTTTTTATACTAACGACCCGCCCCCGCATTGCACTGTTTTTACGAGTTTTCATCATTATATGTACATTTTAAGGTGATTACGCTGTGGTAGCTCGCAAAATGCCAATTTTATTACGTTTTTTGCATTTTGCAGGTCAGTGTAAGGTTGTATCTTGATTAAAATACGATTCGCGACACTAAGAAATATGTAACATACATCTCTAAGTTAGATTTCCTCCGGAATGGTCTGATTTCGCAAATCAGATGAATATGGAGAAAATCTAACAGAGAGAGAGATTATACTGACCTACAAATTGCAACGCAACAAACCGCAAAAAAAATATTTCGCGGGCTATCTTAGCGCATCCCAACACATAAACCTTCCAGAATAAGGCCTGTGTTCACCAACATTCAAACCACCGGTTAGGTATTTAAACAGTTGGTTTATGTCAAATTTCCTAAGGAGAGAACTGATTAAAAATCTAAACAGTTGTTTTAAAGTCGGTGAACTCCGCGCTAAATGATCAAAATCCGTAGCAAAGTAAAGAACAACGCGGTCACAAAGCTACTTTAATTTATAATTTACTAGCTTTTGCACGCGGCTTCGCCCGCGTGGAGGTCGGAAATTATCCCACGAGAACTTACTACCAGGATAAAAAGTATCCTATGTCCTAATCCATGTGCCAAATTTCATCCAAATCCGTTCAGCAGTTTTAGCATGAAAGCGTAACAAACAAACTCACTTTCGCATTTATAATTTTAGTTAGGACGTATAGAAAAGCATTCAGCATTTTCAGCATGCTGTGCCGCGAGCACGAACTTCTGAAACTGTATGACTATTTTAAAAAAAGAGGATTTGTATTTGAACTGCTGAAATGTGCGCGATTGTGTTAAAAACTGCTGTACCAATTTTGATGTGTTTTAATGATAGTTTTATTGCTATATAAAAATATGCTGAAGAGTATTCTATCTTGAAATATTATTTTGCTGAAACATCAAATTTATTTTTTGTAAAATGCACACTTTGATCTATTGCAAGTGTACCCTGCATTTGTAGTAATAATAGTAGTGCTACAGTAAATGCGGTTATATCCACACATGAACGCCAACATGGGTATCATGTACTAATTTTACTGCTACAGTCTTATGTCTTATCTCATTTTTAATGAAAAATCAGTATAAACAGGTTTTAGAGGGTCCTACGGCAGTCTACGACTAGCTTCATGCGTATGCCTGTTTGTGTCAACTCTGTTATTCCCAAAAAGCGATTTTCTCTCGTGATTTATAAAGAAAAACCCATGAAATGGGATTTTTGCTGTAGTCGTTGCAAATCACAAGCTCTCACGTCATGAGACTTATATAATTGGCATAAAGAATAAAATGCAGTGACATGAATGAACTTTCAAAGTCAAATATTTTTGTATTTCCAGAAATTCAATCAACAATTTTCGGCGAGAAGCTACGTCAGCAGGTTGAGGACCGTTTGAAATTCTATGAAACGGGTGACATTCCCAAGAAGAATATAGAAGTCATGAAAGAAGCCTTAGACGAACTACAACAGGCTGCAGACGTCGGAGCCAGTGCCAAGAAGAAGAAAAAGAAGAAGAAGAAGGAAAAAGATGAGGAAGCTATGGATGAAGATTAGCTGTCAACGTGACTGTTCATATGTCAAAGTGACGGTTCTTTTATTTTATTTCATAGCGTAGACAGAGAATAGAGGTAGACATGCTCTTAGAATAATAATAATTGCGAAAGTGGGATGTCACATAAGTCAAAATTTGTATGTGTGACCAGGACATAGCATCATTATTCTATCTCTATTTGCATCTCGGGTTTTTATTGTTTGCCACCACTGGTAATTGGTGGCAAACAAATCGTGCTGTCAAAAGATTTTCGTTGATAAAAACTGTGAAACGCTTATTCTGTGTAATTTGTGACTTTATTGATATTGCAAAAGGTAATATTTAGTGCGTAGTGATGGTGAATTGCTGTATATATGGCTGTAATAGCCGTGGTAATGTACTTATGTCGAACTATCGCTATCTCATACTGTTGTACTTCGAGGTCTTGTCTAGCTCTATTCTCTGTCTACGTGTCATAGTGTTTAAGAGTACGACCCGGATCATAATGAACGTGGGGAATAAGAACTAACATAAAATGTACTGGATTTAAAAGGTTATTGACGTCTTCCTTCACAAGAATCGCCATTCACGCTTTTTGCGATCCGTGTTGCGCTATACATATTTTCAGATAAATCTATTGATGTGACCTCTTTTGCAGTTAATACATTAATTTTAAGGTATTAGCGTGTTTTATTTGTTGTTCCTGGGGATCTATATGAATCTCACACTATTTTATCCAAACTAGGCTGAGAATCGGCACTTTTCGAACGTCAAAATTATATAAGATAGTCCCCCAAACCGCCCGCCCTTCACCACTTCCTAGTGCTTTAGCTGGGGAGAAGAAGTGGCGCAACAAACTCCGCATCAGCACAGCTCTGGGTGCTTACTCTTGATTCCAATTCCGACCGATCGACATTGGAATTTTAACGTTTCGTACTCTTGAATTCGACGCTAGCGCCAGATTGTTATTGAATTGCGTGTCCATTAGGAGGAACGTAAGTGGAATAGGGATCGGGTTTGGCGTGCGGTAAACGCTACTCTTGAGTTCATTTTGACAGCTGTGTATTGCGTTAATATTGCATTGGAATTGTTTGTTGATTGTGATTTTTCCAATAACAAAAGTGTAACTTTTTAGAAATTGTTTTGCGTTTTAAGTGGTTTACCGTAAATAATAAGTGTAAAATATGGCACGATTAGCATTAATATACAATGTTTTACATAATTCCCATAAAAAAACAATTGAAACAAAGACGAGATGAGCGTCGGATGATGCGTTATACGGACAAAGCTTTTTCTATGAATGAAGACGAATTTAAAGCAAATTATAGAGTGAATAAGGATTTGTTGGAGGAGATCTACCAATACTAAAAATATGCATTAATTTCAATGAAATTACTGTAGGTGTATAATGATTATTAATACCTACTTCATTATTTTGAATTACCTTTAGCTATGCCTGGGTTTTGCTTCAAGAATTCTACCAAACCTTGTAATTGGGCGTAACTAAGACGATCTGCCATTGTAACTCAAATGCGAAAACTTTTATTATGTAAAACATATTATAATTTAAAACATAGACCAAGAAAATAACTAACAAAAATACTTCATTAATTAAAGTTTTAAAAACATTAGGTACTTTAAATAATAACATAAGTAGGTATGATTTTATATTTTTTACTTACCACTTAACTGTATACACTAACACTTAACTGTATTAGTTAATTATTTTACTAACAAGGAACCAAACGCGAACCAGTTACTGTTCTAAACAAACTACATTTCGAATTCACTATTCACTTAAAATTCCTAAGACCACTTGACTTGATTTTTGAAATTGGAGAACTTATACCTACGCCGTCTTTTTTTTATATAGTGTAGGCAATGATCCTAGCGCACGCAGCCTAAGTCATGGTTAATTTTCTGATTTTAATCATTTTCTTACGCCCAAATGAATTTAATATGTAACAATTAATTAATTAAACAACTGTTTATATCATATTTATTAATTAGCCTTGTGATTTAAAGGATAAAACATTTTAAAGTCCTATTACCCGTTTATCGTAATGAGTTGAACAACACTATTGCGGCCTGTAAAATAGCTAACTTCACGCGTAACAAAACTATCGCGGGGCAATCCCAATTTCAATCCAATGTTGACAAAATTGTTTTCAAGAGTACCGAATCATGTGACTGCAAAATTGATATTGGAATCGGATTGGCTTTAGATTACACATTAACTGCTGAATTATTTGGCGAATTTGCTCCAAGTGCTGCTTTATGATACACTAAACCCTGTGCGGCAAACGCTCATGCGCGCCCAAAAAATACTTCGTGTGGTGCTATGAGCGCGCATGCGCGGTTGAAGAAACTCTACCCAGTGCGGCTGGGCGCATATGTGCGGCGTTACAAACTTGTCCCAAGTGCGGCGTGACGCTTATGTGTGTTTGAAAATTTTCCAGTTTTATGAGTCATTAAACAATTACGCCAATAACAATAGAGATGCACAAAAAACCCACAGGTGCGGCGCGCCGCACTCGAAGGAAGAAGGAAGTTATATAAATTGTATGGACGCGCATAAGCGCCGCCAGCACATGGTGAACGTTCGAAAATCGCGCATGCGCGTTGGCCGCACAGAACGTGTTAAAATTAGTTTGAAGATTAAGCCCCCTGTTCAGTTAACAAAATTGATTCTATACAATAGTACGCAACACAAAAAAAAAAATAATGAAGGAATGAAGAAAAAAAAAAAAATAAAAATAATGAAATAGTTCGCAACACGAAACATTAAGTAAAATTTAATTATTTGCTATAAATCAGCTATCACTCGCCAATATACCAAAAAAAAAAAAAAAATCATAAACTGTATTCAAGCAGAAATAAAAATACAAAACTAAAAACGTAAACAGTACTTTATACCTAAATAAAAGCCTCCAGGCTTAAAAGTTACCACTTACTTAGAAGTCACAAATGATAAACTAGGACCATCGAAGTAAAACAAATAAAGAGATAAATTACGATATACGCGCTCTTGATGATTGCCGGAATCAGAAATACATATTCTAGTGATGCATGGAATGCATAATTTTTTATTTATTAAACTTGGTGCGCCATAAAGGTATAGACGCCAGCAGGTCAAGCTACCCGAAACTGTCAAATTTTCCCAATCAACCTTGAACCTAATGCTTTAGCGATAAAGTTAAAAATCTATTAAAGAAATTTGACAGATTGTAGTAGCTTGATGTGCTGGCGTCTGTACAAAGACGGACTTAATGCCTTACTTAGGTGTGCTCTACCAATTAACCAAGGGTGGTGGAGAGATAACATGGCAGATATAAAATTAAAACAACGATAAACGATTTTCATCTTTATTGCAACATCACTTTCTTTTAAACCTACGGACACATCATCCAGTAATAGCGAGATGCTCGCTACAGTTGATCTTGACGTTAATGTTGACGCAGGCGAGCTGCGTCACGAAGAACTTGAAGATGTAGGGGATGGCTATGGAGACCAGGCTGCCGTCGCCACAGAGGCGGCAGGTTTCCTTGCTAGTTTCACTCTTGCCGATTATAGGGCCCAGAAGGGTGCCGCATTTTGAGCAGAGGATAGCCTGGAAGGAAAAGTATCACATTAAAAATATCTATCTATACTAATAAAAAAGCTGAAGTTTGTTTGAACGCGCTAATCTCCGGAACTACCAGTCGGATTTGAAAAATTCTTTTTGCGTTTATTTGATAGCCCAATTCTTGAGGAAGGCTATATATAGGCTATTTAACATCACGCTAGGACTCTTTTGTAATATATTTGGTTACTTGCATTTATTAAGAGGATGGTGAAGTTGTAAATTTTCATACAAAAAGAGATACCTAACGTTTTTCTCCCCGTAAACATAATCCAATTTTCATAATTTTTGGAAATGTTGGTATAATGAAAAACTAGGTCCGCACGTTTTTATTATAAAGAAATATTGTATACAATATAAGTTATTAGCATCTAAATATCTATATTTTTGACATAAAAACATCCTCGAGCATTTTTATTTTTTTTAATTAAATTAAATTGAATTGAATTGAACGAAAAACGTACAGACCTAGAATAAAGTGTATTGAATGTAATGAGATTAAAATTGTCTCATTTCGTAAAGGTTTAGGGGAGTAAAAACGTTATCGCCCGAAACAATATTTATGTAAATAATTGTATGAAATGTAGGCAATTGCCTCTAAAAATCGCGCCGCGTATCGGCGCTTCACAATCCTCTTAAATTATCACCCAACAGTATAAATAAGGTGACACACTTGTATTCCGCCGGATTGCTTGGGCTGCATAAGGTGCTCAGTAACTCATACGGTTGATGACCAATACCGGTTGATCAAGATCGCCAACCACATGTTCTTATCCACGTTATTGACTTCCAACATTTCCAATCTCTCCACGTAAACAATCCAATTTCCCGACGTCACATCAAAGTCTCTTATTTTACCTATTTGTCCACTCGACATTTTACCTTATCTTCAACACGATATTAAAATTGTAAGATGGTACTATCCCGTCCTCGTCGTCACTGAGAAACGCGTTTAAAACGCTTTTAGTGATGTCTGGTAAAAATGAGCCTATGTGCGTATTTCACCAATGAAACTGAACGCGATCAGCACATCTAAACCGCATTCAAGATCTGTCAGTGTCAAGAAAATAATGACACTGACAGCCCTTATAATAGTAGTAGATGCGTAGTTTATGCGCTGATCGCGTTCAGTTTCTTTGGTGAAATTCGCCCTGAACGTACTTTTGCTGTATGAGCATTATTGGCTCGTACAAATGTTGTCTATTTAGTGGAACCTTACAACTTATCAATTATCAGTACAACTTGGTCACTGACGGTATTATGACCGTCTTTTATTCAAATTCAAATATTTTATTTCAGATAAACATCCATATAATGTTAGTAGTAGTATAACTTAACCTAATGTTAGTATTAAATTAAATGAATAACAATAAACATCTAATGTACAGACGCCAGCAGGTCAAGCTACCCGAAACTGTCAAACTTTCCCAATCAACCTTGAACCTAATGCTTTAGCGATAAAGTTAAAAATCTATTAAAGAAATTTGACAGATTGTAGTAGCTTGATGTGCTGGCGTCTGCGTTCAATGGTACATACTATAGTTTATTACGGTAAGTGTGTCTGAACTCTAACCAATCTTCGTAACAGGGGAGTCCTGAATGTGTTTTCAGACCGGTGGGGTCTGAAAACACATTCAGGATGCTATTGGAGGAAGAGCGCAAGCGCATCGCTTCCGCCAACATCCCTGACGCGCTACATCGCCACGGCAACCCCAACAGCACCCTGAATACGTTATTGTACTGTACGCGCAGCACTGTGTTTATGTTCAACAATGGAGTTCTATTAAGTGGTGGTGACAGATACGTACCTCAGTCTTATCGCTGCAGTGGAACAGGCGGTCGTGCAGTAAGAAGGCGGCCCCGTGCGAGGCGAGCGCGTCGCGTTCCATCTCGCCCAGTCGGACACCACCACCACGACGGCGACCTTTCACTGGCTGGCGGGTTAGCGCGTCTACTGCGCCCGTTGTACGGACCTGGAGGGTGGGGAATATTTTGTGAAATAAAAGTAAGAAGGAAACACATTATGCCTTGCTTCCCCGAAGCGTTAGGCACAAATGTACCTATAGTGTTTAACACATTAACTGCTGAATTATTTTGCGAATTTGTTCCAAATGCTGCTTTATGATACAAACTTGTCCCAAGTGCGGCGAGACGCTTATGTGTGTTTGAAAATTTTCGAGTTTTATGAGTCATAAAACAATTACGCCAAGAACAATAGAGATGCACAAAAAACCCACAGGTGCGGCGCGCCGCACTCGAAGGAAATTGTATGGACGCGCATAAGCGCCGCCAGCACATGGTGAACGTTCGAAAATCGCGCATGCGCGTTGGCCGCACATAACGTGTTAAGTCCCGAACCTATTGCCATCAACCGGGCACAGATCCAGACTCCGGGTTGTTACTTAGAAATTCCTGATAAAAAAACCCAATAACACTGCTCGACCTGGGAATCGAACCAAAAAACAAAGAAAAACTTAATTGTAATGTCGTCATAGGTTTTATTTCTAAGATTTCCAAGAGTTTTAACCCTGGAGAATACCCAAAAACCAGGATAGCAGTCATGAAACATGGAATTTTACTTAAAAAGTGCGTGTTGACCACGCCCAGTGAAGGGTTCCGTAGTCAGGATGAATATTTACGCATGCACAATATTTATTTTATCGACAGCAAAAACAAGCTAGTCAGTTTCATAGAAGAGAAATTGAAAAACAAAAGTTATTTCTGCAGTTTATTTATCAAAAACTTAACGACTTTGATCTTCTTCAGAGGACATTTCAAATCTTTTTAATGCGCAGCTGTGGCAGACAGACACGCAGATAGACGGACGAACAGGCATAGTCCGCACCATAAGGATTCTTTTTTACCATTTTGGTACATACCGGTACGGAACACTAGAAATGCATGTTTTCGAGAGTGGCGTTGCCAAACGTGCGTTGTTGGCGTGGCCAAGTCCGAGATTGTCATACAAACTCAACAAAACAGTTCATCACCCTTAAATAATTTAAGTAATAAGTCTTGAAAACCCTAAACCTTTGAAACCACACATCCGATTTGCTTTTATTCATTGACATGTTCTTGGAGCCCTAGCCGCAGCCATAGATTGAACATCTTAGCCTGTATTACAAACTCACCTGCCACTTATCAGAAACCATATGCCGAAGCCTCTGGTAATGAATAACTCCGTAGAATATGTCGGCGTCCATCTCCCTGCCATCAACACCGCTGTACATACGCTCAGTGCCGTAGTAATTGTACCCCGACGCTTCCAGTAGGCGCCCGAAGTAGTTTATAGCTGTGTCTTTTTCGTTGAAGCGGAATGGCGTCGCGTCGTGGACCTTGGGAAGAATTAGAAGTTTTTTTTATTTAGCTTGAAGATTTTGATAGGCATTAAGACCGTGTCTTTACATTTTGTGAGCTTGAAGAAGTGTCTCAAGGAAAGGTTCGTGTTAAAAAAAAAATACAATTTTTTACTAGTTTACGTTATACACTATCGATTGTTGGGACCTTATGTTTATCGTGGTTGGAGAAGGAAAATAAATGAAAATCCAGTGGGAATAAGTCTATTCAGTTGACCATGAATGTTAACACAATGAAGCTTCTTACATTAGTTATACGGAACACAAGTTATTGCCGCGGCGGCCTGGGAAAACGACTGTCCGCTATATTGTATGCGCGGGGGACATTGCATTTTGCACCGCTAGCATTATTGTTACTTGTAGTCCCTACATCGATAATAGTTTTGTTCCAATTACTCTCATATATAAAAAAAAAACCAGTCAAAAGCGAGTCAGACTCGTGCACCGAGGGTTCCGTGCCACCATATATTAACAAAAACGTGTGCTATTTAGAGACACCGTTTTATTTTTCCTGTGATCTTTACATAAACTTCCAACACATAGAATAATTTCAATTTTTCTCTGTGCAAACTTCGGAGATAAAGGAGGGGGGAACGGTATTTTTTTTTTTTACGTTTTTCATCACAAGTCGAAAACTATGCGGCCTAAAAAAAAAGAAAAAATGTTTGAGAATGTGCAAATGATACCCCACTTTCATAATGATACCCCACATGCCCTAGTAGTCCCACTTCGAATTTTAAGAACCCCTTTCAGTCCCTGTTGTAAAAAAAATATCTGTATTTTTATTTGTTCCTTATTTGCAAAATAGTTGGGCAAACGTTGTCTAAAACTATTCCAAAATTCAAGTTGATAGCATTAGTAGTTCTTGAGATATCCAGCTGTGATAGACAGACAGACAGAGTCACACCATAAGGGTTCCTTCTTACCATTTAGGTACGGATCCCTAAAAGAAGAAAAAAGAAGGATAAAAAAACTGTTCTGCTTGATATTCATGTGTACGAGTATGCATTATTCCTAATCAAATTCATTAAAATTCAAATTAATTTATTATACAGGGTTATTGGTAAAACACCAACAACCCCTTAAGAGGTTGTTGGTGTTTTACCAATAACCCTGTATACGTACTTACGTAGTAGTACACAAAGATATTAAATTTCTAAGCAACAGGAAACTTAGACAATTTAACAGCGGGTCCCATACTAGGCACAGCCCGTATCTTGGTGGCCAAATATTTCTATCTAAGGTCTCTTACCAATAATTTGTTATTATGTCCAAAATTCTGAATCAAGAGAAAAATACTCACATGTCCATGAATACTAGCAGCTTTGCCCGCCATACATTCGATCATCATAGCGATGGTCATTCTCGAAGGGAAGCCGTGAGGGTTGAACAGAACATCAGGCACCAACCCTGACTCCGTGAAGGGTAAGTCTTCAGTTACCCACTTTTGAGAGCAGATTCCCTTTTGACCGGCTCGGGAGGCGAATTTGTCACCAACTGTAGGGTTACGCTGTAAGAAATTAAAAAAAAAGTGTTAAGGACTGTGTCTCCAGTTCCGTATCCAGTGTCTTGCAGCCAAAGTGCGGGTCGAAACTACTTGAT
Organism: Dicycla oo; assembly: GCA_948252095.1. NCBI lineage: Eukaryota > Metazoa > Arthropoda > Insecta > Lepidoptera > Noctuidae > Dicycla > Dicycla oo. Next base: position 4,377,652 of record OX411732.1, on the reverse strand, counting down.
CATGGTGTACACGAACCTTTACTGGAGTGGTTCAGATTATATTTGTGCAAGCGAACACAAAGAGTGGTGGTAAATGGTTATCAATCCCGCGAATACGTTGCAACCTCAGGTGTGCCCCAGGGATCTCATACTGGGCCTATCCTCTTTATTGTGTTCATTAATGACATAGTGAATTACATCACACATAGCCAATGCTCTGTTCGCCGATGACCTTAAAACGCGCATCAAAATCTCGTTACCAAAGATTACCTTTTGTCGCTAGATTACGGTGAAACAGAAACACTGATAAAACCTCCAATCTTGTAATCATTCAATATTAGCTGTTTATCTTCCACTCAGAAATCATACTTCATTTTACCATACACCACACCCACAAGTTACAACATATCATCCAACCTTACACACCTCCCAATACTCCTCTACCCTCAAACACACACACACACACACAAACAAAACACATTACATAAATATTGTGGGGTAAATTTTTCCTCACACGGTAACCCTAAATATAGTGACGTATTTTCTTTTGTCTCTATCTGCGACACGCTTTGTAGTTGTCTATTGCATTCTCTGTCTACGGTCCTAAATGATGTGACTACACTATATAAAATTGTTAACGGAATGACTTCAACCCCAGATTTGCTTAACAAAATCAGTCTAGACGTACCTCGTCACTCTTACCGCTGCCGGGTGAATATTCGAGCTTTTAACCGCCGTCATTACCTTCCGCCAAAAGTTGATGAAGGAGAATATCGTTAATGAAATATTTCATCAATTCCCAGAATCTGCTTAAGGACCAGAATCAGGAATTGCTGAAATATTTCATTAAATATATTCTCTTTCATCAACTTTTGGCGGAAGGTAATGACGGCGGTTAAAACGCTCGAATATTCACCCTGCCGCTGTTCGAAGCGTACTATTGGAACGTTTGTAACTAAACCGTGTCGCACAAACCTGGGCTACCATGCTCCCCTAAACAGGATGTTGTCCTTCTACAACAAAGCTTATTCCATTGACACTATATTATTGTCATGTATGTATTGACATATTCGCTATTTAAAAGTAAAGGATTCAGATTCGTCCTTTTTTTTGAGTGCTGTGCATGCCTATAAGTAACTTATTTATACAGAATCCCATCGTAAATGTCTGTAAATGTCTTATTTGTAAGTAGGTGTGCCTATATCAAATAAATAAATAAAAACCCCGTGGTCACCCGAAAACTAAAGTCAGCAACGGCGAATTAAAGGCGATAGTGGAAGCTGACGATACTCAATCTACGGCTGGGTTGGCAGCGGCTTTCAACGTTAGCATCAAAACAATATTGGTCCATTTGCGTCAAATTGGCAAGGTAAAAATATCTTGATAAGTGGGTGCCGCACGAACTGAACGATCGCCAACGCGACGAACGCGTTGAGGTATGCCTTGCGTTGCTTAACATACACAGAAACGAAGGGATTTTGAACCGCATTGTCACTTGCGATGAAAAATGGATTCTTTTTGATAATCCTAAGCGGTCATTATGCTGGTTAGAACCTGGTTCAGCGCCTAGGCTATGTCCCTACGAAAACTTACCCGTAAAAAAGTCTAGCACTAGACCACCAAACAGTGATGGTCACTGTGCGGAACTGGGCATAATGATGGATATTGGAGAAGCTCGCAGATCTCCGGCCAGCCTTGGTTAATCGCTCGTCTCGTCCCAGCTGTCTTGCCAAACGCAATTCTATTCTACATATCTTTGATAAGTTTCGTCAAACAGACGACAAGTGTCAGTTATATTTATTTATAGTTTTAATCAGACGCTTGTAATTTTATTTTTCCGAGGAATTCATAAGGTATTATGTGGGCCGATCCCGGCGGCACTGCAATGCCGGGCCGACCCGCGACGGGAGTGGAGCGAGCCCCGAACATCCCGTCAGCTTACAAAAATCAGTTTAATATACTGGTCCCTCAGTGAGAGAACTTTCAGATATTAAGCTGAAAAGAACAGATACTACACTTTGATCTTAGCCAAAAGGCCGAGAAGCGATACCGAATAACTGAAACAGGGGACCCCAACTAAGTCGCGGAGAATCTTAACACCGCGATTCAGAAACGTGCGTCGTATGAACAACGCCATCTAGCGAGCTCAGTGGTAAACTTTATTTCTCGCTTGTGACCGTATGGTTAAAACGCTAGTAATTTATGTAAGGCTTGGTCGTTCCATTGATTAAAGGCCTGTGATTTAATTTCTTGCCATAAGCCTTGCCATAAGACCAAGAATAATGTTTGTAGAGTTAGAGCTTGGCTCTACATTAGATTTGATAACTTTTAAACAGTGAAAGCGTTAGTGCGTCTTGGCAACCTATGTACTTGTTTTTTTAAATGTTTTTGGTGGGATTTGTTTTTACAGAATTATGTAACATATATCATTCAAATCATCAATACAACTATCTTAGTTCAAACAACCTTATTGAATGACAATTTCAAGTAAATCATGAAATCAGAAGTCAATTCTAAACAAGAGAGTTGTATTGGCTGTTATTCGTGGATCTTTGACAGTCGTTACTGGTCGTCAGAAGCCCGAAAGTCTGACAACTAGTCTTACCAAGGGGTATCGCATTACCCAGTAACTGGGTTGTGGATGTCAGATAGGCAGTCATCAACGTAGTTGGGAAAACGCTAAACAGATGAGTTGTATTGATGATTCTAATGATTATAATTCTGTGTATTAAATCAAAATCAAAAGTCATTTATTCAATCTAGGCTGAGAATCAGAACTTTTCAAACATCAAAATTACATAAGATAGTCCCCCAAAACGCCCGCCCTTCACCACTTCCTAGTACTTTAGCTGGGGAGAAGAAGTGGCGCAATAAACTCCCCATAGCACAGCTGTCTGTCCAGTTAAAAAAATTGACTCTATACAACACTGCGCATAATAATTTATGTATATTACGCAACACAAAACATTAAGTTAAATTATTTGCTATAAGTAAGCTAGCACTCGTCAATACATATAAAAAAAAACGATACTCAAGCAGAATTAAAAATACATAACTAAAAACGTAAGCAGAACATTATACCTAAATACAAGCCTCCAATAATAAAGGATGTGCCCACTTACATACATATATCCGTATGAATCCGTAACTCGAAGTCACAAAAGATAAACTAGGACCACCGAAGTAAAATAAACAAAGAGTTAATTACTAATAATAAAACAAAACCAAGGTCAGCAAGACGACCAGTCACCACAAGCAGCACCCGTTCACGAGCATATCGCAAAGATCAGCCATTACCTTTTTATTATTTATTTACCTGTAACCTCAGCATAACGCAGGCTTTCTTGAGGGGTCGTGAGCTGAAGTCCCCGCACAGTCGCACGCTGTCCACGAATACTTCTTCCTTGCCGTGGTACTTGCTTACTATGAATGTGCTCTTCTCTCCGTCGTAGTAACTGCGGATATATTACATTATTATTATTTATTTAGTGATAGTTACTTTCACATAATCGTCTGTATACTAATTTGTACTATACGTAATAATAAAGCTGAAGAGTTTGTTTTTATGTTTGAACGCGCTAATCTCTGGATCTGCCAGTCGGAATTGAAAAAATATTTCATGCGAAACAAGGAACATGGAACAAGAAAATTCCTGTATATATGTATATATAGCGAAAGTAAGGACTCTCGCTATATACATACAGGGTGTGTTGTAAATAGTGGTCCGACGTTAAAGGGTCGATACACCGTATATTCAACTATCACATACCAGAATTTGAACCATTTATTTCCTAGGTCTCAAAATTCAATTTTATTTTTAAATTGACAACTTGCTTTAGTACATTTTTTTTTACATTCGACAGTTAACAGTTATAAAAAAAATAAAAAAATAAAATGTCTTTTATAGAAAATACAGCCAAATTAGTACAGCAAGGTGTGAATTTTTTAAATAATAATATAAAAATATTTTATTCTGACTGGAAAAATGGTGAAGCTGAATATATGGTGTATCGACCCCTTAACGTTGGACCACTATTTACGACACAACCTGTATATAAGGAATTCTTGTGCCAAAAATGCTTCTAGGCAATAGGCTTGGTTTAGGCTGTGCATGATCTGCCAGTGAATGAATGAAACATAGTAGGAGTCTTACCAATAGAAAGGATCTTCAGGTTTGACCCTCGCCCCAACAGCGGGTAATCCATCATCATCGATATATTCCGCTAAGTCCGGTTTAGAGGGGTCCCTACAGAAGTAGGACGCGGGATGGGCCAGCTCTATGAAGTCCGCTTTGTATACCGAGCCGGCCGCGAAGCCTCGTTCGTACGCCGATTTGTTGATTATCATAGCATCTTCCATGTCGTAGCCCTGGAAAATGATTTATCCTTTAAATAGGCCTGAGTAAAAAAAAAGAAATCCTATTTAGTCCGTCAGTCAGATAAAAATATTAGGCACGTATTTTATGCTTTATCATATTAATAAAAAAAAACCCGGCCACGTCGGGCTACGCATAATGAAGGGTTCCGTAGTTGGAATGAATTTATCTCAAAAAATAAACTTAAAATTGTAGTTGAAAAACATATTCTCCCATACATTCCAAAAAAAAAAAACCTGCAAGTTTGTGATCACAAAAAAAATATATACGATATACATATATAAGGTCTATCTATTCATACACGAACAACTTTTACTATGGGAACACACCTGAAATCGCGAAAAAAAGCAGCTGATCTTTACATTTATGTATGTTCACATAACTCATCAAAATGTAGGGAACATCTGATTATTTTTTCGTGATTTTAGGTTTGGTCCCATTGTAAAAGTTGTTCATAATGATGAGTACAAGACACCTTAAGAGATTTCGTGTATGAATAGATAGACCTTATATATGTGATAAAACTACAAATAAACGATATTCGGATTTTTCCTTTACTTGTGCTGTGAGACCTTGCTTTTTGCCAAATTTCATGATTAGTAGGTCTACGGTAAGTACCCTATAGGTTTTGATTTATTTGCGAGTATCAAAATGTCGCTTATTTTTTATTGCGTTGACTTAGAAGCTTAATTTTTTTAGAGCTCCAAGGGACCATAGACAACACAGACACAGGGGGACATGGGGATATACATTTCAACTTGATACCTCCCTGAGAAAAAGGGTCTTGATACGACAGACGGATAACCAAGTGATCCTATAAGGGTTCCATTTTTTCACTTTTGAGGTACGGAACCCTAAAAAATAAGTTAGATAAAAGGAATTAAAGTTGGAGTGTGGGGGCTCGTTACGTCGCAACTCATGTGTGTTCGAGGAAAGTATCTTCTACTTATCCTAACAACACTATACTATAAAGGTGATGTGTACTCATGAATCGAATGATCAATTCGATTCTGTAGTCGTTTTTTTTAATAGACAATGTTGTAAAATAGGTTGCAAAACTGGCAGCAAACGTCAGGATAAGTAATGTTAAAAATAAATTTCAAGTAAACAAGCATACCAATAGTTATGTAATCCAGGATTACAAAACTATTCGTAAGCTTGCATATTTGTCCCGGTATTTTTAAAATAAATAATACCACATATTAAGGAAGTCGTTTCCATACAATGTTAGTTGTGCATTCCCGGATTTTCTGGTATCCCGGGATTTATATATTAAAAAAAAGCTGTTTCAATAATTTCTTATCCCAAAATTAACTTTAGGTAAATATACATCCGATTATCAGAACTATGCTCATAACTCATAAACTACTAGTCGTATTTTGACAAACGAGGTATCGCTGTTCACATTATACTCACAGTATAAGAAATAACAGCGACAATAGCGTTAGTGCCGCAGGGGTAGTCGTCCAGCCCAATATTATCATAATGTGTGGCTCTAAACAGTGGCGTGGCGGGTGTCTGGAGACGGTATAACTTGGTCTCTGCGTTGGTCAGCCATGTGTGGATCGGGGTGCCCATGGTTTGTTTACCCATCTGACATTGGTACATGTTACTGAAACATAATGCGTAACGTTTAGTTTAAAAGAAAATGGCTGGTAAGGGACAAAAAACACATATAATAATAAACGTTTATTTCGACCAACAAAGGATCATATACACAAAAATAAAAGAAATAAAACAAAAGCACATACAATTATAAAGACCACATAAAGAAACAAGATTACAGACTTCGATTGTTCAGTATGTGAACCATACAGCAATGGTTCAGGTACTGAGAATCGAACCTCTGCGCGAACAGCCTCAGGATGCCGCTGGATCTAGCCCGAACCCTGCGCACCAGGGGGCTTATGTGATACAAAAATATATAAACGATTGAAAATCAAGAGATTGAATAGAATTGAATAATCTATATTTGCACAAGAATACGTGTACAATAAGTTGACAAATACAGGATGTAATTTTAATCACCGTTATCCTTCTTAAGGGGTCATTGTACAGACGCCAGCACATCAAGCTACTACAATATGTCAGATTTCTTTAATAGATTTTCGACTTTATTGCTAAGGCATTAGGTTCAAGTTTGATTGGGAAAATCTGACAGTTTCGGGTAGGTTGACCTGCTGGCGTCTGTACATATTATGAACGTCTTTTACTACAGGACCAAACCTGAAATCGCGAAAAAAAACACATGTTCTCTACATTTTGACGAGTTATGCGAACATAAATGTAGGGAACAGCTGATTTTTTCGCGATTTCAGGTTTGGTCCCATAGTAATAGTTGTTCATAATGATGAATACAATGACTCCTTAAAAGGATAAAGGTGTTTACAATTCAACAGGAAGTTTATGATATATTTATTCCATCCGATAGCTGGTGTGCAAATATTAAATGAAGGCTTATACAAAACCTTAAAGGAAAGAAAAAATCAAAAACAAACAGTTTAAAAATTAAGTAAAATGTTAGAATAAAATGGAAATTAAAAAGTATATCAATGCTTTTTTGTAGTAGAAAGCTTTTTATAGTTTTTTATTTTTATTAGTTAACATTTAATTCTGAAAATGACTGCCGAGAGATTAAAAATGATTGCCAATGTATCAAAGACTAGTTTCTGCCCGCAAGTTTGTCCGCGTGAAATTTCGGCCCACGACCCTCTGCGTCGCACTGTGGGCTGGATTTTGAGTTTCATAGAACTTCATTTACTTTTTTTGAAAGTGGGGTTTTTTTGACTGGAAATGGATTCCTTGACCATTATTATACTTCGTTATGAAATATGGGATCATAAAAGTCAGTGTATCTATTTTTAAAACATAAAAGTTAAAAAAAATGTATGGAGCCAGGGTAAAAATATCAAATATCTCCAGAACCGCACGTTTGGCCGTAATATCCTGACACACGGTAATACCTCTATTTATTTGGGAATTTTTGGCGTACTTCATATGTCGGGCATAGGTGCGGTTTTTTTTTTAAAAATCGGAGAATATTTTAATTTTTTATGTTGTATTTACCTATTGGATTTTAGGAATAGGTGGGTAATGCTGATCTTAATAATTGAAAAACTGAATGAAATATATATTTCAAGACCGTTACCAACAAAAACAATTGTCACACTAGGAATATAGACTCAAAAATTGTTAAAATTATAATGACGTCGAATTGGTAATGAGCTGAGATCTGACATGAAGGGTCATAATATGTTGATATCAAGTTTTATGCGCGCATTAGTTAATTTATGTACTCATTTGTTAAATACTACCCTCCGATAATGCTAGTTTGTGTCATTAAGTAATGAGTAGAGACATTCCCAGTGATTTACAAAATTTTTGAGAAAAAATTACTGTGGTTCTAAATTAATTAGCTAACGATCGACACTTAGAAAGGATTGATTAGCAGTCAGTGTTTGTTATTCTAAAATATTAGTAAATTAGGTATAATGATATCTTAAGTAGGGTAGTTAGCAACCATTAGCTAATTACCCTAATGATAAAAAATAGTTAAATATAAATAGTGCTGCGTTAGTCAAATATTTTAGTTCATCTAGAGCTACCTTCCTGACAACAGTAATTTTAACAGATTTAAATATGGAGAGTTTAGCTACTAACTTAGATTTATTTGTTATTTTAAGAAGTGGTAACAACAAAAGTGATAATTTATTTCAAGAATTGGTGTCTCGATTAGACTACACCTTTTCTGAAGAGGACAGTTTGACGCTGAGAGAGTTTTGCCGAAGATTTACTCGAGCTGCAATGAAGAGATGGCAGCAAGTGCATCGGAATTTCGGAGACTTCAAAAAACAATATGAAGGTTGGCTAGAGTCAAATATTGACTGGCCAAGTTGTATTGTGGAATTGGTTGCACCAATTCCAGTTATTGAAGAGCCAAGTTCCTTGGATCCTGGACCTTCAACGTCATCAGTTGGAACTATGACAAAACGAAAAGCTTCACCTCGAAAGCCTTTTCAAGATTTGGGGTCCAAACAGAAAAAAGTCAGAACTATTGATCAAAAGGACCGCGAGAGTAATGAAATATTATTTGCAGCTACATCTCAATTAAAAAATGAAGGACACAACAATATTGCTTTTGTCATTGAGTATATGCTCAAGCATCCAGAGGCCGCTGACAAGTTTAGGGATATGATTAAAAAGCCAGCTTCTGTACTATTCACTCCAGAAAAGGCACTAGGTATCCTTTTGTCTCTTAAACTTTCGAAATGGCAATACATATCATTAAGAGAAACTGCCATTCGAGAAGGGACAAAAGATTAATACCCATCGTACTTCAAAGTACAGAAAGCCAAATTGGAGTGCTACCCACCAAAAGAGTGCATAACAGTGACTGATTCATCAGCTAAAATTGTCCTACAAAGCCTTCTTGATAAAACAGCACAAAGAATTTTAGAGAGTTTGTCCGAAAACATAGAAAATAGACAGCTTTCTATGATTTCCAAGTGGGGTTTTGATGGAGTCAATATAAACAAAAAATGGATGGAGAGCATAACGATTCCAGTATATTCATGACCTCTCTGGTTCCACTGAGAGTAACATGTGGTGACGAAATTGTCTGGACCAATCCAAGCCCCTGCTCCCCATCATATTGTCGCCCAGTACAATTTACTTTTATAAAAGAAAGTAAGTTTGTAGTAGTGGAGCATGCAAAGCAGATGGATGAAGAAATAAAAAATCTTCGACCATTGAAATGTGGTACCAACTCGGTTACTCATGACCTCATGATGACCATGATTGATGGGAAAGTGTGCACATATCTTTCGGAAGTAAAATCCAGTGCTACGTGTTACCTCTGTTCGGCTAAACCATCAGAGATGAACAACATTAACGAGATATTGAAAAGAGACGTCTCATTAAACCTTTATAAGTTTGGCTTATCATCCTTACATGCGCGGATTAAAAGCATGGAATGTCTTTTACATATAGCATACAGATTAGATCTGAAAAAATGGGCAGTACGAAGTAATGAAGACAAAACTGTATTTGAAACAAGGAAAAAGGAAATTCAGGATCGTTTTAAATCCGAATTAAATCTTCTAGTAGATATTGTGAAACAAGGATCCGGAACAACTAATGACGGCAACACTGCTAGACGATTTTTCGAGGATCCCGCTAAAACAGCTGCTATCACTGGACTGAACGAAGAGTTGATTCACAGATTTGCCGTAATTTTGCAAGCCATTACAAGTGGTGAAAAAATTAACGCAGAAAAATTTAAGGATTATGCTCTTCAAACAGCCAAGAAGTATGTAGAACTTTACAAGTGGTTCTACATGCCTTCCAGTGTACACAAGTTGCTGATACATGGGGCGGATATAATTATAAGTAACGCAATTCTTCCCATAGGAAGTTTGTCAGAAGAAGCTTCTGAGGCCTGGAACAAAGATTTTCGAAGGTTTCGAGAACATCATTCTCGAAAATTTAGTAGGAAATCTTCCAATGAAGACATATTCAACATGCTTCTTCTTTCATCTGATCCTGTTATTTCGGCAACAAGACCAAAGATGGTAAGCAAAAAGAAGCAGATGCTTTTTAGTGCCACACTGGATCTTTTGTTGCTTCAGGAGCCTGAAGAAGATTTTACGATGTCTCTCACTTGGAGTCTGATTCAGAGTTAGACTCGGGCTCGGAAAGTAGCGATATAGATGATTAATCGTAGATTATCAAATTTAATATTTTGTATTTCTAAGTTTTTTATACTTGGGAGGAGGGGGATTATATATGTTATACACTTAAGCTTAAATATAGATTAATTTTAAGATTTGCTTTTAATACTTACTTTTTTAAGATTTTTCGTTACTTCTCATATATGTTTGAATTGTTTTAAGTGTTATATTTTGTCTAAATTGAGTTTTAATTAACTTTTGTTAAAATATCTAATTGAAATTAGTAATAAAATATACAATGTACCTGTATCTCGCAGTCAGAAATTATATTTATCCGTCACAAAAGATAATTAGGTAATGGTTGCTAACTACTTAAGATAGCATTATACCTAATTTACTAATATTTTGGAACAACAAACACTGACTGCTAATCAATCCTCTCTAAGTGTCGATCGTTAGCTAATTAATTTAGAACCACAGTAATTTTTTCTCAAAAATTTTGTAAATCACTGGGAATTTCTCTACTCATTACTTAATGACACAAATTAGCATTATCGGAGACTAGTATTTAACTAATGAGTACATAAATTAACTAATGCACGCATAAAACCTGGTATCAACATATGACCCTTCATGTCAGATCTTAGCTCATTACCAATTCGACGTCATTATAATTTTAACAATTTTTGAGTCTATATTCCTAGTGTGACAATTGTTTTTGTTGGTAACGGTCTTGAAAAATATAAATTTCATTCAGTTTTTCAATTATTAAGATCAGCATTACCCATTATTCCTAAAATCCAATCGGTAAATACAACATAAAAAATTAAAATATTCTCCGATTTTTTAAAAAAAAACCGCACCTATGCCCGATATATGAAGTACGCCAAAAATTCCCAAATAAATAGAGGTATTACCGTGTGTCAGGATATTACGGCCAAACGTGCGGTTCTGGAGATATTTGATATTTTTACCCTGGCTCCATACATTTTTTTTAACTTTTATGTTTTAAAAATAGATACACTGACTTTTATGATCCCATATTTCATAACGAAGTATAATAATGGTCAAGGAATCCATTTCCAGTCAAAAAAATCCCACTTTCAAAAAAAGTAAACGAAGTTCTATGAAACTCAAAATCCAGCCCACAGTGCGTCGTATCCCATCACCTGCCCGCGTTGTTAATTCGTTTTCGTTTTCTTTTTGCTCGGCTCCTAAGGGTCGTAGCGTGATGTTATCTATAACCTTCCTCAAGAATTGGGCTATCAAATCGTCGTTGTCAAACCAAAATCTGCTATGTGCAAAAATTATACTTTAGAAATATTTAAAAAAAATGTCATAAAAATGTAGCTGTGCACATAGCATATTTTATAAAAGGTCGCAGATCGTCGTACAGTGATGATAGGCACTTAGCAATTTTTTTATACGGTAGAGCAATGAACGATACGCAAATGTCAAAAAGTCAAAATCTCAAAAAAGTGCACATAGCAGATTTTGGTTTGACAACGACGAAATACAAAAAGATTTTTTCAAATTCGGCTGGTTGTTAAATTAGAGCGTTTAAACAAACAAAAACTGTTCAGCTTTATAATTAGTATGATATGATTTACATAGGCGACTGCCAAAAGATAGATAAGTAGCTAATAACCAGAGATCAGAATAAATATAAAGGTAGAATATAAATACCTAAGCTTCGAGGAAACAAGTAACAAGAGCGGATAAAATCACGAGATAAACATGACGTTTAAATCTCGGGATTTAATAAATTGTGAATTATTTATTATTTACTATAAATATTTAATTTGTTACGAATGTATTCAAAGTGAAATAAATAATTCACAATTTTTAAATCCCGAGATTTTATAGGAGGTATTATCCACTCTTGTTACTTCCTTCCCCAAAGTTTATGTGTTTATACTCTACCTATTCTGATATCTAGTAATAACTGCCTTATCACCAAACCACTGATTGGGATGGTTCATGAATGGTCAGAAGTGTGGTGTTATATTAAACTCACCGCGGCGACTGGTTACAATCCGGCATCGGTACTAGTTGCGCCAAGTTGCTCATGAACGCAGTCTGTGATAACTCCACATGGGTCGTTTTACCTGAAATGAGAATACATTATTTACTGAAGTATACATACTCGCGCAAGTCACGACGGGGTTCAATATGACGTATGCACTGACATTTACTACTGTTTTTTTCACAATTTATAAAAAAATACATTTTGGAAATTCACGATGAATATTATTCAAATCTAGCATATCGCAGACATTTCCATGTGTGATTTTCTATCACGTTATTTAAAAGACAAGGTTTACATTAATAAACCCAGGAAAAATGAGCATCTGAAGATGAACATGCAAAATCAAAATCAAAAGTCATTTATTCAAACTAGGCTGAGAATCAGCACTTTTTGAACGTCAAAATTACATAAGACAATCCTCCAAAACGCCCGCCCTTCACCACTTCCTAGTGCTTTAGCTGGGGAGAGGAAGTGGCGCAACAAACTCCCCAGCAGCAAGCGAGCTGAAATTCGGTTGATATCTCCTGGAAATGCTCTCAAAAGAGCCCGTCTTTGTCAGGGCGCTAATGGCGGTCATTTACAAGACGTGAAAACTAACTGTAAAATATCCCCGTGAGTTTTTTTTTTACATGCACTAGCAGCTTCGGCTTCGCACGGGTAGCCCGATCGCTACCAAACTTCACAGGATCACCCGCATGGCTAATCTAACGATTGGCTGAAAATCGCTCCAGCCGTTTTGGAGTCCGTACGGAACATACACATACAATATACAACTCGTTTTTATACAGGGTTATTGGTAAAACACCAGCAACCTCTTAAGGGGTCATTGTACTCATCATTATGAACAGCTTTTACTATGGGACCAAACCCGAAATCGCAAAAAAAAAATCAGCTGTTCAGTACATTTTGACGAATTATGCGAACATAAATGTACTGAACAGCTGTTTTTTTCGCGATTTCAGGGTAGGTCCCATAGTAAAAGTTGTTCATAATGATGAGTACAATTACCCCTTAAGACTAGACGCTTCGCAATAGTAGGCTATGTTCTATCGGTCATACCTTTAAGTATCTCATTGTGTGTGACGGCTATGTCGAGGTACAGCTGCTCCATGGTACCGATGAGCTCTAGTTGTCCGGTGGAGAGGTTAATGACCGGACGCATCATACGTGCTTCGTTCGTCATTAGAAACACGCCCGCATATTGGGAGCATATCTGTAAAATACATTATTATAATTATGTTTAAATTACATTAATTAAAATCAACAGAAACCTAGCAGCGCAATTGTACACATTCTTTGTTTATATTGGTTTCAAAAAAGGAAATATGAATTAACTGTGTGGAAGATGATTATAGGTAAAGCCGATATCAAACACTTCAATTTTGTTAATTTTTGCCTTTCATTTGGCATTTTCCACTCGAAGTGAAACGTCTGAACACAACAATAATTAAAAGTGAATAACCGGCCAAGTGCGCGTCGGACTACGCACAATGAGGAGTTCCGTAGTTGGGATGAATTTATCCCAAGAACAAACTTAACATTGTAGTTGAAAAACTTGTTCTCCCATACATTCCAAATGTAAATGTAAGTTTGTACGCACAATATTGAGAGATTTACCATGTTATTTTAAAACCATAAGTTTTCCTGAAATCTATAGGTATAGAACTATTTTCTGTATTTTTTTTTCAAATTTTTTGGCACAGTAGTTTCGGAGATGGTCAATTTTCTAAAATAACTTAAAAATAATTAATTTTAAAGTTATAAAAAAAATATATATTTGAGACTCTCAGAGTAAGCCCTTTCATTTGGTATATCACATAGTACCTACAGTTTGATTTTTTTTTAATTTTCTTATTTGCCCCCCATATTCAAGTAATTTATTTACGTTTCACGTTCGTGTTTGGGTCACAGAAATCAGAAATCACGTGTACCAAATCTCAACTTAATCGGTCCATTAGATTCGGAGCTAATTTGGTATGACAGACAGAAAGACAGACACACGAGTGATCCTATAAGGGTTCCGTTTTTTCCTGTTGAGGTATGGAACCAATCCAATGATGTTGTATTTCGACGATGACGAAAGGCAAGGCAGCATAAAAAAATAACCCACCTGTTTCTTAGGGACAACGACAATCTCCGTGGTGATAGGCACCTCCTCGCCTTTGATCTTCAGGGTCCGAAGGTAGGCGGCGGACTTGTTCACTGTGTCCTCTGCGAAGTACCCCACCAGCCTGCCGTCCACGAACACCGGGTACTTGTACACGTCGCGAGACAGCGGCGTCTGGCCTACTGAGCTGATGGCTTCCATTCCTGGATGATAACAAATATATTTAAACTATCTTTAGCTGGAGGAGGACAAATTTTCCGGGATAAAAAATAGCCTACGTCACTTTCCGAGTTTCCGGCTCATAAACTATCTCCTGTTGCTCCGCTGCTGCGTGAAAAAACAACAAACACACTTCCGCATTTAAAAGTAGTCAACACGCCAATTTCCTAACTCATTAAGAATTTCGAAGTCAATTAAGTTATTTCTTGGCCTGACCCGGGCCTGTATCAGTTAGCCACTAGACCTCAAGAGTGAGGGTCGGAAAGTGGGCGATGGAAATGTCCACCGTGTCCTCTGCGAAGTACCCCATCAGCCTTCCGTCCACGAACATTGGGTACTTGTACACATCGCGAGACAGCAGCGTCTGGTCTACTGAGCTGATGGCTTCTATTCCTGGGTAAAGGCATAATATATTAGGTTTTACCCGCGGCTAAGCTACTGTGGCCATAATTGGCGCAAAGACAGGACAAGACAGCAACAACATGGATCACGATCCTCAGCTGTAAGAGCCCCATCACACGTACCACAACCGCATCACAACGATAACACGTAGACGGGCGCTGATTTGTATGAAAATGAATAGTTTATTTACACGGACCGTCACCGACAGACCGTCAAAATCAACTGTCAAACTCACAGACACTTGAATTGTCAAGTGGTCGGTCATTCAGAAAGATGAAGCTAGTTGCCCATTCCAAAGCGTATTAGGTTCCAATGTAGAAGACCGGGCAAAAAACTCTCCACGGACACTCTTTTTATCAAAATATTGGATACATCATTCATCATTCAACAATGTACGAGTAGAAAGACGTGCACGTTAAAAGCGATCGTAATATAAATAATAGGTTGGGGAAAAAGATTTTTCGCATTTTTTAAGAAAATTCAAAACATTTTTTAATATAGTTTATTTACATTTAACTAAAGTATGTAGGTACCATTTTGTTCGATAACTTTTTGCCATCTTGTAGGTAGGGAAATGATCCCATTGCTATAGAAATTTTGGGACTTCTGGTCAAAATACCGCGACAAGTGGTTTTGGCAGTCCTCTCGTGATGTTAACCTGACACTGCCTAAAGAATTCTAAAGAGACCGAAACAGGTGGAAATCTGAAGGTGCAAGGTCAGGACTATACGGCGGATGCATTAACACCTCCCAGCCAAACTCTCTTAATTTTTGCTGAGTGGCTAAAGATGTGTGAAAAACCACACCCCTTCTGTTGATTCATTCCGGCCGCTTTCTCTCAACTTCTTGCTTTAATCTCATCAGTTGTTCGCAGTAGAGTTCAGAATCGATGGTCCTGCCTGGTGGTAACAGCTCATAATGAATAATGCCCTTCCAATCCCACCACACACACAGCATCACCTTGTTGCGAGTTAACCCGGGTTTCGCCACAGTCTGTGAAGCCTGACCGGCCTTTGACCACGACTTTTTTCGCACGTTCTTGTCATACGTGATCCACTTTTCATCACCAGTTATCAGCTTCTTCAAAAATGGTTTGGTTTCATTACGTCGTAATAAAGAATCACAAATGAGTACACGGTTCATTAGGTTTCTTTCAGTGAGCTCGTGAGGTACCCAAATGTCGAGCTTATTTGTGTACCCAGTTTTTTTCAAATGCGCCAAAACTGTTTTGTGGTCAATTTCCAGTTCTTCAGCTACGTCGTAACTACTGCTCCACTTTTTCAAAAATGGCATCCATTTTATCCGTAATAGGGCGACCAGAGCGACGTGCATCTTTGACATCAAAATTTCCGGATTGAAAACGCTTAAACCAAATTTGTGCTACTCTCACAGACACTACACTAGGTCCATAAACATCGCAAATTTTTTTCGCGGCTTGCGTTGCATTTTTACCTTTTTTGTAGTAAAATTTTAAAATGTATCGAATTTCTTCATTAGATGGACTCATCTTGACGGTACGAAAAACAAATGAAAATCATACATTTTCCTAATTTGAATTTGGAATTATGTTCTTTAAAATTTAAACTTTCAATGATACCAAAACCAGCCAGATACAAATAGTATAGCCAAAGAGATTTTATTACAAGTTCATACATACTATAATGCGAAAAGACTTTTTCCCCAACCTAATATAAAAACTAAAACCATTTCAAAAACTAAAATAAGCAGTGGCAGCTGGCAGCTAAGAGATGACCAGTCCCAACTGACGGCGGCCGTTCAGGAACATGACGCATGGATCAGCACCATTCAGCTCGGTCATTTTGAAGGGAACTTAATGATCCAACACACACGCCACCACCAGCAAGACATTTGAGTGAGCACGACATACTCTCAGCCGCCGGCACATTCAAGTCAATGAAAGATGTACCCAGTAAATGGTAGCTTTATAGTAGATACATAGAGCTCACACATGTGCATGGCCACATCGCAAACACTACGTTGCGTCGACCATTTGATTTGATTTTGTATTAAACACAACTCAACTGCAAGCAGCTGTAGCGACACTATTCGCTCGTAACCATGGTCTACCCACATTTTGTCGCTGCGATGTGGTACGTGTGATCGGGCCCTAAGGGGCCGAGTATAAAGGAGAAGATACCGCGGTCTATCTTACAGTAAACGTGCATTTCTCCGGCATGAAAAAAACCTACATCGATCCGTTGATTTTTGCTACGTGAAGGAACGACATAAGTACCAAGAAGCCGATTCAGTTGTGCACAAACCAAACTTAATTTAAGCTATTTCTAACTTTTTCTCTCTAATAAAATAAGAGAGACGACGTAAATTAGAGCTGTCAAATTTAGTTGAATTAATATTTCATACAAATTTAATCGACGCGTAAAAACATGTCGAATAAAAACACGGTGAAGCGCAATGCGTAAACTAGTTTGACATCTCTAACTTAGTTCATAGCTATAGGCGTCCATTTCTCGCGATGCCTGTTAGTAAAAGATAGCGATCCTCTAATTTTAGTTTAGTTATTGAACACGAGCATCGGTACCATTTTCCCTTTTAAAAGTACGTAGTAGCTTAGCATTTATGTTACTCTCCGGCCCAAAAAAAAAATAAGAATTAAGATTACTTACCGCATCTTTCTAAGACTTGTGGTAATGTTGCAATTTGCTTCGGGTCGGCAGGTTGAGTTACCTACAGATAATAAAAGTGGAAATAGATTATCTGTAGCTACTGTTTCCACAATTTAAATATGTTTAATATTGTTGTGTAGGTTAGGGTTCAATTTAGATTGGCGAGTAGTTGACTCAGGGAAACAAGCGTCTGTCTTTGACGGTCTTTATTGGCAACTGACTTAAAAAAAAAAAAAACCGACCAAGTGCGTATCGGTCCACGCACAATGAAATGTTCCGTAGTTGGGATGAATTTTATCCCAAAAACTAACTTATCATTGTAGTTGAAAAACATGTTTTGCCCATACCCGCCCCGCAAAGAGACATGGCGAGTGCTAATCGCTCCGCCTTTTGAATATTCCTTTTTTGATGAAACCTTGACGATACTCGTAAAATAAATGGACGCAGGTCCATTTAGATCTGTGCTTCATTGACGACTTATAGTGCAGTGTTGATTTTTGGAGTTTCAACCATTCCACCGGTGGATTTAAGAAGATTTGCTCGCCGGCCGGCAGCTGCAGACCTACAAGCCATCACGCACGCATGAACGAGATATCTTCCCATCTCCCTGGGTCTGAGTGGGATCTCTGGATTGTAAAGGTACGTGGGCATGTTTAGCTGCTATTAATTCTATGGTATTGGTTCCTCGAGGATTCATCAATGGGGAAATTATTTTATTTTTGAAGTCCGCCATTACGTCTTTTAGTTAAGTTTTTTCTCACATCACTCTAATAAAGATGCAGGCTATTTACACGCCTCATCATATTATTTACATACGTTTATTTATATACGTCACAGTCAATTCTCCAACTGCAAATGTAAGTTTGTAATCGCAAAAAATGTTTTATGTGACAAGTGATAAAACTACAAATTAACGATTTTCGGACTTTTTCTTTACTTGTGCTGTGAGACTGCTTCTTGTCAAATTTCATGATTCTAGGTCAACGAGAAGTACCCTATAGGTTTTAATTTTGATGAAAAAATATGTCGCTTATACAACGTGCCGCCGCAATGGCTACATTAATCAACACGCAGGTATTGACTACCGGCCAGTAATAATAAAAATTATAATAAGATGAAATAATTCGTAAATTGAAAAAAAAAAACAAAACTAAATAATAAAATAATGGCCAAAATTAGGATCACTCTATGCATAAGATTCATTCATGAAGCTATTGTTCTATGCCAGCCGATAAAAGGATAACCAACACCATTTTTTAGAGAGTCGTTTGATGACATTCTTCAGTTGCGTAGTACTCGCAACAGCGTGCGTGTATGAAATTTTATGAACGTAAAAGGAGTATGTAAGGACCGTAGCAGGTGGCGTTCTGTAATTTCTGCCTACCCCCAAGGGAAGAAGGCTTGAGTTTATGTATGTATGTAATAGCTACCTGTGCAGTCGTGTTTGTCTTAGTATGGGCATGTGATGAGGAGGGAAGTAAAGCATATAACTAAAAGGGCATATAAATGTTGATGGATGGAGAGGGAGAGGTAAACCAAAGAAAAGATGGATGTATTGTGTGAGGGATGATATGAAAGAAAAACCGGCCAAGTGCGAGTCGGAATCGCGCACGAAAGGTTCCGTACCCTTACCTATAAAAACAGCAAAAAAAAAAAAATCATGTTTGTTGTATGGGAGCCCCCTTAAATTTATTTTATTCTGTTTTTTTAGTATTTGTTGTTATAGCGGCAACAGAAATACATCATTTGTGAAAATTTCAACTGTCTAACTATCACGGTTCATGAGATACAGCTTGGTGACAGACGGACAGCGGAGTCTTAGTAATAGGGTCCCGATTTACAAGTTGGGTACGGAACCCTAAAAAAGGAGTGACTGATAGCGTGACAGATAACGGTAGAAACAAAGAAAAAAACGTGTTGCCTTTGTCCTGTTACGTGGGCGTAACATAGGACAAAGCCAAGAAGAAGAAGTTACCTGTGCAGTCATTGTGAGATGGTTGAGCAGTCCACAGGGTGCTCCGTCAGGAGTGTGCACGGGACACACGAAGCCCCACGCGTCTGGAAGGAGCTGTCGTGCTTCCGTTGTGCGCATCTCCATGAAGAATGAGCCTCGATGGATGGATCTGCACGAAGATATACATAGACCGTCTCGTTACAAAACGAGATTTTACTTTGGTCGAAGCTTTAACTTTTCAGCCAGTTTTTGTATTTCAAACCTTGTTCCGGCTGCTGTAAAGTTCTGAATATAAAATTGACTACATAAACCCGGGTTTAAAATCAGTTTTTGTATTTAGAATATTAACATTGACAGAATTAAGTTCGTAATTTAAAAATGGTTTAAACCTGATCCTAAGGATAAATATTGTTTTGTAATAAGACCGAAAGGGTGTAAAAAGACGCTTAACGATGTCGGGAGCTACTTATTTCCTGCCATTTTGATAGTCTTATTTTTGAACAAAGTTAGTTATTTGATGGACAGAATGCGTAGGCGACGGCTATGTAATGGATCTTTTTACAGCCTGTATACAGGGGGCCTCGTAAATAAAATATCCTTGAAATAGCGTTAATAGACCTTACGGCCGTTCTAAAAAAAATATATCCCAAGTGTATCCCAAGCCTATGTTTTTTTTTTTTAATTCTAACCTTATTTTTACATCCTTCTCCACCACTACCACAATGAATTAATTACATTGGTTAGTTGTTGTTATAATATTGTAATGACAACAAATAATCGATTGAATTCATTAATTGAAATTAATTGCATTGGTTATTGCTATTCATTCATGAGGAGCTCGTGGTTGAGTAATAACAGCCGAACGGGTCGATCCATCAGGTTAAGCTACGTTTGCCGGGGTTGGTCCGTAGATAGGTGGCCATCTTTACATACCGAGACTCCTCCGTGCCTCGGAAAGCACGTTAAGCCGTTGGTCCCGGCTGTCATTCCTGGATCTTTGACAGTAATAATAATAATAAATAATAATATTCCACAACTATCACACAACGCCGTCTAGCCTCAAGCTAAGCAGAGCTTGTGTTATGAGTACTAGACAACTGATAAACATACTTATATATTTCTAAATACATACATATATAGATACATTACACCCAGACACAGAACAAATGATCATGCTCATCACACAAACATTTGTCCTGGGTGGGAATCGAACCCACGACCTCCGGCATAGCAGTCAGGGCCACTAACCACTAGACCAACAGGCCAGTCAAACGGTACGTTAACGTACAGTCGTTACGGGTCGTCAGAAGCCCGAAAGTCTGACAACCAGTTTTACCAAGGCGTATCGTATTACCCAATAACTGGGTTGTGGAGGTCAGATAGGCAATCGCTCCATGTAAAATACTGGTATTCAGCTGCATCCGGTTAGACTGGAAGCCGACCCCAACATAGTTGGGAAAAGGCTAGGCAGATTGATTGCTATTCATTCATTGAAATTAATTGCATTGGTTATTGCTATTCATTCATTAAAATTAATTGCATTGGTTATTGTTATTCATTCATCGTGGTCATGGTAGAGAAGAATGTAAAATAAGGTTAGTATTTAAAAAAAAAAAATCTTTGGCACTACTTGGGATATTTTTATTTGTATTTTTTTAGAACGACCATAAGGTCTAATAATGCTATTTATTCATTACTAGCTATTGCCTGCGGCTTCGCCCGCTTGGTAGTCGGAAAAAACTCTCTCTACTAAAGTTTCTATATTATAATAATATAATTCAATCGGTTCAATCGGTTTAGTGGTTTAGGCGTGGAAAGGTAACAAACAAACTTACTTTCGCATTTATAATATTAGTTAGGATTTACGGGACACAATATATAACATTCCGCTTTTATTACCCGAAGAGCTGGGCAGAGGTGAATAGTTAGTATAGTCCACCTCGCCATTTCTTTACTATTCTAAGGTTACACGCACTTTCACGTTATGCCACCACCGCGACATAGAGAAGAACGTCAATCCCCCGTCCCTTGCGCCCGCCCGCCCGCGCGGAGCAAGTAGCTTTAAACATTGTCCCTAATAATAATAACAATCAGATGCAACAAGTTCCCACTTGCTCAGTAATCAGTAGCGCCCTAAGCCTAGGTTCGAGTCCCACTATGGGACGCCCTTAGCTGTGCTACTTAGTTTTATTTTCTACAGGGCGATTTTTAAAACATGCGACAAAATTTAAGGGGGTGTTCTACCCATCAATATGAACCACTTTTACTATGGGACCAACTAAGGATTCGCAAAAAAAAAAATTACCTTCCCATGTAAAAGCACATACCCGATTGGACCATTTTGTATAAAAAGGTCGAAATTTTGTATAAAAAGGTCGAAATTTTTTTGCGAATTCCGAGTTGGTCCCATAGTAAAAGTTGTTCATATTGATGGGTAGAACACCCCCTTAAATTTTGTCGCATGTTTTAAAAATCACCCTGTATATAGGCGAGAGGTCCTTCAGGTCCCGCCAACGCTCGGTTAAGCAGCCAAGGCTCCCGGAGTCAACTGCAATAGGTCAGTATTAAAAAAAAAAACTTTCTCGTTTTAAAAGCGACAATATTTATCTGTGCAACAATTAGATAGTTTCACCTTATCAGAGTTTCAATTTACTGGGAATTGTTGTCAATAGTGATAAAGCGTATACGCGCTACTCATGTTACGAGTATAAGTCCCATATAAAGAGGGAACTATAAATAATACAAATCCTGAATTTGCATGCTATTTCAGAATTAACTATCAAATAGAAAATCTCGAGAACGAAAACTTCCATACGATAATCCTATACAAAGTTTTTTGTTTAAGATTATTTAGTATAACATAAATTGACGTCAGTAAAACCAAATTTATTATTGCTATTAAAATTTGCGAAGAACTGACAGTCAGAAACTTTAGCAATATTTTTCGCACACGATTTCCCAATGGACTTTTCAGGGCGTTCGCTACGTTAAGCGTGCGCACGCGGCGGATGCACGGAGCGGGCGCCCGCTCCGGTGTACTAACCAGTCGCACGCGTCCGCGCAGAGAGAGCACAAGCTGCTCATGTTATCTTTGACCCGCCGCGTGCGCACGTTTAACGTAGCGGACGCCCTCACACTCAATATTTCTAATTTGTTTATTTTAACATAAGAGTCCTTGTGACAAAACCTAATAAAATTTCATAATTTACTGGTTACCTGCTTAAAGATGATTCCGGTGTGAAATCTAAATGTTTCAGGATTTTTCGACAGATAAGGGTTATCCGTCAAGGCGAGATTCAAAATTGATGACATTGATGAAATTTAGACAACGTGATGAAATTTAGACTATTTCGTGATAATAATTGACGCTTTGCAGCAAATATAATTAAGCTAACTAAATTATAATCATTTAATTTAGTAAGAATTTTAACATAATTACCGCGATTTGAATTTAGATCAACATATACCGGTTGTCTGAGATAGGGTGTCGCCAACATAAGGGTGTGGTACATATCATCAAACTGAACTACTTTTTCTCGGGGACCAACACAGTAAAAGTGAAAAAAAAAAATCAGATGGTATTGAAATTATGTATGGGACGACTGTTTTATTTTTTCACTCTTAAGTTGGCGATACCCTTTCTCAGACAGACTGTATAATAAAACAGCGCTGCAATTTACAAAAATAAATATTAAAATTTTGAGTTTCGCCGCCTACGTTGAAGGAATCGCCTCAAACGTTCTCATCTAGTGCTAATTATGACAGTTTTGACAAACTAACTTGAAATGCGACATGTATCGCATCCTGTTGATGTTTTCGGCCACTATAGTCAGTCCCTTGTACTGAGCTAGGTTCACGTTGTTAGAAGGCGCGTTCCCGGTCGCCAGGAACGTCTCCATCTTCTGCTCCAAATTGCCTGAACTGCGGAGGATTTGTTGGAGCTCGTGCTGTAGGAAATAAGGGCTTTTTAAGTTACCTAGCCTTGAAATAATTAGGAACCATACTTTAATGTAGAATGGATAATAATAATGGATAGAATAAGAAATGAGTACGTAAGAGGAAGTCTGAAAGTGACACCGGTGACTGAAAAGATGTGCTGAAATCGGTTGTCATATAATATATATATCCTGGGACATTATTCACACACGGTCATCTGATCCCAAACTAAGCAGAGCTTGTACTATGGAAACCAGATAACTGGTATACTACATACACTACTTTTTTTTTGTAAATATAGATAATTACACCCAGACTCAGGACAAACAGACATGTTCATGCACACAAATGTTTGTCCTGGATGGGAATTGAACCCACGACCAGTGGCATGACAGGTGGTATCTTAACCAACCACGCCATCTGGCCTGTCAAAGCCAAAGTCTGGCCTGTCATGGTATGGGCATGTGATGCGGAGGAGTGAGGAAAATGTCGTCAGGAAAGTTTTGAGTATGAATGTGGATGGCTATACGAGTAGGGGAAGACCAAAGAAACGATGGATGGACTGTGTGAATGATGAAATGATTAGAAAGGGAGTGACTACCGAGATGACGACTAATAGAGAAGTTTGGAAGAAAAAGACATGTTGCGCCATTTATTTGACAAGGGCTGGAGAATGATGATAGCTTTAATGTAGATAACTTTAAAAAATATGGACAGTCAAACGGGCATTTCATTTAAAGAAATCAAGAGAAATATTAAGCACTAGCAGCGCCCCGCGTAAGTCTCGAACCCGTATGAATATGGGGATAAAAAGTATCCACGGTATAAACTATATGTGTGGCAAATTTCATCAAAGTCCGTTCAGTAGTTTTTGCGTGAAAAAGTAACAAACATCCATCCATCCTCACAAATTTTCGCATTTATGATATTAGTAGGATGTAGGATGATAATCAACTACTTATTGCAAATGTGCAAACTGCACGTGACGCCCGGTTGAACGCACCTCGTCTGCCAATTATCTAGGCGTCACTATTGACTCGAGGCTTTCCTTCTCGCCACATATCGCCGCTTTAGCTGCCAGAACAAGAAAAATAATTTTCGTTATGAAGAATCTTCGTGAATGCTGCCTCCAGATCTCTTAAGGTCTACCTTCCTATCTGTCAGCCCATAATACAGTACTGCGCCTCTGTCTGGGGAAGTGCCGGAAAAACCACATGATTTACGTTGACAGAGCTGAGAGGAAACCATTCCGGTTCTCAACTGACAAGGTCTATACAGAAATCCAAGTCTGACATCAAAGACTTGTTAACCGCTCGCCTATAAAGTATACTAAAGAAATGGCTTCTGGAACTCACATACACCGAAACAGAATCATTTCTCTATAGTTTGTCGACAAGCCAAAGTGCCAGCAAACTACATCCCTCTCTCACACGTTCACCCTCTCATACACTCACACAAACACACATACACACACACACACAACATAATATACGCTTTACTAAACTAGCCTTATAAACTGACATATTTCTTTCTGCTCAATCGCATTCCGAGCCCCAAGATACAAGCCCTGCTTAGTTTGTGGGTGTCAGTCAAACAATACATTGTGATGTACAGACGCCAGCACATCAGGCTACTACAGTCAGTCAAATTTCTTTAATAGATTTTCAACTTTATCGATCAAGGTTGATTGGGAAAATTTGACAGTTTCGGGTAGCTTGACCTGCTGGCGTTTGTACAAAGTTAAATTTGTGTTTATGCAAGTCTGTCATCACATTTATTTTTGCCTATAAAACTTTAAGTATTTATCTTCTAATCGGTTTGGGCTAAGGAATAACAGCTACACAGGTCGATCGATCAGGTTAAGCTATGCTTGCCGTGGTCTGTCCGTGGATGGGTGACCATCTTTACATACCAAGACCCCTCCGTGCCGCAGTAAGCACGTTAAGCCGTTGATACCGGCTGTCATTCGTGGATCTTTGACAGTCGTTACGGGTCAAGACAACCAGTCTTACCAAGGGGTATCATATTACCCAGTAACTGGGTTGTGCTTGTGGAGGTCAGATAGGCAGTCGCTTTATGTAAAATACTGGTAATCTGCTACATCCGGTTAGACTGGAAGCCGACCCTAACAAAGTCGGGAAAAGGTTAGGCAGATAACGATATTCTAATCAGT
Organism: Dicycla oo; assembly: GCA_948252095.1. NCBI lineage: Eukaryota > Metazoa > Arthropoda > Insecta > Lepidoptera > Noctuidae > Dicycla > Dicycla oo. The sequence goes on along the minus strand of OX411732.1, from coordinate 4,352,164 downwards.
TTCTCAGACACAGAGCAAGTGCTCTAAACTACTAATTAATGAAGAACCTCAAAATCGTAGGTTAGATCAATTTGTGATATCAAAACACAGGTGGTGCTCTCCAAAGCACATAGAAATCTCAATCTTGAAATGTAAAATAAATCAAAAAATGGTCACTCACCCAGACCAACCTCACCAACACAGCTTAACGTCACATATCACAAAATATAAAAATAAATATTTTCTTTAATAACAGATTAGAGCTAACCTGTCCAATAACCAGTTTATTGGTAGTCTTGGCCTTCTTCATGACCTGTATCCTGACGACGGAGATCAGCTGCTGTAGTCTTTCCTTCAGGACCTGAAGGTACAGGTGGCCACCCACCAGGAGTTCTTGAACCATTACAGCATCTGCACCTTCCACCTGGTAATCAGAAAGTAGTATTAGGATATTATTAACCGACTTCAAAAAAAAAGGAGGTTAACAATTCGACACGTGTGTATGTAATAATAGGTTGGGGAAAGTTTCTTCGCATTTTTTAAGAAAATTCAAAACGTTTTTTAATATAGTTTATTTACATTTAACTAAAGTATGTAGGTACCATTTTGTTCGATAACTTTTTGACATCTTGTAGGTAGGGACATGATCCCATTGCTATAGAAATTTTGGGACTTCTGGTCAAAATACCGCGACAAGTGGTTTTGGCAGACCTCTCGTGATGTTAACCTGACACTGCCTAAAGAATTCTGAAGAGACCGAAACAGGTGGAAATCTGAAGGTACAAGGTCAGGACTATACGGCGGATGCATTAACACCTCCCAGCCAAACTCTCTTAATTTTTGCTGAGTGGCTAAAGATGTGTGAGGTCTAGCGTTATCATGATGAAAAACCACACCCCTTCTGTTGATTAATTCCGGCCGCTTTCTCTCAACTTCTTGCTTTAATCTCATCAGTTGTTCGCAGTAGAGTTCAGAATCGATGGTCCTGCCTGGTGGTAACAGCTCATAATGAATAATGCCCTTCCAATCCCACCACACACACAGCATCACCTTGTTGCGAGTTAACCCGGGTTTCGCCAGTCTGTGAAGCCTGACCGGCCTTTGACCACGACCTTTTTCGCACGTTCTTGTCATACGTGATCCACTTTTCATCACCAGTTATCAGCTTCTTCAAAAATGGTTCGGTTTCATTACGTCGTAATAAAGAATCACAAATGAGTACACGGTTCATTAGGTTTCTTTCAGTGAGCTCGTGAGGTACCCAAATGTCGAGCTTTTTTGTGTACCCAGTTTTTTTCAAATGCGCCAAAACTGTTTTGTGGTCAATTTCCAGTTCTTCAGCTACGTCGTAACTACTGATATGCCGATCTTGCTCCACTTTTTCAAAAATGGCATCCATTTTATCCGTAATAGGGCGACCAGAGCGACGTGCATCTTTGACATCAAAATTTCCGGATTGAAAACGCTTAAACCAAATTTGTGCTACTCTCACAGACACTACACTAGGTCCATAAACATCGCAAATTTTTTTCGCGGCTTGCGTTGCATTTTTACCTTTTTTGTAGTAAATAAAATGTATCGAATTTCTTCATTAGATTCACTCATCTTGACGGTACGAAAAACAAATGAAAATCACACATTTTCCTAATTTGAATTTGGAATTATGTTCTTTAAAATTTAAACTTTCAATGATACCAAAACCGGCCAGATACAAATAGTATAGCCAAAGAGATTTTATTACAAGTTCATACATACTATAATGCGAAAAGACTTTTTCCCCAACCTAAATTATTGGAACTGCAATATATTCACATAATATGATAATTTATTAGGGCTTCCGAACAAATATACAAAATTTTATATGTGTATGTATGTTTGTCCACGCATTTCTCCGAAACTATTAATCAGATCGTGACCATTTATTTTTTATTGGCTTACATTTACTTCAACTTAGGGAACAGTGCAAGTTTCATCAAATTCAGTAGTTTTCAAGATAATGGACTAATACGTGTAAGTGACGCCCTAGCTTATTGATACGAGCTACGGGTGTGGTGTCAAAGAGAAAACATCTCAAAACCTTGGTTAAATTCTAGTGCAATATTTATAACAAAACTATTAACTACTTATTACAAACAAATATTCCAGTTTTTACTAAAAACTAAACATTACGAAATAAAAAAATAATACAAAAAAATTAAATCGACTTCAAAAAGAAAGTAACTCAAAATTATGAAATAACTTTAATTTCGGAAGTCGGTGGCAAGAAACTAACATACAGATCCCAAGACACCGACTTCCGAAATGAAAGTTATTTCATAATTTTGAGTTAATTTCTTTTTGAAGTCGATTTTTTTTAGGCTTTTGACAAACAACAATTTTATGTATGTGCGTCACTTTCACGTGAATAAACAGTTTTTATTTCTTTCTTTCTTATTAGAAATGGTTTCTGGGGAACCCGAAATAAACGGTCAGTTATATCAATAGAATGGAATAAAACCAAGACAGGCAGAACTTGTTCATAATAAAATGTTAACATGTAATGTATTTACCTACTACATCCAAATGAGAAACAGTTTCGAGTTGAAAAGCGATATTTCATAGTTTGAGCTTGCATGTCGCCATCTTGAAACAGACTGTCCTGCCATCAAAGGGCACAATCAAAAATAAAGTTTCGGGATTTATTCCCCAATCCCTCAAGCATAAAATCTATAAATCATGCCTACAGAAGCAAAACACATGCTCTAAACGCGTTCAAAATGATTGCACTATTACGCTACAGCTTTGGGGTGTATGATAAGCCCAGTTTAGTTTTTTTTTTTTTTTATTATTATCTTTGCTTACATTGGGGATATTATTAATTGCACATCAAATAAACAATGACCTATCAATTTATTTCCATCATTTATATACTTTTTTACATCAGAAAAATACTGACTGCACAGCAAATTAACCAGAGCATACATACATAATACTCAGACTCATAGCAAAATGACATGGTGACTAATATTAACTCCGAGGTTAGGTTTGGTTAGGTTACTTTAAACCCTTTACACATAAATAGGAGCTCCGTTCTTCGTTCTGCGCTAGTCATTATTAGCGCATTAATAAAAAAGCTTTATTGCGGTGCGCCACGAATATAAATTGTTTCTTATTTAGTTATATTTTGAGTTGAGTATTTTGCTGTGCAATCAGTAATTTTGATTGGAATTCGGATTTTTTTTTGATACAAAAAGTAATATTTTGATTTGCGTTTAACACATTAACTGCTGAATTATTTGCGAATTTGTTCCAAATGCTGCTTTATGATAAAACTTGTCCCAAGTGCGGCGAGACGCTTATGTGTGTTTGAAAATTTTCGAGTTTTATGAGTCATAAAACAATTACGCCAAGAACAATAGAGATGCACAAAAAACCCACAGGTGCGGCGCGCCGCACTCGAAGGAAATTGTATGGACGCGCATAAGCGCCGCCAGCACATGGTGAACGTTCGAAAATCGCGCATGCGCGTTGGCCGCACATAACGTGTTAAATACTACCCACTGCTGAGCAAAGACCTCCCCCGGATCCTTCCCAGCATCCTTTTCCAGGCCACCTCGATCCATCCAATTTAGATTACGAGGCATTATTTATTTTTCTACGAGCTTCTGCCCGCGACTTCATCCGCATGAAATTTCATGTTCCCCCGACCCATCGCATCGCTTCGCATCGCCCGCCTGCGCTTTTACTACTTAGCGTTCTGTCTTACTTTTTTTCTTTTTGCTCGGTTCCTAAAGGTCATAGCGTGGTGTTAAGTAGCCTATAGCTGTCCTCAAGAATTGGGCTATCAAATATTAAAATAAATTTTCTAATCTGACTGGCAGTTCCAGAATAGGGTTGATGAGGATTCCTCTTCCTCATCCTCATAATGCGGAAGTTCCTCATTCTTAGCGATTCCTCAACCTCTTCCACATCTCAAAATCAGGCACAAAATATTCCTCTTCCTCTTCCTCATTCATTAAGAGGAATTTATGAGGAAGTGTTGAAGTGTGCACTTTACGGAGCTGTAGTCCAGTATCTTTCAGCCCCTCCATCTAGTGAGCACTTTTTCATTGGCGCTGGATTAGTTTACGTTAATTTTCATTAATTTTGACTATTAAATTGTGTTTTTTTCTTTTTTCTACTTCTAACAATTAAAGGGCCCATTCGTAATCTTTCTTTTATTTAAAATTTCAAATCGAAATTACAGGTTCTATCTTCCTCATCCGCATCCTCTTCCTCCTCCTCGTATCCTCATCCTCATTCACTTCCTCAAAACGTATTTCTAATAGTTCCTCTTCCGCATCCTCTTCCTCATAACCACTTCCTCATCAACCCTATTCCAGAGATCAGCGCGTTCAAACAAACAAACTTTTCAGCTTTATTATTTATATATAGATATAGAAATAGATGCAGGGTCTAATGGTGTTAAATGCTGCTTAGTTGCTTACCTTACACTTATTCTGCACCAAATCATACAGCTTCTGCGCCATGAACACTAATGCATTAAACTTATCCTTATGCTCCTTCAGATGTATCATAACGCAGCGGTTCAGGAGAAAGTCTGCGGCTTCCAGGTCTGTGGCCCAGGGGGGCAGTTCGTATAGCTTGGGCCGGAACATGCGGCTTAGGTAGGCGCGGCAGTCGTGAGAGGAGTGGAGACCCTCTTCGTGTAGTTCCCGGAGCATATTTTGGATGCAACTGTTGAGAGACACGTTTCGTAAACCACCAATAGAATCACTATCTTTTTAGGGTTCCGTAACAAAATGATAAAAAGGGACCCTTATGGTGCGACTCAGTCTGTCTGTCCGTCTGTCACAGCTGGATATCTCAAGAACTACTGATGCTATCAACTAGAATTTTGGAATAGTTTTACATGACGTTTGCCCCAACTATTTTGCAAATATGAAACAAATAAAAATACATATTTTTTTTGCAACAGGGACTTCAAATTTTTAAGACCCACTTACAGTGGGTCTTAAAAATTCGAAGTGAGGCTACTAGGGCATGTGGGGTATTCGCTTTTTGCACATTTTTAAACATTTTCTTTTCTTTTTTTTTTAGGCCGAATACTTCACGACTTTTGATGAAAAATGTCTCTTTAGTGGTTTTATTAATTTGACGATGTTTGGCATGTTATTTGAAGCACCCTGGCATGATTCTTTACGTTCCAAATTTAAATTTTGAAATTAACAAAAGAAAAATAATGATTAATGTGAATTATTGTAAAATTCCTTTACGAATGGCGCGAATTGCTTCGATTGCTACGATTTTTTTACTGATTACTAATATTTTAAAACTTTTTGGATATTTTCTGCAAATTAAACAATTTAATCTTTTTTTTTACATTAAATACCACTTATTGATATGAGTGATAAAGCGCTAAGGGCCGGTAAAATTATAGCCCTACTTGAAGAAGGTTTTTCGCAAACTTACGTGTCTCAGCGGCTAAATGTGAGTAGTTCAACTGTCCAGAGGACTTGGCAACGGTATAAAGAGACCGGTTCGGCCAAAAGAAGACCAGATTCGGGAAGGAAACGATGCACGTTCTGTGCATCATTTCTGTCATCTGTCACCTCTTATAAAAGAAGACCCGTCTTCTTTTATAAGAGGTGACAGCTTTTTGGTGAGTCAGGCGTTGCGGAATCGTAAGGTGTCAAGTGTGGACCTAAAGAAGAGCCTTGAAGAAGTAAGAGGAGTAGAAGTTAGCTTGTGGATGGTCAGAAGGAGGCTTTTGGCTACCAATATCAGAAGTTGGCTGCACCAGATGGTGCCATACGCCATACATCCCGCAAAATGACGCGAGTGACGTCTCTATACCCTATATAAAAATGTACTGTGAGAATAGTGTGCTGCAGGCAGGCCGCGAGTGGGGTGAGAGGGGCAAGGGTGGACGAAGAGGCGCAAGCGCGGCGACGGAGCCCCGTAAGCGCGAGGACCGCTGGTTGAGCACGGGCCACACCGCGGTTCATGAGCTTGTCCTGCGGCGAATCCTGTACGTTACGATTCCGATTAGTGTGCTTTTCTGTCGGGAATTTCATTCAAAGAATACTAAACGGCTCGAGTTGATACGGTTACGATCCGGTTCCGAGTTGGTATGTGTGCTATGACCTTTAGCGGAACTTACTTAACATAATACAGGTCGTTTTGCTTCCCGTGTAGCAGCAGCCTGTAGATGTAGTGGTCAGGCCAGTCCACGAGGCATTTCATGATGAGCAGAAGAGGCGCGTAGTACATCATCTTACGGTACGAGAACATTAGCTTGCACGTGCCGTTATTCAGGAAGTGGAGGACGTTGTTCTGTAACAAGTTATAATTTATGTTTTTAGGGTTCCGTAGGTCCGAATGAAGAACGGAACACTTATAGGATCTCTTCGTTGTCCGTCAGTCTGTCAAGACCCTTTTTCTCAAGAACGCGTGGAGGTATCAAATACGTAGGACTACGGTCCCTTGGAGCTCTAAAAAATCAATCTTCTAAGTCAACGTAATAAAATACGGTCACTTGCTATTAACTTTATTTCAGACAACAAAAAACATCCATAATTGTGTTAGTGAGTTCAACAATAAAATGAAAACAAAAAAAAATAAAACAAATCAGGATCACACAACAGAGTCAACAGATGTTGACACATGGAGTGCAATCCAGTGCCTATGAAAAGGACCGTCTAGCCGATCCGCAAATACTTTCAGAATGCTGTTGGAGCTTGCTCGGATACGGTGCAAAATGGAGGCCGCTCTTTTTCTCATGATGGCATGAAAGCCATCAATCTGAGCCTCCATAAACATGCCAGACGCACTACAGCATCTCGGCAGCCCCAACAACATCCTAAAAGCGTTGTTATACTGCACACGACGTTGTTATTATGCGACATATTTTGATATAGGCAAATAAATCAAAACCTATAGGGAACTTCCCGTTAACTTAGAATAAAGAAATTTGGCAAGAAGCAAGGTCTCGTAAAGAAAAAAGTTCGAAAATCGTTAAATTGTAGTATTATCACATAAAAAATTGCGATTACAAACTTACATTTACAGTTGGAGAATTGACAGTAGTATGTATATCGATGTATGGGAGAACATGTTTTCAAGTACAATGTCAAGTTTGTTTTTGAGATAAATTCATCCCAACTACGGAACCCTTCATTGTGTGTGGTCCGACACGCACTTGGCTGGTTTTTTCTTTTGTTATGGAATGGCAAACAATCCAAACTATACTAATTCCAACGAGACGAGATAAATTTCATGCTTTGGGATTAAAAACTTTAACTTAATTACGTATAGTTCAGTTGCCATTGCACCTAAAATTACGTATGTGTAATTTTGAATGTTATGGTTATTTTTGCCACATTTTTTTTTTATTTGAGATTATTGAGTTTGCTCTTGACTCTAGACTAGTCTAGGTCGGAGGCGACAGAGACAAAGTCGACGATGGAGTGAGCTTACCCAGAAGAAGCCTGTTCACTCTCACTTTGAAGAGATTAGGGTTGTATGCGTAACACAGACGCAGGTACCAGGTAGTGAGTTCCACTCTTTTGCTATGCGCATTATAAAAGATATTTGAAAACGCTTAGTGCGAATTGGTGGAATAGCAAATAGGTAGGGATGGTAACTGGCAGTGCGTCTAGAAGTCCGATGGTAGAAGGGGCCGGTGGAATGACACATTACATATATTTGTGTTTTATTTTTATTAGTCTAGAAAGCCCTATTTAACCGAATAAATTTATATTTTATTTTCATATTCTCTATTATCATTAAAGCTCAAGATTGTTTAGTCCGTCTCAACACTCGCGTTACACTGCCTGCACTGTGTATGTGTGCATAGCTACGTACACATAAACAATGCGGCCGCGTTTCGCAACTCAAGCGTAAAATTTTTGTGAGATGGCTCTTAAGGGGTAAGCGTCAGGGTAGCCCGCGAAATTCAAATTTTCTTACGTTTTTTGCAATTTACAAGTCGGTATTATATTGTACGTTGATCAAATTATAATTTGCGGTCGTAACAAGTATCTATTTACATAATTAGATCATTAAAGTGATCAATACAACTATTTAAGACCAGGTAATCCCAAAAAATTACTATTTCATGAAATCTTGACATTTTAGGATTAAGGATACTAACTTAAGGAGTTGTATTACTGATTCTATTATATATAATTCTGTAAAAACATATTTGTTACGGCCGCAAATCATACTTTATTTAACATACAACTTAATACTGACTTGCAAATTGCAAAAAACGTAAGAAAATTTGAATTTCGCGGGCTACCCTGACGCTTTCTCCTTAACGCGAAGGCCACGAGCCGCAACGCTTAAAGCCGGGTCCACACGTGTGTAATGCGTAATGTAAAACCGAATCCAGACGTGTGTAACGCGTAATGTGAGATTACATGTACATTACACGAACTCAACGCGAATCGTGTAAACGAAAAGCTGTTTCCACTCAGTTGCTACGAACATGCCGAATAGGAAGGTCAATAGCTAGTGCTGCTTTTATTTGTATGTATTAACATACACACGACACAACCGTCACGAACGCCGGCCAAACGAGCACTGCGAGCGCCTTTGTGTTCGCGCTAAAAACCGACAGCCGATGGATCACGGCGAGCGCCGGCGCACACAAAATTCGTGTTACCTACATTTCACGATACATTACATTACACGTTACAATCGTCTGGACCCGGCTTAATGTATCGGGTAATGTTACGCGAATTTTGTGTGTCTACGAGCATTACATGTAACGCTCGCGCTGAGCCATCGGCTGTCTGTTTTTAGCGCGAACGCAAAGGCTCTCACAATCAAACACTTAAAGTTTTCGCGTTGTGTTTGTATGTCGTCCACACTATTCGCATTACGTTACACGATTCATTACATTATACATTACACACGTCTGGACACGGCTTAAAGCAAATTCGCTCTGCGCTGCAAGCGTCAGCGTCGAGCGTTAAAACAAATGTATGTGTTCAACCTTAAAAGGTCACAAAACAGCGCTGTAAATTGTAGCGAAAATTGCTGTGAGCGAATTTACATTAGCGTCGAATGGTTGGACGCGCGTTTTAAATAATGTACGAGAAAGTTCTATATCGTACACGAAACAGTCGCACCATGTGCTCGATGAAATAGGTAACCGTGCGCGTCAGCGTTTGAACAAATTATTTTGTTTTATTCGCTTCAAGCAAACATCTGAATTTCGTGCCCTTGTTTTTGACACTTAGAAATGACGCTTGAAGCGAATGGCAGTCTCAAGCGGGGCGATAGTTTCGTGTCCCAGGCATAAGTGGTATGGCTACTATTACTAAAAGACAAATATGTACAGACGCCAGCACATCAAGCTACCCGAAACTGTCAAATTTTCCTAATCAAACTTCAACCTAATGCAAATAAAGTTGGAAATCTATTAAAGAAATTTGACAGATTGTAGTAGCTTGATGTGCTGGCGTCTGCACATTTGAAATTATTCAATAAGTAATTAGTTTACTCACAGTGCTCGTTTGATCTGAAGTGACACAGCGGACCATGACTCCGAAGTCGGAGAACAGGTTGCCCCTCATCCTCCATCCCGACCGCTTGATGGCAATGGGGTAGTTACGTCTGGTCACCAGTAGCATACGGGCTAAACGCTCATGGCCCTGTAAATAGAAAACAGGAAAAACATTAAACAAATATATGACAGACCAGATGGCGTGGTTGGTAAAGATACCACCTGCCATGCCGCAGGTCGTGGGTTCGATTCCCATGCAGGACAAACATTTGTGTGCATGAACATGTCTGTTTGTCCTGAGTCTGGGTGTAATTATCTATATAAGTATGTATTTACAAAAAAAAAAAGTAGTATATGTAGTATATCAGTTATCTGGTTTCCATAGTAAAAGCTTAGTTTGGGCTTGGTTATATATGATAGATAGAAAGTTAGATAAAACATTTACTCTGTACACACAACGCACAAAAGCAATATTAAATTATACCAAATTACATGAAACAATAAGGTTCCGTACCTCAAAAGGAAAAAACGGAACCCTTATAGGAGGACCGATTAAGTTGAAAGGTACACATATGAATTTCTGTGACCCGAACACGGACGTGTAACGTAAATAAATGAATTTTGAATGGGGGTCAATTATGGGGGCAAATAAGAAAATAAAAAAAAAAAAGTTTTGCAAACTATGCCTTGTGACATATCAATTGAACTGTGAGGGTCTCAAATATTTTGTTTTTTATAATTTTGCAATAAATAGTTTTAAAGTTATTTAAGAATATAGACGAAAATTGACAATTCCCCCCCCCCCCCCCCCCATTATCTCCGAAACTACTGCGCCTAAAATTTTTGAAAAAATACAGAAAATAGTTCTATACATATAGATTACAGGAAAACTTATAAGAAGTCTATGGTCTTAAAATAACATGGTAAATCTCTCAATATTGTGCGTACAAACTTATATTTGCAGTTGGAATGTATGGACATGTTTTTCAACTACAATGTTAAGTTTGTTCTTGGGACAAATTCATCCTAACTACGGAACCCTTCGTTGTGCGTAGTCCGACACGCACTTGACCGGTTTTTTATGAATGTTCGACCATAACTCCGGCATATAAAAGGTGTAACTTAAATAATGCACCACCTCTTCAGGGGTCATTGTACTCATCATTATGTACAACTTTTATAGAGATGGGCCGACTATCCGACTAATCGGCCAAGCCGATCATTGCTTTCCGTTGTTATGTTAGATAAAACTTTATTTTATTTTAATTGATTTCTGGGCCTAAGTCCAATTAAGTAATTAAAGAAAGAGGGTCCTTTCTTATTTATAAACTGTTTGCTAAATAACTTCGTTTTTTTTTTTTTGTTAGATAGAAGTATTATTATTATTTTGATTTGATTTCTGGATCTAAAAAGGTTCGAAAGAGAAACTTCTTAACTTCCTATTTCGAAGTTGTAAACCAACTCATTGCAATTATTTGATAAAGAGTTTCTTCTTTTTTGTTAGAAGTTTTAATTAATTTTACTTTATTTAATTTCTGGATCTAAGTCCAATTAATTAATGGATCAAATGAAGGATTCCCCTATTCCTATCCTAATTTCCTATATTATTCTAGATTGCACTGATTACTGAAAACTGATTATTATAAACAATAAAAGTAAAGATTTCAATTTCATTTCAATCACCCTCTTCTAAATTTTTAAGCATATTAATACGAATAAAAAATGGGCCGATTAGTCGGCGGTAGAGATGTTATATTAGGGTCATTTTTAGGTAATCCTATTATTGAATATATTAGTTATCGTATATTATGATACCATACTTATTACTGGGTATTAGTCAAATATTAGTGAACTGATTCATTATTAGCTATTCTCGTGAATATGTTTACGTATTCCTATTACAGAAGTGAAACGGTGATTACATTATGGAGTCGCTGTGACTGGTGTGAACTTTGGTCACTATAAATATTATTATAAACTAATATCAATATTAGCTAATACTAAGACAATGCGACAGAAACAAGTGACCATTTCAGAAAAAACCTGTTTTCATTACTTGCTTACTTGGTAACCAACTCATGCAGCTTTCATAAGAAGACCGACGTGTATAACTATGTCTCTAAAATACACACTTTACGCATGCACAACGATAAGCAAGCAGCCAGGAACTATTCATACACTACAATATTCATCTCGCTCACTCGCCCGCCTCGGGTCGGTTAATGCGAGTCTAGCCATTTCGCTCACTCGCCAGGCGCCGAGATGTCGGCGAGTGAGTGAGAGTCGGCGTCCGTCCTTATTATTTGAATAATACCTGGTAACCTATTACTCTATATTCGCATATCCTAATATTAATATACATGGCTTTTATTATAATACCTGTACCTATTACGAATATATTAGTCACACCTCTAGTCAACGGTTTTAGCCGACTAGTCGCCGACTACATATATGGCCGACTAGGCGGCTTTCCCGACTAGTCAGCGACTAGTCGGTACATCACTAAACTTTTACTATAGAAGCAAAATTGAAATATCGATAAAAATCAGCTGTTGCCAACATAATATCGACCGTCCCTATTAACAATGTCGGATATACATTTTTACCAATATTCACTTTTTTACATAAATCGAATTACAATTTAAAAAAAAAAATCTTTACTGTCAAAACAAATTTTGATTTTAGGGCAATTCAAAGTTTGCCCTAATGATAAAAAAGAATCTTTATGATATTAACAATGTCAGTTCTGCGAAAAAGACCACTGTTCAGTAGGGACTAAACAGTAGTCTCCCTGCAGAACCGACATTATTAATAGGGACTGTCGATACGTTCGCAAAACTCGTCAAAATGCAGGGAATAGATTTTTTTTCGCAATATCAGGTATAATCCCATAGTAAAAGTTGTTCATAATGATGAGTACAATGACCCCTTAAGAGGTTGCTGGTGTTTTACAAATAACAATGTATATGAGATATGTATGTTGGGGTGGAAGCATAAGGAATTATTTACGAAAGCAGACAATTCAACCCTCGAAACCGATGCGACCCTCACAGGCTCGTACTGGATGTCATGCCAAGGCTAGCTAAATATAATAAAAGCTGTCTGTGTATGTGTTTAGAAATATTTAGTAAGATACCAAGTGACCTAAAAAAATCTAAATACCAGATTATTTAAAAGTAAACTGTATGATTGGCTGTCCACTAATAGATTTTATAGTGTTAAAGAGTTTTTTGACAAAAGAAATAACTGATCAAATTGTATGTACGAAAATTTGCACGCTTATAATGTTAAGCAAAAACATGTATGCACTATATTTAATTTTTTTATGCAAATAAATGATCTATCTATTTAATATGGTAACTAAGCAATCTAGGAGAACTCCTCAACAATTAACGTCCCTGCATCGGGAAAAGCAGTATTTTGTAAATGGTGATGAGCAGTTGACATTAGGCTATTGTAACTTAGATAAATTACAAACTGACCCATTAAAAAACAACTTCCAAAAAAATAAAACACTACAAAGCGAAAAATACTTTAATTTCGTAAGTCAGTGGCAAAAAACTAAGATACAGATCCAAAGACACCAACTTCCGAATTTAAATTTATTTTTCACTTTGTAGTGCTTCTTTTTTTGGAAATTGGGTGTTTTTTATTTTTGGAAAAAAGTTTTAATAAGATCTTTAATGCAGTGGGTTGTTAGATGATTAAGATGAGTTGCTAGAGTAAGTCATGCACAGAATTACATAAATTACATAATGATTACCTTCACAATAAAATATCCGCCCCACTCGTCTGAATGTTCATTGTGTTGTACTAACTCTTCAGGAGATAAATCTGCTAAGTGGCACATTTTAGACTGAAATAAAAGGAAAACAAATAAGATTAAAAAATGTAAATATTGCATTAAAATTTCTTATTGTTATCATTTATTTGTTTACCAGCCCATTTCAGCATTACATACTGCAACAACATTAACACACAAACGTTTTGCATAGTTGCATGATAAGATGTTATTGCCGTTTGGACGTTTGTTATATTCCTGATTTTTTTAGTGCATATACAAACTTATTTAAAATCTTGCACATACCACGTACGTACAGTATTCGTTTGCCAAAATGCCACTACCTATGTTGATCTTAAGGTACATACTAGTAAATATTCTCCTAACATAGATTGTTCATGCCTTTCAATTGCAAAGCCTACCCACGTTAAATATCATGGGGTTATGTATCCATCTAGCCAAGTAAACTGTTTCTCTGCCAACCAACTACTTTTAAACACATGACTGTACTCATGATAACAAACAAATTTTACTATTGGACCAAACCAGAAATCGCGAAAAAAAAAATCTGCTGCTCCCTACATTTTGATGAGTTATGCGAACATGGGACAGCTGATTTTTTTTCACAAATTCTGGTTTGGTCTCATAGTAAAAGTTGTTTGTTATCATGAGTACAATCATGAGTCACTAATTAACAGTCACCCTATCTGCTTGTACCTACTCCAAAGCTTTTATAATATAGTCAAAAATTTAATGGTTCCACACTGAAAATCATAACCATATTTTATTAGTTACAGAAAAAACTCACCTTCACCATTATAGGTAGAGATCCCAGAGACCTGTCCACAGTAACAGACTTCTCATCAATAGTCATTGTCATTCGGATCTTAAAGTCACCTTTATAAGTTGCAGCCCGTTGTCTACACTCCGTTGGTAGTACCATCTGATTTTTTACACCAACAGCCTCCATAGGGACCCTGGGCTTAGCGAATCCTGCCTCATCTATAGTTATTTTAACCCTTTCTCCACTCGGTAACTCAAATTCAGCGGGTACAAGGTCCGAAATGGCTGCTTGCAAGCCATCTTGCAACATATAGTTAAAGGAATCTATGTGAGGCGCTCCAAGACATTGCAAGTGCTAAAATCATAGAATAAGTTATTCTCAATCATCAGAATAAACTGTTTGAATAATAAAATAGCGTAAAATCAAGAAAAAAACAATTTCATAGGTTACAAACCGGATTTGCTATTTTAGGCGGTTTCCGATAGTCCGGGTGGCTTGTGTAAGCTAAAGAAGGATTTTTGGCGACTTTCTTTGAATTCATTTTGCTGCTTTAAATCACATTTAACATTTTATTGTAAAACAACAATTCATTATCCCAATTTCCCGAAATACACTGGTAAACACGTGCGTGTTTTGAAATGTCAACTAACTAAACTTCAAAATTGTTTGACAATTATTTCATAATTTTGGCACTGACTTATAAACCTATTTTGGCAGCAATGACAGTTTATAAAATGTTGCAGCTTCATTATTTCATTAATTTTAGTCTACGGTAGGGTAGTCCCCTCTGTAAGCATGCAGAATAAATAAAAGTACGAGTACTAACGCATAGAAGTTGCCCTCCTTTGATCTTGAGGAAAACCGCTTTTAAAATAGTCTACAAAATCTATTCCTCCCCACGCGCAAGCTAAATTGCACTTAATCGCTGCGCTTGAGAATTGTTATAACTTGTATCCTTTGTCGTCGTAACATAACTACGCCAACCTATGTATTCTGTACCTACGCCTCCTGACTGAGTACTAGGGCAGTCCGGAAAGAAAAATAAAATACGTTACACACCGTTTTATACGGCAGGTGACAGCTGTCGCGTAGCACTTGGTCGCAAGTATAGTTGCAAAACTTCCGAAAAATTCTGAATAATTCCGAAATACTTCTGGGAAAGTTTCTTTAAATCAGAATTATTCAAAATGAATTTAATTAAGATTTTTATTTTTTTTGCTCAAAAATCATTTTTGCATCGATCGTCGATCGCCGCCGCCGCTGCCCCTCTGTGCGCCGGCCGCTACCGCCGCGCCGGCCGCGCACGCCCGACTGACGACTGCCACGAGTCGTGCGTGCAGGCGATGGCGGTGTGGGGTGCGGTAAGAGGGGAGATGCTCCCCGGAGAAGTTTTCCCCCCCGCGAGAAACATTCGTACCCCGCAATCGAATGTTTCCGCCGAATATTTCGCCCGAATAATTCAATGGGAATAAACGTTGAAATATTCCCAAAGTTTCGGAATATTTCGGAATACTTCCGAAATATTCGACGGGAATGATTCGGAATTTTTCCCGCCAGCATCTATAGTCGCAAGGTATGTACGTAAGATTATTACCTTAAAGCTAATTATCTAGTGGCACGTGCCACGCGACAGCTGTCGCTGTCACCTGCCGCCAAGAATAATAATATAATAATATCCTGGGACATTTCACATACGGTCATCTAATCCCAAACTAAGCAGAGCTTGTACTATGGAAACCAGATAACTGATATACTACATATACTTTTTTTTTTGTAAATACATACTTATAGATAATTACACCCAGACTCAGGACAAACAGACATGTTCATGCACACAAATTCCTCGTCCAAAGTCCTCGGTGGGAATCGAACCCACGACCTGCGACATGATAGGCGGTATCTTAACCAACCACGCCAGCTGGCCTGTCAAAGTGTATCGTTATGATTCTCAACATTACTGCATTACACCAATGATAAAGTAGACAGAAAAATAAGACTGGCAGATAGTGAAAAAAATAACTTAAGCAGGCGAAAAATGTAGGTTGGTGCGATTGTTCAATCGCGGGTACAGTTGCCGACATTTATCTTGAGCTCTGGTCCTTAATCACTTCGTTCATCGACCTTACTCTTGAAACAAGTAAGACAATACGACGCGCACACAAACATCCATTACTCCGCCGAGAGCTCAAGTTAAATGCCGGCAACTATAATAAGTCGCAACTATAGATGCTGGCGGGAAAAATTCCGAATCATTCCCGTCGAATATTTCGGAAGTATTCCGAAATATTCCGAAACTTTGGGAATATTTCAACGTTTATTCCCATTGAATTATTCGGGCGAAATATTCGGCGGAAACATTCGATTGCGGGGTACGAATGTTTCTCGCGGGGGGGGAAAACTTCTCCGGGGAGCATCTCCCCTCTTACCGCACCCCACACAGCCATCGCCTGCACGCACGACTCGTGGCAGTCGCCAGTCGGGCGTGCGCGGCCGGCGCGGTGGCAGCGGCCGGCGCACAGAGGGGCAGCGGCGGCGGCGATCGACGATCGATGCAAAAATGATTTTTCAGCAAAAAAAATAAAAACCTTAATTAAATTCATTTTGAATAATTCTGATTTAAAGAAACTTTCCCAGAAGTATTCCGGAATTATTCAGAATTTTTCGGAAGTTTTGCAACTATAGTCGCAACCACGAATCGATATTCGTTATTAGAAAATATAATATCATAATAATAGATCTTCACCTATGAAATTGACGATTTTTGATACCGGCTAGTGTGAAGATCTAAGATCTTTCATTCTATTTAGAATTCCGAATTCAAATTAATTTTATAATATAAATAGCATGACAATAAAAACTGATCAGTTGGTCATTTGTTTTTTCTTTAATATCTATGTTTCTGTAACCATGGAAAAGCGAAATCACGCGCTATTTTCGAATAGGTACGAGTTCCGTCGTAGCATCAACGCAACACAGACAGCACACAATAATAACGACGTGTATGGACAAGGTACTGCAAGTGAACGCGCGGTGCGTTTTTGGTTTGATCGCTTCCGTTCTAGAAATTTTGATCTCAACAATGAGCCCCGAGGAAAAATTTCAAATCCAACGAGGCGATGAAAGCCAGAATTTATCGTTTCCCGTCCCGAGGATGTCTATTGCAGAGGCATCTACGAACTTTCATTAAAATGGCAAAAGTGCATCGACAATATTTCTTTTATTTATTATTTATTTATTTATAGTTAATTAAAACAGTACAACTTTAATTACAAAATAATATTATAGTTATATAGTATTATTTAATATTAAAAAAAAAATTGTTTGATTTTTTTCTACATAAATCGGCAATTTCATAGGTAAAGACCTAATGTAGTAAAAACCTATATGCATATAGTATATGTAATTTAAACAGTAAAGTGAAAATAGGAATAGTGTACTTATATTTAAAATCTAAGATTTATCATATCTAATTATGAAATGGAAGTATATAATTTACGTTTCACAATCGCTTGGATAACTTGGAGTTCTTCTGTTCATCATAAGATCCGCCGGCATCATAATCTTGGTCACTTCATCCGCCGATGAAGTGACCAAGATTATGTCTGGACTTTATAAGAGACTGTGACCTCTGAGTTTGTTTCGGCCTTTCTTCTCAGAGTAGTCAGATAGGAAACGCCGACCTCATCTAGTTTAAAAAAAATATTGACTTGTAAAAGTGTTTGTACAAACCTACTTACAGAAATAAAAATCATTTATCATTTATCATTTATCATTTACGATTTAATTTTGATGACTTATCAAATGGTGCACAAAATAAAAAAATAAACTAGAAACGACGCGTTCGCCCGGCAGCAGCGCGGGGCGGGGCGTCACGTAATCGCGCCGTACGTATCTCGCTGAGCGCGTATGAAGGCTGACTGGTAATTAGTGACCGATACTTAAACATATGATTGTACTCATGATGACAAACAACTTTTACTACGGGATAAAACTTGAAATCGCAAAAACAAAATCTGCTTCTTCCTACATTTTGACGAGTTATGCGAGCATGAATGTATGGGACAGTTGACTTTTTTTATCGCGAATTCAGGTTTGCTCCCATAGTAAAAGTTATTTGTTATCATGAGTACAATCATGTGTTTAAGTATCGGTCACTAATTACTAGTCACCCTACTATAGACCTTGACTGACTAACAACACAAGGTTATCGCGCGAGCTGTAGGTACTTATCTGAAGCGGAATGTACTACATACACAGTGCAAGAAGACTGCTTTGGCCCCTGATGCAACAAACTGGCACATGTTAGCAACACCGAATCATCTATCTATCTATCTATAGGGAAAGTTATAAAAAATGTAGTATGATGTTAACAGAATATTTATCGATACTCAATTACACAGACACTGAAAATCTACTAGAAATTTTGTCATAAGGATAACTTATTCCCTCGTAAGTATTTACTTTTGTATATTTTCGTAGGCTAGTTTTAGGTATTAATGCACCAATATGCTTCTTCTCATAGTTGTTAAAAGATTATTTTTATTTTTTAAATATCACTTTTACTTCAAATTTTAATGTCCCAATGTAATTGAAATGTAAAGCGATGGCCTGAAACACAGGTTTGAATAAACCTAGATCGGGTGGGTCGCTACCTAACATTCTAATTCCAAACTATCATTACTTGCACCTGTAACTAAACATATACTTAAGCATTAGTTTATTATTAGGCTACATAATATATTGTATTGGAAATTTACTAATAACTGACTAAATGTACACTTTTTGAAATATTTTTATTAAATAAATTATTGTTATATTATTATTATTATCTATGTATTTTTATGGTGCGATTTCGATTATACCACGTATTATGATCACGTAATCATGATGGATATCCCGTAGAAACAATAATTAATTTATGATTCTGTGAATCTTCTGCCAAATAAATGACTACCAGTGACGACAGCATAATAAATTATTTTGCAGTCATGAGTTTTTCTCATTAGCATTCTCTGTCTACGTTTTCAACGGTGTTTTCAACATGGATGGACCTAATATAATCAGAGGTAATACTACGAGTACCATACATGCTCTGTGAATATTACATAGTTTAGTCTGTGGAAACTGTTCAGTTGATGAGTTGAGCTTGAGTTGTGCAAAGTTATCTGTGATGCTTAAGGGTATTAGTGTTCTGTGCAAGTCTGTGGCAACGAATGCTCTACGGGCGGGAAATTACCACGTCGCGTCGTCTAAAATAATTAATTTCTACGAGATCGAAACGGCCTGTCCGCTCGGTCGGCAACCGTACGAACGATCGCGTGGTGCAATTCATCGCGAGTTTTCGTCTGCTGCAGTCTCACTGGTCTAGCCAGCATTTCTTTTATAAAGTGTTTTAACGTGGGTATAACTGATACCGAGGTAGAAAAAAGTAAGTAGTTTTAAATTTTTCGTTTTACTAAAATACTTCTGAAATGGTTGTGAAGGTGACGACCGTCCGTGAATTCTTCATTGACGGGCATCTACCTAATCACTAGTTTTCTTACTTAATTGCAGTACGTAATTATATTTCAGTTGACGTTTTGCTCTTTACATTGTGCGGGCACGTACTTACTTTGTTCCATTTAACATGTACCCTTGAATGAAATCGCATACCATTTTTATAAACTTATGTAAAGCACCATTACGCACGATAAGTAGTTGCAATGAATGTTAGCTGGCATTTCAAGCCGTTTGGTAAAATGCTGACCAATACGTCATTGCAGTCTAGGCATTTATTTTGCTGTATCTGAATTTCTTCATACAATGATGATAGTATAATGAGGGGCTCGTGGCTAAATGATAACAGCCGCACGTGTCGATCAGAGGTGTAAGCTAAGCTTGCCGCGGTCGGTTCGTGGATGGGTGACCGTCCATTACTCAGCGAGACCCTCTGTGCCTCAGAAAGCACGTTAAGCCTTTGGTCCCAGCTGTCATTCGCATATCTTTGGCAGTCATTAGGGGTAGTCAGAAGTCTGCAAGCCCAAAAGTCTGACAACCAGTCTTACCAATGGGTATTGTGTTACCCAGTAACTGGGTTTGTTGAGTTTAGATAGGTAGTCGCTCCATACTGGTATTCAGCTGCATCCGGTTAGACAGGAAGCCGATCCCAACATATTTTGGGGAAGGCTGGGCGGATTGAATGATGATAGTATTAAAATATGTGTATGAATCAGAATTTATTAATCTGATTGCACAAATAAATAACTTAAGTACCTACCTACCTATATGTATATAACAATGGTATGATAACATGATTTCGGAATTATCACTAACTAGCCGACCCTACGAACCTTGTTCTGTTAAAATTTCAATAATTCATACAAAATTCTCATAGAACACTTCCAGTTTCCCGAATTTTCTGATTTTTCCGTCAATATTTCAAACATTTTCTTTCATACAAACCTTGTCCTAACAATTACAAATAACAAAAAAAGAATGAGCCAAATAGGTGCAACTATTCGGTGCATACATACATTCGGCAATTTTTCTTTTTTTTTCTTTTTTTATTTGTGCTGGGTTTGCTCTTGACTCTAGTCTAGGTCAGAGGTGACAAAGTCGACGGTGGAGTGAGCTTACCCAGAAAATCCTGTTCACTCTCATGAAGAGATTAGGGTTGTATGCGTTCGGAAACACAGACGCAGGTAGTGAGTTCCACTCCTTTGCTGTGCGCATTATAAAAGACATTTGGAAGCGCTTATTGCGAATTGGTGGAATAGCAACCAGGTAGGGATGGTAACTGGCAGTGCGTCTAGATGTCCGATGGTAGAAGATTTATATAGATTTAAATGCAGTTATTTCTGTCAAATCATTCTGTTATCAAACCAAGTGAAGTGTCAGTTTTAGTTGGGCACTGAGGGTGCCATTCCTGTATTCCAAACAAACTCGACAAAGCAAGTTTTTAGCTTGGTTACTAATTAATTGAGTAAAAGAAATAGACATAGCTAAAAAAAAATACATATTGATGTTAAAAAATAATAATAATAATACTTGTCCATAGATATATATTAATTACTGCGGTTACTTGGCTCAAGTTACCGTTTTTAAATATTTAACTTGTGGAATACCCAAATTCTCCATCCAAATTTACAAGACTCTCATGTTTCTTTTTGTTTTTTTAAATTAGAATTTCATTCATTTCATTAGGTAGGTACTTATAATTAATTATTATCTTTAAAATTGTCATTATACATTGCTTAATATAATACACCACTATCTCTGACTGATGGGTTCCGGACACAAAATCTTTTTGTGAGTCAGTTCAGTTACCGACCCATGTATTGTAGGTACAGGTTGTCTTTAAAGCCCATCACAGACGTAGCTATAATGTATATTAATAAAAATCATAGCTAGGCATATTACTAACTATATTTTCAATACTATCTTTGAGTGAGCGCACACGCAGCTATAATGACGTCACCAATCTATACTGTAATTTATATGATTGCATATTATGCCACGCCAACCACAATTAAATGAAGGCAAGGTGTGTGGTAGCTTGTAATATTATATACAGGGTGTCCAGTAAGGAACTGATAACCTTGAAATATGTAGCATATAATAGACCCTATGGTTGTTTTTAAAACAATACAAATATATATACATATATATATACATATATATATACATATATATATACATATATATTTAAATATACTGAGTTATTGGTAAAACACCAACAACCTCTTAAGAGGTCATTGTACTCATCATTATGAACAACTTTTAACTATGGGACCAAACCTGAAATCGCGAAAAAAAAATCAGCTGTTCCCGTGCTGAGACCAAATAAAAAAGTAAAGACGGAACTCTGCGAACAGAGAAGTGAGGCCAGTTTTCTAAACATGTGGTGCGTGGGCCGGTGTTGCCATGATAATTCAAATTACCCCAAAATAACGTCACTAATTGATAACGTTAAAAAATATCGTTACTTCTTAATAACGTTATAACATGATATAAAAAGTGTCCTGGGCATAAGTAACGACGCTGTCTCAAACTTTTGATCATTCTCGATTGATCTTTCGAAAATTTTATTATAATAATAATTGATAGTGTAAAATTTTATAATAGTAATAATTGTAGCTGGATATCAGATTTCCTTAGTGAACGGTCGATCAGAGTAGTCGTTGATGGCTGCTCCTCTGACCTTATGGCTATTGATGCCGGAGTTCCTCAGGGGTCTGTTTTCTCTGCAACTCTTTTCCTGCTGCATATTAGTGATGGGTCGTTGACAGTTTTTCTGTTAACGAAACGTCAACGCTGATTTACGTTCGTCAACTAGTCGATCAACTAGTTAAATTCGTCAACGAGTTAACGTGCACTAATGTTAACTTACGAAGTAAACCGTTCATTCAATGAACGGTTTTTTTCAACGCTGCGACGTACAACGAGTTGAACGAGTTTGAGCTATATTACTGACCTGATATAATTCGAATTTTGAAAAATTTTGATTCAATATATCGTACCTCCGCTCAAATAGTGTCGTAAGTCAAAAAACCTAACTTCCGAGAAAAAGGTGTTCGAAATTTGAAGTTTTCTGAAACGAATGGTACAATAAAAAAAATTGGAAACTGCGATTGTAAACGTAAACAAACATACCAGTATGAACCGGTTTCTCTTGCGCAGCACGAGCGGCGCGACCCAGTCCACCAATATTGTCATACTTTTTCAAAAATTATCTCTTGTTTGCGTAACTTACTCGTAGAATTCAAATTCTATGACATGACCGTCGCCGTCGTTTGCAATCTATGGTAATTTTCCACGTAAGTTTTATGAATTTGCTTAGTTCGTTGCGTTTGCGTTCTCGAATTTAATCGATTAATAAACGAGTCAAATTCATAAACGTCGTTGACGAATTCAACTAGTTGATTCATAAACAGTTAACGTTAATAAGTTGACATGAGATCAACTAGTTCGTTGATTCAACGCCCATCGCTACTGCATATCAATGACCTGCCTCAGCTTTTATTGTTGGGTACGCAGATGACAGTACAGTTTCAGAGAGTTACTTGTCCGGCGCAAAAATCAGCGGGGCCGAAGTTCGTTCTTTGAGAGAGGCCATGGTAGAGCGGACAGATTTTACCTTAAGCCTCGTCTCCCAGTGGGGTGATGATAATCTGGTCTTTTTGAACGCCACCAAAACAGGCGTGTCTTTTTACCGCTAAAAGGAGTCGTTTCGCTCAAACTCCTACTTTTCGGGGTACATCTGTTCCTGTAACTGATCGGCTTGAGCTCCTAGGCATGGAGTTGACATCTGGTCTCAACATTGGCTCACAACAATACAATACAAACGCCTTTACAGTATTAATTAATACAATGTTATTAATATGGATATAATTGAAACACGTTAAAAATAATCGACTTCGATGGGAGTGTCCTTGGAGTTTCTTGACCGTTCTTCTCCATGAGTTCTACGTTTTGGAATGGGCAACTAGCTTCAACTTTCTGACTAACTGACCGTCTCTTTGACAAATCAAAAGTGCCTGTAATGGGTTTAATTGAAATAAATGCTTTGAGTTTAAATTTGGGAACCAATAAAACTTTAGTCCATTTTTTTAATTTGCTATTAAATTATTGAACCGATTTTGATAACATGAATATGGGATGAAGCCACCTTTGAGATACATAATATGTCACCGTAGAATTGTGAAATCCTTTAGAAATCTATCTCGTTAGATTATAATTCGTCAAACAATTGTAAAATGCACCAAATATGGCCAAATTCGCTTCATTTGGTCGCAAGAGATCAAACACAACCTAACTGATCCCATTTGGGATCGGTTAGGTTGTGTTTGCCTTACCTAACGGACCTACGCACCTACGAGTTTACAATTTTTCGACAGATTATAATCTCGCTAGATAGATTATAATCTAACGGGTTTCACAATTTTATGGTGGCATATATGACCTATTTAAACAAAAAAATAATCATAAAAATCGGTTCCGTAGTCATAAACATTAAAAAAAAACATTCGAAATGAGTATCCTCCTCATTTTGTGAAGTCAGTTAAAATAAACTGATAACCATCTTATAAGAAACGAGTAACGTTACGTGGCGTGTCACATTATTACCCCATAATAGGGTTAACAACAACACTTTACACTGGCATCACTTGTGTTAGCAATAACCTCAAAATTTTATTTTGAATTATTGAAAATTATTGGTTTGCAAATTATTTACGTGTGATATGTGATTCCATCCTGCTTTTTATCTTTTGCGGAGTGATTCGTACACCCTTTCACAACATAATTCGGCATTTTCACAAACTCCCACGAGCCGCGATAGCTATACTGACAAGGCAAGACGTAATTACGTTGTTCGAGTGTGCGTGTAATTGTGTATGTACACGGCGAGACGTAATATTACGACCTCACTTTGCTGTTCGCAGAGTTCCGTCTTTGCTTTTTTATGTGGTCTGAGTTCCCGTGGGATAATTTTCGACAACCACGCGGGCGAATCTGCGGGCAAAAGCTATGTAGTATTAACATATTTGTAGTTTCCGTCTGTAAGTATATTAGGAATTCTGCATAACAGTGACAGTGATAACCCTGTGAAGTACCTACTAAAACAAAGATGAATGGACTGTGTGAAAGATGATATGGCCAGATAGGGAGTGACTACCGAGATGACGATTAATAGAGAAGTATGGGAGAAAAAGACATGTTGCGCCAACCCCAAATAAATTAGGGCAAGGACAGGAGAATGATGATTCTTTAAATATACATAGGTATGTAATGTATTGTATGTGTAATTTTATTATCAAATATGCAGGATATCATGTCACGTCCTGCATAATATATATTTTAATAGTTACAGTGGGTGGGTGGGTACCTCACCATATGGTCAGCAACACTACCCGAAGCGTGCCAAACCGAACCCTGTTATTAAGCCTACGCTGTCCGTCCGTCTGTCAGTGGGCTGTATCTCATGAACCCTAAGCCCACGTTGGCACGGATGTATAAATATCGCGGCGGGTTTCTATTGCCCACAGGATTGGTACAGAACCCTTCGAGGGCGAGTGCGACTTGCACTTGGCCAGTGCTACTTTTTTTCTAAGTACCTCGCTAAAGAGTTTCTTTTAGTTCCGGACTGTATTTTTATATACTAAGGGCCGGTTTTTTGATCCGTAGTTAACTGAACCAATGGTTAAACATAGTAACTAATGGTTGAATTTTGGCTAAACATGAATGTATTCATGTTAGCTCATTCATATTAAAAAATAGTAACTAATGGCATAACTCATTCATGTTTAGCCTTTCACACTTAGCCAAAATTTAACCATTAGTTACTATGTTTATTGGTTGAGTTAACTACGGATAAAAAAACTGACCCGTACCTAATTTCCTTAATTTTTCTTTTCAGAATGGCGTCCATATTTTCCAAAAACGGTATTCTAACAGGTCGTATAGACCATTACTGCCTGATATGCGCGGAGCAGTTTACGAACGAAGAGGAGACTCTAGCGCATATCGTTGATACCCAGCATAAGGAGAACTTGAAGACTTGTGGTTATTTTGAAAAATATAAAGAAGATTTTATTAGAAAGGTATTTATTATGAACAAACCATGTGCACGATGGAGCTTTCATGAACTTCATACAAACGTAAGAATTTTGAAATTCCCCTAAATCTAAATATTGGGGGATGAAAGCCTTATTTTAATTTAGGGGTTGAATTTTCAAAAATCTTCCGTTTAATAGTGTTCAATGTGTGTGTTTTTAATGATTTATCAGAAAGGCGTGTTCAAATTTAATGGTGTTGTATAACTGGTACAATGGGACCAACATCTTAGTCGAAAAAGATTATCAGCTGTCCCATACCAAAATTCAATACCTACTCGACTCAAATGTATGGGACGGCTGATTATTTTTTCTCGATTATGATGTCAGTCACATAAAGTTGTTCAGTTTGATGGTCTGTACCACACTCTTTAATATGACACTTTTCTGATACACGCTATATAAGGAAGTCTTATGCAATATTTCATGCTTCTAGAGTCAGCGGTTTAAGCAGATCTTGAGATTTTTTAACCGACTTCCAAAAGGAGGAGGTTATCAATTCGGATGATTTTCTTTTTTTTATGTGTATTCGGGCATGACTCCGTCATATATACAGGGTGTCCCGAAACTCAATGATAACCTGGTACCGGGCGAGAGGCCAAGGCATACCAGTTATGAAAAAAATAAGAAAAAATATCCATGTCACTTAGTCAAGCGATAATAGACATTTTTCGAAAAAGTTGAAAATGTGACACTCTTGGTCGCATTTTCAAGTACAGTGATCACAATTTCACAATTTTACAGTGATTTTGTTAATAATGTAATCCCAAATAACAGTGCTATCAATCGTAACCAGAAATCAAAGTAATAAATATTGTTAACTAAGTAAAATAAATTAAGTTTTGACGAGTTATAGTTTACAAAATTATTGTCAGTTAACTTTGACACTCCATGTTGGTAAAAAATTGTACCACACTACCCTTGGCAAGTTATTTCAAAAGATGGTTCACTTAGTCTAGATTTCAAAATGGTACAATACTTGCCACTTTTATTGCCAATGAAAGTACTACTTCCTATTTTTTGCGAAGGGATCCCTCATTTAAAAAAGTTCCCTGGTACTCTTTTGTTTAAAAAACTCGGCGTCTCCATAGTTTGTAATCAACAAAAGTGAGAAAATGAGATGGATAGTAGTTATACTGCCTGTCAGAGCGAGACAGATCGTCATTCGACTTTTAGGTTGAGTGAGACGGATAGTGACGCCGATGTTTGACGAGTCGTTCATAATCAAATAAAAATAATAACATTTAGTACGCATCGTTTCTCCGTTTAGTGCGCATCTCTCGTAATCGTTTAACTTTCGTACTATCGACTTTGGCTTGTTACCCTGGACTTGATACTCCATCCGTACTTGACGACTCTGGCTTTGTTTTCTGGACTTTGCAACCTGTGCAAACTGTGTGTGAACAACATGCCGTATTTGTACATACCGCAAGAATATGCAAATATGCATCGTATCTATGGTGAGTGCCGTTGTAATGCCTCTGCCGCAGCTAGATTGTACCGTGAGAGGTACCCGAATGTGGAGCGGTAACCAGATTATCATGTCTTCCAAAAAGGTCGATTGTGCAGTGCTCGTACGTCTGGTGGAGACTACGGCGACGTCGTTTTAAATGAAGTTGAAAATGACCTAAGTACCTAAGAGTATCGCTCATCGAATTTTAAAACGATACGAATTACATCCGTATCATGTGCAACGTGTGCAGAGTTTGTTACCACGAGATCACGCCCACAGAATTGCTTTCTGCAGAACCATGTTGGCGAAAATTCGTGAAGATCCGGATTTTCTAAATAAAATTTTGTGGACTGACGAATCGAGGTTCAAAAGAGATGGTTATTTAAACTTACACAACCTACATGGTTGGCACATGGAAAACCCGCATTTGATGCGTGAGGACCGATCCCAGTACCAATTTAAAGTCAACATGTGGACAGGAATTTTAAATGGTCAAATAATTGGACCATTTGAGCTGACTGAAAATTTAAATGGCGTCACCTACTTGCATTTTCTCCAAAATGATTTGCCGACATTGTTAGAAGATGTACCACTCAACATCTACAGAGAAATGTGGTATCAACAAGATGGCTGCCCAGCTCATTATGCCCGGCCGAGAATATTTAAACGAAGAATATCCCGACAGATGGATCAGACGTCATGGATCAATTTTATGGCCCCCTCGTTCCCCAGACCTGAATCCAGTAGATTTTTTTTACTGGGGATGCATAAAAGAAAAAGTCTACTCAAAACCAGTACAAAATCTATTAGAATTGCGCCAAAAAATTGATGCAGCATCAGAAGAAATAAATACGAGTAGATTTGCACGACTGGTGAAGAGGTCATTTCTGAGGCAATACAGAGCTTGTATTCGTGCAGGAGGGAAACAATTTGAGCATCTACTCTAGTTTTAAGAGGATATTAAAGTGTTACAAAAATTTATTGTTTTGTTTTGATTAAGTTTTCCACGAGGCCCCTTCGCAAAAAATACGAAATAGCACTTTTATTGGCAAGAAATGTGGCAAGTGTTGTACCATTTTGAAATCTAGACTAAATGGGCCATCTTTTGAAATAACATGCCAAGGGTATTGTGGTACAATTTTTTTCAACAAGGAGTGTCAAAGTTAACTAACAATAATTTTGTAAACCTTAACTCGTCAAAACTTAATTTATTTTACTTAGTTAACAATGTTTATTACTGTTATTTGTGGTTGCGATTAATAGCACTGTTATTCGAGATTACATTATTAAAAAAATCACTGTAAAATTTTGAAAATTGTGTTCACAGTACTTAAAAATGCGACAAAGGGTGTCAAATTTTCAACTTTTTCGAAAAGTCTATTATCGCTTGACTAAGTGACATGGATTTTTTTTCTTATTTTTTTCATAACTGGTATACCTTGGCCTCTTACCCGGTACCAGGTTATCGTTGAGTTTCGGGACACCCCCTGTATATAGACGGATTTGCAAAATTATTTTTTGTTTGAAAGGGTATGCTCTCGAGGCAGACCCTTTGCCACCAAGTCAGAATCTGATGAGGGGAAATCGGGAGGGAACCCTTCAATTTTATTGGCACATCCTGTAGTGATTTGGGTATTTTTATAGTAGCTCGTGCATTCGCTCTCGGAAAGCACCATTTGGTGAAGTGGAACTGATGATGAAGACCACAGATGGCCATCGGAACTACTCAATTTTACCTAAGTATTTCACGGGTTGCGATTCGATTACTTTAATATGGTTGCTAAGCAATTTATGCTCGTCACAATGCATGTGGTGGTGGTGAGTTCACCATCAGCTCCAGTTCTTCTGGTTCTTACTATGAGAACTCCTCAACAATTAACTTCCCAGCGTCGGGGAAAGCAATACTTTGTACAAAGGTGATAAGCAGTTGACATAAGGTTAATGTAACTTAAATAAATTACAGACTGACCCTCGAAAAAGTGAAAAATTAAAATGTTTAAAAAAAAAAACCAACCAACTTCCAAAAAAAAAACTACAAAACGAACTCGGTGGCAAAAAAACTAAAATACTTATCCATAGACACCGACTTCCGAAATTAAAGTTATTTTTCACTTTGTAGTTTTTTTTTTTTGGAAGTTGATTGTGTTTTTTTTTATAAAAAGCATTTTTAACAGACTTCATAAAATGTAGAAGATAAATGCTATTATGTTCTTCGAAATTTCCGTCGTAGACGTAGTTTGCGCGGTGGTCCCGCTTTTTATTGACTTTGTTTGAGTAGTTTTTGAGTTAGTTACGATAATTTAAATCCACTTTGTGTATCTTGATGTTGTTATATGTAATACTTCCTGTTACTGTTGTTTACATAGCAAGTGGTGGTACGAATTAGTGTGGGGTAGTTACAATAACTAAAAAGAAAAAAAAGAAAAATTAAGTAAGCTCATTTCGAGAGCGCGTCGTTTGTTTTCGTGAAAACGTTTGGGCCCAGCTGTTTTCTTACAGCTTTTGACACTGCTGTAGTTTATTTGCTTTATTGTATTTGCTTGGCACTACATTTGTGAAGCTCATTGCATTCGAAAAGATGCAAGCTTTCTTCGATTGGGATGTTTTTCATGTCTGAGCAGATTTACGGCTGATACGTGCCGACATCTGAAATTATTTTAGTATCGTCAACTTCATGTAATTTTTACCCTATGTTGGCCAATATTTATGTTACCTACTTCTCTTTAGGTCCTGATAATGCTTTGACAATTCTTGACAACGACACCAGATCCATCGCTCTAGCTTAACAGTTTTTGCGCTATACAAATTGGAATTTCGACATATACCTAGTGAAAAATAGAATCGCGCGCAGGCGCGTGCTCTCGCGCTGTGATGATATAGGCTAATTAAATCCAACCTTAAAATTCTTACAAATATGACCATACATATCTTTTGAATGCTCAACAATTACCTAGGTATTCTATCTTTAAAAGCCTCGTAGTTATTAACGGTTGAATTCTCACAAGATTTTCTCGCGTCTGAAATATTGAACTTACCACCAGTATTTACACCGAGCGAAAAGACGTGTAGGGGCGCTGACGCATTCGTTTTATATTCCTCACACGCGTAGCGCCCGGCGAGTTCAGGTCGCCTGAAACCGCTTTCAGCTATACACGCGCTATAATATAACTTTGTAATATTGACATCGAGTAAAGATTATACAACGTACAACAATTCATTTATTTCTCTCCGCACACACTACCCTGGATCACACACTAAATTGGTGACCCCGACGTGATTCTAAAGTGTGTGCGTTGATCGAGAACGGGCAACTCATCCTAACATCCACGCGGTATAGTGTGAAAATCCACAGTGATTATTGAGAAAAAGTCACAAAGTCAAGCCTGAAGATGGAAGAAAAAGCGACCGCTGAAGAATACGTTCTCTCACCCGTGTCCGTGACCGACAAAATAGAAAATTTTTGGACCAAGTCACCAGAATTATGGTTCGCCAAGGCGGAAACAATTATAAACGCGCAGAAGATGTCCGACGACTCCAAGTACCGAATATTAGTCTCGAAGCTCGACCAGGAAGTCACAGAACAAGTAGCATCAATTATATTCGAACCACCCAAAGAAAAAAAATACGAGACCTTGAAGGCAAAGTTACTCTCAGTTTACAGACAGTCGGATGAATGTCAAATCAAAAAGCTCGTTTGCGGAATGGAGCTGGGAGACCAGCAGCCATCACACCTTCTTCGCAAAATGAGGGAGCTAGCCAGAGGAAGGGTGACAGACGAAACACTCAGGGTGATGTGGAAGAACCAACTACCACCGTCTATACGCAGCGTTTTGGCAGTATCCGACGAGGCAAACTTAGAAAAATTAGCGTCGATCGCAGACAATGTAGCAGAAAACGCAATCCCGGTCCACAGTGTCGCTAGTGTAAAAGAAGCGTCAAGCCCATCAAAAAAGGATGACGCAGTGATAGCCGAAATAAGACAACTTGGTGACAGATTGCGCAGGCTCGAGAGCACACCCAGAGGTCGTTCGCGAAACTTTAGATCTAGAAGAAACAGATCCAGGTCGGGATCGAACTCCAGGTCTACCAAGGCGATGACAAGTGATGACCCCAACTGGTTGTGCCGGTACCACCACGATTCCGTAACAAGGCGACGAGGTGTGAACATCCGTGCAATTGGAAGAAGTCGAAGCCAGCGGAAAACTAGGGTCGGTGCAGTCAGCGACGGGTGGCTGCGACCGCGCGCACGGAAATCACCGTCTAAGCGTCCGGGACGAGAACTCAGGTTTGAACTTTTTAGTAGATAGTGGTGCAAATGTGTCAGTTCTACCTCGCAGAGTGGTTTTCAAGAAAAATAACGCACAAAGTGCTGGTTATAAGTTATATGCTGCGAACGGTACCGAAATAACTACGTACGGTACACATGTGTTAGAACTAGACTTAAATCTTAGACGAACGTTCCGTTGGTTATTTACGATAGCGGACGTACAGCAACCAATATTAGGTGCTGATTTCTTAGCTAAATATAATTTCTTAATTGACTTGAACGGACGAAGGCTAGTCGACCAGGTAACAAATTTAGGCGCGAGAGGAAACCTCTCCGACTCGACTGAGCCCACGGTTAAAACCATTGTTGATGATTGCCCCTATCATGACTTATTATGTAAGTTCCCAGAGGTAACTAAACCAGTTTCATATAAAGAGACACCTAGACATAGCGTTCGTCATTTTATAGAAACAACAGGTACCCCAGTGCACGCACGAGCGAGACAGCTACCACCGGACAGGTACGTAAAAGCTAAAAATGAATTTAGGGTCATGCAAGAGCTGGGGATCTGCAGGCCGAGCCACAGCGCTTGGGCAAGTCCTCTGCACGTGGTACCCAAGAAAGACGGTAATATTAGGCCATGCGGAGACTACAGACGTTTAAATGCGATCACCAAACCGGATCGCTACCCTGTACCTCGTCTTCATGATTTTACATATATGTTGGCTAATAAGAAAATATTCTCAAAGTTAGATATTAACCGAGCATACAATTGTATACCTGTCGCGGAAAATGACATTGAAAAAACTGCTGTCATAACACCTTTTGGATTATTTGAATTTATGCGCATGCCTTTCGGATTACGTAATGCAGCACAAACGTTTCAGCGTTTCATGCATCACACGGTATTGCAAGGTTTGGATTTCCTATTCAACTATGTAGATGACGTCATCATAGCATCAGATAACGAAGTAGAGCACAAACAACACTTAGAAAAAGTTTTCGAAAGATTTAATGAATACGGCATAACTATAAATTTTTCCAAATGTAGCTTCGGTAAACAAAAATTAGAATTTTTAGGACATGAAGTGTCAACAGAGGGAATTAGACCTCTAGAAGATAAGGTAAAAGCCATTGTAGACTTTCCAAAACCGGAAACAGTTGAGGAACTTAGAAGATTTCTAGGAATGTTAAATTTTTATAGGGCAAGTATACCTCAATCGGCTAATCACCAAACAGAATTAAATAAATACCTAGGAAATACAAAACGCAAAGATAAAACTAAAATTAACTGGACACCAGTAGCTGAAAACAACTTCGAGCAATGTAAGAAAGACCTAAAGAACGCGGTAGTGTTATCATATCCAACGTCAAATACTCCGTTAGCGTTAATGACCGATGCGTCAGACACATGCGTGGGCGCAGTATTACAGCAAAAGGTAAACAACAAGTGGAAACCATTAGGGTATTTTTCTAAAAAATTAACACAGGCCCAAATGAAATATAGTACATATGACAGGGAATTATTAGGAATATATTCAGCCATAATTCATTTCCGCAACATGGTTGAAGGTCAACAGTTAATTATTTATACAGATCATAAGCCTTTATCATTTGCATTTAGTAAAATAGGTACAGATAGAGAAACTTCTCGGAGAACTAGACAGATCATGTTCATTAGCGAATTCAGCACGGACATAAGACATATTAGTGGGAACGATAATTTAGTTGCGGATACATTATCCAGAGTAGCAACAATATCGTGCCCCACAACGATCGATTTCGCAGAACTTGCAGCCGCACAGGAAACGGACGCCG
The DNA here is from genome assembly GCA_948252095.1 of Dicycla oo. NCBI lineage: Eukaryota > Metazoa > Arthropoda > Insecta > Lepidoptera > Noctuidae > Dicycla > Dicycla oo. Next base: position 4,318,998 of record OX411732.1, on the reverse strand, counting down.
AGCTAGCAAAATTGCAAAGCGAATCGAATAGCAGTAGCAACATAGTGTTGAAACGTGTAACTATACAATACAGAGAAATACATTGTTTGTGAAGTTTCAACCGACTCAGCACGCCCATACTTGACCGGAAAGTTTCGACGTTTAGCCTTCGACTCAATACATAATATGAGCCATCCAAGCATTAGAGCAAGTAGAAAATTAGTTAGTGATAGGTATTTTTGGCCAAATATGAACAAAGACGTTGGAAAATGGGCCAAGACTTGCATCAGATGTCAAAAAGCGAAAGTTCAAAAGCATACCAATGCAGATTTAAGTACCTTTGAAAATTGTAAGCGTTTTGAACATATTCACATAGACATAGTAGGACCTTTACCAACTACACCAGAGGGATTTAAATATTGTTTGACGATAATAGACAGGTTTACGCGTTGGCCAGAAGCATTTCCATTAAAAGAAATAACTGCAGAAATAGTAGCCAAAACTTTATATGAAGGTTGGATTAGTCGTTACGGGTGCCCGGTTAAACTCACAAGTGATCAGGGAAGACAGTTCGAAAGTAATCTATTTGGAGAATTAATGTCAATAATGGGAATACAGAAAACCCGTACCACTCCATATCATCCTCAATGCAACGGAATGATAGAAAGATGGCATAAGTCATTTAAAACGGCACTAAAAGCACGTTTAGACAATAAAAGCTGGATAGATGAACTAGCAACAGTAATGTTAGGATTACGCACGACAATTAGGTCCGACACAGGCGTAACCGCAGCACAAATGCTATACGGCAGTAATATTAGGCTACCAGGTGACTTTTATGACCATAGCAATGTACAGTTACATGATGACAACAATTTTGTTAAAAAAATAAAGGACGTAATAGATGGATTGAGACCATCCTCTAGAGTAAACAAGTCACCTCGCAAGATTTTTGTACACAAGGATTTACTCACCAGTGATCATGTATTCGTTAGAAATGACGCGGTACGGAAACCATTACAATCTCCATACGATGGACCATATCGCGTCATAAGTAGAAATGAAAAAGTGTACCGCGTACAGTTACCTGACAGACAAGCAAACATATCTATAGATCGCTTAAAACCAGCATACTTATTAATAGACAATGAATCGCCATCAGAAGAAGTAAATAAAAACACATTAAAAAAAAGGATAATATAAAAAACAAACAGGTACACAATAAAAAACAGAAAAAAGTAACGTTTCAAACAAGCAAACCCAGTAACAAAACATATACAACGAGAACTGGACGAATAAGCAAAAGACCATCAAAATATAGAAATTAGCATGTTTATAATGTAGGTCAATTAATTGAATAAAAGTACTACGTATCGGAATTGAAACTTAGTAAGAATTCAAACAGTCGCGAAATTACATCAAGTACACCAAGTTAATTAAAAAATTGGTACCAATCAGACAAAAGAAAAAGTTATCGTTAACGAAAACCTATCAAACGTCGCACAAGTGGACAACAAGTTAAATATCATTGGCTGCGTCATGATAGCTATCATAATACTACTTACCATATTGTTAATCTACGCAGGAAAACGAAGGTTTATCAAAGGCATTCGGAAGTGGTTGAAGAAGGAAATAGTGGCGAGTGTGATAGCCACACCGAGCATAAGGGTAGAAACGGTGCAAAAACCGCAAGAATCGCCTAACCCCAAAGTCATTTTTTAAGATAACCTGCTCAATAGCCATCGTCCATTCAAGTCAAATTACATGAAGTGAGGTCCCAAATTCCAAGTGACGTTTAACGGTGCACGTGCTAGAATGTGTAAATGTTGTGAATTATTGTTATGTGTGTGTATTAGTAATTGGCGTCACCATGACGAATGCTGTGGACTCCGCAGGGGTGCTAATTTTTTTTATGGCAGAGCATGTCGTCATGGTGACTACCCTTAACGTTGTAACTTTATATAGTTAAGTACATAAAATGTCAAGACGGCACCTGTAAAAGCAGGTGGCCGCACTAGTTTAAGAATAGGTAGTAATACTACTTAATATAAAATGTTAGATATAAGATGTATTTCTCCAAATGACTTTGTATTTCATTACCAAGTAGTTTTCATTTAAAAAAAAATAAAAATGCATTTTAAGAATTTGTAATAATAGCAACTATATTTTTAATAATTAATCAATTGTTCATACAAATAAATTGTACACTGCTTATACCATTGCAATAACAGCGTAAAGATATGTAAACTTAGAAATGTAAGTCATAACATGTATAAGGCGTCAATATCAGGTGACGCAATCACGCCAGACATCCGGTTACAACATTGTTATTCAAACTGAATGCTGATTGTAACTTACAAGTAATACTTTTAGACAGAGATATTGTAATTAGTAATACTTTTTAGAATAACAGATTTTATTGTAAAAAACCTACAGTTTTTTTTTTTAAAAAAGGGGAGGAATAGTGTAGGGGCGCTGACGCATTAGTTTTATATTCCTCACACGCGTAGCGCCCGGCGAGTTCAGTTCGCCTGAAACCGCTTTCAGCTATACACGCGCTATAATATAACTTTGTAATATTGACATCGAGTAAAGATTATACAACGTACAACAATTCATTTATTTCTCTCCGCACACACTACCCTGGATCACAGACGTTTTCACGTCAAAAAAAAAAAAAATACAACCGACTTCAACGAAAACACTACGAAGTAAATAAAAAATGCAATTTTGGAAGTCGGTGGCAAAAAACTACATGGCTGACGAGAGGGCCTTAGCACGAAGAAGAAAAAAAACGATTATTCCTTAAATGCAATCATTCATACTCATTTGTTTTCTTTACAGGCTAAAGGTTTATACTTCTGCGAGCCATGCAGTCTGACATTCCCGACCGCCACGAAGGTCGAATTACACATAGATGAACCAACACATATTATAGAAAAAAACAAAACTTCTCCATGGCTCACACGTGTGGAGAATGATATCATAGCTTTTAACCAGTTCATCATATCTGATGATGCATGGAACGGCTGCATTGAAGACACTTGTGTCCTATGTAATACCGAGTTCGATGACAGTGCTTCTCATAAGGTCATCAGGAGCCATGTCCTCAATTTAATCAACAGTGAAGTGATTTTCGACAACGTTGAGAATACGGTTTATAGAACGGTAAGATAAAAAAATCTTTTTTTTATTTGTATTTTGTTTTTGCTTTCCAAAGGAGGGTTAGGATTTTAATAGGCTAATGGTAAAAAGGAACCCTTATGGTGCAACTCAGTCTGATTGTCTGTCCGTCTGTCACAGGTGCATATCTCGAGAACTACCTATCAACTAGAATTTTATTTTTTCTTCATAGAATTGGTGTATTTGTTTACAATTGTATGTTATCCTAACCAACTAAGACTATTAAAAAACTAAAATATGGCGTCGAAAAATTCATCCGCATCGCTGTCGAAGTGTCGACTGGTAATGTACCCAAGAGACTGGCGGTATTGCCACTTTGTATGGCAATGCTTAGCCTCTGGCCAAGGTAAATGCTTAGTCTCTGGCCAAAGTAAAAGCTTGCCTTTGGGTCACGGGAAGTGTCAACCAGCCGTTTGGAGATTTCGTTGAACAAACCATGAGCACTCGGACCCCACGGCACGAGGGTTTCAACCCCAAACGTCTCGAAAATATAGTTACCGATAAGGTTATTATACTTCCGCCGCTTGAGGTTTTCCGCAGCCGCAGCAGCAGCGCCAGCACAACACGCTGTGCCAGGAAGATGGGATGGCGCAAGAGTATCGACACACGTTGCGTCCCACACTAAAGGCCTACCCACCTTCCATGGAAATAAAGATATGCCGTCCGGTCTCTTGCCATCGTCGCGTGCCAAGCCATTGGGTTCTAATACAGCTGGAACGCCGACGGTGACAAGGGCACGTCGGATGATATCATTAATGTTTGCGTGCCGCGCTAAGCGACCCGCACTCCGGCTGCAAGACAGGCCGTGGTGTCCGAGGCTGTTGACAACTTCACCACAGTGACAGCGATGAGGAGAACAACAGGGAGCTCCTAGTCGCAGGGAAGCGGCGAGGCGGAAAGTAGTGTCGTCGAACAAAGTGCCTATGTTCAACGATGGTAGTGCATGGAGCCACAGACACGATTCCCACTTACCCATAGCCAGTAGGCGCGCACGCTCCGCAGTAGTAGCAGACGTGTCAACTAAAGTACTACTCTGCAGAGCAGCTCATCCCACCGTCTCTGGTAAGATGAATTGTCGAGTAGGTCTGAATTCGGGCAAGCGAGTTTCCAGCCTCGGTAAAACAAGGCACTTCAAAATTAACCAGTGTGGAGGCTAGGATTTTCCTGATTAGTGGCGTGGACCAAGGATATGAATACCGGTAAACTAATACTAGAAATTATTCTGTCAACATGAATTTTGGAACAGTTTTAGATGACGCTTGCCCAACTATTTTGCAAATAAGAAAGATATATGTATATATATATTTTTATTTGCTACAGTAAAAATTCGAAGTGGGGCTATTAGGGCATGTGGGGTATGAAAGAGCGTTATTTGCACATTCTCAAACATTTTTCTTTTTTTTTTTTTTAAGCCGCATAATTTTCGACATTTGGATGAAAAATGTAAAAAAAATACCGTCCCTCTTATCTCCGAAGTTTGCATAGACAAAAATCTGAAATTATTGTGTGTGTAAAGATTACAGGAAAAATAAAACGATGTCTCTAAATAGCACACAGTTATTAACACGTTATGTGCGGCCAACGCGCATGCGCGATTTTCGAACGTTCACCATGTGCTGGCGGCGCTTATGCGCGTCCATACAATTTATATAACTTCTTTCGAGTGCGGCGCGCCGCACCTGTGGGTTTTTTGTGCATCTCTATTGTTATTGGCGTAATTGTTTTATGACTCATAAAACTCGAAAATTTTCAAACACACATAAGCGTCTCGCCGCACTTGGGACAAGTTTGTAACGCCGCACTGATGCGCCCAGCCGCACTGGGTAGACTTTCTTCAACCGCGCATGCGCGATCATAGCACCACACGAAATATTTTTTGGGCGCGCATGAGCGTTTGCCGCACAGGGTTTAGTGTATCATAAAGCAGCATTTGGAACAAATTCGCAAATAATTCAGCAGTTAATGTGTTAATATATGATGGTACGGAACCCTCGGTATGCGAGTCCAACTCGCTCTTGACCGGTTTTTTTTTCAATATTTGTCATAAATGCATGAAAGTTGTTTCATAGTATAAGAAGTAATAAAATGTTAAATTAATATTATGTGTGCATGTGTATTATGTGTTACATGGGACTTAGAGGGCCCTTCCCGGCCCGTCTATCGTCAACGCGAGCATGGTCGAATAGCTTGTTGTTTCATCCAGCGCCACACCCGTTGACTAACAAGCAAGTGAGAACGCGATAACATTGAACGAAAAACTGTGCGCAAATTTTATGAAACGTGTCCTAGGAAATACATGTTTTTATTAGCAAGCCTTACAAGTTTGTGAAATAAATGTTTGTCATTTAGAATCTCCATTACATGTGCGAGGTTTCTATTGATGTTTTCTTTACTTTTACAATTTATGAGTACATTATGAACGGCCAAAGTTCAGGTAAAAATTGTGCAAAAAAGCAGATTTTTGGAGGCTTATACTGAACTTGTTTCTCCAAATTTTTATTTTTCGCTTTGATAGAAACCTAGATACAGTGGACGAATACCTATTAGTTCAAAACTTTCTTAGAAAGATACGTTAAAACGCTATAATCACGTACGAGAGTTTGTATGAAAAGTATGACGGGTTGGCCCCTCTTAAACATAACGAGCGAGGGTGTACTATATGTACACGTCTGCCTAACCCCTCGGGGATTACAGGCGTGATGTTATGTTGTATAACGTTTTGTATGTTTGTTTACAGATTGATGCTGGATCCAAACAGTGTTTAACTTGCAATGTGATCATCGGAAGCAAGCCTACAAGTCATTTCAAAACAGTCGACCATAAAGAAGCATATAAACTGTATGATCCCACCGTTCAAAAGAATGAAGCGAAAAATACTATACCAACTACTAAAAATACGAAAGAAACCCAAAATGTGGAGGTTAACATTGATAAAACAGATAAAAATGATAGCATTAAAGTGGTCGATGAAAACGTCAATGAAAACATCAGAAAAGAAGCAGGGAAAGATGCCAATAAAGATGCAAAAAAAGAAGCCACTAAACCTGTTGATAAAGAAAAAGTAAAAGTAAAGCCGAAACAATCAGCTATGAAAAAAAACGCAGAAGAACTTGACAAGATTTTCTGTAAAAATTTGGGTGCGAAAAACTACGTAACAAACTCAACAGGGATTGGTGAAAGATGGTGCGTTCTATGTGAATGGCTATTAGAAGATTCTCCTGAAGACCACATCCGTAGCAAGCACCACCAAAACTTACTGAAACTTCACAAGGAAAGATTAGCAGAAAACAATAACAATATCCCAAGCAAAGATGAAGAATCAAATTTGTATGAATCCGTAGGCAGATACCAAAACAGCAATGTTAATATTGACTTGATTAACGAAACTGCCTTTTGTAAGAAATGTTCGAAATCTATCGACTTTAACACTCACTCCATCGAAAAACATATTGAAGAACATAATAAGACTTCTAATAAAAAGTCGCCTGAGACGCTTTCTTCGGGCATCACGTCGAATGGGACGGATACTGATGGGACTACTTTGTATACAAAGCCAGTGTTGCTTGGTAAGGAAAAACGCCCTCAAAAGACCGTGTCAGTAGGAGAGTATGCAAAGCAGCATGGATTCACGCACAATCGTGCCGACTACAGCTATTACTGCCGCCCATGCTGCAGAAGACTCTCCAGTACACTCGATGACCTACAAAAGCACGTAGCAAGTAGAATTCACACAGAAAACACGAAACAAACCTCTAACACCGATGCGACAGGAGCACCAGTAAAAGAACCACTTTTCAGATATATTAAGACATTTGAACTAGTCGAAAATATGAACGACGGAATTGTCACAGTGATAAACGATAAATATTGGCTAAATGCTTTTGGCTTCTTCTTGATTGCCAGAAAAAACGAAAGAATCTTCTGTCATGGGTGCCATATTGATTTGACCCCTGAAAATGTTATAGAGCATATGATAATATCTGATAATCACAGAGAAATCGTCGAGAAATGCCTTTTGATAACTTCATTAGAAAATGAATTCATTAGAGAGGTAGGTTACGGAATTCGTATTTTATAATGTCTGTCTGTTTTTCACCCTTCAGGTTGAAAACAACGAATTTGATGGTTGTAACTATCTTAGGTGTGCGCGCTTATGTTTCCAATCGTATGTGATTTCGGGAAAACTTTTAAGTAAAAAAAAAAAGAAAATACAAGGATTTATAAAGACTACGTTATTTGTTTTCAGATAAAGCTGGATCTTTATCATTGTGGGTACTGCAATATTACGGAAAACGATTGGGATGATATTTTAGATCATATAGCGACGACGGAACATAAAATAGAGAAGTCAAAGGCAGAGAAAAGTGTCCGCGAGCACCAACCGAACTTATTGTATCGGCTTACCCAGAGGAAAATAGATGATATGATCAAGCAATTTGTACAACACCACGGAATTTAATAGGTTTAAGGGGAAGCCCGCGAAATTAAAATTTTCTAAGTTTTTTTGCAAATTGCAAGTTGGTAAGTATTAAATTGTATGTTAATTAAAGTATGATTCGCGAGCATAACAAATTTGTATTTACATAATTATAATCATTAGAATCGGTAATACAGTATAATCCTCAAATTACAAGATTTTATGAAATAGACATTCAATAGGTCGCCAATCAACATACAACTTTATACCGATTTGCAAATCCCAAAAATTTGAATTTCGCGGGCTACCCGAATTATGTTTATTGTCAAGATAAATGTGCGTTCACAATTAAAGGAGATAATTTAGGCGTCAAACATTGTACCAACCCAAAAATAAAACAAAAATAGTTTTTATTAGTTTAAAATTTTAAATTAGTAGGCAAAGAAGATTTTTTCGTATTTTCAAACTCACATAAAAAGAACAAAAAATGGTGACAGCCCTGGTGCGTATCCTATTTTAATTGTAATACCTACTAAAATATTTGCTCAAATATTTTAAGAATAATAAATAATTTTGCATGCAGTACCATACTTATAAGAATGTGAGCGATCTTTCGCAGCCACGGTGAACAGCCTCTCTTTCTGACACAACTTGCGTTTAATGAATGATTTGAATTTATTAAGGCTCAGATCTTGAACGTGGCTTGGAAGTTTATTATAAAAGCGTATACATTGACACCTGAATGAGCCCCCTTTTTTCTTGAGCCTCGTTGGAGGTACAACAAATTTGTGTTTGTTCCTAGTATTTATATTGTGGATATCACTGTATTTTTAAACTCAACCTAGATATTCTGTAATCCATTCGGAATAAATACACACCACCTTAAGAGTATGTTTGATTTACAAATTATTTTGGTGTTTCGTTAGTATGAACTACGCATGCTCCGGGGGCGTCTTAACTTAGACACTAAAAGGAACCGTTCATAATGTAAAAATAAATAAAAATATTTTGACGATTTAAAAAAAACGGCTTAATATTTTTCGGCGAATCGGCGACAAAAAAGCATAAATAATTAGTACTATAACAGTCTATAAGGATATTACGGTTTTCCTTTCCGTTTAAGATATAATTAGATTTTTCATACTAGCTTCACACAAATTTTTCGTAAAAAATTCCTTTGTTTTTGAGCAGAATTAACTCGGGGTGTCATTTTTGTATATAGTAACAACCAATAGAAGCCTTCATTGACATTGAGGGTGCCTTCGACAAGACCATGTTCAACAGTATTGGCATGGCACTAGATAGACACGGCATAGACTCAACCCTGAGTGGCTGGATCACAAACATGCTCAAACTGAGAGCTGTACAAGTGACGGTGAACGACACTACAAGGGCCATTGTAGCAAAGGGCTGCCCGCAAGGGGGCGTCCTTTCTCCGATGCTATGGAACCTGGTCGTAGACAGCCTTATTAAGACACTCAATGATAAAGGATATTTCACTGTTGGCTACGCTGATGACATAGCCATAATAATAAACGGCACCCACGAAAACACTCTATGTAATCTCATGCGTCAGGCCTTGAAGATAGTAGAGGACTGGTGCAATAAACATACACTATCAGTGAACCCTACCAAAACCGAGCTGATTCTTTTTACAAAAAAGAGGAAGCTGACAACACTACAACTACCACGATTCTTTGGAACTACCCTAAGCCTATCGACTGAAACCAAATACCTGGGCATCTTTTTGGACAAACAGTTGAACTGGGCTAGACATACTAATTACATCACCACAAAAGCCAGCATAGCCCTGTGGCAGTGTAAGAGACTGCTTGGCAGGAACTGGGGGATTAACCCCAAGGTCACTTACAGGCTATACACCGCAGTTATCAGACCGATCATTACTTATGGCTCACTAGTCTGGTGGCCCAGGACAGACCTGAGCACAACCCGGAAAGATCTCGAAAAACTACAGCGATTAGCCTGTGTGGCAATCACTGGCTGCATGAGAACCGCACCTACGGCCGCACTACAAGCAATGCTTGGACTGCCTCCACTACATCTCATTGTGAGGGAGGAGGCAGCCTTGGCCGCCTTTAGGCTCAATATAACCGGAACCCTGAGCAAAGACTCCAGGGTTAAACACATACGCATTAGGGAGGATGCGATCAAAAAACGGCCAATGATGGCATCAGCCTGCGACAGAGCCCCGAAACAGCATTATTTTAAAAAACATTACAACATAATACTCACGGAAGAACAGCGTGACCACTCGGGCCCGAACGAGCTGAGGGTTTACACTGACGGGTCAAAGACCGACTCCGGAACCGGTGCCGGAGTTTTCTCGTACGACCTCAACATAAACATATCCAGCCCGCTGGGAATGTTCAACACTGTCTACCAGGCAGAATGTGTGGGCATTATTCAAGCGGCGTATGCCATAGAGGCCAGGAGAGTTACGGACACCCATATACGTATACTCTCCGACAGTGCCTCAGTACTCCAAACCTTAGAAAAAAAATATATTACTTCAAGATTAATACTAGAATGTCACAATGCGTTAGAACGAGCAACGGTACCTAACCGCAACACAGTGACACTGCAATGGATAAAAGGACACAGTGGGTCTTTGGGTAACGACGCAGCGGACGAACTTGCTAGGAGGGCATCCAGTGCGTCAGTCTATGGGCCCGAACCAATCATACCCATCCCCTTCAACCAATTACGCAGATGGCTGCAAGAGATCACCCAAACAAAAGCAGAGGAGTGGTGGTCCTCGGCACCAGGGTGCAGGCAGTCCAGGGAGGCTATGCCAAGCCTGGATGGCAAACTGACCAGGCGACTCTTACGCCTGGATAGGAACGGCCTGCGCCTGATGACGGGGACCATCACAGGACACTGCTCGCTGAACAAACACTTTTACACAATGGGCATAACGGACAGCCCTCTGTGCAGAGCTTGCATGGAGGCTGAGGAAACCGTTCCGCATGTGCTCTTCGAGTGCACAGGCGTTGCCCAGATTAGAACAAAAACCCTCGGGACACCCAAATCTTTAACAGATGTTCTGAACAGACCAGAAGCCGTGACCAACTTCTGGAGGGAGGTGGGCTGGTTGGAATAAAACCCGACGGCCGCTATGGCTCACGCACAATGGTCCACTTGAAGGATTAAGTGCGGAAACCAAACCCAATAACATAGAACATAGATAGAGAACCAATAGAAGCGATATCCGGCAAAAAATCCGGCAAATTAAAATCTCTAAGTCTATGAACGTTGATTTTCAGTCCAGCGTGCGTTATCACGTTTTTGTGTTTGTTCATTTTCGGCCAGTCTTCATCTTTGTTATCATCGCGCCTACTTCGAGGAACTATGTCTGCGAGACGTGTAAAACTATTTGGATTAGTTTTTACAAATAAATCTACCTCAAGAATATAAAGGCTAGGTAAAGTTTTAACTGTTTGAAATATGGTACACCACTATCGGTAGATTTTAATATACCTACGGTTTATGCTTTGTAGTCTAATTTTGAAATATAGACGGGCACGCGCAAACACGCCATGTGAATAATTTCTTGCATTTTGAACTCTATTCTTTAGTTGTGGTTTAGTTAATTATCGATTTAACTGAAAATTTGCTTAAGCATTTCGTAACTCTGTCTGTGTCTGCTGACCCTAAAGCCGCCGCTAAATGTGTTTCGAATATAGGGATCCAGGCCGGGATAATTCATTAAGTGTTTGCTAAACCCAATGATGTTACTTCCTGGGCGTGCTGTATTTTAGCACCGAGTCAACGACTTTTGCAAATTATTTTTTAGTTATAAGTAATTTTCATTTTACATTAGAATTGTCAACTATTAACTAAAAGAGGTTAAACGGGTTAAATGAATACAAAGAGATTAACCGGAAGAAACAGACACGAAAAATTTAAAAACTGTTTTTATTGTTGCACATCAAGTCAATCTGTCTTTCTTTAATAGATTTTCAACTTTATCGCTGCTAAACCATAGTTAAACGACAAATGATTGATTGATTGATTAAGTTCAAGGTTGATTGGGCTTTGACAGTTTCGGGTAGCTGGCGTCTGTAGGTACCATATATACAGGGTGACTTTGAAAATATGCGACAAAACTTAAGGGGGTGTTGTGCCCATCAATATCAATAACTTTTACTATTGTAGTTGTGATTCAAAATGGTCCAATCGGGTATGTACTTTTACATGGGAAGGTCGACTTTTTTTGCGAATTCTTAGTTGGTCCCTTAGTAAAATTTATTCATATTGATGGGTAGAACACCCCCTTAAATTTTGTCGCATGTTTTCAAAGTCACCCTGTATATATATATACTTTCATATGCATTTAGTAAAACGCTGTTATTTTGTGATAACGGACACTTTATTTCGTTTAAATGATAATACAGTATGACTAGATAACAACATCAACAGAAACATAAAAATGAAATTTACCTAATTGCAACTTTAAATTAGTTGACAACCCCGAAAGCCTAACTTTTCATTTCAAATGTTTGTAGTAGCTTTAATATGATTTCTTAACAACTGTACTGATAGACGTAGCTAGTAAGTACTTAATCATTTATTCAATAAATATAAACTCTTTTTTAAATTGTATCTTTCTATTGTTCCTTCTAATATTCGTCATAGAACGGTATGAAGATAGCGAACTTCGCAGTTTGTTATAATGGACTGCGGCCGATCCTCTTCAATGAACTCGGTATATCGGATTACACTGCTGGACACGGGCCTCTCCCAGGCTGCGTACAAAACCTATCCTCCGCCTTCCGAATCCAGTCTGTCCCTTTGTCACCTCTGTGCCACCTTTTTAAGGTCGTCGGTCCATCTAGCAGGGGGCCGTACCCACACTACGCTTGTTTATGTGCGTCAGAATGGCTGGTGTATTGTTGCAGAAATGAATATGTTACACAGGGTGTAAGTGTAAACAGTGGCCACCGTCACATTATACTCATCATTATGAACAACTTTTACTATGGGAACAAACACAGAACAGATAAAGGAGATTAGAAAGGAAATAGTTCCTGATTTGTATTAGAACGCGTGTCGCCGGTTATCTCCCACTCTTTAACTCCACTACAAGCAAGAGACCAATACGTACGCGCATTACGCACACAAATAAGCCACATGCATTTTAATCGCGACTTTGCTATTGGTTGTCACACTAACGCAAACACTGCGCTGGACGTACACTCACACACGCGCAAAAGCAATTTATTTCTCATACATGTTACGGCGACCAAACGGTCGATAATTTTATCGATAAAATTATTGTAATTTTTTTAGTTTAAGTTTTACAATTTTTCGCTTTAATTTCGGAAGGGCCCGTCCCTTCCGAAATTAAATAGTACGAATAGTGTGGACTTCCTAAATACATATAAATAATAATGTCAAATTAAGGGGAATATCAAATGTAGCCGCAAAATTCAAATTTTCTTTCATTTTTACGGTTCCGTACCTCAAAAGGACAAAACGGAACCCTTATAGGATCATTCATGTGTCTCTCTGCCTGTCTCTCCGACTGTCACAGCCAATTTGCTCCGAATCTAATGGACCGATTTAGTTGAAATTTGGTACAAGTATGTATTTCTGTGACCCAAACACGGACGTGAAATGTAAATTGCTTTTTTGTTTGTTTTATTTTTTCTCTCAATTATTTTTAATCATGGTCTGGCAGCTTGAGTAATTTATGCGGCCTACCCAAATGTCCTTTCTTTGGTATCGTTCGTAGAATCGTTGAGCTCCTTAAGTTCTTAGTTGAGCTGCGCGATTACTGACAAACGCGTGCACAGACTGGACAGGTCCTCTCAATCTGTGTGGTTCTTTTCTCAAAAGACCATTCCAGACACCAATCTATAAGGTCTTCACATGAAGTGACCAAGATTATGTCTGGACTTTATAATAGACTGTGACCTCTGAGTTTGATTCGGCCTTTCTTCTCAGAGTAGTCAAATAGGAAACGCTGACCTCATTTAGTTAAAAAAAAAAAAACATGATTGACTTGTAAAAGTGTTTGTACAAACCTACTTACAGAAATCATTTATCATTTAATTAATGAATTTTGAATATGGGGGTCAATTTAGGGGGCAAATAAGAAAATAAAAAATATATATTAGGTTGGGGAAAAAGTCTTTTCGCATTATAGTATGTATGAACTTGTAATAAAATCTCTTTGGCTATACTATTTGTATCTGGCTGGTTTTGGTATCATTGAAAGTTTAAATTTTAAAGAACATAATTCCAAATTCAAATTAGGAAAATGTGTGATTTTCATTTGTTTTTCGTACCGTCAAGATGAGTGAATCTAATGAAGAAATTCGATACATTTTAAAATTTTACTACAAAAAAGGTAAAAATGCAACGCAAGCCGCGAAAAAAATTTGCGATGTTTATGGACCTAGTGTAGTGTCTGTGAGACTAGCACAAATTTGGTTTAAGCGTTTTCAATCCGGAAATTTTGATGTCAAAGATGCACGTCGCTCTGGTCGCCCTATTACGGATAAAATGGATGCCATTTTTGAAAAAGTGGAGCAAGATCGGCATACAAAACAGTTTTGGCGCATTTGAAAAAAACTGGGTACACAAAAAAGCTCTACATTTGGGTACCTCACGAGCTCACTGAAAGAAACCTAATGAACCGTGTACTCATGATACCCGTGTACTTGTGATTCTTTATTACGACGTAATGAAACCGAACCATTTTTGAAGAAGCTGATAACTGATGATGAAAAGTGGATCACGTATGACAAGAACGTGCGAAAAATGTCGTGGTCAAAGGCCGGTCAGGCTTCACAGACTGTGGCGAAACCCGGGTTAACTCGCAACAAGGTGATGCTGTGTGTGTGGTGGGATTGGAAGGGCATTATTCATTATGAGCTGTTACCACCAGGCAGGACCATCGATTCTGAACTCTACTGCGAACAACTGATGAAATTAAAGCAAGAAGTTGAGAGAAAGCGGCCGGAATTAATCAACAGAAGGGGTGTGGTTTTTCATCATGATAACGCTAGACCTCACACATCTTTAGCCACTCAGCAAAAATTAAGAGAGTTTGGCTGGGAGGTGTTAATGCATCCGCCGTATAGTCCTGACCTTGCACCTTCAGATTTCCACCTGTTTCGGTCTCTTCAGAATTCTTTAGGCAGTGTCAGGTTAACATCACGAGAGGACTGCCAAAACCACTAGTCGCGGTATTTTGACCAGAAGTCCCAAAATTTCTATAGCAATGGGATCATGTCCCTACCTACAAGATGGCAAAAAGTTATCGAACAAAATGGTACCTACATACTTTAGTTAAATGTAAATAAACTATATTAAAAAATATTTTGAATTTTCTTACAAAATGCGAAGAAACTTTTCCCCAACCTATTATTTGCAAACTGTGCTGTGCGATATATCAAATTCTACCCATGAATATACGGGACCAACTATGAAATCGCAAAAGAAAAAATCTGTTGTTCCATACAAAGGTTCAATACCTACTCAACCAAAATGTATGAAACAGTTGATTTTTTTTTGGATTTCAGAGTTGGTGCCATAAATAACGTTGTTCATATTCATGAGTAGAACACCCTGTGATTTGCGCAGTGAATAAAAACTTCTCCTGTATAGATTTCAAACATGGATTTTCAGCTTTACGGCTGTATAAACCCAATATACACGGCCTTATATAATAATATCCACAAAAGATGATCTAAGTGACAACATTATAATAATTAAGTACGCTACGCAAAACCACCAATAAAGTTTTATGAAATATAAATTATATACTACTTACTGAAAGGCGCATAACGATATTTTTGTGCGGAGTAGGTCCTGATTTTAAGTATCTTTTCCCTGACTTTTTTTGTTGTGTAATCATTTTCTGCAAAATTTTGAGAACAAATTTAGTAGGTATGCATTCAATTCTACCAGTTGCCTCAATCACAGTTTTATATATAACAATAACAGTTTTCTTGTATCTGGATCTGTTGCAAATCTAAAAATAAAATTTAAAATGTATGTTTTCATTATAACTAACATCTAAAAAAAATTGAGACAAAAAACCCACTCAGAAACTAAATTGATAACCTACAATAAACAATAATTGATGATAATAAACAAAGCTATTTTAATTATAATACGCGCGTACCGAATCTTCCCTTTTTTATACATCAGCGATTACTGATAATAATCATTTGTACGCATATATACTTTTAATATCGACATTGTTTACAACTTGGTACTACACTATCGATACGCATGGATTTCACTGAATTCAAGCTTTGGCTCGGCGCACGCGACATCGTCGCAGTGAACGCAATACATTGCGCGATTGCTTACGTAGTACAAGATGGTACCCATGTATTGCAAGCAATATATAATTTTGCATCAGTTTGCGATTGTATCGTTTTTGTCTACAAACTACATAATACTATTGTAATAATTACAAATATCACTTGTATTTTAAGGTTTTTGGACTTACTTAGAAATCCCTTCTCGGGCTACACTACACACCGGCTTCTTTTACGACACGTTATAATGGCGCAAGACGGCGTAATTCTTTTTTTTTTCGCGGAACTTCGTACGCTGTCACAACAAGAGCGCGATTGTTCGCCGATGAAGCAAATTTTGGTTGACTATAAGAGCGTTGCTCACAATTGCGGCGCGCCTGCCCCGCCCACAAGGCCATTCTAACCTCTTTCATCTGTTCTGTGGGAACAAACCTGAAATCGAGAAAAAAATCAGCGGTTCAGTGCATGTTCATGTTCGCATAATTCGTCAAAATGTAGGGAACAACTGATTATTTTTTTCGATTTCAGGTTTGGTCCCAAAGTACAGATTAATACAGATGGGACACTCCGCAGTTTAGGTATGAAGTTACAAGTACGCGGCGGGCGTGTCACTGACTCTGGCAGGGCCACCATCAGGGATTTTAATTTTGAAAACGCAAAAAATTTGTCGCCAAATATCAGAATTAGTCGGTCACTGGTTCAAAAGATATAAGGGTTTATAGGTGGCCCTGCTGGAGAGACTCCCCAGCAGGGCCAAATTTATATCTCAAAAACTAGGACACCTAGCGAAGATCTGTTTTCTCCCATATTTAGTCGCCAATTAGTTGGAATCAGTCGCCAAGTTACAGATTATAAACAATTTCGCGGGCTACTCTGACGCTTCCCTCTTAAATTATTCCCTAAATAAATATTGAAATAGGTTTTAGTTTGCTTTTCCTTTAAAAAGTCCTATAAACGAATGTCCTTTGATTATTTTGTCATACAATATAGTGGACAGTCAAATATACAAATTATGCCATTGTTCATTAATTACTAAGATAAAAAAAAAACTACTTTCAGTATTTGTTTCTAAATTTTAGGCTTTGCTGTTTCGGAGATAAGGGGGAATGGTCAATTTTCGTCTATTTTCTTAAATTACTTTAAAACAATTTATTTTATAATTATTAAAATAATAATATTTGAGACCCTCACATTAAGCCCTTTAATTTGTATGTCACACGATAGAGTTTGCAAAACTTTATTATTTTATTTATTTATTTGCCCCCAAAATTGACCCCCATATTCAAAATTCATTTATTTACGTTACAAAATCAAATCAAAAGTCATTTATTCAAACTAGGCTGAGAATAGCACTTTTCGAACGTCAAAATTACATAAGACAGTCCCCCAAAACGCCCGCCCTTCACCACTTCCTAGTGCTTTAGCTGAGAAGTGGCGCAACAAACACCCAGCAGCACAGCTGTCAGTTAAGGCGGTGCTATATGTAAATTAGGCTGGAACTGAAGAAGTTTAAAACCTTTTTTCTCCATAACCCGTACCATAATGATCTTTAAAAAAATATATGTTAAACTACACAATAAAACACATGTCCCCTTCACAAAGAAAAAAATAAAAAATAATTTTAAATATCATTAGCATACATGAAAAGTAACCCCTGTTTTAGAAATATAAAACCTTTTTTCTTCGAAACTATTAATCGCTAGGTTTTTTTTATAGTCATCACGATATTACACAATACAATACCTAGGGAATCCTCGGCTTATTTTTTTAAATAACTTTTCTAATTACTTAGGGGAGAGTGGGGTGCATTCGTACAACGGGAGCATTCGTACAGTAGTGATATCTAAGCTATACAGCACACTGGCGTGTTCATGTTTGTGTGCGTAACTCCCACTTGGACGCATAGGCTACGCGCGGAGCGGCGGGGCAGTGCGGCTCCCGGCTTCGACACAACAGGCCCGTTCATGTTTTCGCTCCACGTAAGTAATTTTTGGATTCACTTTGAAACGTGTTTAAATGTTATTAGTTTTACTCTAGTTATAAAAGTGATTCAATTTAGTTGGTGGAATGGTATTGAGGTCTTAAATGCACGCAGTTGTTTTCTGATAACTATAACGGGTATTTTTATTTTAAATTAAATCGTTGTATTTTTGGTTTGGGGTACCTTCGTGCAGTTAGCAGTGGGGTAGATTCGTACTGTACGAATCCTCCCCACACTAACTTGCATAGCATTAAACATTTTTTTTACCGAATATATTATTATTACACAATCAAAATGCCGCGAAAGTATGTGAAAAAGGGGACGAGAACGGGACAAGTAGACGAAGATAGCATGAAATCTGCGATAGACGAAGTTTTGAATAAAACCTTATCTATCAGAAAGGCTGCGCAAAAATATGGCGTCAAACCAACTACGCTCGAAAGTCGCTTGTCGAAGTTACATAAACAAGCAGCTACTGAAGACAGACATAGTAAGGTACGTGTTTTCTGTTCCAAATACTCATCCGGCCTTACCCTATAGTAGACAGAACTGAGTCTAAAAAGTCGAGAAAAGGGAAACAGCAAGGAAAGTCGAGAATATATACAGATACTCCGGAGAAAATAAGACTAGAAGAAATAGAGAAAGCAAAACAGTTGAAGAAGCAAGAGCAAGATATAAAACAAAAGGCTAAGGAGATGAAGCGAGCTTTCAATTTAGTATCCGCCAACACCAATCCAAAAAGACAGAAGAAAACTGTAAGGACAACTAAATCAAAGAGGCAAAAGAAAACTTTCAAGCCTGTCAGTGAGGACGAGTCTGATTCTGAGGATGAAACTAATATCAGTTTAAGAGAAAGTTCTTGTTCTCCCATCGGAAGAAGCGTCCGAGCAATTGGATGTTCAAGATGAAACTCCAGTTATGTCTATGAACATTAACCAAGGATGTTTCGTGCTAGTCAAATTTGCTAAAAAAATACTGTTTTATATTATGTTGGGCAAGTGCTTATAAAATACAGTCCTATTGAATACATAGTTTCATTTATGAGGAAGAAGCCTGGTTCCTGGAAATTTGTTTTTCCCACCACCAAGGATGAGGGGAGTATCAATATAACAGATGTGGTACATATACTGACACCATCAAAATCTGCTTTGACAGCGAGAACGTCCCACATTTATAGCTTCGAGAAAGACTTATCTGTGTATGCTGTCGGATAGTACGTGTATTAATACTTAAGACTAAGGCTTGTTGCTGTAATGGTAGAGTTTATTATGTTGATTCATTAGGTACCTACTTATTATATTAATAAGAGAAAAGTTATGATAAGTTTTTGTTACCAAGACTAAGTAGTCATTTTTAGTACTGAGGTACGTTTTTTGTTACTAAGAGTAAGTAGTTATTTGTAGTACCTACTGAGGTACACAAAATAATAATTGATAATTGTCCCTAAAAAAAGGCTGATTCTGTGTTAATTGTGATCTCAATAAATGATAATATTACGTTGAATAGTGGTTATTTCTCTCATTGTACGAAGGTACCCCACTATGTACGAAAGCTCCCTACGCTATGTACGAACCTACCCCACGTGTGGGGTAGGTTCGTACGTTTTTCTCATTTTAGTAAAGTTGTCGTAGCATCGCCATGCTTTCTTATACCGAAACAACACATCATTCATCTTAAAGGCTGATACGTGCAGTATGTGACAGCATTAAAGTTATTTTTAAATAATGGATAGTTTTTGTTTTATGTGGCTTAAAGTAAAAAGTGTACGAATCCTACCCACTCTCCCCTATAGTCATTATTTTTTACATAAATCGACACTCAATCGCGTGAGCAACCCCTCTGTCGCCTATTAATTTAGTGCGGGACGAGACGCAGTGCTGAACGGACCTGTACCACTTTTTCCCGCATTTTTTCGTTGGTGACAATACCATTAGAAAGTATTGTAAACAAATACTTACCTACTTATTTTGTTGATTTTAATAGGTTTTGTGTGTGTAAATATTAGAGTAGTTTTTAGTATATAGTTAGTAATACTACATAGGAAATATTTGTGTTAATATAAGTTTATTTACAAAAACAATATGGGTGACAAAAAAAGACGCACTAAGCGTAATTTGAAAATAAAATACAAGAGGAGAATAAAAAGAATGAAACGGTAAGTAATTTGAGTACCTATCTAACATTTTACTAGTAACCATCAATCAAGCGATTTGATAAAAAGATATAGGTAGGTACGTATAAGTAATATGCATACCTAAGCAGGTACCTACCTATCAGCTGGTTATACTTACCTAAGTACCTTTCGTCGCCAGAACGAAAAACTGTTTTCGTTTCGAATTTGCCAACGGAAATTCGTACGTGTTTAATGGCAACAAGGTATAGATTCCAAACGACCGGGCGGCATTACGACACGGCTGCACAGTAACGACATAACGAGCTATAGATTCGCATGCAGTGAATCTATAGCTTGTTACTATTAGACACGTACGAATTTACGTTGGCCGGAGTTTCGCTAGCTAATTTAATTTGACCCTGAATATGTGTCGCAGCTAACTAGTTTATCGTGTTTAGATATCGATACCCATCACGTCTGCGGAGTTTCGCTAGCTAATTTAATTTGACTCTGTATATGCGTCGCAGCTAACTAGTTTATCATATTTAGATATCGATACCCATCACGTCTGCGGAGTTTCGCTAGCTAATTTAATTTGAACCTGTATATTTGTCGCAGCTAACTAGTTCATCATGTTTAGATATCGATACCCATCAAGTCTGTGGAGTTTCACTCGCTAATTTAATTTGACCCTGTATTATTACTCATCGCAATCAGATTGCTAATACAGGGTAATAATTAGGCCAGCCACATACAGTCGGAATTCCGTCCCGGAATTCCGTTTCGAAATATCGTTTCGGAATTTCGAAAGCAGCAAACCCATACAAAGTCACGCACAGACTACCATGCGTAATTTTGAATCGGAGAAAATTTCGAACGGAGGACTACTTGTACGTGTGTGATAGATCCTTTATCTTGCATGGATTTGCTGCATTCGAAAATTCCGAATCGATGTTTCGAAACGGAATTCCGACAGTATGTGGACTTTTTTTGTCCATCCTCTTTGGACCCCATGGATGTAACCTGCAGTTTGCGACTCTCGGACTACAAGGGGTCGAAAAGTAACGAGGTTGGCGAGTTTCATAGGACCCTAAAGTTATAAGCAAATCAAATGACATATTTTAAAATTGGATTAACGTAACCCTTTTATAAGTAAACGTGGATGAACGTATACAATATAAGCTACAATATTTTTTAAAGCCATCAGTATTTCAACTGAATTTTATATTTTACTTTGTTTTAGGGGAACTGAAGAATTATCGATTGGTAGACGTATTGTAAACATCAGTAATTTTTTTAAATCACTCGAAGAAATATCAAGCCACGGACCAACTGCGGTTTAAAGTCAATAGAAATCGTATCTGAACGTTTGACAGGTTTAATGAATAAATTAAAACTGAAATGTCTTTTATGTAACATGAGTTTTATAATAGAGGGAGACAACACCCCAGAAGAAATGAATTTAAACACATGTGCCGTAGCTGGGGCAATAGCAGCAGGATGTGGACATACGCAACTTCTGGAAATTACGTCAACTCTAGGACTTCCTCTAGGATCTCCTTCCTTCTAGGATCTCACAAAAATTATTCACCTTTCATATGGATATAGTAAACAAAACGTGGGAATCTAAAGCGTTAAGATCTTTGAACGAAGCTGCTGAAGAGGAAAGATGTGCTGCCGTTGAAGAGGGTAAAGTAAATGCAAAGGGAATACCGATAATTAATGTCATTGCTGACGGATGTTGGGGAAAAAGATCATACAAGAAAAACTACTCCTCACTATCAGGAGCAGCAGCCATACTTGGTAAACGTAGCAATAAAATATTGTTCATGGCTGTCAAAAATAAGTTCTGCTACATTTGCGCTAGGGCAGAAAATAAAGGAATCTCGACAAACAAATCATATTTGTTATAAAACTATACAGGTAAATATTTTATGTGTTTTACATAAAAATCTTAGTAATATTATAAGTGGAAACGTATTGCTGTTTGTTTGTTTTATAAATTAACTAAACGTAAATGGTTCGCCTTATTATTTTGAAATCAAACTAAATATCTATTATATAAAAATGGTAGAGGTAACCCATTAGAGAACTTATGCCGTAATATAGGTTTTGTATACTGAAAGCTGCATTATTATACTTTTTGTCTTCATTTACAGGACCATCTACCGGCATGGAGTCAACGATTATTGTCGAGGGATTTAAGAAAAGCATAGAAATGCACAATTTGATATATGGCAGAATTATATCAGATGGTGACGCCAACACATATTCAAAGCTTTTGCAAGAAAGGCTGTACGAAAATTTAACAATAGAAAAAATTTAATGCCGAAACCACTTGCTGAGGAATTTTTGCAACAAACTGCAGAGTTTTACAACAGACACGAAATTTCTAATACGGTTCATAAAACTCCTAACAAAGAAAAGAATATTAACCATGCGAAAAGTAGTAGTAACTGCAATTGCAAAATACCAGCATACTGATAATGCAATGCAACTCCATGCTGATATAATGCTTGCTGCAGAACATGCTTTTAGCCAACATACCACGTGCAAAGGATACTTTTGTGGCAAACTAGGCGAAATAGAAGATATTGACAAAGACTTTCATACAAACACTCTGTGCCAAAAAATAAAATTAATATTATCACAGCTAGCGGCACACTCACGCATTTTTTTGCACGATGTCGACAGCAACTCTGTAGAGAGATATCATAGCGTTATTGCTAAATTCATAGGTCGCAAAAGGATAAACTTTGCTCAAAACTATCAATATCAGATGAGATGTAATACTGCGGCTCTATCATTTAACACAAGAAAACCTTTGAGCATCTTGCATAAATGTATTGTAGGTAGAAGTCCAAAAGGACAAATACATAAATTTGAAATGAACAGAATAAAGCGACAGATAAGACCTAAAAAATATACAAAGAAGAAAAGAAGAACATTGGAAAATCAAAACGCCTCTTCCATCAATTATGGACAGGATTGCGCGAAACCCGATATGTCAAAGGAAATGCTAGAGGAATCGAAAAGAATATTTTTGAAAATTTTAGAGAAGAATGAAGATGAAAGAATAAGAATTGAAACAGGTACAATACTTCAAAGTGAGTCAAGTGAATGGCTCGAACTAAGAAGAAATTAACTGACGGCTTCAAATTTCGGTAACGTAATTAAAAAATGCAATGACATCAGTTGTGCTAATATGGTGAAGAATTTAATTTATAAAAACCCAATAGATCACGTCAAATCAGTCAAACATGGGTTAGAAAATGAAAGTATTGCTAAAACTCAATTAGAAAAAGAAAAATCGATAAAAGTTAATCCCTGCGGCCTATTCATAGATAAAGAGATCCCATTTCTAGGTGCATCACCGGATGGTATAATAGACGAAAGTACAATATGCGAAATAAAATGGCCATAAGTGCATATAAATTAGGACTGGAAAGGGCAATAGTAGAAAAAAAAAATAACATTCTATAAAAAAAATAAAGACAATAATAAATTTAGAATAAATAAGGATCACAGTTGGTATTACCAAGTTCAAGGCCAACTCCACATAACAAAAAAAGAAAAATGTTTATTTGGTTTATGGTCGGGAGAAAATAAGGCAATACAAACTGATATTATATATAGGGACGACGGCTTTTGGGAAGAAACAATGAAAAAAAAAACTAATAACATTTTACACAGAATGTATTTTACCTGAATTAGTTGACCCTCGACACCCACGAAAAATGCCAATTAGAGATCCCGAATATATATGTTGTGCTATTGAAATAAAAAGCAAACGAAGGGAAAACAAAGAAAATCTAGCTAACATGCGTGAACAAAATAATATGGAAGAAATAAATGATGCAACACATGATGCAGAAGTGTAAGTAGAAATTATTCCCATATCTTCAAAAAGAAACAAAAGAAATGAAAGTGACGACGATGAAGTAAAATACATTGATGATTATAATGTAGAAAAAGCAAATGCGAAAAAAATGTGTTGTAGACAATTAAACTTCTCAGAATTTTGAAACCAAATTGTGTCAGAAAGCTTTTTTTTTATACCGTTAAAGATTATATTGAGGACATAAAGGCTTGGGATTGAGCTGCTCCAAATTTTCTGTTTACTAATTTTTATTTTTGCATACTGAATGTTGACATGAATATTTACTTTGTAAAGTATTATATTATTTTAATTATTGTGAATGTGAATACTATGTGGGTCATTCCTATTTTGTTTGTTTTATTTTTTCTGTCAGTTATTCTTAATCATGGTCTGGCAGTTTGAGTAATTTATGCGGCCTACCCAAATGCTCTTTCTTTGGTATTTTCGTCGAATCATTGAGCTCCTTAAGTTCTGAGGTGAGCTGCGCGATTACTGACAAATGCGTGCACTGGCTGGACAGGTCCTCTCAATCTGTGTGGTTCTTTCCTCAAAAGACCATTTCAGACACCAATCTACATGGTCTTCACATGAACTGACCAAGATTATGTCCGGTCTTTATAAGAGCCTATGACCTCTGAGTTTGTTTCGGCCTTTCTTCTCAGAGTAGTCAGATAGGAAACGCCGACCAGAACTAGTTTTAAAAAAAAACATGATTGACTTGTGAAAGTGTTTGTACAAATCTACTTACAAAAATAAAATCATTTATAATTTTGAATGTGTTTTTATTTTGCTTTTGTTAATGTATAACCTGAACAAATTTAATCCCAACATCAGTCACTGACATGCAATAAAAATGGATAAAAAAAACCATCAAAACAAAAAAAAAATGGACCCTGTAAATGGACGACTCTGTATATTATAATTATATATTAATTGATTAGGCCTGCCACATACAGTCGGAATTCCGTTTCGAAATATCATTTCGGAATTTCGAAAGCAGCAAATCCATGCAAGATCAAGGATCTATCACACACGTACAAGTAGTCCTCCGTTCGAAATTTTCTCCGGCTCAAAATTACGCATGGTAGTCTGTGCGTGACTTTGTATGGGTTTGCTGCTTTCGAAATTCCGAAACGATATTTCGAAACGGAATTCCGGGACGGAATTCCGACTGTATGTGGCTGGCCTAATTATTACCCTGTATTAGCAATCTGATTGCGATGAGTAATAATACAGGGTCAAATTAAATTAGCGAGTGAAACTCCACAGACGTGATGGGTATCGATATCTAAACATGATGAACTAGTTAGCTGCGACACATATACAGGTTCAAATTAAATTAGCTAGCGAAACTCCGCAGACGTGATGGGTATCGATATCTAAATATGATAAACTAGTTAGCTGCGACACATATACAGGGTCAAATTAAATTAGCTAGCGAAACTCCGCAGACGTGATGGGTATCGATATCTAAACACGATAAACTAGTTAGCTGCGACACATATTCAGGGTCAAATTAAATTAGCTAGCGAAACTCCGGCCAACGTAAATTCGTACGTGTCTAATAGTAACAAGCTATAGATTCACTGCATGCGAATCTATAGCTCGTTATGTCGTTACTGTGCCGCCGTGTCGTAATGCCGCCCGGTCGTTTGGAATCTATACCTTGTTGCCATTAAACACGTACGAATTTCCGTTGGCAAATTCGAAACGAAAACAGTTTCTCGTTCTGGCGACGAAAGGTACCTAGGTAAGTATAACCAGCTGATAGGTAGCCTTATTGAACTAATAAGTTCCGGGCCCACGACCGCTTGTGACTTATAATAAATTGAACTGAGGTCACGGGTCGTATGGGGCCCACAAACCATATGGGACGCATTGTGGTTCATGGACCTCATGAACCTAATATGGTATTTGAGCTTCGTGCATAAGCATATGGCCGGCAGATTTGTATATTGCTCAGATTTTCCACTTGATTTATTTTGCTTTTTTTTTTTAATATTTGAAGTACTTAAAACAACTACTAGTAGTACTTTTAGGTACAAACTTATTCACTTTTATTTCTGAGCGAAGTCGCGGAGAAAGCTAATAATAATAACTGTCTATATTCTGCCGCCCATTTTCTGTTTTAGTAATATTACAATGAGTTCTTAGTCATTAAAAAAATATATTTTCTAAAAATATAATAATTTACACAAGTGTTGTATTTGTGTTTCTACAACATACAAGTTTTTACCTAAAAATGTTCTGCACCACTGCTCTGAAATATGCAACAGGCTACCTATGCGTGCGTCGCGCGTCATGGCTCTGTGGCAGTCAGCGGTGCAAAATAGAATATTAGTGATCGCTTCGCGCGTAATTATAATGAGGGGGTGCGCGGGGCATTCTCGGCGTTAACGCCCATTTGAGCGAGGTCAACGGCGTAATGCCAAGCCTTAAAAAAAATATATATATATTCTATACAACACTGCACCAAATAATATATCTAAATACATTACGAAACACAAACATTAAATCAAATTTAATTATTTGCTATAAGTCAGCTAGCACACGCCAATATACCAAAAAAAAAGAAAAGAAAAAAATTATCGAAAACTATACTCAAGCAGAAATAAAAATACAAAACTAAAAACGTAAGCAGAACTTTATACCTAAATAATAGTCTCCAGTAATAAAGGGCGTGCCCACTTACATATAGCCGTACATGTAGTCGACTAGGACCACCGAATTAAAATAAACAACGAGATAAATTACTAATAACAAAACAATACCAAGGTCAGCAAGACGACCAGTCACCACAAGCAGCACCCATTCATGAGCATAACTCACAAGATCAGCCATTACCCCTCTGGCCATATTTGAGGGAAGGAGACAACCCGACCCCCAATGCTACCGCAAGCAGTGACGCAACTTGTGCCTAATTTACGAGAGACATCCATAATAGTGATGATGGATAATGCTCCTTATCACCGTATTTATGTGAATAAAGTCCCAAATACGAATTCCTTAAAAAAAGATGCAATTATGATTGACCCAAAATAAAATTGATTACGAAGAGAATTTGAGTAAACCTCAGCTTTAGAAATAATTAGGAGAAACAAGCCTGAACCTGTATATGAGATTGAAAAAAAATTAGAAGACAATAGACACAAATGCTTATATTTACCACCTTATCACTGTGATCTCAATCCCATTGAACTCATGTGGAGCACAATGAAAAAAAAGTTGCTGATGTAAATATTGAGCACAAAAATGCTGAAATTCCACGCCTAGTTAGAGAAGCTTTTGACGCTATTACAGTTCATGAGTGGGCACAGCATTGTGTTCGCAGGTTAGAAGGAGAATACTTAAAACATGATTTGTATTTAGATAAACCTTTTATTATAGAAGTGGTAAGTGACACTGAAACCGAAAGCGATAGTGATAATGATGATAGTGGTACGGAAATAAGCGGAGTATAGCCTCACAACCAGGATGAAGTTGTGTATGCAGGTTCATCTAAAGATCACAATTACTGTAAACCTGGTTTTCAATAAATCTTTGTAAAGCAATTTGTTTTTTCTTATTACACTACACTACCTACCACTAGGTACCACTGCTAATTATAATTAGTCAAATATGGTGTTAGGAGTTGGGTGAATATTCGAGCGTTTTAACCGTCGTCATTACCTTCCGCCAAAAGTTGATGAAGGAGAATATCGTTAATGAAATATTTCATCAATTCCCAGAATCTGCTTAAGGACCAGAATCAGGAATTGCTGAAATATTTCATTAAATATATTCTCTTTCATCAACTTTTGGCGGAAGGTAATGACGGCGGTTAAAACGCTCGAATATTCACCCAGTTAGGTACGGTCATAACTAAATGCTAGACATTCAGGTGCCTCTTGCAGGGTAGGTAACTTCGCAGTAATGAAAGTTGTATCCCTCCCGTGGAACATTTTATCTGCTGAATTTCCACTTCATTGGATTACTTTTTAGATAAAGCCATTGTTTATTGCTGAGAGTCTAAACTGTTAGCGTACCTACCTACGTAACTGTAAATTATCAAAATCTTTTTATTTATTTTATTATTTTTATATAGGTATCATAGTTTTTAATTTATAAAAACTGTAATTCTTATTAAACGATTATGTCTAATGTGAAAATTCCTTCTTGGAAACTTAGTCAATTTTGGGCACCTTATATGGTCTTTGTCATCGGTTGCTCAGTTACCGGTGACTTTAGAACACTACTATGCTCTTAGCGGAGGCGAACGTCATTTTCATACGAAAAAGTATGACTACTCTACGTGTGCATCCATATTGCTAGCCTAGCGCGGTTGCGACGACGGGCGAGAAGTATCAAACATAATAGGTTGGGGAAAAAGTTTCTTCGCATTTTTTAAGAAAATTCAAAACATTTTTTAATATAGTTTATTTACATTTAACTAAAGTATGTAGGTACCATTTTGTTCGATAACTTTTTGCCATCTTGTAGGTAGGGACATGATCCCATTGCTATAGAAATTTTGGGACTTCTGGTCAACATACCGCGACAAGTGGTTTTGGCAGTCCTCTCGTGATGTTAACCTGACACTGCCTAAAGAATTCTGAAGAGACCGGAACAGGTGGAAATCTGAAGGTGCAAGGTCAGGACTATACGGCGGATGCATTAACACCTCCCAGCCAAACTCTCTTAATTTTTGCTGAGTGGCTAAAGATGTGTGAGGTCTAGCGTTATCATGATGAAAAACCACACCCCTTCTGTTGATTAATTCCGGCCGCTTTCTCTCAACTTCTTGCTTTAATCTCATCAGTTGTTCGCAGTAGAGTTCTGAATCGATGGTCCTGCCTGGTGGTAACAGCTCATAATGAATAATGTCCTTCCAATCCCACCACACACACAGCATCACCTTGTTGCGAGTTGACCCGGGTTTCGCCACAGTCTGTGAAGCCTGACCGGCCTTTGACCACGACCTTTTTCTTGTCATACGTGATCCACTTTTCATCACCAGTTATCAGCTTCTTCAAAAATGGTTCGGTTTCATTACGTCGTAATAAAGAATCACAAATGAGTACACTGTTCATTAGGTTTCTTTCAGTGAGCTCGTGAGGTACCCAAATGTCGAGCTTTTTTGTGTACCCAGTTTTTTTCAAGTGCGCCAAAACTGTTTTGTGGTCAATTTCCAGTTCTTCAGCTACGTCGTAACTACTAATATGCCGATCTTGCTCCACTTTTTCAAAAATGGCATCCATTTTATCCGTAATAGGGCGACCAGAGCGACGTGCATCTTTGACATCAAAATTTCCGGATTGAAAACGCTTAAACCAAATTTGTGCTACTCTCACAGACACTACACTAGGTCCATAAACATCGCAAATTTTTTTCGCGGCTTGCGTTGCATTTTTCCCCATTTAACCGACTTCCAAAAGGAGGAGGTTCTCAATTCGTCTGTATTTATTTTTTGTTTTTTTTTTTTTGTATGTTTGTTACGCGATTACTCAAAGACGGATGGACCGATTTAGAAAATTCTTTTTTTGTTTGTTAGGGTATACTTCCGAGGTGGTCCCATATAAATTTTATTAACTTAGCTTAGGGAGTTTTTGAGTTAGCTTCAATAATGCGTATATTTCCCACTTATTTTATGTGGATGATGTGATGGTGTTTTAATAACTTCCTATCACTGTTATTTACATGGCTATATCTACAATTATTGTGCTCAATTATGTATTCGAATTTGTGTGGGGTAGGTTCCACAACTAAAAAGTGAAAAATAAAAACTTTTTAGCAAAAAATAAAACCGACTTCCAAAACAAAACACTACAAAGTGAAAAATAACTTTAATTTCGGAAGTCGGTGGCAAAAAACGAAGATACAAAACCCAAGACACCGACTACCGAAATTAAAGTTATTTTTCACTTTGTAGTGTTTTGTTTTGGAAGTCGGTTTTATTTTTTGCTAAAAAGTTTTTTTTGTAGTAAAATTTTAAAATGTATCGAATTTCTTCATTAGATTCACTCATCTTGACGGTACGAAAAACAAATGAAAATCACACATTTTCCTAATTCGAATTTGGAATTATGTTCTTTAAAATTTACTTTCAGTGATACCAAAACCAGCCAGATACAAATAGTATAGCCAAAGAGATTTTATTACAAGTTCATACATACTACAATGCGAAAAGACTTTTTCCCCAATCTAATATGAAACCGCCGTTTGCGACCATAGGTGGGCACCTAGCGCAGCGGGCCCGAGCGGGATAGCGTGCGCGCGTAATATATAAACGTTCCTATCCACGCGTTATGGCCGCCCCCATTTCTTCCTTGGGTATGAAGTGCCAGCTGGTGGTGGCGTAGCTTTAAACTCCCCGTTCAATAATAATCACTCTAATTTGATCCAGCCTGTCCTATCTTGCTGTCCTCCCCCCAGCGACGCCCTAAGCCGAGGTTCATTCCCCACAGGGGGAGCCCTTAGCGTGAAGTCGCTTAGTCTGTAAGTTTATGCCCGTGGCTGGAGGCTTTGAGTTCGCTTAAGGCAGCCACAGGATAGTCCGGTTAAGTAGTTACGGCCTCTCTAGGCCAACTACGAGATGCCATATATGAAAAAAGCGTTATGGCCGCACTACGGGCCTAGTCAGCACGCGACCTAATACGTGGATGGCTGGGGTATCAAGCCAGTTAAATCTTGTCACTCGGCGTAAACGCTTCAGCAAACATTTTTTATTTTGTAAAATGGCAGTAAATGCTGAAGTATTTATAAATGCGAATCAATATAAACCAGCTATATGGCAAAGTAACTATCCACACCACAGTAATCGCACAATAACAAGAAAATTATGGAGCAAAATAAAAGAAAGTTTGTATCGTCTCTGGTGATTTTAGGTGATATTTTACTCAGGATGTAGTCAAATGTTGACACGGGCTATCTTGTAAAAATACCTAATCCTCGTCCATGGTTGGTAACACCTGAAGCGCCCGCCACAGGCCCTAATCACCGCGCATTCACTGCGGAAGCACACTACTAGGCTGCGTTTCATCAAATAGTTCCTATGTCGAAATGTTGGCTCCACTCTCAAGCTTTAACACATGGATTAGGCCCATGCTTTATCAACATTAGCATATCGTGTTCATCCCCCTTTTTTTTTTTGTGGATGGGAAATCATCAAATAACTTCTCCCGCTCTGGGTGGAGCGGAAGGGCGTGTCAGACTTTTACTGACTAAAACCCACCCGTGTTCCTTCAGTTGCCTATGCCAGTGCCACGGTATCTTTTTCAAACAACCCGCGACCCCAGCGGCATCGGCCCTATTGGACCCCATCTTCTGCTGACATCTCTTTGAGGCGCGCGTGGAACACAACGCGCCGTCGACCCGGGCCTGGTCCTCACCGGACGGCGAGCTACCCACTACTCACCGTCCGCAAGCCCGCGCCTACGGTGGCCGGGAATCGGCTATCGATTCCCGCCGCCCAGGGCGTCTCCTGCGGCGACTGAGGGCGTGAGGCTGCCTCTCCCTCACGCGTTCCGCCTCCTCCTTCGCGAGCATTACCGCTTCGCAGAAGGAGGTGACGGCCTCCCATGCACTCTCGCTCCGCACCATGGCCTGGACCAGGCTCGGACGTGAGAGATCGCCGCCGCCGATCGCCTCCGTGAGAACACGGCGGTGCTCTGCCCAAGCCGGGCAGACCTCCACTGTATGCTCCACCGTGTCCTCTGGGCGATCCACACAATGGTGACACCCGGGCGTTTCCTCCCGCCTTATGCGAAACAGGAACCTCCCGAAACAACCGTGTCCGGTGAGGACCTGCGTCAGGCGGAAGGTGAGGACGCCGTGGCGCCTCTCTAACCACTCCTCAAAGAGGGGACTTATCGCAGCAATTGTGGCGTGCCCAGCCGGCCGCTTTCTCTCAACTTCTTGCTTTAATCTTATCAGTTGTTCGCAGTAGAGTTCAGAATCGATGGTCCTGCCTGGTGGTAACAGCTCATAATGAATAATGCCCTTCCAATCCCACCACACACACAGCGTCGCGTCTCGCGTCGATTACGTCACACTGACGCTTAGGTACGGTCTGCAAAAAAGGAATTGCTATGACTTAAAAAAACGCGTGGCGGTGACATAGATGCTAATCGTGACGCGAAATCGACAGGGCGATCGCGGGAAGGTAAGCGGGGAAGCGGGAAGGGCGCCGCTTTCGAGGTGCAAACTTAGCGTGGTGGAGTTGTAGTTTGTCCTAATGACAGTAGAGCCAACATTATGGCATGCACTTTAGTGTAGCATTCTCTGTCTACGCTTTAGCCACTCGAGCGTTCGAGTGTGACACCTGTCAACACCTTGTGCGTTCGCGCGCGCGATCGGTATTGAACCGCGTCGAGCGCCCCATGCCATTAGTGATTCAAAGTGTATTTTCTAGCAAACTGTTGCAGCTATAGCAATGTAAAAAATACCAGTATAAAGCTGAATTATCAAGAAATCAAAATATCTACTAATTAAAGTACAACAATTAATGTGGAATTCATAAAAAACAAAATTAAATTTAACAATACGGGTTAAATTTAAGTACAATATTTATTTTAACAATTTTTAACGAAACATTTTGTAACTTTTCTCAATATTTTTTACTATTTATTAAACTAGTCTTAAAGGGAAATCCCTCTCAACCTAGTACATCTGCGCGATGACGTCAGGTGGAAGGGATAGCGACACGAGAACGGAGCAGTGCCGTGCGGCACTTCACCAGTGCTGCTAATTTAGCATTTTTATGGCTAAATTTAGCATTTTCCCTAGTCATTTGGCATGCAATAATTCAATTTAGCATATTATTTAGCATTTTACTCGGAAAGATTTATTTAAACTTGAATTTCCGAACGCAACATATGAACCCTTAAAAAACGCGGTGATGTTTCTGAACGCAACCGTAGTGGTCAGGGGAAATCCCGCTTGGATTGATTGAACTACATAATCAGCGCTGCGGTATTTATTTAAATATTGCAGCTTTATGCTGAGATAGGAGCCTTTTTGGCCTCGCACAGGTATTTTTAATTGTTGTTAGATTTAGCGGTAGCCAAAGTGCTGACTTGCAACTGCACAGGACAAAGTGCACGTGCACAAATATAATTAAGAACATATTGGCACCACATTTTTATCAAGAACGACGACATTGGAGATCAAGTATATTGATTGATTAATCAACAGATGTCTCAGTAAGCAAACTATTAGGCGTGACAGTTAGATATTTTAGCTTAACATTGAAGAAAATCGTTTCCACTTTTTTGGGATTAGTCGAACTTGAAGATGGAACAGCAAACGGTATAGTAAATGGCTTAAAAGTTATTGCTTTCCGGTTTTAATTTGAATTGAATATAAAAAATATCATCGGTATTGGTACGGATAATGCAACTGTTATGACAGGAACCACCAACGGTGTCCATCAATTGCTGAAAACTATAACTGGCGAAGATAACTTGGTGTTAGTACGCTGTGTTTCTCATTCCTTGCAATTAGCAATGTCACATGCCTCCGAACAGACACTACCTAGAAATATAGATTTTCTAATACGTGAAACTTATAACTGATTCAGTCATTCGTCGAAGCGGCAAATGTATTATAAAGAATTATATAAAACTATAAACTGTGGATCAGACCCCCTTAAGATCCCTCGATTATCCAATACTAGATGGATATCCACCGAGCCAGCTGTGGTTCGCATTTTGGAACAATGGGACGAGTTGAAATTATTGTTTCAAGTTGTCAGAACCAGCGAACAATGTTACATGGCAGAAATGTTGCATAACATGTACAATGATCCCGTAAACCATTTGTATTTAATTTATATTAAGCCAATCGTTCAAGAAGTCCAAAAGGTAAATAAACTTTTTGAAAGTAATGATATTGATATAACAAAACTTTACAATGACCTTATTGGCTTAACGGAATCTATAAGTCGACGCATTTTGAATCCTACAGCCAGAGTTGACGTATTGACACAAAATATTGCCAGTTACGTAGATCCTTCGTTGTACATGGGCTACGCTTTCGAGACAAAATTAAGGGAGTATAATTTAGCACAAGAAGTGACGCAAAACCTTAAACAGAGATGCATAAATTTTACCCTCAAACTTGTAATAGAATTACAATCGAGAGTGCCTAAGAACTTTGTAGTTCTACGAAAAATTTCAATGTTTTCAGTGTAGGAAACGCTAAAAGTTGTCAAACCACCAATCGATGAAATAGCGCAAGAATTTAATATAGATGCAACAGGAGTTGATTAGCTTATATCACAATGGCGAAACATTGTTTTTAAACAATGGCAGTGTACTTCTTCCTCTACTGTTAAATTTTGGTGTGAACTCTCGGACTACAAGGACGCTGCTGAAAATAATCCCTTCAAGGAACTGGCAGCATTTGCAACAACGTTATTAACATTACCTCATTCGAATGCAGACGTAGAGCGTGTATTTAGCCAAGTTAATTTGGTAAAAACAAAACTCAGGAACAGTTTATCAATTTCAACCTTAAATGCGATCTTATACGTAAGATTTGGATTAAAAAGGGTTAACAAATGCGACTGCATTTGTTAACCCTTTTTCGCAAGATTGTGTCAGGAACCTCGTAGGAGTAGTCACTCCTACGAGGTTCCTGACACAATCTTGCGAAAAATGGAAACAAATGAGGCCTATAAATCTACATCTTCTGCTCCAGCTGCATCTATTGAAAGGGATACAGACGAAGGTCTTCATATGTTATTTGTGTCGCAAAATTAGTTCTATATTGTTTTTAATAAACGCTCTCTCTTTTGTGTTGGCATTTTTTTAGCATTATCCTAAAATTTTAGCATGTTTTTGGCATTTTCTGAATGCAGATTTGGCAGAAAATATTTTTTAGAGTTGGCAGCACTGCTTTCCTCTATGGATAAAGCTCTACGGGCTGTGTCTACGGGCGGGTATTTCCACGCTCACAGACAGAAGTTCACAGAACACATAAAAGTCCACGTTGCTGTGCACTTCAGCTTTCTTCAGTAAATCTCACAGTAGTTCACAGCACTGAATATAAAAGTACTCTGTGGCACTGAATGAGAACTCGATAACGGAGTCAGTCTCAATAGTGTTCTGTGGTCAGTCTTCAATAAAGAGATCTTGTGATTTTAGAGGGATCTTCATCTTTATTCACTAGCCTGTGTTTCAGTGGGATTTGGGACGTTTGTTTAGCCTGCTTTTTTTTTTTCTAAAGTGCTAAATACCTACTTCTATCTGGTACGTGGTGGAAAAAGTAAGTAGTTTTCATTCTTTATTATTATTTGTGTATAGTTACTTCTGAAATGGTAGTGAACAGCGTCCGTGTATTCTTCAGTGATGGACTGTTGGACATCCCCATAATCACAAGTTTTGTAACAGATTGGTGATTGCAGTAGGTAATTATATTTCTGTTGAAATTTTGCTCTACATTGTACAGACGCCAGCACATCAAGCTACTACAATCTGTCAGATTTCTTTAATAGATTTTCGACTTTATTGCTAAATCATTAGGTTCAAGGTTGATTGGGAAAATCTGACAGTTTCGGGTAGGTTGACCTGCTGGCGTCTGTACATACATGCACGTACTTTGTTCCATTTGTGTGTATACCAGGAAATCGAATTCTTTGTTTACATTAACAGGACCGCTATTTCGCACGTTCGTATCAAGTATCGGTTACAAAGAATTTGCTGGCGTTTCAAACCGTTTCATGAAATGCTGACCAGTGCATGTATTTTGTTGCATCAGAATTTCGCCCTACAATGATGATAAAAATACATGAAATTGTTTGAATTACTATTATTAGTCTACCTAACTACAGAAATAAAAACTTATGCCCCTAAGACGACCCACTGACCTAACTACCTACCTATGTAAAAAAAAAAATGGCATGGTAACATGATACGGGAAATACCACAAATTTAAATGCAGTTCTGTCCATCAAATGATTTTATTAAAATTAACTATGAAACCAAGTGAAGTGTCAGTTGTAATTGGGCGCTGAGGGTGCTGTTACTGTAAGTATACCAAACAAACTCAAAAGTTTTTATCAGTCTGAATTAGCAAGATTCTTTTCATTAGAAACTCTTTAATTTCATTAGGTAGGTACCTACCTACTTACATTTTTATTAATGCACTATCTCTTAGAGATGGGCCCCAGACACAAAACCTGTTTTTGAGCCAGTTCAGTTACCAACTCCAATAGGGGGGACTATGATTTATACTACAGGTTGTCTTTAATGTCCAACACAGGTGTAGCTATAATAATATATTAATATAAAAAATCCTATCTAGGCATATTATAATATATTTATTTTTAATTCTATCTTTCAGTGACTGCACATGACAAGACCAACCTATACTGTAATTTATATTATTGCATATTATGCTAAGCCGATCATCAATGAAATGAAGGCAAAATATATATTATATCAATGTCTCCGTGTGTGATAGCTTGATATAATATATATTATAGCACAGCAATAATATATATACAAGGTGTAACATAAATAGCGTACAATCTCTTAAGGGGTCATTGTACTCATAATTATGAACAACTTTTACTATGGGACCAAACCTGAAATCCTGAAAAAAATCAGCTGTTCAGTACATTTATGTTCGCATAATTCGTCAAAATGTACTTGACAGCTGTTTTTTTTTCACGATTTCAAGTTTGATCCCATAGTAAAAGTTGTTCATAATGATGAGTACAATGACCACTTAAGAGATTGCTGGTGCTTTACCAATAACCCTGTATAGATTAGCGCTTTGTGCTTTTATTTGTTTGAAAGTACCTATATGGAGGACTATTTAAATTACCTAGAAGATTATATTGCTGTATGCAATTGCCAAGTCACTCTACTTACTAAAGAAATAAGGAAATGTATTATTGATATGGTTACTATAAAATGTTGTTAGCTAACTAACAAGGTATCAATTTATGACAAAGTGGTTGGATAGCTGCTCCCATAGATAGGTAGGTACTGATTTAACCGACTTGGTTTACATTCGTTTTCACAACTTTTTACGGCAGAAAAACTGCATTGCGATTTGGCATTTTAGTACATGTTATGTTTTTGACTGGGTATTGTATACAGAAGCTGTTCTAACCTTTATAAATAAATAAATAATTAACTCATTTACTTTCTAATGAGGGGTCCATTAATTACCTAGAATGTAAATATGTTACCTACACAATTTGTGTTTCTGTCTGTAATTAGTATATTAGGAAATTGTCCATAGTCACTGATAAATAACACTGTAAAGTACTAAAATAATTATCAGGTTCTATCAACTTTGGTGCCTATTATCTTATCACAAATGTCTCGTAGACTATTTTATTATATTTAGTTAGTCTTGGAATCTCACTTAATACGAGCCTGGTGAGGTCTCGTCGGTTTCGGACATTAATAGGCCGTAGTTCGAAATTTTGCCGCTTTCGCTGATTTACGTGATTTTACAGTTCATTTCAATAATCTACTTTATGTATGTGTGTCTCCATTGGATTATAATGTACTACGTACTACATTATAACTCAATGTGTGCCTCTTGATATTTCAGAGCCATCTTGAACAATATATGAATTGAATGTTCCTTCACATGTGAGTTATATAGGTACAGGTACAATTAAAAAAAACATAGGTCATGTCAATCTCAGACCAAATAAAATTTATTTGGTCTGAATGTCAATAGGTATGTGCTCGATTGTCAACCGAATCCCATAGGTTCACAATCACAACTACTGTAAGCCCGCGATCGCCATTAGATGATGGTTTTTACGTTTATATAGGTACATAGATTTTTCTTACGCACACCCGGGTGTGCGTTTCACGTGTCAGGGGTTAAGGGTAGCTGTCATAACGTCCGCTCTGCAATAATCAATAACGCTTCCGTTATGAAATTCTTGTTATTAGAAAATACAATCGTAATACAGGATACCACAGCTAAGTAACCGCACATAGTTCACGATAGCAAATACATTCTTCGCTTGTTACGTCAGCGAACGTGTTTTCTGATTAACGCACAATATAAACTGGATAATTCTTGCACAATTCAGTCTTCGTACACTGCAGTGTACAAAAAGTGAACAGTAACAGTGTGTGAAGTGTAACAGTGCACTGTTTACACGTACCTAACCTGTTTCGGTTCCTGCAGTTGCCGGATTACCCATATATCCGGGCATCGCCGCAGAGCCAGTCAGTGTCGTCAGCTCCTTCTTCAGCCAACCCCTCAGTTGGCCCATGCAGCCTCTTTTTATTGCGTGACATAACAAAATTTCCAGTATAACCGCGATAATGAAAAGTATCATCCCAAAATAATAAAGTTTGTTTTCTAATTGTTGTCCAGCTACTATTGCTGCCAGCTGCTATTGTTGGCTTGGGCTATGGAAATGTATTCTTTATTGTGTGAATTACACTTGTCTACAAATCTGTAACTATGCTGTTTAGCACATTAAGCTACTACAATCTGTCCGATTTCTTTAATAGATTTTCGACTTTATTGCTAAGGCATTAGGTTCAAGATTGATTGGGAAAATCTGACAGTTTCGGGTAGGTTGACCTGCAGGCGTCTGTACATGAATTTGTTACTCTTGCTCGCACGGGTTTCTTGATTACTCAGCCTGAGCGCGTGGGTTTAGTCATAGGCGGCAGCGAGCTTTGCTCATCCTGCTGTGTTTGTGTTCCCTGTTGTTTCCCTAAGCTTTCTGGTATCGTCTCCTCATTAATAATGTATGCTGGTTTTGTCTATCAATGGACACGATTGATTGACGATTGTCTTTTTGTATGTCAA
The DNA here is from genome assembly GCA_948252095.1 of Dicycla oo. NCBI lineage: Eukaryota > Metazoa > Arthropoda > Insecta > Lepidoptera > Noctuidae > Dicycla > Dicycla oo. The sequence continues at coordinate 4,280,370 of OX411732.1, read as the reverse complement.
AAGTTTTCTCGCTTCTGCTAATGACTTGGTATGGACCACTAAACGCCGGCGTCAATGGCTGTCTTACCATTTCTTCAAATCATTACTTTTCTTAGCTTCTTCTAATAAATGTAGCTTTATAATTAACTGGGCTGCCATTTTTGGAATCTGAAACAGTTAATACGTAGTACAGTTTATTATTTTTGTCAAGAGTGGGCCCGATTATTGTAGCTTTTGGATTTGTCAGTTAAAAGCGAGGCTGTGGGCGAAGTCGTAACCTTATTCGTCGTTGTTTTTTCCTAGAGAATATCATAATGTATGAAGAATTGTCAATTTGCTGGTAGTTTTAACTCACGGCCGTCACAACCTTGAGCGCTAGTGTAGCTTTACGCAGCTTAGTGAAAATTAAACTGAGTTTCACCGCCGCGGCAGCGCTGCACTCAAGGCTGTAATCCTTCGAGAATAGCATAGCAAGTCATTCCTAATGAATACGTATGTACAGGTGTTAATAAATTCGCTGGTGGCTGCGGGCGCATGTCATTAATTATATTCCTACGAATGTCGCTAAATGTCCTACTCGTGATTTCTCTGCCTCGTGAAAAAAGTCGCCCGGTAAACACAACGTGTGTTCTAAAACTATTTCTGCTGAACTTACATTTTGGTCGCTTTTCCATACTGCACGAAGTTCCAACAATACTGTAGGTAATTCTTCAACCCATGACCTATTTCCTAGCAGTCTTGTCTTTATTTCTGCTTTAAGGGAGCGATGCATTCCTTCTACCTTATCATTCCCCTGTAGATATTATGCTGTCGTACAAATTTTGTTATGTCTAACATGTTCATCAAACTGCTGAAAATCTCGCTCTCGAACTGCCTACTCTGATCGCTGGTTAAAGTTTTAGGACACCCAAATCTACATATCCATCCTTAATAGAGCTCCTTAGCTACTGTGTCGGCAGTAATGTGAGTGACTGAAATTGCTTCCGGCTAACGAGTAAATCTATCTATGATGGTGACGCAATATCGATAACCTTCCTGTGTAGTCGGTAGTGGCCCTAGTATGTCTACGTGTGTGTTCAAATCGTTCTGTTATCGGAAATGTAGGTACCTAATTTTGAAACTGTATGTGCACCTTTACTTTCTGACATTGTATACACGATCTCGCCCATTTAGCTCTGTCTTTATTCATGTCCGGCCAAAAATAACGACTTGTTATCATTCTTCATATGGCCCAAACGCCTGGGTGGGTGGCGGGAACTGTAATGGAATGTATGGCAGAATCAGAATCATTTATTTGTATAACATAGGTAATAGTTACATACAAGATCCTTACTTGCCCTTACTTCGTTTTTGTAATATTATAATATATCTTTCTTTTACATAATGGTGATTGAATTTGTTCTAAAACAATGATGCCTCGTGAGTTTGCTAACATGTGTGCCATTTCAGCGTATTTTTCCTGTGCCTGCGCGATTTCGTGATAATCGATGCTTGTGTTACAAACGATGGACTGTACCCGTGATAGCGCGTCAGCACCCGCATTCTCGGTGCCGGTGACGTATTGTATGTCGTTCGTGAATTCGCTGATAAACAGGCGTCAGTCGCACGCCCGCGCGTTTTCCCGGTAATGAAAATGGTGTCTGCATAGATTGACCGTGGAACTCGGTGTGCCACGCCGCCTTGACTGGCTCCTGGGCCTGTAGCTGCCTGCCAACGCCGCCCTCTCCGGTCTTGTCCGGGGTTCCCGTCTCGCTTCCTGATATAATTTATTTCCCCGCACAACTCTTTAATTTCCACCGATAATGCGCTGAGGTGCTTGACCAAATCCGCCTTCGTGTCGCATGACAAATCCGATGTGCTCGGTGCTATTGACGCAACCTCATCGGTACCTATGTTTTCCATCACTCTGTCTGCCATTGCAGCGAGGTCCTCAAGTTTCGTGTCTCCGGTCACTGCCAGGACCGCCCGCAGGCCGAAAACGAAACGACGGGTAAACGATTCAACTACAACCTTTTTAGTGGCTCGTCTATTACGTTATAATTCTTGACTAGGGCCGCCATCGCCCTATACAGCTGCGATGGTTTCTGTGGTCACAGGTCTATCTCTCTAATTAACCTCTGGAATTACATCTCCGCGCTTTCCTCATAAATCGCCAATACACGCTTTTTTAATGCTGCGTACTTGCCTGACTCTGTCGGGGCTTCGATTATATTATAGCTAACTTGCCGCACTAACAGGTAACTCCTGGCCTGGGTCAACCTGGCGATTGCTATGTCGAACAATTGCGCGTCACCCTGCTTTTGTGGTGCCATAATAGCCTCGAAATGACAGAACCATGATTTGGGCAAACTCGTTCAAAACTCTGGTATCCTACTCTGCAACGATACCGCTGCTACACCGGTGGCAGCTGCCTGGGCAGCCGCGACTATTCCGGCTGTTGTTGGGGTAGTCATAGTAGTAGTTTCACTAGTTTTGAGGCTATTCACTGTTGCTTGCACCCACGCGATTTTTAACGCCATTTTGCCACGTTGCCACTAGGGATTGCAATCGAATATTCGAATTATTCGAATATACATTTGAAATTCATATTCGAATAGTAAATTATAAAATATTCGAACATTCGAATATTACCACAACAATTTTATTAAAGTTGCAACATTATAAATTGTTATTAATATGCATTCAACCAACTAGCGTAGTATGCGAAAGGCTATTTTCTTCTACAAAATATATCTGCAATCATCTCAGATGTAAATTAAATGATGATTCCATTGACTAGTTTTCTTAGGTCCCACTTTCAAAGGATTCGTAAATAAGAATAATTTTATCCTTTGCCTATACGATGGCATTTATTTAATTATAATTGTTACTTACCGCGTTGGATCATAATTTTCAATTTAAGTGATTGCGTGCACTTGCAATTTGCATATTTCTTTAGATGCTAGTTATACGCGCAGTGCATTCTTCTTGTGACTTTGATCTCGTTTCTTTTTAGTTATCCTTAAGAAATTGATAGTATGTACAATATCTATACCTAGTCTTGCCATAAATATTGTCACGCAGAAAAAATAATATTGCAAATAATATTTATTACTTTTACAGTGTTAGTTTAATACATAAATATAAAACAATTTAAAATATAAAAAGCTTATTCGAAGTGGTCTCCATTGGCTGCAATACAGTCCTTTAAACGTTGAGGCCAGTATCAATAGAAGCACGCACTCTTTCCATGGAAAAATTCTTCACTGCCAATCGTATGGATTGTTTTAGAGACTCCACATTTTCATGGCGTTTAGAGCAAGCCGTACTCTCTAAAATCGGGACTAGACGACGGCCAGTCTTCAGCTCTGATGAAGTCCGAAACGTTCACTTCCAACCAAGACTGCGTGGACTGAGCTTTATGACCCGGCGCCGAGTCTTGTTGGAAGGACCATACTTGGTTATTGAACATGGTGTTGTTAAGGGGCTTAACTACTTTCTCAAGAATGGTATCTTGATACACTTGTGCCGATGTTTTGATACCTAACACAAAAACATGGCTCAGTCACTCCTTCATGGCTAACACCCCACCAAACCATCACTGAAGTCGGATAATGCCCACGTTGCACTCTGTCGACTAATTGCGAAGCTTCCTTAGAGCTTTGAGCATAAATACGGTCATTTTGTTTGTTAAAATGTTGCTCAATTGTAAAGATTTTCTCATCCGTAAACAAAATTTTTCTGTGACCTCCCTTTGCGTACCGCTTCAGTAGTTGTTTCGATTTCACCACCCTATTCTTTTTTAAATTATCAGTAAAAAATGACCAGTGCGTCTCTTATAGGCTGCAAGTCCTAAGTCATCTTTTAAAATACGCGACATGGTTCTGGGTGTTATCTTCATCTCCCGAGATAAAATATTTTACTTTCGGACAGGATTTCTTAGAATTCTTTCCCTTACTGCTTACATTTAACTAAAGTATGTAGGTACCATTTTGTTCGATAAATTTTTGCCATCTTGTAGGTAGGGACATGATCCCATTGCTATAGAAATTTTGGGACTTCTGGTCAAAATACCGCGACAAGTGGTTTTGGCAGTCCTCTCGTGATGTTAACCTGACACTGCCTAAAGAATTCTGAAGAGACCGAAACAGGTGGAAATCTGAAGGTGCAAGGTCAGGACTATACGGTTAATGCATCCGGCATTAACACCTCCCAGCCAAACTCTTAATTTTTGCTGAGTGGCTAAAGATGTGTGAGGTCTAGCGTTATCATGATGAAAAACCACACCCCTTCTGTTGATTAATTCCGGCCGCTTTCTCTCAACTTCTTGCTTTAATCTCATCAGTTGTTCGCAGTAGAGTTCAGAATCGATGGTCCTGCCTGGTGGTAACAGCTCATAATGAATAATGCCCTTCCAATCCCACCACACACACAGCATCACCTTGTTGCGAGTTAACCCGGGTTTCGCCACAGTCTGTGAAGCCTGACCGGCCTTTGACCACGACCTTTTTCGCACGTTCTTGTCATACGTGATCCACTTTTCATCACCAGTTATCAGCTTCTTCAAAAATGGTTCGGTTTCATTACGTCGTAATAAAGAATCACAAATGAGTACACGGTTCATTAGGTTTCTTTCAGTGAGCTCGTGAGGTACCCAAATGTCGAGCTTTTTTGTGTACCCAGTTCTTTTCAATTGCGCCAAAACTGTTTTGTGGTCAATTTCCAGTTCTTCAGCTACGTCGTAACTACTGACATGGCCGATCTTGCTCCACTTTTTCAAAAATGGCATTCATTTTATCCGTAATAGGGCGACCACAGCGACGTGCATCTTTGACATCACAATTTCCGGATTGAAAACGCTTAAACCAAATTTGTGCTACTCTCACAGACACTACACTAGGTCCATAAACATCGCAAATTTTTTTCGCGGCTTGCCTTGCATTTTACCTTTTTTGTAGTAAAATTTTAAAATGTATCGAATTTCTTCATTAGATTCACTCATCTTGACGGTACGAAAAACAAATGAAAATCACACATTATCCTAATTTGAATTTGGAATTATGTTCTTTAAAATTTAAACTTTCAATGATACCGAAACCAGCCAGATACAAATAGTATAGCCAAAGAGATTTTATTACAAGTTCATACATACTATAATGCGAAAAGACTGTTTCCTCAACCTAATATATAATAATTAAAATATACATTAAAATTTTTGAGATATCGTCTCACAGATGGGGAGGCATGGGGCGGGCCAAATTTTTGCACGCAAGTGTGGTAACGTTCGAAGTACAGTCAACGTCTAGAAGTCCACTTACACCGCAATGACCATTATCGCCTGCGCTATACGGGCTGCCAAAGTTGCCAATGTGTAGTATTGTCAAACGTTCTTATAGAAGAAGGTCATAAGTACAAGTAATATTGCTATGCCATAGTTTTGTCAGATTGCTAGTCGACTTCTGACTGTTACTGTATATGAAAAATGGATTACTACAAACGGAAACAAACAAAATACTTTAGTAGTCTGAAAAAATTGAGCATGTTCGAACTACAATTTTTTTTAAAGACTGAGTATCTAAAACGAATCTTGTCGAGCAAAAATTTTCGCGTTGACCTAAAGGATGGTGGACGATAATGGTACCAGTACCGCCAGTGTGAATTACTAGGTTGGTGCATATGAAATTGCCGATTTAAACAAATTAATTTTGCTCTGAGAGTTCGTGTGGTACTGATCAAGCTTCCTTACTTTACCAATTTGACAGAGGCCTCGTTGTATGATGGACAGCGAGCTCTTGTGAAAGTTCTCGTGTGGTTATATGCACATTGGACTCCACTAATTGTTGTAAAACTTGCAGATCTAATACGCGCGAAGGTCGTCTGCGAGACTCATTTTCAAAATTCTTTACTCCACAACGAAATTTTCGGAGCCAATTTCTCACTGTCCTTTCAGAAACTGTATTCTCCCCTAATCTCCCATTTATTTTTTTTGCTGTTTCACGTGCACTTAATCCACCTTTGAAGTCATAAAACATGATAACTCTAATTTTTTGCGATCCATGCTGTCAAAACGTGTTCGGTAATACGCGCCCACTCTTTTACATTGTTGCGCAATCGGCAATTTCATATGCACCAACCTAATACTTAATAGAGCAAATGATACTGAATCTTTGTTATTATATCACCGTCAAAATAAATATCCGAGAGGAACCGATCTACGTGCATCTGAAGTATTTTTCTTTAAGTCAATATTGATCGGTTTTGACTGCATTCTTTAATACACTCCTTTGCAAAAAAAAGTGACACTTTACAGTCATTGGCTTTTCTATAGATCATATTAATATTTTTGGTATGTCATTAGCATAAATTACTAGATTATTATCAATGAGAAAATGTGTATCGGTATTTTAGTCAATGTGAACAGAGAGCCGTGTTAAAATGGACATTTTTATGGGTATAATGAAATTAAGACTGCGAGTATTTTTATGGTATTTTAATTAAAAAAAGGACATTAAAAAATAAAAATTACGAGTATGACATCCCCTTGCAGTGATTACGGCATGCAATCGTTTTGGCACGCTTTCCACCAGGCTTTTGATGGTGTCCACACGTTTAAGCTCCCCGATGTTTTGTGGAAGTGGTTGGACAGATCGTACTCGCCTTTTTAGGAGGTCCCAGACGTGCTCAATGGGGTTAAGGTCGGGGCTCTGCGCTGGCCAATCCAAACGACGAATACCGACCTCTTGCACATAAGTCACACATCTACGTCGCCAGAATGGTGGGCCCGAGTATTATCGTCCATATAAATGGCATCATCACCAATGACAGTCAGTGCGGTTTGTGCATGTTGACAAAGGATTTCTGTTATGTACCGTTGCGCATTTAGTGAGCCATTTTTAATTAACACTATCTCGATACGATAGCTGGAGGTTACGTCCGCCCAAAACATAACAGACTCTCCACTATAAGGGGCGATTTCTTCAAAACACACGTCGGTATAGCGTTCCCCTGGTCTTCGTAACACTCACCGACGTCAGTCTTCACCATTCAGACAAATTCGAGCCTCATCGGAGAAGAGTATGCTACTCCAGTTACCTAGTGTCCAAGAAAGGCAATTTGTAGCGAACCTCGATCGAGCAATCCGGTGCTCACCGAGTAACTTGGGGGCCCGCGCTGGTCGTCAACTGCGTATATCAACCGCTAAAAGCCTTCTCACTGTCCATATGCTAACTTGTGCTCCTCGTACCTCTTCAAGGTTTCTTTTGAGGTCTATGTAACTGCATTTGCGGTTTCTCAGCGCCAGAATCACTAAAAAGCGGTCGTCTCGTGGTTGTGTGCAACGTTTTATGCCAGAACCTTGCCTTCTCTGAACGGAACCTGTCTCTTGGTATCGAGTACAGGTTCTTGGGACTTGGGTTCTAATTGTGGCGGTAGTGGGACCAGCTCCCATACATTTTTGCCCACCATCCTCTAAGTCACTGGGTGATATTTAGATAAATACTTAGTATTTTTATCGATCATAGACCATAATTTAAGGTTTTATAATAATAATAATAAAATATTTCCAAAAAGAGAAGAGAAGACTAGGTTCTCAATTTTTTTTTTGTGTGTGTTTGTTACGCGATTATTCCAAGATCCGATTTGACTATATATACGATTCGACTCCAAGGACCGATTTGGAAAATTCTTTTTTTTAAAGGGTGGTACTTCCTAGATGATCCCATGTATTAACTTTACTTGAGAAGTTTTTGAGTTAGCATCAATAGGTAATGGGTATGTTTCCAACTCAGTATATGTGGATGATTTTTAATCTATGCGGATGATGTTTTAATAACTTCCTATTACTGTTATTTACATAGCAGGTAGTGGTATTCGAATTTGTGTGGGGTAGTAGGTACCACAACTAAAAAGTGAAAAATAAAAACTTGCACTTCAATTTCGGAAGTTGGTGGCAAAAAACGAAAACACAAAACCGAAGACACCAAGTTAAAGTTACTTATCACTCTGTAATGTTTTGTTTTGGAAGTCGGTTTTATTTTTTGCTAAAAAGTTTTATGTTTTACCAAATACCTCACTAAACAGTTTCCTTTAGTTCCTGACGTAGGTATTTAGTATGTACTAACCTAATTTCATTTATTTTTCATTTCAGAATGGCTTCCATGTTTTCTAAAAACGGTATTCTAACAGGTCGCATAGACCATTACTGCCTGATATGCGCGGAGCAGTTTACGAACGAAGAGGAGACTCTAGCGCATATCGTTGATACCCAGCATAAGGAGAACTTGAAGACTTGTGGTTATTTTGAAAAATATAAAGAAGATTTTATTAGAAAGGTATTTATTATGAACAAGCCATGCACGATGGGAGTTCCCATCGGCTAAGATTACGAACTTCCATACAAACTTTCATTCCTTATTTAAAAAGGGATGAATTTACAAAAATCTTCCGTTTTATAGTTTCCATTTAGTCTCTAACTTTAGTTATAATTTTACGAAACTTGTGCAAAATTTCATGCTTCTAGCTAGAGCACGGTTTAGGCTGATCTTAAGATTTTTAGAACCTAAACGCAACAACAAAACAAAACTTGTGTGATCTACTGCGGTAAACAATAACAGAAAAATATATGATATTCTTCAGGATATATGCTAGTTAGATAGTGTGTTGAAAACATAATACAACTTATTTGATACGATAGAAAAAAAAATCACGAAGATACCTATAAACCTCTTAACGATTAAAAACCATACACATGCAATCATTCTGATTTTTTGTCAGATAAAGTGTTTTAATTTTTTAATAGTGTTTTAATTTTTTAGTCCAATCAGTAGGGTTATTGTAAATAGATAATTGCTTCATATTTTGCAATAAATTACCAGCGTTGTGTCATCGCGCTTCTCTTTCTTTTCTATGCAGTCAGACAGTGACCGCGCTTTAGTTAGATTCTGTAGCAAAACTGACAAAAAAGCTATTTTTCGGTAGAGTTAGCAATGAAATGAAACTTAATCAAACAAAACTAACAATTGCAACAAACAGATTACTTCTTTATCTCCAAATAATGGCCGTTTTTTGGTTTGAAATTTTGGCATTTGATATCGTAAAAACGATTTTCCGTTACCTCTTCACACAAAATTGACGATATGAGGCTTAGTTCGGGATCATTTTTGTGCTATTATGTACATAATTTTGTTTCTTAAAAAGTACTCTAGGTAAGCAGATATAATATTTTCAAAAATATGGGCAAAATATTCACAAAAATAATCTCAGAAAAAAATAAAAACGAACCGTCTAATTTTTCACATATTTGTTACGAATGAACCTTCACGTGTGGTATTAAGAGGATTGTGAAGGTGTAACTTTTCATACAAAAAGAGATAACGTTTTTCTCCCCGTAAACATAGTCTAATTTTCATATTTTTTAACTTTTTTTTTTTTATTTATTTAAGTACCATTTAAAAATTAGTACATTTGTTTCAGCAGAATAGCATTTTTAAACCACTAAGGTTTGTACTTAATGCTACATGTAATGCTACATCGTAGTAAATGTAACATCAAGGTAAACAAAAAATACAACTTAATACCCTATTTCGAAACTTGGTAACTTCATCTCAGGTGATATGCTAGTTACTACGTTAGCTGCATTTCACATTGAGCATTCAATGTGTTGTAGGTAGTGGGACTTAAGTTTTAACTTAGGTAATATTTCTTGGCGTAATGTCACTGCGCAAATCGGAAGGTAGGCTGTTAATTAGCCGAGGAACTAGGTAAGAAGTTGTCCGCTCGCCGTACAGTGTTATTTGCACGAACCGTGCATAGCTGGTTACGTGCGACGGCCCGCGTGAATACAGGACCGTACGTTTTTATTATAAAGAAATATTGCATACGATATAAGTTATTAGCATCTAAATATCTATATTTTTGACATAAAAACAACCTCGAGCATTTTTATAAAAAAATTAAATTAAATTGAATTACTAAAAACGAAAAACGTACAGACCTAGATTAAAGTGTCTCATTTCGTAAAGGTTTAGGGGAGTGTAAACGTTATCGCCCGAAACAATATTTATGTAAATTATTGTATGAAATGTAGGCAATTGCCTCCAAGAATCGCGCCGCGTATTGGCACTTCACAATCCTCTTAAGGGTTAGTTTATTTTGTCACTGTCTGGATATTTACGTAGGTCCAAATAAAAACATGAAAAATAATCTAAGAAAAATATTCAATTTTGCTAAGTATCAAAATCAGTATAGTTACTCATTAATCCCGCAGTTAAACTTGCGTATGTGTGTGTGTGTGTGTGTGTTTGAGCTCTGTCAGTGTAGTGATGCGATTCGATAGCTATATGTTTTGAGAACGCGTCCTTAAGGTGAACATCCACTGGTACAGTGGTACGTACTGGTCGCAACACACATACGTTATGCAATTAATTTTGGTTTGCTTTGTATGAATTCATATAGCATTGCGTCCTCTATCGGTACCGCCAGCATCGAACGCGATATATTGTAAATGCGTGTGGTAGACAGCGATTATTTTTTTAATTTTATAATATTGCAAATAACCTGAAATCGTGAAAAAAAATGAGCTGTTCTCTACATTTATGATCGCATTATCGTCAATGTGAAGGTAACAGCTGATTTTTTTTCGCGATTTCAGGTTTGGTCCTATAGTATTTGTTCATAATGATGAGTCCAACACTATCGTACCACAAGCTAGCTAGACAAAATTATTTATCGATGTTATGAAGTTCCAATGTGTTTATTATGACTGTTTATAAACATTTTAGCGATTTTCAGTGCATGGTTTCAACTAAAATAAAATTTTAAAAAGTTCATCAAAAATATATATATTTCTTATTACTACAACACAATTTATTGCATATTTATTATATTATATACTTATTAGTACACACAAAAAATTTAAACGAATTATTAAATTGATAAAATATGAACAAAACTCTGTGAAATTGTTCTTAATTAGCTATATATATATATATATATATATATATATATATATATATATATACATTACGTACTAAGCTAATTAGTTAATTGACTGGATGGGACTTAAAACTAAAATGACCAATTACGTGACAAACCTACATTATTATACGACTGAAATTAATTTAACTATGGTCTGTTTTTTAATCTTGTAGACTAAATTGACATTTCAAATGTTCCATGTATCATTTTTTCATTTCATAATTTGACATTTGCATCTGTCAAATTAGTCTACGAGATTAAAAAACAGACGATACAACATTGGAAATACCAGCAAGTATACTCCACTTCCGGGTCTGTTTGTAAGTGTGACTACTTGACTTAGATTCTACGTAGTACGCCAGAGCTTCATCGCCAGACAAACATCGTTGTTCCTTCTTCTCGTCAGTGGTTTTCATCGCATCTCTGATTTGTTCTGAACTCTCACTGACCTGTCTTATCAGATTGGCCACAGTTCTCTTACCTGTTAACAAAATAAAATTATCATGGTTTTCATCGCATCTCTGATTTGTTCTGAACTCTCACTGACCTGTCTTATCAGATTGGCCACAGTTCTCTTACCTGTTAACAAAATAAAATTATCAAACAAATTAATAGAAGTTGAGTTGGTAGATATAATCAAACATATATTTACATATATTATTAAAATATATATTATATACCTGATAGTCGGGAAGATATCTCGGCAGCTGCAACCAATTCTTCAGAACTTCGGTTGTGAACCAAATCATCAACACGTTGACGTTTGGTATTTGCAGTGGCATCTGCCAAGTGTACAATCTTCGGTCTTCCAGGGCCAGTCAGTGGGAGCTGAGATGATGTTGATGGCTCAGCAGGATCGTTTAACACGTTCTGTGCGGCCAACGCGCATGCGCGATTTTCGAACGTTCACCATGTGCTGGCTGCGCTTATGCGCGTCCATACAATTTATAATAATAATAATAATAATAAAACGTTTATTTCGGAAACTTGCTCCATAGTTTGTTAGTTATACAACTTACGTAACTATGTTAGTACCTTACATTTAAAATAAAAACCAAATAACAAAATACAACCTACAATTTTTCAATTCATGTATTTTCCTGCAGTATCAGACCCATAGCTATGCATACGGGTCCAATACTCCAGGAAAACGCCATCCAGCCTATCCCCAATCACCTTCAGGATGCCATTGGCACTCCCACGAATCCTGCGCAACAATGATGCCGTTCTTTTCCTCATGATTGCTGGAAAACTATCAGTGGTAGATTCAGCAAACATGGTTGACGCGCTACAGAATCGCGGCAGCCCCAACAGCACCCGGAAGGCGTTGTTGTACTGGACACGAAGAGCGTTGTAGGCCCTCTGCGTATGCTTGACCCACAGGCTGCATGTGTAAAATGACTGACAATAAGCCTTGAAAAGGGTGATTTTGACCGGTCTCGTACATCTTGCAAACCTACGGGCCAACATATTGCATCGGACCGACAACGCCCTCCGTTCGCGTTCTATGTCCTGGTCATCATTTAGATCCTCGACTAGTATGTGTCCAAGGTATCTAAAACTAGGCACTCTGTTTAAAGCCACACCATATAGGTACACAGGCGGCACTGCCCTGTGACCCTTGGCAGTAACCCCAAACACCATGAACACACTCTTCTTCACGTTGTACAAGAGGCCGTGAGTCAAGGCGTACCTCTCACAAACCTCAAGTAATCGTCTGAGTGCCTCAATCGAGGGACTCAGCAGCACCATGTCGTCCGCGTAAGATATGCTATTTATAATTTTACCATCTACCGAACATCCAACCCCTGTGCTGCTGAGCTCCCCGATCAACTGATCGACATATAGGCTGAACAGCGCTGGGGAGGTCAGACCACCCTGCCTCACACCACATTCCAGACCATACGTCTCCGACAAAGCACCCGACCATCTGACCTGGTTAATCTGATGATTATAACTTCCTTCGAATGCGGCGCGCCGCACCTGTGGGTTTTTTGTGCATCTCTATTGTTCTTGGCGTAATTGTTTTATGACTCATAAAACTGGAAAATTTTCAAACACACATAAGCGTCTTGCCGCACTTGGGACAAGTTTGTAACGCCGCACATATGCGCCCAGCCGCACTGGGTAGAGTTTCTTCAACCGCGCATGCGCGCTCATAGCACCACACGAAGTATTTTTTGGGCGCGCATGAGCGTTTGCCGCACAGGGTTTAGTGTATCATAAAGCAGCACTTGGAGCAAATTCGCCAAATAATTCAGCAGTTAATGTGTTAACGTATAAAACGTTATATTGTCCTCTAACCATGTTTCCCTATTCCTCAAAAAGTTCCATTTTCGAAACAGTAAAACTGGCCGCTGAAAAAAAGAAAATTTGGGCAAATTCGGGCAAAAAATTCTAGGTCTATTATAAACTACAATAATGTGTCTTCTACTTCGCAAAAAAAAGGGCCGGGGAAAATGTGGGGATTTTTAGTTATCGTCTTTTGAAATTCAAGTATAAGACTTTTTTATTTTTTTATTAGTGAAGTATTTCTAACTAACAGTGTAAATAATATTGAAGATGATAATACAAAAATAAAACTACTTGCCCTTGGTTATCAAATCCATCACTAATTCACTACTTACCTTTAAACAGCAACGTAGGAGATGTATTCGTATTAAAAAGCCAAAATGCAACTAATTTTATGCTTTTTTTATATATGGCATCTCGTAGTTGGCCTCGAGAGGCCGTGACTACTTAACCGGACTATCCTGTGGCTGCCTTTAGCGAACTAAAAGCCTTCCAGCCAGGGGCATAAACTTACAGACTAAGCGACTACACGCTAAGGGCTCCCCCTGTGGGGAACGAACCTCGGCTTAGGGCGTCGCTGGAAGGAGGACAGCAAGATGGGACAGGCTGGATCAAATTAGAGTGATTATTATTATCAGGGGAGTTTAAAGCTACTGGCTCAGCTACGCCACCAGCTGGCACTTCATACCCGAGCAAGGGACGGGGTGAATTTTATGCTTTAACCAGACTTTCTTTTATACTTACCCTCATCGCGAATGATTTGAGTCATTTATATCCAAACAATATCTGTCATTATGATAAACCATTAATGCTCTATCTATCCTCATTAATGATTCTCAGAATTGTTAATGTCGTTTTTGTCTGGCTAGCATGTTCTAGGCGACATACTGTGCAGCTCCCTAGCCAATAAAAAAGCAGCGTGTATACCTCAGCTTAACGGTTAAACAGTCGGCCTGTCTGATGAGAGGTCCTTAGTACGAAAAAATAAAAAATAAACCAGCCAGGAGCGAGACCTCAGCTTAACGGTTAAACAGTCGGCCTGGCTGATGAGAGGTCCTTAGTACGAAAAAATAAAAAATAAACCGGCCAGGAGCGAGTCGGACTCGCGCACCGAGAGTTCCGTACCATTAAAAAAAATGCTATTTAGAGACATCGTTTTATTTTTCCTGTAATTTATACATAAAAATAATAGATTTTTCTCTATGCAAACTTCGGAGATACTGGGAAACGGCATTTTTTTTACATTTTTCATTAATAGTCAAAAATTTGGCCTAAAAAAGAAAAATCTTTGAAAATATGCAAACAGCCCTCCTTCATTCCTACATGCCCTAGTAGCCCCACTTCGAATTTTTAAAATGGTTGCAAAAAAATTATGTAGTATTTGGGATTCGAGTACCAATCAAAAACACTGACTTCGAAGATGGAACGTTAATTCGCTTTTTTTTTTAAATAAGACCCGATTTTCACCACCGTATTATCTCTAATGTCCTCACACCGTCGCGTCGCCATATTCGTTCTCCCAACCTCTCTCGTTCTCCCACTCACTCACTCACTCAGTCATTCACTTTCATTCAGTTCCCTCTATTACTTCCGCATTCAATCCCACATATATATAAACAGACTTGATACGACATAGGCGCTTTCCTTTAACCTGCCTATACTAGGTACCATTTTCCAGCTCTGTACCAAAAATTAATTAAATAGTTGAGTCGCAAATGATTTTTTAAGTTTTTGTCACGTTTGAACACGATGTATCTTTCCTAACAGCTGATTATGTCTATACGCATAATAATAATAATAACCCCACCGCTGTATCTCTACGTTGACGTCGTGGTGGGGCTTGCGTACTCCAAACTTTAGGTCTGTGCCGGTAGAGTTTGCCGGAACGGGTCTAGGATGAGGAGTCAGACCAAGAGAGATACAAAAACCCGCAGGGCAGCATGTGGCGAGCTGATGGGCAGTAGCGACCCCATGGACCCTATCTCCCGGGAGAAATCTTGTCCTCATCTCTGGCTTGCCTTTATTGGCCGGCTGGAGTGAACACTGACGAGGAACGGAGCTCCCACCTCTTTCTTGCCTTTATTGGCCGGCTTGAGTGGAGATTCGCAAGAGCAAACGTGCTCGGAGGAAGGAAGTATTCCAGTAAGGTGCTGGTAGGGATCTTGACCGTACTTCCGGGATTGTCCTGATAGCCGTGGAATACCTCTCCACTCCTCAAGCACCTCAGGAAGTGTTGCCCCTTGTCACTACGTCACTCACTATGTGCTAGCGGCCGTCTCCGGGGGCCCATTATTGAGTGTGCAAGTCACCCCCTGCCATTTTATCCGTGTATAATATATAACATTGGTCAGGCAGGTGACATAGTTCTTCCATAGTTCAAGTTACCCAATCCACTTTAGCCACCCAAACCCATAGCCCAATATGTTTTGTTTCCACGTACAACAATAGTCCTGTACCTACCGGCTGTTGTCCTTGGGTGCACTTGCATAGTGCATACAGGGATAATCGTCGGTTGGGTGCCTCTGCGAGTTGGCTTCGGCTCCTCGTACGCCTTCCAAAGGTCCGGGACCCCAGGGTCCCGAGAAATATCAAAAAATAATAATATAATAATATGTTTTTATTTATGCTTCAGTTTACAAAAATGGGTTTAGTGTTTGGAGCCTCCTTTTAAGCAAACAATACCTGTGTTAGGAGACTCCGCTCTTCCATAGTACAGCAAATTTCTTAATCTAGTAACCCGTAGGTACTTAAAATATCGTATAAAAATAACAGAAAAAAATTAAAATTAAGTATGGTAGTCGGAGTATGATAATTTGAGTGTGCATACCTGTGCGTAGTGTAACTGAGAGAATATGTGAGAGTGTATGTAAGAGTATATGTGAAAGTGTATGAGAGAGTATATTATGTGAGAGTGTATGTGTGTGTGTGTGTGTATCTGCTACTTTATGTGCTCCAAAAGTGCCTCCGTGTCATCATAGGTGAGTGTCTTCATCCAGTTGGTTATTGTTTTCTTACATTCATAACTTTTTTTGTGTATATGCAAATATTTTTGTTTATTTTGTTGTAAAGTTGAGCAGACTGTTTATTAAATTGCCTACAAGCAAACATAGTTTTAGTCCGTGGAATTTGTGCAACAATGTCAGTCCTCTTTTTCCGTAATAAGTCTGGATCATAAGGAAGGGTTTTATGCTTTTTTAATACTGTTTGGATAATGTACAATTTCCTCACGGAAAGTAGATCACTAATTTTATATAATGTCTTAGTAGGATATCTTTTATTTTTAAAGTACATTATTTTTATCAGAGCTCGTTGGGCTCGCTCTACATCTATAAAATTAGTTTTCGCTGCACCTCCCCAAATAGGGATGCAATATAACAAGACAGACTGTACCAAAGCCATGTAGATCTCACTAAGAACATTTCTTGGGGGGTCTCGTTTACTTGTAATACTTTTTGGCACAATGTGTCGAAGTGTTTTAAATATCCAGCTTAATCTCCTAACCCTATTTGAGATCTGTTCAAGATCTGGATACCAAGATAACCGCTTATCAACTATCACACCTAGATATTTAGTCTGTGTTACTTTTTGAATGCATGAACAATTACAGTATCTGTTTTTGGTATCTCCACATGTGTGTATTCTTAGATTGAGGTCCTGGCTTGGTTGACTATTGTTGTTAATACAAAAGCAAATGTAATTGGTTTTTGATGTATTTAAAGTGAGCAAGTTGTTATTTAGCCAATTAGCTAATTGTGCCATACCCATCTCAGCTTTATATTTCACATCTTGCCAGGAGTTTCCGGAGAAAACGACAGCGGTATCATCAGCATAAGAGATAACTTTTGCATTTTTGATATGCATGTTGCAGAGATCGTTTAGATATACCAAGAATAGTGTAGGGCCCAGTACGCTACCCTGAGGAACGCCGTATGTAACCTCAGCGTCATCACTGGTCAGTTCACCCACCTTAACCCTCTGCTTCCTAGACGAGAGATAGTCTTTGAGCAACTTCAGCGGAGTTTCTCTTATTCCAACTTTTTCCAGCTTACTCACAAGGACAGGGACAGAGACGGTGTCAAAAGCTTTTTTAAGGTCCAGGAAGACCGCCAGGCATTTATTGCCAGTATCAAGTTGTTCAGTGACTAGAGAACTTGTGTTGTAACTACATCCTCAGTGGATAAGCCTTGTCTAAAGCCAAATTGGGAGAGAGATAGTAAATTAGAGAGATATTTTATTAGTCTGTTATTAATTAATTTTTCCAGTATTTTAGAAATGGATGGCAAAACGGAAATAGGCCATTGACATCATCTCTGTCCCCTCCCTTATAAACGGGAGTGATAATGGAATGTTTCAGTAGGTCAGGGAAGGTGCCGCTTTGGAAGCAAAGGTTTGCAAGGTGAGTTATTACTGGAACGACTTCCTTTCTTATGTGCTTTAGAAATTTTGTCGAGACATTTTACCAACCGGGGGCACTTTCAGCCTTGAGGCCCATCAAGATTCGACCAACTTCATTGGGGTCAGTATCCAGAAGGACAAAAGAATTACATTATACAGGTAGTTTGTCATGTTGATTCATAAGGTAATTATTACTAGGCGGAATTTGCTGAGCCTACTGTTTACCAACGTTGGCAAAATGAGCATTGATAAAGTTTACTGATTAAAGAGGAGATGACTTGATATTTAGTAGTTCGGAGTTGTGATTGTTTGATTTGGTGGAATAAGTGATATTTTTTATATTTTTCCAGAGTAGCTTGTTATTTGTAACAGAATTTGCAAGCAAATCCCTTTCATATTTACGTTTTAGTTTTTTTTATCAAATTATTACAGTAATTCCTGTATCTATTGTAGGTTATCTTTATAATATCGTTGTATGGATTAGATTTATAACGTTTTTGTAATTTATTACGGTTTCTTATACAACGTAGTATGCCATTGGTAATCCAAGGTTTAATAGTCTGTTTACTATTTGGTATAGTGCGGGTAATACTACTGCTTTTTAAAGTATTTGTGAGTTTATTTATGAATAGGTTGGTCAGTAGATTTGGATCTTTACAAAACAATAGTTCGGCTGGATTCTTTTCCTGTAAGTCTTTCAGTGCTACTTAATAGTCGATAGTAGTAGCAATTTTATTTGGAATGCGTGTGTTTTTTAGTTTAGACAGGGACAAAAATGTTGTAATGTGGTCAGTGATAGAGGTATGTAGTATAGCAATAAATGCTGTTACTTTCTTTTTATTAATTTTGAGTATGAAATGATCTAGGCAGTTTCTATCTCTAGTGGGCAGGGTATGTCCAGGTAGTATTCCATACAATGACAGCATATTAAGATAACTGTTCCTATTTTTATGCTCATAGGACGATTCTATTTCTTTAGGTTTAATATTTATATTTATGTCTCCCGCTAGGATAATGCTTTTGTCAGAGTTTATTTTATCTAGGTAAGTACTAAGGGAGTTTATGAAGCTGTGAAGTGTTTATGTTTGAGGGGGAGCGGTAGTAGGTACATATCACTATGTTATTAAGGATGTCCAGTTGGAGACAGGACGCTTGTGATAACTCAATTTCCTTAACTTTTGGTTTTAAGGATTGAATTAGAATTAGAATTAGAATTAGAATTAGAATTAATTTATTTGTAAGAATGTAGTTTTACATCGTATGGTGTTAATATTTTTTAAGTTCTATACATTCTACCACAACATAGGGTGTACAAATATTCAAATGTGTCAATAAATAATGTGACAAATATAATTACAGTAAATTTTAAGATTTGTGTTTTACAGTAAGTCCAATTTGAATTAATATTATTATAATTAAGTGTTCGTTACTTTAAAATCAATGTCAAAATTAAGTATATGTCATCTTAGATTTTTACAATATTCCATATATTCGCCATTGTCATAAAAGCAATTTTCTAGTAACCAACTTGTCAGCTTTTTCTTGAACATAAGTATGGGAAGTTCCTTAAATGAGTTAGGTAACTTGTTATACACCTGAATGGCATTCACATATACATTCTTTCTAAATATTTGCAATCTACATTGAGGTACATTTAATTCATATTTATATTTATTTCTAGCAGAAGCCTTTTTGTGGCTCACTTCAGATTGCATGCGAAAATAGTCCGGATATTGTTTTACTAGCATACATAGTTCTTTGATGTACATGCATGGTAAGGGTAAAATGTGAAGTTTTTTAAATATAGGTTTACAACTGTCCAAGAACCAGACGCCAGCTATTGCCCTAACGCACTTTTTTTGTACCCGAAATGCCCTTAAAATTTCAACTGAATTGCCCCATAGTATCAGACCATATGACAGCACAGACGATACGTATCCGTGATATGCAGTGACTGCTGCATCTACGGACACTATTGATCGTAGACGTTTTATTGCGTATACGAATTTGTCTAGCTTATCGCATACGTAATTGATGTGTGACTTCCAGTTACAGTTTTGATCCACTATTATGCCTAAGAATTTTGTGTTTACTACTTGTTCTAGGATACTGTCTTCATAATGTATATTAAGACTCTGAAAGTTTGATTTATAAGTTTGAAAATTCATTATTTTTGTTTTATTTAGATTGATTTTTAAATTATTGTTATTAAGCCAAATTATTATGTCTTTGATTGCTTCATTAACTTCCTGTTCCAATTTATTTTTGTCTTTACATTTTATTATTAGTGTTGTATCGTCGGCAAACAAGATCGTTTCATGGCGTGTTGCATTGGGAAGGTCATTAATATATAGCAGAAATAAAAATGATCCCACCACGCTGCCTTGGGGTACTCCTACTGCATTAGTTTTAAAATTAGATTTATAGTCTACTTTGTTCCCATCCGCGACTTTTGTAATTTGCACACATTGACGCCTATCACTGAGGTACGATCTAAGCCAGTCATTGGCTTTGCCCCTTATGCCATATTTATCTAATTTGCTTAGTAATAACTTATGATCTACGAAGTCAAAGGCTTTACTCATGTCAAAAAAAATTGCTGCTACAGGTATGTTGTCATTCATTGCCTCGGTTATTATTTTAATTAAATTAAAACAAGCTAAAGAGGTGGTGCGATTTTTCCTGAATCCAAATTGCTCCCGCCTTAGCAAATTATACTTGTCCACATAGTCGTATAGCCTTTTTAATATTATCTTCTCAAATATTTTTGATATTATAGGAATTAAGGTTATAGGTCTATAGTTCGTCATGTCAGATCTATCACCATTCTTAAATATCGGTTTGACTATTGAGTTCTTTAATGCGGTTGGGAACTTGCCTTCTGAAAACGATATGTTAATTAAGTAGCTCAGCGGTTTGCATAAGTGATTAGCACAAGCTTTTATAATTTTGGTACTTAATTCGTCAAAACCGACAGACGCAGTATTTTTAAGGTTTTTGATTACCCTGAACACTTCTATAGGGTCAGTAGGATTTAGGAATATTGTATTATTGTGATTAATGTCCATAGTTCTATTTATAGCGTCAATATTATACGTAAATTCATTATTATTTGTCAATTGGATATAGTATTCGTTAAACACGCCACAAATTTTTTGCGGGTCAGTGATGTTGTTAGTTTTTAATACTATTTGTTTTATGTCATTACTTTTTTGTGTCTCACCAATTTTTTTATTAATAATATTCCAAGTCGCCTTGCACTTGTTTTTCATATTCTGTATGTATCTTTTATTTTGTATTTGCTGACATATGTTAATACAACTTTTAACCCTTAAATGCATCTTGTATCGAAAACGATCCTACGTATTTGTATCGATTTTATCAAGTTTTTATAGGTTCTGTAACTTGAGTTGATTGTTAATATGCTATCTGTGTCTGTCTGTCCCATTACTAACTAAAAAAAATACTAACTAAAAATACTAATTAAAATCCTCATCTTAAAATAAAAATATTTTTTTAGGAATAAATCTGTCATCATGCATTTAAGGGTTAAGTATGTCCCTATATGTTTTATACTTTTTTGCTAATCGATTTTTGTTTGTTTTATTATGGATATTTTTTAAATGTAAATAACGTTTCCGTATACACGACTTTTTTAAACCTTTTGTCAACCACAGAGTATTATTTCTTCCGTTCGACCTTTTTATTTTTTGTATGGGAAAACATAGTTTATGAAACAGTTGTAATGTTCCCAGGAATACCTTATATGCATCTTCCAAATTATCCTTAACATACATGTCAGAGAATGATAGCGCAGAAATACATTCACAAAACTGTTGTATGTTTTCTTCATGATACTCCCTTTTGTACTCAAACCAAGTTGGCCTAGATTTTGGTTTATTAGTCGTCACTGTCAGGGTCTGCCCTGTCTCATGATCGGAAAGAGCCAGGTGATGAACTTCACCTTTAGCTTTTTTGATATTGCTTGCAAATAAATCTAAACACGATTGTTTTCTGGTTGGTGTGTTTATATGCAATTCAATATTGAAATTTTTCAACAATCCTAATAGTTCTTGGCAACTTTTATTTGGTTTTATTGTATCTAAATTCCAATCACCACAAATAATTACCTTCTTCGATTTCTTTGTGACTCTAATTAGTAATGTTTCCAATTTTTCTAGGAAAACTTTTGGATTGCTATTTGGTGTCCTATAAATACAAATAATGATGATTTGATTAACTATTAATTCTATTCCGGTACATTCAAAGTTAAAATTACATGCAATATCATTTATTAATTTATCTAATTTTACGCAAGTCATCTCATTCTTAACTAGAATGCATGTCCCCCCTCGTTTAGTATCTCGACAGTATGACGCGACGAGTTTATAACCAGGAATCTTGAGAAGTGATTCTGATTTGCTTTTAAGGAATGTCTCACTTAAACAAATTATGTCAATTTCCTTACCATTCTGGGAGAATTCATTAAGTGCCACTGTTATTTCGTCTATCTTATTAAAAATACCTGCAATGTTTTGATGAAACAGTATCAGACGAGATTTACTGCGAGGTACGAAAAAAAGGTGCATTTGACTTAGGGGAAGGTTCTCTTAAGTTTGGGTGACTAATTTTATTGAAATAAAATGGGATAGTTCCTTTCTTAACCTGTTTTACCGGTCTTTGTAGATTGTCATTAGGTTGGATTTGGTTTTTAGGTTTGAAATAGTATAGAATGGTACCCTCCTTATTTCGCTCTGGCATTTGGGATTTGGACGGCTTATTTTCAATGCAAACACTTGGCTGTAATTGCTTGTTTGTTTTATTAGAAAAAGTCAAGAATTTTTCATTGTACGTCATAGAATCTATTTCTAGGTTAAGCTTAGAACTTAGCATACTCGTAAAGTCATACATTTTATTCA
Source organism: Dicycla oo (assembly GCA_948252095.1). Lineage (NCBI taxonomy): Eukaryota > Metazoa > Arthropoda > Insecta > Lepidoptera > Noctuidae > Dicycla > Dicycla oo. Next base: position 4,257,832 of record OX411732.1, on the reverse strand, counting down.
TAAAAACATTTCTGTGATTCAATTGAATTAATTTACAGTTAACATAATTTTTCACAATTAGATACAACTGTTTATTAAGCATGTATTCATTAAGATATGGGTTGTATTGTACATTTGTTATAAAAACCTTTTGCTTTCGAAATATGTATAATATACTACTTAAATTTGACACATATTTGTATACATTCTTGTCACATATACCAAAACACAATATTATAATGTCTTTGTTTGTGACATTTTTTGACATATTTTCACACGTCTTTAGCATTTCGCCGCTTGTGGCAGATGTTTTTACCATTCCGAAGATGCCAAACTCGTCATTCCATCTACCTTGCCTACTTTCAAGTATTCTTTCAGAAAGATTTTGAGCGTGGTCATCTCCAATGATGTAAATCATTCTTCTTTTTTTATGGTCATTATTTTCATTAATATTTACTTCCTCATTTAAGGTTTTAGGTTTCACTGTTTTTTGTTCACATACACCGTGCCATTTAGTAGAGTAGGACACATAATTATTCATTTGGGGGATAGGTTTGTTAGCACTTAACCTACATTCCGTTAATATAATAATATCGGTTTCTGGAAAAGTTGATAAGTTCAGAACGAAATCATCAAAATTACGATAAATGCTCCTTATGTTTTGGGAAATAATAGTGAGGTCATTTTTCTTAATCTGTATGTGTCTGCCAAGCTCTGAGATCCCGCACTCGAGTGCGCGGGCTATTTCAATATTATCTATATCAGTTACCGTTAATAGTGCGTCATTCATTTAAAGTATTTGTAAGTAGATTATACGTTTCTTTAAGGTAAGTGTTTAGGTTATTTAGAGTAAGTTGCAGAAGTTTATGTATTATTTTGATGATTGGGCACATTATGGTAGGTTTTAGGTCAATGTATGTGAATGTGTAGTTATAGTATGTAGCATGTGTAAAGAAGCAAGCGTTTGTGTTGCACAAATGACGGTGTGTGAGGGTGTTGGTATGATTAACAGCGTAAATTGAGTTCAAACTCAAGTGTTATATAAGTACACAATAAGCATGCAAAAAATCTTACAAAAAATATGTAAAATAACAGGTACGAGATAAAAACTAACATAAGTATTATCAAAAAAGTAGGTAAATGTGGTGCAAACAGATTACTATAAGTTTTAAGTCATGCTTTCATTAAGAGTTGATGTACCTGATCTTCACATGTAATGACTATAGATTGCGCATGTTCATCCTTTTTTATATAAACCTTGCCATACGCAGTCCAACAGAACTTGTTGGCTCCAGATTTAGTTAGGTCTCGGGCAAGGAAGTGTAGACGCGATCCTTTTGGGGTTAAATGCTCCGAAAGATAGATGAGGGTATCTTCTTGTGTTTTAAAACCCAAGTGTTTACAGCATAATTTAGTATAGTTTTTTAAATTATAAGCCTTAGCCATCTTCAATATCTCGGACCTTAATAGAGTGGAACCTGTCTCCACAATAATAGGTGTATTTTGTTGGTCTTGGTTTTTTCCACGCACTCTTTAGATGTCCTTTATGTCATATCAATTTATATTACAGGTTAAGTTTCGGCAAAGACACATGATCATTTCTATAAGGTCCTCTTTGGTTTCATGACGTTTTCTTGGTACATTCTTCACAACAAAAACGCATAGGTCATGCACCTTAAAACGATAAATCTGAGTATAACCTACGATGCGTTGTTGCCGCTCTGACGCAAGTCACAAGTACAATCAAATTTTCGCTAAAAAGATGGCAATGCGAACAAGGAAGCACTAAATACACAACTCTTGCACTTGACAAGAGAGTGAGAGTGACAATCATAACAAAACGCGTAAAAGAAATGGAAATAGGTCAGTGTCTATTGCATCCTAGATCCTTGCGATCAGTGAGCCTCTAAAAAAAATGTTTGTTCATTGCGCCGATGCTATCCTTTCGGAACGTATCTTACGTAACACGGAAGCTCCTCGAACTCGCGCGCTGACAATTGTGATTTTGTTTTGTTATTGTGACAGGACACGTAACTTGGGATTATTATTATTATTATTTAGTGTTTTTTTTTTTTTGTGATTGACTGTTTTTTATTGTGATAGGACACGTAATTAAACTTTGGTTGTGTAATTAAACTGTTCAACAATGCCTCGAGTAACTTACACGGCGTCAGAATACACTGAATACATTCTCCGTCGGTATAATTTGTGCATTAATTTGAATGGAGGACACAAATGAGAATGTAAAAATTTTGTGTTTTTGTCATGATTGTTGTTGTGCGCGTACCTTACTTAACTTTACCTGACATAAAAGCCAGCACGAGCGGCGGCCTAAGTCGCCGCCCGCGCCTACGCCGGCCACCCGCTTTGACATGAGATAACACACGCCGCTCTCCGGTGCGCGCGCGACGTTGCCGCTTTGTTACCTTGGTATCCAACGTCAGTTAAATTAATTTACAAAGGGTGGTTGCGTTTTACTCTGATTTTTAAGCTATTTAGTTTGTTTGAAAAAAAAATCTCATTTTTGGTGCTTTTTATTTTTGTACCGTATCGTATGAATACTAAACACGTATAGTATATGTAGTGTAATTGAATGCCCCTATGTCATATCAACTCTGTATATTCTTTCTTGTTTGCAAAATAGTTGGGCAAACGTCATTTATAACTATTCCAAAAATCAAGTTGAAAGCATTAATAGTTCTTGAGATATCCAGCTGTGACAGACGGACAGACAGACAGACTGACTGACTGAGTAGCACCATAAGGGTTCCTTTTCACCATTTTGGTACGGAACCCTAAAAACAATTTGAAATGTAGTTCCTCTGGTCTTCTTCTATGTTCTCATGACAAGATACAAAAGATTATTATTCCTTAAATTCAATAATTCATAGTAATTTATTTCCTTTACAGGCTAAAGGCATTTACTTCTGCGAGCCATGCAGTCTGACATTCCCGACCATCGCGAAGGTCGAATTACACATAGACGAACCAACACATACTAAAGAAAAAAGTAAAACCTCTCCATGGCTCACACGTGTGGAGAATGATATCATAGCTTTTAACCAGTTCATCATATCTGATGATGCATGGAACGGCTGCATTGAAGACACTTGTGTCCTATGTAATACCGAGTTCGATGACAGTGCTTCTCATAAGGTCATCAGGAGCCATGTCCTCAATTTAATCAACAGTGAAGTGATTTTCGACAACGTTGAGAATACGGTTCTTAGAATAGTAAGTTAAAAAATCTTTTTTTTTTGTATTTTGATTTTGCTTTCCAAAGGAGGGTTAGGATTTTAATAGGCCATGTGTGTTCATCTGTTCGTTCACTCATAAACAATCCTAAATGGCGGCTTATAGCGGAAGTAGTATTAATGAACAAAATATGTATTAATACTATATCTAATGAAAGGTCTTAAGGAGCACTTTCTGAAAATATATTGGTTATATACATAAGCCCCGAATTTTACTGTTGGATTTTCCCAAACCAAAGAAATGGGCGGATAAGTGTAACTACAGACAAATCAAAAATCAGGAGTCACACGTAGTTAATCTGTTACATGACGTGGGACTCCGGATTTTTAATTTGTCTGTGTGTGATCTCCCGTTTATACCTTTTAGTAATTTGGAGTTTTTGTTCCGTACCTCAAAAGGTAAAAAAACGGAACCCTTATAGGATCACTCAAGTGTCTGTCTGTCTGTCCGTCAGCCAATTTGCTCCAAATCTAATGGACCGATTAAGTTGAAATTTGGTACAAGTATGTATTTCTGTGACCCAAACATGGACGTGTAATTCAATTTAATGAATTTTGAATATGGGGGTCAATTTTGGGGGGCAAATAAGAAAATTTAAAAAGTTTTGCAAACTGTACCGTGCGATATATCAAATACTGTGAGAGTCTCAAATATATATATTTTTTTATAATTTTAAAATAAACTGTTTTAAAGTTATTTAAGAAAATTGACCATTCCTCCCCTTTATCTCCGAAACTACTGAGCTTAAAATTTTGAAAATAAATACTTCAATACCTATAGAGTACAGAAAACCTATAAGAAGTCTATGGTCTTAAAATAACATGGTAAATCTCTCAATACTGTGCGTACAAACTTACATTTGTAGTTGGAATGTATGGGGGATCATGTTTTTTAACTACAATATTATGTTTGTTCTTGGGATAAACTCATCCCGATTACGGAACCCTTCATTTTGCGTGTTCCGACACGCACTTGACCGGTTTTTAAATAAATTTTTGTCATGCTACTGGCAAAGTGTATAAAGTTGTTTCATAGTATAAGAAGTAATGTAAGTTAAACTAATATTATGTGTCTTTACAATGTTTTGTATGTTTGTTTACAGATTGATGATGGATCCAAGCAGTGTCTAACTTGCAATGTGATCTTCGGAATCGACCCAACAAGTCATTTCAAAACAGCAGGTCATAAAGAAGCATATCAACTGTATGATCCCACTGTTCAAAAGAATGAAGCGAAAAATACTATACCGATTACCAAAAATACTAAAGACACTCAAAATGTGAAGGTTAAAATTGATAAACCAAATAAAAATAATGCCATTAAAGTGGTCGATGAAAACGTCAATGAAAACATCAGAAAAGAAGCAGGGAAAGATGCCAATAAAGATGCAAAAAAAGAAGCCACTAAACCTGTTGATAAAGAAAAAGTAAAAGTAAAGCCGAAACAATCAGCTATGAAAAAAAACGCAGAAGAACTTGACAAGATTTTCTGTAAAAATTTGGGTGCGAAAAACTACGTAACAAACTCAACAGGGATTGGTGAAAGATGGTGCGTTCTATGTGAATTGCTATTAGAAGATTCTCCTGAAGACCACATCCGTAGCAAGCACCACCAAAACTTACTGAAACTCCACAAGGAAAGATTAGCAGAAAACAATAACAATATCCCAAGCAAAGATGAAGAATCAAATCTGTATGAATCTGTAGACAGATACCAAAACAGCAATGTTAATATTGACTTGATTAACGAAACTGCCTTTTGTAAGAAATGTTCGAAATGTTTCGAAGACTTTAATACTCACTCCATCGAAAAACATATTGAAGAACATAATAAGACTTCTAATAAAAAGTCGCCTGAGACGCTTTCTTCGGGCATCACGTCGAATGGGACGGATAGAACTACTTTGAATACAAAGCCAGTGTTGCTTGGTAAGGACAAACGGTCTCAAAATACCGTGTCAGTAGAAGAGTATGCAAAGCAGCATGGATTCACGCACAATCGTGCCGACTACAGCTATTACTGCCGCCCATGCTGCAGAGACTCTCCAGTACACTCGATGACCTACAAAAGCACGTAGCAAGTAGAATTCACACAGAATATACGAAAGAAACATCTAACACCGACGCGACAGGAGCCCGAGTAAAAGAACCACTTATGAAATATATGAAGTCATTTGAAGTAGTCGCAACTAAGAATGACGGACTTGTCGCAGTGATAAACGATAAATATTGGCTAAATGCTTTTAGCTTCTTGTTCCTTGCCAAAAAGAACGAAATAATCTTCTGTCATGGGTGCCATATTGATTTGACCTCTGAAAATTTTATAGAGCATATCTTAGAAGATAATCACAGAGAAATCGTCGAGAAATGCCATTTGATAACTTCATTGGAAAATGAATTCATTAGAGAGGTAGGTTACAGAATTCATATTTTATAATGTCTCTGTGTTTTTCACCCTTCACATTGAAAACAACGAATTTGATAGTTGTAACTAATCTGCGCGCGCTTATGTTTCCAATCGTATATGACTTCGGGAAAATGTATAAGCAGAAAATACAAGTTTTTATAAAGATTACGTCATTTGTTTTCAGATAAAGCTCGATGTTTATCATTGTGGGTACTGCATTATTACGGAAAACGATTGGGATGATATGTTAGATCATATAGCGACGGCGGAACATAAAATAAAGAAGTCAAAGGCAGAACAAAGTGTCCGCGAGCACCAACCGAACTTATTGAACCGGATTAACCAGAGCTTTATAGATGATATGATCAAGCATATTTTTGTACAACGCCACGGAATTTAATAGATTTAAAGCGGAATTATGTTTAGCGTTATGATTAATGTGCGTTCACAATTAAAGGAGATAATTTAGGCGTCGAATTTTGTATCAATCCAAAAAATAAAGAAAATAAAAATAGTTTCTTAATTAAAATTAGTAGGCAAACAATATTTTTTTTGTATTTTCAAACTCACGCAGCCTGAGGGTTAGGTGTTCCTAGTAATACAAAATTTTTCAGCCGGTCTTTTCAGCTATTTTGTACAAATCTCTGAAGTGAGCTATCAGTAGTGTCTCACTTCACCTAAGTTATCACTTTGAGATTTTTACAGAATAGCTTATACTAGAGTTCAGGACAATTCTTTATATTGCATGCAATAATGTTGATAACAGTTGGTAGGCTTCAAATTAATGAGACAATTATGGACCCTGTCGTGCACAGCATAGTAGGAGAGAGGAGGAAGAGCGCTTATTTTGTATGTATGTTATTTGTATATTCTGGTAATTGTATTTTCATTTTATTACCACTTTTTCTTCTTCTAATATGTTAATTTGGTCTTTCCGCTTTAAATTTTTGTGTACGATATCGACTGATGTCATTTGTATTAAGATTAACGTTATAAGTTGGGAAGGCTCAAGGGACCTACACTGCTATAAGGATCTTTTGGGCGCCTGCATTGACGGGGGGCGTTGTTGGTATACATTTGTAAGATTGTCACAGATATTTTTTTGACAAAACAAGATGCCGCCGTCCCCGCCTTAAACTGCACTTTCTAGTCCATAAGCTATGTCAATAAAAATATAATAAATTACCGGAAGACATAAAACAACAAAAAAAACCAAATTAATAGTAGTTATTACACAATAGACGAATATCTAAAGGATAAAAATAAATGAGTTAAAATATAACCACACACATACATATAAAGACATATTACGTATTATTTTTTTATAACTAAAGCAATAATAATAGGTACTTATATAAATTAATACAAAGAATATATACTTAAATAGATTGATTTATATTATATTCTGAGAATAAATAAATTAGTGATATACAGGGTGTCCGGTAATGAATGGATAACCTTGAAATGTCTTATAGTATAACTTATGGCCGTTCAGAAAAAAAATTGAAACAAAATATATCATAAGTAGTACCTAAGTTATGATTTTTTTAAAAGAAAGGTCTAATTTTTTTTACTTTTATGAACACTACGATCAGAAATGAATGGATTCCATCGGTTTGTTGTTATTTTATTATTATACACGAACTATGCTAATAGATAAACAGTCAATAGTATGACTAGCTATTGCACTTTTTTATTAAAAAATTAGCAGATTAATTAATTTTAGAAAAACTTTGCAAAATTTATTTTTTAAACTATGTTTAAACATCTTGGGTATAAAAAAAATGTATGAATACATGAGTGGCCAATAATTTTAAAATAATGTCACTTTCAAGTAGATTTTATAATGGTACAATTCATAAATGTATCTACAATAAATAGTGAATTATTGCGATTAATGTAGAAAAGGAGAAAATTTTACTAAATATCAAAATTTGTAATATGGGAACATTTTTTAAATTTAATTGTACCTGAACTTTGGGGATTAATAAAAAACAACATTTAACATAAACAACACTTTATTATCATTCGTTTATAATAAATGTTCAAACTGCCGGCCTCCCACTCTTATGCAGGCCCTACATCTACGGATAAATGATCTACGGAGCAGTCTTGTGTACCGTCGTTCACTAATTTTTGATGCGGCTGCTCTGACTCGTCTTCTTAATTCTTCTAAAGACCTTATAGGCTTACAGTATACTTCCTCTTTAAGGCAGCCCCAATAAAAAAAATCCAATGGATTTAGGTCCGGTGAACGTGGAGGCCACAAAATTGGCCCTAGCCGCCCGATCCATCTATCTGGGTACGTGTTATTTAAAAATGCACGAACAGATACAGCATAATGCGCAGGACAGCCGTCATTTTGCAACCAATATGACTCCCTCAGCTCCTCGGGCACTTCTTCTAATAAATTGGGGAGATCATTTTGAAGAAACTCCAAATAACTTTGCCCTGTTAAATTCCCCGGTAATTCAAATGGCCCGATTATTATTCCACTTAATATTCCAGTCCAATAATTGATTTTAAATTGGTATTGGGATCTATCTTCACGCATAAGATGGGGATTTTCTAATTCCCAACCGTGTAAATTATGAAGATTCATGTATCCATCTCTTTTGAATGTTGACTCGTCGCTCCACAGAATTTTATTAAAAAATTGCGGGTCTTCTTCGATTTTTGCCAGCATTTGTCGGCAAAAACGCAATCTAGCTGCATTATCTCTTGGTTGGAGAGTTTGCACGCGTGTAACGTGGTAAGGGTGGAATTTATTTTTTTTCAAAATATCGTGCACGGTCGATTTTCCGATACCTGTGCGTCGAGCTATTGTTCGTGTAGAGGTAGAAGGATCGTTTTCGACTTCCTCAAGCACGGCTTCTTCTACATCAAGACGAGCGATTCTTCCACTGCTTGTACCACCGACACCACTACCAGGCAATCTTCCTTCGGAGTAACAACCGTGGACACGAATAAATACGCGGTAGTCTGGGTGGCGCGCATTAGGGTATCTCTCCCTATAGAGCGCTGCAGCTGCATTTGCGTTACCTCTGCATTCTCCATAAATGTAATGCATATTTGCATATTCTTGTGCCGTATACTGACGTGGCATTTTGATACACAAAAACACAAAAGTCCAGTTTAGTCCAAAAACAAACCAAATCGTCGCAAATATCACCAAACAAAACAAGTCCAAATCAGTAAGCAAAACGAATAGTCCAATAAAATAGCCACGTGGTCGTTTTAACACTGATTCAAAGTAAATCACGATAATTGCAAACGGAAACTAAATAAACACATGCGAAGTCGAGCAAGTCGAGAAACGCACTAAAAGTATGAGTGCTTACCTGATGTTTTACATTTATTTCCTCTCTCTCGCACCTAGCCGATTCAGACCCTCTTTGTCTAACATAACACAAAAGAATGACAGCACGGCGTGCGCGCAGGTAGCAAATATGAAGGTCACACGACCCATTTCACGCTTTTAAAGTAACTATTTTAATCATTATGAGTATTTGTAAATTTCTGACAATTTGGTTTCAATACGCAATTTTTATTCACTACAAATTCCTTAAATGTATTTTTGATTAATCTTCAGTGGTCAGAAGCAATTTAATTTAAAAAAAGTTCCTACATTACTTTTGACATTTGGTAAAATTTTCTCCTTTTCTACATTAATGGCAATAATTCACTATTTATTGTAGATACATTTATGAATTGTACCATTATAAAATCTACTTGAAAGTGACATTATTTTAAAATTATTGGCCACTCATGTATTCATACATTTTTTTTATACCCAAGATGTTTAAACATAGTTTAAAAAATAAATTTTGCAAAGTTTTTCTAAAATTAATTAATTTGCTAATTTTTTAATAAAAAAGTGCAATAGCTAGTCATACTATTGACTGTTTATCTATTAGCATAGTTCGTGTATAATAATAAAATAACAACAAACCGATGGAATCCATTCATTTCTGATCGTAGTGTTCATAAAAGTAAAACAAGGTAAAAAAAATTAGACCTTTCTTTTAAAAAAATCATAACTTAGGTACTACTTATGATATATTTTGTTTCAATTTTTTTTCTGAACGGCCATAAGTTATACTATAAGACATTTCAAGGTTATCCATTCATTACCGGACACCCTGTAGAAAAAAGCAGATAGATTGGAAATAATTTAAATCTTTAGTAATAAGAAAAAATCATAAAAGCGCTTCCTCTCTCCTACTTATTTAAATGTTTGCTGTGTTTAAATAATTCTTTTTAGATCTATTAATTACTTCCACATGTATGTGTACATTATGGATTGCAGTAAAGATTATTTGAACTGAATTAAACTGAAGATTCGGTGTTAGTTCCAATTTTGTCCACGCGTCATCTTGTCTTGACGAGATTTTGTTGGACAACAGGCGCACAAAGGAAAATGCAACTTCCCCTCAGGAACTTTATCCAAAAATCAAAACAACTTTAGCAGCATTTATTATTAGAATAATAATAAAATCCATCCCGGTATAAAGAATTCACTTTTTTTGTTTTCTGTGTGACTTTCGGTTGATTATAATATTTCTGTTTCTCGTTATGTTTACTGGACTTTCAACGGTTTACAATACTCTGAAACGACTCTGGCTGTGTTTATTGGACTTCGAACGATTTATAATACCCTAAACATCGGCGTTAACTGGTCTTTGAACACATATATTATGTAGATGTACCTAGATAAAAATAACGCAAGTATAAAACCATTTTGTTATTCTTGTCTGGTTTGTGCCGACACTAAAGCCGCCATATTATACTGGGTGTAATTTAATCACCGTTATCCTCTTAAAGGGGTCATCATTATGAACAACTTTTACTATGGGACCAAACCAGAAATCGCGAAAAAAAAATATTGCTGTTCCCTACATTTTGACGAATTATGCGAACATAGATGTACTGAACAGCAATTTTTTTTTCGCTATTTCAGGTTTGGCCCTATAGTAACAGTTGTTCATAATGATGAGTACCTACAAAAGCCCCTTTAGAGGATAACGGTGATTAAAATTACACCCTGTATAAATGTGATTCGAATATGGACCCAGCCCGGGATAATTCACAAAGTATTTGCTAGGGTTTAATAGGTTCTTACACAAAGATATTAATTCCCGGGCATTGATGTATTTTACTACGAGACTACGACTTTGGCAATTCTTTTCTTTTTTTTTATAAGTTCATTTTACTTTAGGGTTGTCAACTATTAACCAAAAGAGGTTCTAACACAAGCTTTGCTTGTACTTTTCATAGATACAAATAAAACTTTCTGGAAAATACTTCGATTTCCATATAGACAAGTTTTATTCTAGACTAGCTTCTTCCCGCGACTTCGTCCGCGAAAATAACTTGTTTTAACATTAGATATTTGTGAAAGAATTTTATAGGAATTGAATCGGTCATTATGCAGATTACCTACATACAAACTACCTCTACTTATAATATTATAATATAGTCTAAATAAACATTACAGTATTTATAGGATTGATCTAATAGTTGACAACCCCGAAAGTCTAACTTTTCATTTATTCTTGCAAATGTTTTTAGTAGCTAAGTTTTCTTTAAGTTTAATTTGATTTGTGTTTGATATAACTATACTGATATTACGCATAAGCAGTAAGCATTAATTCATTCAATAAAAATAAACTCTAATTAAATTGTATCTTTTTATTGTTCCTTCTAATATTCGTCATAGAACCTATGAAGACGGCGAAGTTCGCAGTTTGCTATAATGGACTGCGGCCGATCCTCTTCAATCAACTACGCTTATCCCAGTCCACCGCTAGACATGGCCTCTCCCAGGCTCTCCCTAGAGTATTGTATGTTCTGTGCCCAGGCTGCGCCACAACACCCTGTCCTCCGCTTTCAAATCTCCTTACTATGGAAAGCGCCAGGGTGAGTAGCTCGCGAAATTCAAATTTTCTTACATTTTTTGCAATTTACCGACCGTAACAAATCTGCATTTTGTAGAATAATAATAATAAAAATTATCAATAGTTATTATAGGGTAGGTATTGAATGACTATTTCATGAAATCTTGACATTTGAGGACTGATACAATTTATTACGGTCCGAGTCATACTTTAATTCAATAGGCGCGGCCGACGCGCATGCGCGTTTTCGGATGTTCACCATGTGCTTGACGGCGCGTATGCGCGTCCACACAATTTACATAACTTTCTTCGAGTGCGGCGCGCCGCACCTGTGCGTTCGTTGTGCATCTCTATTGTTTCGAAAATATCGTAAAATAAGGGTTGGCAATTGACTACGACCGAACTCTATCTGCCGCCTAACCTTATATATTGTAACTGCACACACCAAATGGGCACTATTACACGAATCGCTGAACTGAACAGTTCTCTTTTATTTTACCTACATCACTCTAATACATGGTGACCCTGCCAGCAATTAAAATTTTGCAACTTACGTGAAAAGCGAAGTGTCTGTAGTTGAAGGTATTAACTGATAGAAGTTTGTGAAGACGGGGAAATTAGAAGAAAGAAAGCGAAAAAGATTTAAAAATTACAGAAGAATTGGAATCCTTATTGAAGAGATGAAAACATTAAATAAAAAGACAGAAAAGGAACACTATTGAAGAGGTGAAAACATTAAATAAGAAGACAGAAAAGGAAAGTTGCTGCCGGGTGCCGGGAGAATGCTCAAGCCTTATGACGAGAGGACATGCGGGGCGCCGGGGGATAAAATGTACGGGTCCGATGTGGAGTGATGAATGCGAGCAAGCTTTTTACAAGTTAAAACAGATCCTTATTAGTCCAACTATACTTGACTATCCAGACTTTAGTGACAATAATACTTTTACGTTTCAAACTGACGCATCAAAACTAGGATTAGGCGCCGTGCTGTCTAACGGCAAATAGTAAGGTAGTCGCGTACGCCAGCCGTAACTTGAAACCAGCCGAAACGCGATACCCTGTGATTGAGTTAGAATTATTTGCTATTGTTTGTGCAGTTCGACATTTCAGACCTTATTTATATGGGAAAAAGTTCATCATAAAAACAGACCATAAGCCGTTGTTTTATTTATTTAATATGACCGATCCTTCAAGCCGGTTGACAAAGTTTAGATTATACCTTGAGGAATATGATTTTGAAATCGGCTATGTCCCAGGACGGCACAACGCAGCTGCAGATGCATTGAGCCGGATACCTATTACATCCGATAGCTTAAAGGATATGAACAAGCATGTAGTATCGGTCATGACAAGGGCACAGACTCGAAGGTTACCTACGCACTGACTGTGACAACAACGACTTGACTACTGAGGTATCCTCTACTCCAAGGCCTGATCAACCTAAGGTAGTGGAAATCCTCAAACGACCAATTGACAGTGTTGAATTGGTATTATTTAGTAAAAAAATACATTAAATCAGATAGAAAAATTAAAACATTTCACTAGTGATAATGGTAACTGCAAATTCGTGCCTGAAAAATCAGCAATTTTTGTTATTTCTCGATCGTTATCGACCGCAAGTGTGTTAGCGAGAGAACGTTTTTGCAAGCAAGTCGATTTAAACGAAATCATTATAATTAAAAGCAAGCACTACGAAAAATGTATTAACAATTTCATAAAGAAAATGTGTCATTTAAAAGATATTCCTAAGCTACCTACTTGTTATTAAAGATGTGACAAGAGTTACTGACAAAGACACGAAAACTGTGATCTTAAATGACTTCCACCTGTTACCCACGAGTGGCCACGCGGGGGTAAACAGAATGGTAAATAATATATTAGGAAGTACTATTACTGGCCAGGAATGACTAATGACGTAACAGAATTCGTAAAGAAGTGTAGAAGTTGTCAAATACAAAATCATTCCAATAGGCATACGAAGGAACCGATGGTCATCACATCCACGGCATCAACTGCTTTTGAAAGAGTTACTTTAGATTTAATGGGACCTTTAGATGTAGATAATTTAAACTATAAGTAAATTCTGACATTACAATGTGTAATGAATTTATGATCATTTAATATTATTCTACAAATTTGTCAGTTAAATCAAGTTTATTTTTTATCAATATTCATATTAAATTTACAATACCCTATTCGATGATTGTATTTGATTTGTTTTAATCGGTATTAGTACGTTAGTCGATTCAAAATGCCATAACTTTGTTAGTCTATGAAGAACGAACAAATTGATGGATACATTTCGTGCAGTCCGGAACGAAATGCACGTGGTCAGGGATTTTTAAAAAGTGGGGCATTCTGATCGGCTAGCTCGACCGAGACAGACGTTTTAATATTATCGGTGTGTTAATTGCTGTGCCTTAGTAATTTATTTTATAATAAAGTTGTGTAAGAGTATAAGCAAGAGTGATTGATTGGAATAATATAATCGTTGTTACGAAGCAAGCAGTTTTATTATACACCTGAATCTGAATTGTGAGAGTTCATCACAGTTCAGAAGTGGGATCAGGACCCAATCTAAGGTACGTACAAGTATGCTTTAGTTACTAGAGGCTATGTATGCCTATTGAGCCATGTGTGCTTAGTTAGAGGTTATGTGTGCCTACAATAGGAAGCCAAGTGTGCTTTAGTTACTAGAGGCTATGTATGCCTATTGAGCCATGTGTGCTTAGTTGTTAGAGGTTATGTGTGCCTACAATAGGAAGCCAAGTGTGCTTTAGTTACTAGAGGCTATGTATGCCTATTGAGCCATGTGTGCTTAGTTAGAGGTTATGTGTGCCTACAATAGGAAGCCAAGTGTGCTTTAGTTACTAGAGGCTATGTATGCCTATTGAGCCATGTGTGCTTAGTTAGAGGTTATGTGTGCCTACAATAGGAAGCCAAGTGTGCTTTAGTTACTAGAGGCTATGTATGCCTATTGAGCCATGTGTGCTTAGTTAGAGGTTATGTGTGCCTACAATAGGAAGCCAAGTGTGCTTTAGCTACTACAGGCTATGTATGCCTATCGAGCCATGTGTGCTTAGTTGTTAGAGGTCATGTGTACCTACAATAGGAAACGAAGTGTTTTTTAATAAGAAGCTAATTATGCCTACAGAATGCACGCTTAAACAATAAATCCAAATAATGATATAAATACAATGCTGTTTTTACTTCTGAGGTACCTATGAATTCTGATGAACCGATGACTCCTGAAGGCTCACCTGCACGCAAAGGTGAACACCAAAGAAAACGTAAACGATCCTCCTTCGAAGCAGCAGCTAAGTCTAAGAGAGCCAAAAAGCGATCAAAGAAGAGATGTAAGTAGTCGACCAGCTCCTCCTCATCCAACAGTGAGGCACCCCGTAGTTCACGGGGTTCGAGTAAGAGACGATCCAAGGAGAGAGGCAGTTAGTCTACTAAAGAGGTACTTGATATGTTAATGTTGTAAAGTAAAGGAATGTGCCGTAATCTAAATATAAATGGAACGAGAAGCAGACCATATATTTTGCTCTACAAAAGCTTTCTGGCATGGCAAAGAAGTGGTTTGAAGCCCTCCCTAGCGTTGTTTTCAGTTGGTCAGAGTGGCAGGACAAACTCATAAAAGCTTTGCCGAATGAGAAAAATTATGGTCGGCTGCTTGAGGAAATGTTAGCTCGCACTACTCGTAGTAGCGAAAGTTTGCGTGAGTACTTCTACGAAAAGTTAACGTTGTTAAACAGATGTGAAATAGTCGATTGTATTATCCATGATATATTAGATAAACCGATTAGAAGCAGTGCACAGGCACTGACTGTTCGCGAACCAGAAGACTTATTGAATTTCCTAAGGTCCCAGTACCCCATATTAGAAAATAATACATTCAATAGGAAACTTAACGGTAATATTCGACCGGAATGCAATGCGGAAAACACTGCTGCAACGCCCTCAAGCGAAAGTTCGGTCATTTTTGTTTCAATGGGCATTGTTCATATTTTATTATATGTTGTAATTGAAAAACCATTTTGAGGAATAGCGTTACTGATCATTACGGACTACTTTCCGTTTAAAATTTGCTACTGTTTTGGTCGAAATCTTGAAAAATAAGTTTGTATTTTGTAAAGTTAGGTTAGATTCGATTATGTATGTCGTCTATTGACACTTTGACAGATGTGAGATGGATGACGTTGTGTTGACAGATTTAAATTTTTAATTATGTACTAGTGAGGCAACGGCACAATCTTTTGTGCCAGTGATAACGCCACCTACCTTAAAAATATAAAATATATTTTTTAAAATAACTATTGAGCTAATCATCAAAATATTCAAATTAGTTTCTCAAAATGCTCTAAACTTTCAAAAAAAAATAAAATAAAATGTAATGGTTAAATTTTTTAGACAATCCCCATTGCCGCTTTAGGGGACACACTTTCGATGCCCCAAACCCCTACTAAATGTTTAAAATGCCAACGGGTAGGCCACAACAATGATAATTGTAAACTGGAGCCTTTAATCTTACGAAACGAACCCAAATAGACAGATATCCAGGATCGAAAAATTTTAACTACCTTCAATAACAACAGTAACAACATAGTAAACAATAAATATTTAATTGCTTTTATTGATTTTGGCAGCGAATGTAGTTTAATTAGAGAATCTGATGCTCAAAGTTTGAATTTAACTAAGAATTTAACAGAGTTGCCAGTAATCAAAGAATTCGGGAACTCTAAAGTTTTTCCAGTATATAAGAGCAATGTTGATCTGAAATTAGATAAAGCTGAGGTAAATGTAGATGTATTAGTAGTTGGCGAACAGTTCCTTCAGACAGCTTTACTTATAGGTCAAAATGTTACTGAACTTCCTTGCGTAACAGTAATTAAGAATAGCCATCAGTTAACGTTTTACCAAAGTCCCGATACCGATACCATAATACAGCCGGTGAAGCGTTTAAAGTTAAATTTTGATAACGATACCGATATTACAATGTCAGGACTAGTTGAAGTTACCACGTCCGACGTTGGCTTCAGTGGAGATATTTATATTGAAGGTTACTACAATTGTGAGCCTAAGAAAGAGCATTATTTGCACCAAGAGGTTTATAGGGTTGCTTATGGGAAGTGTTATTTGCCTGTGACTAATTTATCTGGTCAAAGCCTTACATTATTCAAGAAATGTCCTATTGCTGAAGGAACTTGTTTTGTTGAGAGAAGTACCACCTATACAAACAGAGTAACGAAAGATAATTCAGAATATGAACCTTTGCTAATATCCGACATAAAAGTTGGTCCCCTAAAGGACAAGTTAATTGACCGACCAATTTTAGCGTTATACAACCCTCATTTTGAAACTGAGTTGCATACGGATGCAAGTTCTTTAGGCGTGGGTAGGATATTGATGCAATGGCATCCGGAGCCGCGCGCTCTCAAACCAATAGCTTACTTTAGCCGGCAAACCACTCCCAAGGAGCGCCACTTGCACTCTTATGAACTCGAGACCCTTGTAATTGTATGTTCATTAAAGAAATTTGGAGTATATTTGTTGGGGACAGAGTTCAAAATTGTGACAGACTGTAACGCCCTTCGAACTACATTAACTAAACGCGACTTAATACCCCGGATAGCCAGGTGGTGGCTTTTAATAAGCGAATTCATTTTAGTATAGAGTACCGTCCAGGCATCCGTATGGCTCATGTAGACGCAACACAAAGACACACACTGAGACATAACACAAAGTTAGCACCCAATGATATCGATAATTCTACAGTCACAGTCTATATTATCGAAACTGATAACTGGCTCTTCACTTTACAAATGACAGATACTGATATATCCCGAATATATAAAATTATTAAACCTGAGTCTGATGAAGAAGCTGAATTAAAAATAAATATGTAGTTAAGAATAGTAGAGTGTACAGGAGAGTTGATGATAAGCTTTATTTAGTAATCCCTCGCAAAGCTCGATGGCAAGTATGTAAATCTAACCACGATGACGCTGGTCATTTAGGTGTATCAAAGACCACAGTGAGAATTTAATCTGTTTTCTGGTTTCCTAAGTTACGTAGATTTGTCAAAAAGTATGTAAAATCTTGTATTAAGTGCGCCTACAATAAGGATAATTCGTCACGGCATAAGAATGGTCAGTTGTACCCGATAGAGAAAGTAAGCATTCGGTTCCACACCATTCACATAGACCACTTGGGTCCATTTGTTAAAAGCAAGAACGGCAATGTTTACATTCTCACCATAGTGGATGGATTTACCAAATATTTGTTTGTAAGAGCTGTTAAGGATACAAAAACTAAAACAACGGTTAAATTATTATTTAATATGATATTTTTTATGACTTTAGTTTACCATCCCGAATAATATCGGGCCGAGGCACCTCTTTCACTTAGCAACTTTTAAATACTTTTGTGATACTCATGGTATTACACATGTTTTGAATGCTGTCGCATGTCCCAGAGCCAACGGTCAAGCCGAAAGATACAACCAAACGATCTTAAGTTCACTTGCAAAATATTTTGACGGTGAGGATGGACGGAACTGGGACATGTATCTAGGCAAATTCCAGCGGGGAATAAATAATGTCACAAATTCCACCACTCGGAAAACAGCTACTGAAGCATTATTTGGAACCAGATTGAAAAATGGCCTAAGTAATATGTTAGATGTCATTAATGAGACCAATCCTAATTTTACAGAAGTAAGGCAAGAAGTTCGTACAAATATCGAATCTAGTCGGATTAAACAAAAACAAAACTACGATCAAGATAGAGTTCCTGCCCCAACTTATAAGGAAGGGGATTTAATTAAAATAACCAGAACTAATTTTAATAATAAAGGTAATAAGTACTAAGTTGATGTCAAAATTTATAGGCCCCTTCAAAATAGCAAAAGTTTTGGGCAATGATAGGTATAAAATTATTGAAATACCTGGTTTTAGTAAACGCAAGAATAAATTCGAAAGTGTGGTAGCAGTAGACAGGATTCAACCATGGATCAATATAAATGTGTCTGAACAAAATAAGGTAGATGCAGAGGCTAATAGCAGTAGTACATCTGACAGGGAAAGTAATAAAAGTAATAATGAACTGCCATAAAGTCAATCTGAGTCCAAATAATAGCCGAATGTAATGAATTATTAATAGATATAAAATATATAGAGATATGTTTAGTTTATATTTGATTCACATAAATCTTTTTAATTTTGTTAGTATACTTATTTGAATTCATAAAATTATTCTACATGATTATATATCGTGCGTCAGGAGATCGCACGTAGTCGGACGGCCGAATGTAATGAATTTATGATCATTTAATATTATTCTACAAATTTGTCAGTTAAATCAAGTTTATTTTTTATCAATATTCATATTAAATTTACAATACCCTATTCGATGATTGTATTTGATTTGTTTTAATCGGTATTAGTACGTTAGTCGATTCAAAATGCCATAACTTTGTTAGTCTATGAAGAACGAACAAATGGGGAGGAAAACTAACTTTTTATCACGATAGATGGCGCACAATCGACTGTACCTTGTTTTGATATATTAGCTGTCAAATCGTATGGATTTTTGCAATCTAATAAGTTTAGCTTTCCTATTTTCCGTAATTTTGTCCAAAATACCACAATGTATTGTGTTAACTTGTAAAAACAGAGGAGTACATTTGTTTCCTAAAGAAAGTAATGGCAGATAACAATGGGAATTGGCGTTAAGTATTAAAAACTTTAAGGCAAGTAGTACTGCACCACTATCTGCTGCGCATTTCACAGAAGAGGATTAGATTAGTAATGAAGCCGTCCTTTAGGCTGGGTACTATATCTATAAAACAAAAGAATCAAGATTATTATCTAATAAAATAAAATTATTGTCATCAAAATAAAAGTGTCATAAAATATACTATATTAACTAATCTATGTAGTAAACAATTCTTCTAAAGATTTAATCAACCAATACTAGGTACTTAGTTTTCAAAATATTCCTGTATTACCTGTCTGTTAATCATTGGTAAAGGAGTATCTGCATTTATGTTTCTGTATGTATCACAAGGTGGACATAGGTATGCGGTGTCGTCTTGGATGTCGCAGTCAGCACCAAAGTTTTGGTTTCGACATACAAAAGTAATTTATAAAACAAAAAATAGGAATTTTAGTCCGTGGCTTATGGAAAAAGGCTCACAAACAATCATAACCTTAATTTTTTTAAGTGTTTTCCTTTCAATCAAATCGGCCTTTTTGTCGGCAGTTGCAGCGTTCCTTTTACGGAGCTCAACTTTTAGTTGACGCACAGTCATAAACGCGTACATAAATTATAGTGGAATTACCTTTTAAAATCTCATAAATAGCAGTCACACTACTTTCACGAAAGGTAAACAAGGTACGGTCGACTACAGCGACATCTACACACAGCTTTGAGTGTGGCTCCTCATTGATGGATACATTTCGTGCAGTCCGGAACGAAATGCACGTGGTCAGGGATTTTTAAAAAGTGGGGCATTCTGATCGGCTAGCTCGACCGAGACAGACGTTTTAATATTATCGGTGTGTTAATTGCTGTGCCTTAGTAATTTATTTTATAATAAAGTTGTGTAAGAGTATAAGCAAGAGTGATTGATTGGAATAATATAATCGTTGTTACGAAGCAAGCAGTTTTATTATACACCTGAATCTGAATTGTGAGAGTTCATCACAAATGCGACTTGACAAAATATGTCGAGGCTTATCCCTTAGAGAAGAAAGATACTGTTTCTGTAGCTAGGTTATTTGTAAACAATTTTATTCTGAGATATGGTATCCCGAGAGAGATAATAACAGACCAGGGAACTGAGTTTATGTCATCAGTTTTTACTGAAATATGCACTTTGTTGCATATTAATAAACTGCATTCAACAGCTTATCATCATGAAACTCTGGGAGGATTGGAAAATACTCATAAGGTTCTAGGAGCTTATCTTAGAATTCAGTGTGATAATAAAAAAACAGATTGAAGCAGTTGGCTTCCATTCTGGTGCTTTTCTTTTAACACTACAGTTCACTCTGAGACAAAATACACTCCATTTGAGTTAGTATTTGGACAAAATTGTAATTTACCATCTAGGTACTATAGCACAAAATTTATATGTTGATCCTTTGTATAATCCTGATTCTTACCATTTGGAGCTAAAATACAGACTTCAAAAAGCACAAGCTGAAGCTAGAAATAATTTATTATTCAGTAAGGAATTAAGAAAAATTAATTTTGAAAAAAATGTAAATAGTTTAAAATATAAGAGCGGAGATTTAGTCCTAATTAAAAATCAAGTAGGAAATAAGTTAGATAAAATTTATTTAGGACCATACAAAGTAGTTGAAGATGTTACACCAAATGTAAAAATATTAAAAGATAACAAAGAAATTGTTATTCATAAAAATAATACAAAATTGTTTGTAACTTAAAAATTCTTTGGTAAAATGATAAGATGTTTTTTTTAATATACGAGTAATGCAATGTTTAAAAATATTTTTTTTTTTCATAAGTATGTGTATGTTGCGTTGCGGTGCATTATGTAATTAAGTAATAATAACATTTTTTTTTTTAAAAAGGGGAGGTGTAGTGTGCAGCTCCCCTAACCTTATACAGCGTGAAATTTCAATGGTTGTTTTCCTGCGGCAGAACGATTTGCACTCAGTAGAGCTACCGATTCATGGAGTTAAATTTATAAAATAAAAATGTTTTTGTTTTCAAATAATTATAAAAATATGATCTCAACTCGAAAGCGTGAGAATCAATAGTAACTCACGTGCGCCCGCTCGCTACCTACCATCTTTGAAGATAGCACCCGGCGGTGCGGTACAAAGTGATGAGCGATTCATAAATGTTTAGAGCAAAATAAACTGTCGCCCGAAGTGATACGGCATAATCTAGCCCGCAAGCACGCGGCGAGCGCTTCGCCACGCACCCCCCGCCCCCCACCGACGTGCCGGCTCTCTCACTCAGTTGTTCCGCGTCCCCGCGAACGCCGCGCGTCGCATGCGCAGTGCCAGTGCAACAGAGCGTTATCGTAATTTAAAAATGGATCGCCATTACAGTTTTTCAAATTTGGAGTACGTCGCTCTGGTGCAACAGTACGCTAGGGCTAATTATAACTCCCACGCTGCCCGGAGACTTTACGCGGGGCTGTATCACCTGGACTCGCTCCGTTTTCGCGGGATTATTAATAGTGTGAATTGATTGTAAAATTCTAAATAAACGCGAGCGAAGCCGCGGGCAAAAGCTAGTATTACATAATCATATCTTCTTTCGCTCCGAAGATATGCCATGAGCAGCGGGGCTGATTTACACATATTTATCGGTTTAATAACTCATAGAATATTTGGACCAGAGATTTGAAAATTTTGCTGCCAATGGCACCTATTATATTTTTAATGTATATTTTTAATTTAAAATACTATTTTTTCCTTTTTTATGTTCTTCATTATGATAATATTATTTCAATTGTAATTCAGATTCGTCCTTTTTTTGTGAGTGATGTGCATGCCTATAAGTAACTTATTTACACAGAATCCCATCGTAAATGTCTGTACATGTCTTATTTGTAAATAAGTTGTTGGTGTGCCTACCTATATCAAATAAACAATGCCTTATTTTTCTGCCTATAGTCCAAAACCCTAACCTCACTGGTTTGCCTGTACTGATTGAGGAATCTGGGGTGACGTCACTCCAGCTAACACACACTAAACGACACAAATATTAACGAAGTTTTTGTGGCACCTAAATTAAGACTGGCAACTTTGATTGCACCTATTATGCCTTAAATATTGGCAGAGCTGCGCATCTTCACGGATGGATCTAAAACAGGTGCTGGAATCTTCTCGGAGGAACTCCACATACACATAGCCACACCGTTGGGGATCCATAATACAGAGTTTCAGGCCGAATGCATTGGCATTTCTCTGGCCGCTTCAGCCCAGGCGTAATAAGCGTCTAGTTAGCCGTCCATCTAAAAAAAAAAATCTGGAATAATTCGTCGCTTTTTAGGGTTCTGTATCTCAAAAGGAAAAAACGGACCCCTTATAGAATCACTCGTCTGTCTGTCTGTCACAGCCAATTCTCTCCGAGTCTAATGGACCGATTATGTTGAAATTTGGTACACATATGTATTTCTGTGACCCAAACTCGGACGTGTAACGTAAATAAATGAATTTTGGATAAGGGGGCAAATTAGAAAATTTAATAAAAAAGTTTTGCAAACTGTACCGTGTGACATAACAATTGAAATATATATATATATATACATATATATATATATATATATATATATTGGGTTGGTAAGAAAATAATGAAACACTTTCAGGTGCTCTTGAATTTATTAATTATTTATTTAATGTTACATATTGTTTAATCAACAATATAATCACCCTCCGTATCTACTACCTTTGCCCATCTTTGTGGTAGTGACTCAATAGCTTTTGCCCAGAAGTGTGGAGACTGAGATTGAAAGAATTTCTCTATGTCACTTTTGAGATTGTCATATGATTTGAATTTTTTTCCACGTAAATACTGTTTCAATGACCGAAATAAATGGTAGTCAGACGAAGCAATGTCAGGAGAGTACGGAGGATGCGGCACTGTTTCCCAGCCAAGTTCCTTTAATTGATGACGAGCCACGGAAGCGACGTGCGGTCGCGCATTATCATGGAGAAGGTGACCCTCGACTCGTCTTCGGCGTTTTTCCCGGATCGCAGCAGCGAGCTGGCGTAGCTGAGAGGCGTAAACATCCCCGGTGATAGTGTCATTGCTATGCAACATGTCCCACCAAAGGATTCCACGAAAATCAAAAAAGCAACACAGTAGAGACTTCCGACAATCGGTATTGCGTTGTGGCTGGACTGGCGGGTATCTTGTCCACGCGGGGAAGCCAGAAGCCGCGTCGCTTATCGTTTTCATAAAGAACGTAGCTTTCATCTCCCGTCACTAAATTTGTTAAAAACTCTTTACGTTGTGAACGAAGTAGAAGAGATTGGCATATCGCAACTCGGACTTCTCTTGTAGCATTGGTCAATACGCGGGGGATCCACCGCGACAGAACTTTTCTGTAGTTGAGTGCGTGAAGACGGTTCTCAATCGTAACGTGAGAGCAGCCGATTTCTTCGGCCAATTCACGAGTGGTTGCATTTGGGTTTATCTGCAATTTCTCTAGTAGTACGTCGTCATTAAAAGCGGATGGCCGACCGGTGTGCTCCTTGTCCTCAAAACTTGTATCTCCAGAGGCAAAGCGCTTAAACCAACGACTATCGGTTACATGACTAGTAGTCCCCGGGCCCAACGCATGGTTAATGTTATCCGCTGCTTCACGCGTCGAATGACCTTGTTTAAACTCGTAGAAGTAGAGAGCTCGAAGATACTTGTTGTCCATCTCGAATAATATTGCGCAACAATTTTGCGTGCCGCACTTATTTACTCTTCGGCGTATTCCTTCGAGAGTATTCTACAAAGTGCTAGAAGTACTTACTATAGAAAAAATATTTTAAACGGAATAGATAAATAATTAAAAAAAACTGTTTCATTATTTTCTTACCAACCCAATATATATATTATAATATTAAAATAAATAATTTTAAAGTTTTTTAAGAAAATAGACGAAAATTGACCATCCCCCCCCCCCCCCCCCTTATCTCAGAAAGTACGGAGCGTAAAATTTTGAAAAAAATACAGAAAATAGTTCAATACCTATAGATTACAGGAAAACTTATAAGACAAAACAACATGGTACTTAAATCTCTCAATATTGTGCATACAAACTTACATTTGCACTTCGAATGTATGAGAGAACGTGTTTTTCAACGACAATGTGAAGTTGGTTCTTGGGATTCATCCCAACTACGGAACCCTTCATTGTGCGTAATTCGACACGCAGAGGAAGGATTTAGAACATTGAACTGCACTGAAGAAGCACTTTTGGTTGATTCTCCCGCGAGTTGTCTTTCCTTTAAAGTTTGAAATTTTTTTATAATAATTTACTGTGCGTGCCCAGTGACAAGCCAATATATTCTGTAAAAATCGTACCGTGAATACTTACGTGAAGAGAGGTGACATTCCACCTGATGCAAGGGATTGACACTGGACTGAAACCTCACTTCACCTAAGTTTTTGTGAGAGTTTCAGTGAGATTTTTATATAATAGATATAGATCGTCTGGCTGAGTTTAAATAATAACGATACGGAGATCACCTCATGGAAACCTAAAAGTTAAAAACGCTGAAGTACATGTTGCTAAAGATTATTTGTAGGCGTTTCAGTGATGGCGAATCGGCAAAAGAGTATCACTGCAAACCATTTGCTGGTAACTTACAGTTAATATAAGTATAATTTGCTGCTCTCCATTTTTTACGACTTGGGAGAGTGTACTTTTCTGATTTTTCTATACCTACCTAGTACGGCTAAAGTACCAAGTTTTAGACAGAAGTAAAACCAAATGACTAACGTGCCGATTCTGTCGTGCATGAACTAAACTTAATATAGGCTATTGACAACTTTTTCTCTCTATTAAGGGCCGGTTTTTTGATCCGTAGTTAACTCAAGCAATGGTTAAACATAGTCACTAATGGTTGAATTTTGGCTAAATGTGAAAGGCTAAAGATGAACGTATTCATGTTAGCTCATTCATTTTAAAAATAGTAAGTAATGGCAGTCGTTCAAGTATAGCCTTTCACATTTAGCCAAAATTCAACCATTAGTTACTATGTTTAACCATTGGTTGAGTTAACTACGGATCAAAAAACCGGCCCTTAGACAGAGGTTACACGTTCAGTTTGGCATCAGTTCAATCCATAACCTTGATTGCGACAACACACATACCTACGCAATACACATTAGGTATGGATTTTAACAGGAAAAAACTGTCCAAGTGCGTGTCGGACTACGCACAATGAAGGGTTCCGTAGTTGGGATAAATTTATCCCAATAACAAACTTAACACTGTCGTTGAAAAACATCTTCTCCCATACATTCCAACTGCAAATGTAAGTTTGTTCGCACAATATTGTGAGATTTACCCTGTTATTTTAAGACCATAGACTCTTATAAATTTTCCTGTAATTTATAGGTATTGAACTATTTTCTGTATTTTTATTTTTCAAAATTTTAGGCTAAGTACTTTCGGATATAAGATTTCGTCTACTTTCTTAAATAACTTTAAAATGATCAATTTTAAAATTATATAAAATACCTATATAAAATATATATTAGGGCTATTTTTTAATCACTAAAATCACGAAAAAAAAAATCAGCTGTTTCATACATTTTGGTCGAGTACCTAGGTATAGAACTTTCGTATGAAACAGCTGATTTTTTTTTCGTGATTTGAGAGTTGGTCCCATAGTGAAAGTTGTTCATATTCATGGGTAGAGCACCCTGTGAAAAATTTGCTAGTGATTTAAAAATAGCCCTGTATATTTGAGACCCTCACAGTAAGCCTTTTCATTTGAGATATCACACGGGACAGTTTGCAAAACTTTTTTTAAACTTTCTTATTTGCCCCCCAAAATTGACCCCCATATCCAAAATTCATTTATTTACGTTACATCCGTGTTTGGGTTACAGAAATACATACCTAGGTACGTGTACCAAAATCAACTTAATCGGTTCTAATGAACCGATTAAGTTGAAATTCGGACTGTTTGATTCGGATCAAATTGACTGTGACAGACAGACAAACACACGAGTGATCCTAATAAGGGTTCCGTTTTTTCCTTTTGAGGTACCGAACCCTAAAACGCATGTGTTTCTGAAATAGTCAGGCTCTATCTATGAGGAATCGTAAAAAAAAAGAAAGCAGTGGTGTAAAAAGTGGCTAATGAAAAGAGAATTCTACACACACTTAAATTTACTGAATGAAATAAGAGACACAGGAGAAGAAGATGGCTATGCCTATTATTATCGAATGAAAAAGCTGGTTTTGTTCATTTATTGCAAATGGTAAAACCATACCTTAGATACTAAAAAGACACCTGCATGAGGAAGTCAAACAACCCAGAAAATAAAAAAGAAAATACTCGGCGTGCGACTCCATCGCTGTCTAAGCGGTGACTGACAGCAGACTGATAGCAAATAAATATACGTTCAGTTTTTCGTCAATCTGACCAGATTGACAAAATATTTAAATAACCATCAATTCGGATCGAAAATCCATCAATCTACGCGTACACGATCAGTTTCCCGTCATTCTGACCACAATCATTGATGATTGGACTGATGCCAAACTGAACGTGTAACCTCTGTCTTAGTCTGCATAATCTTTACGAAGTATCATGGTAGCTAGGTATTTATAACCTTAACTTTGGTGGTTGGTTCAGGTCAAGTCTTCCTTAATAATCTGCACGTGGGGTGCACGTGCAGATTATTTATGATGACACAGAAGAATTGCTAAACATACTTTTCTATCACAATTCGAAAGATTTTGAAGAAAATTGCTATTCCACTGCTCCATAAAGTTTGAACTGTCAAAATCGAACGTGGCTTAAGACCTGCAGTGGACGTCTTTCGGTTGAAATAATGATGATGATTGTGATTGTATTTGTATGCTCAGCAACTTATACAGGAAGGCAGTTGGCTGGCAATGGTCCACTCACAGAACATCTACATGGTGCTCGGCGCATGGGCCGTCACAATTTTTTGGCATGGCAGACTATAATAAAAGTTATTTTGTTCTATTACAACCATAAACAAAAAAATAAAATATATAACGATTCAAAGGCGAGATTTTGGGTAATTCAAAGAAAAAACTAAAAAAAAAACATATCTCAATTACCGTCACATTTAGGACACGGGGTCTTTGGAAGAAACCTAGCCAATGTCTCCAATCATCCCCCAAAAATAGTGTCGGTCCATGCGCCGAATATCCTGTATAAAAACTGTACTGTAAGACCCCGTTCACACGTTGTTTGTACTGCAAAAAAAACGTACACAGCTTTAAACGTTTATCGAATACTGACCGAAAAACCGAATGAACTTTTAACGTATTCAGTTTGTTTAACGATCTCTTTGTGATTGTTGTATGAATTGTTAACAAATACCAATAATATTTAGGTCATCTGTTGGATAAGTTGTTCAGTTGACTATCTTATTAAAATCATAAAAGTGCCTACTCATTTATAATATTCATTGTATTATTTAAATATTAGTTTCTAGTGTTAATGTAAACTTTAAACAAATCATTACATTTTAGGTGTTTCATGATGATTATTTATTTATTTGATCAAGCAGGTATAAAGTATTAATAATTTGTGTCATGGACATAGCCTAATTTCCGTTTTAAAATTGTATAAAAGGCGGGGTACTTAGCCAGGATATGGAATTCGATAGAAATAACTTGTGTGAGGCGAAGCTCTGCCCAACTAAGTATCTAATAATAGGAAATAAAGTGATAAAGACCCATCGGTATACTTTTATTCTGTTCTTCGTCACAGAATACTGTGGCTATATGTTTTTTACACGAATGGAAATGCATCGTCTGAACACCCTGAATAGCGCAAAAAATCGTGCGGTACATTGCCGTGTGAACCTAGGTTAAATGTGTCGGAGCATGCTCTTCGCTTGATCTTAAACGTTTGCATAGGTAATATTGAAAAAAAAAAATAAAAAAAAAAAAACAATTGTCAGGCGACACGGCCTAATTAAACATAGTCATGCGTAATGCTGTCCGTGACATGAACAATGCCCGCATGATTTGATCGAGTTTACATTTTAAATAGTTGCTCATTATCTCTGGTGGCCTGAATGTCAGCAAGTACCGAGCAACTTGCTGGCTGGATAACGGAATATTACCCACGTCGATAATGGGACACGTTTTTATAATGCTGCCGCGCTGTTCTTCAAAGTTGTCTGTCTTAGACTCCCAGCATCTGGGTTTGATAAAACTTATCTGAAATGAAAATCTGCAATTTGTGAGCCAGCCGTTTTATAATAGTCATCTTTGGGAATAAACATGTACCAGCCTATTAATGTCATGCCCTCGGTCATGAAATATTTCTGACGAATAAATATACCTAACACTTATGTGCACTCCACGTTTTAATAATTATAGCAATCCCATTCCAGAGAAAGTGCGTCAGGGCAGGTCAGGTAGACATACGCAGGGTGACGCTGACGCAAGTACGTAACCTCAGACGTAGGTATAATATACCTTAGTATTCTTGTGGACTTTCCTGTAACACCTACATTTTTTCTTTGTGCCTGACCCGCGACTCGCCTCCATTCTACGTCACACGAAAAACGAAAAAGCTGCCTCTAAAATATGCTGAAGTCAAAATCATACGGGTATTCTTAATTTAAAGTTTTATAAAAGAAGGTCGTAGTTTAAAGTCGGGAATAAGAAAATAGAACTTTTTTTTTAAATAAATGAAGGTGTACCACGCACGTAAGCGCAAACAGCGTCGGTACATTTTTTAATTCGGCCAGTGCTCCAAAATCGTGCGGACGCTGCGCGCGTTTGGCTGTCCGATAGTGTTCCGCGCCAACTCTCGTTACATAATTTAAAAAAAAATCGCGCTGTCTGGTTATCGCTCGTGTTCAGTGATTGTGTTTTGTTGTTAATTTTTATTAGTTTGACATTTTATTTATAATTTGGTGAGTATTATTTTATTATTATCTAGATTTTAAAAATATATAGGTACACTATTTATATTTTTGAGTGGGTAGTTTTTAAATTACATTTTCTGAATTATAATTATTTATTAAAAAATGTTGGTCTAATTCATGCAGTAATGTTTTTTTTTGTTGTGTCAGGGTGTAATATTTTTTATTAATTTAAAAATTTACCTGTCTGTAATTTGAGTGTTTAAGCACAACTTTTCATAAAGACAACCCACATTTTCTTCGAATTTTGCCAAATGTGGCACGACAAATTTTTTTTGAGAAAAACGAATGCGATTTATTTTAGTATTACCTTCAATGTAAATAAAAAGAAACAATCTCGCGGTGGTTCATCACAATTGTACCTAATAATTTTTATACTTACTATAGGTAATGGTGACATAATAGGTAGGTAGGTAGGTTTATTAATCTCAGTAGATAATCTCTAAAATCGACGCAATGCGGTTAAAAATATTTTTCCATCGAACTCCTCGTGATTTAGCACAACGTTAGTGCTGTTGTTTTTTTTTTGTTGTTTTTATGAAGTATCAAACATTGCCAATAGCTGTGAAAAATTGGCAAAAACACAAAAAAGCGTTTCTGAAAATGATGGTTCGATACCTACCTAAAACTATAAGTAGGTACCTACACTGATTTTCAGTTTGCTAAACTTAAATGACCTAACATAACATGACAAAAATGTCAAAAAGACAAAAATGCATATGTATATCTTGCAATTTTAATGGGAATTTAATTTTCAGACAACGTGGTTTATATTTTCCTAGCCAGAGGTCCTAGGCAACACCCTAATTGCGTAACACACTAACAATCGGAATCGGTTTCGTAGTGACAGTTCAACAACATCCATTGCGTTATTTACGTTGCCGAGCAGACAAACTTTCGAACATATGAAGCAATGGATTAACAATTTGTTTCAAAATTATTCAGATTCCGATTGATAGAGCGTTTCGCAATTAGGGTGTTCTCAATGTTGAAAACTAGGTTTATAATGTTAACTCTAGGTACCAAAAGGAAAAAAAATACTAGAATGTTGCTTTGTTTAGACAAACTAATATTCTATCAGCGATGACGATGATGGTAATGTCAAAACCGGCCAAGTGCGTATTGGACCACTCGCAATGAAAGGTTCCGTAGTTGGGATGAATTTATCTCAAGAACAAACTTAACATTGTGATTGAAACACGATGTTCTCCCGTACATTCAAACTTATGTAAGTTTGTACGGACAATATTGAGAGATTTACCGTGTTATTTTAAGACCACAGACTTCTTATAGGTTTTGACAAAAAAATTCTGTAAAAAACTCTAGAAAGGACACGTTTAGAAAAAGTTTTATGTGGGTAGTAGGTACTATCGACAAAACGGGCGCCTTTACACCTTAAAGTTGATTTATGTGTACACTGATTCATTAAAAAAACCCTGCCGCTATGGTCTTTTGTTTTACTTTGTCATAAGTACAGTTGCAGCTTGCAAGCAACTTTGTTTCAAAATTGGAAAGGAGTAGCTTTTGCCGATCGTACCTACCTACTATTACTTCAATTTGAAACACCATTGACAAGAGTCACGCAAGAATAATATGGAAACAAGACAGTAGTCTGCGACATTTACGTAGGTGTTACACTTCTTTGCAGCCGGGAAGTTTTAAGGATCAGGTCTAAATTAGATTGGCTTGAGTAGGTAGGTACTGTAAAAGCCACGAAGACCTTTACTTATTTGGGACCGACAATAATTAAATGATACACTATTCACGTAGTATTCTTATACAAAGTGTGGTCTTTAAGGATATGGTACAGATCATCAAACTGAACGAACAACTTTATCCATGAGACCAACATCCTAATCGAGAAAAACTTCACTAGTTACTCGACCCAAATGTATGGGTCGACTGTTTATACATTAATGGTCGGCTGGTAATATTTTCTTGATTACGATGTTGGTCCCATGGAGAACGTTGTTCAGTTTGATGGTCTGTACCGCACCCTTAAGTTTCACCACACCTTTATAATACACCCTACCCATAGTAAATTAATAGTTAACTTAGCTAAATCACAGAAATCTCGATATTATGACATGTTATCATTGCATCCGTGCGAAAGTGTCCAGTCCACACGGAATAGAAAAACTGGTCAAGAGCAAGTTGCACTCGGGCACCGAGGGTTCCGTACCATCTCATATAGTAACTACTCAACCCCTGGCTGAATTCTTGAGGGTTCACTAATACCCATCCTGTATAAACCAGACTATCGCCCATAAAAGCAGCTGAACGCGTTCTATCAGTACCATATGTTTATTATATTATTTTTATATTATACTTATTAATTAGTAACCGGGAGCCTGTTATGAGTTTCATTCGTATTCGTATTCGTATTCGTACCTAAATAGTTCTGTGCCCAGAAAAATGTATAACTCGAGTTAAGTTACGGCGAACGAAATTATTATTAAAAAATATTTATTTTAATTAAAACAATGTTTATTCATTCGAATGTTCTACAAGACTAATTTACAATTATAATATTTCTATTAACTAAAACTTATTGCTAGAATCTGCAAATCTGCAAATGTGCAGTTTATTAATGACGCACGGGCGCATCCGCTGCATTAGTCAGCGATTACGTTAATTAGGCGATTGCCTAACTCCTCCCTCCTTAAGATGGAAGCGCGTCCCGCAGCTTCCCGCAGCGTCCTCGGTGCGAAGTTGATTCTGTATTGGTCGTCGCTGTTTCCACTGCCAAAGCTTCCATAGAAGAATTGTCATCAGGATGAGGTACAGTCCTAGTGTTGACCAACTGGGCGTAGCCATCATAGTCTGCCAATCAATTGTGGGTTCTTGTAAGTTATCGGCTCGTTCTATCAATTCGTGAATGCTGTCCAGTGATATTTCTTCCAATTGTAAGTTGAAATGAATGTTTTCCTCTGTAATCACGGCTTTACTAGGAAGTGGTATGATTTCGTCTACTGCGACAGTGTTGATGTTTGTCGTTAGTGTTCGGTTAAGTACTTGCATTTGGCAATCACTTGTAATACTGGCGATGTGTATTCCTGATATCCTCTTGTATTCAGATTTAGTTCCACATGTACTTCTTAGGACTTCTTCTTCCTTCAGGATGATAAGCCACTTGTTGTCTTGGAGTTTCTGGATTCTTCCATGTTTGAAGTCTATCTTGGCTCGTGTGCAGTTTGTGTGTTGGTGTTTCACAAGGGATATTATGCAGTCTTCTGATTTATCAACAGGCTGGGTGTTCAACGACGTGCAGAGTTGTGTATCTTGTGTGATCCGCTTGCATTCTTCTTCTAGGTACGAGTACTCGTTGGTGCCCAGTACGAGGTATTTGGATTTAGGAATGATTGCCAGGTTCTGCTTGTCGGGAATGGAGTATAGATGGATTAGGTCGTATTGGTTTGTATCGATGGAAGGAATATCTAATATAAACGTTAACGTGTGATCTGTACTATAGGCTTTTACACTAATAGACTTCTCTAGGCTATGTATATTGCTAATAGTAACGCTATCCACTGGTTTAAAATTGTATGATTTCTGAATAGCTAACATTTCGTTTATAAGAATGTGTGGGGATACAATGCTTGGATGCATGACTTCTAACTGAGCAAAAGTCATGGCGTCTTCTAAGATTACTAACTTGTCTAACAGCAATTGCAGACTGAAATCTATTTGTATATATAAATCTAGAAAGTGCAACCTATTTACTATAACATTATTATTAAAAGTGGTATTTCTTAACATAAGACTTAGTTTTTCCTGGTTCTCGTCTAAAAGCTTAATCTGTTTACTATACTCTTCAACTGCTTGTTTTGCTATGAATAATGATTGCTTTTGAGACACATTAATTTTATTTACTGAATTTCGTAATTCTGATATTTTATTTTCGAATTTAATAGCATCTTCATAATCTAAATTGCCTGTTATGGTTTTAACAATGGAACCTAGGCCGTTAATAAAACCACGTCTATACCTATGGTGCGGTGCAATAAACACTATTTTCTTACCTATTAAATTTAAGCTATTATCTATTTGATCTTTGTATGCCCTATTTAATTGCTCGTTATTTTCTGCAGCTTTAGTATTGGCATATAGAGACATAAGTTTTAAAGTTGTTCCGTGTAAATAGGATACGTTATACACGCAGGCCAAACTAAACGTATCTACTTGCTTCAAAATTTGACCTTGTTTTAATAAAAGGATGCCATTAGCGTTATCTACGGGGTCAAGAGTCAGGTTGGCGGTTGCGTAGAGCAGGAGGGTTCCTGTGACGAGGGTCCTGGAACAAGATGTTGTCTTCGTAAAAGTTTGAAATGAACTCTGATGGATTTTGAATTTGGGTGGCTTCCTATGATTTCGGCAGCATTGTTAGGATGAAGATGAATGATCTTATATGGACCTTTAAATACTGGCTTCGTTTTGTCGCTCCTCGTAGTCTTTGCAACCTGCTTATATACCGTTTCACCTACCTTAAACGTGATCGCCTCAGCAGCCTGATTCCGTTTTTCTATCACCTGCTCTTTATTTTTAGATACGTGAGCTGATATGCACTCCTGTACTGCTTCTGCATTTTTGCGATGGTTAAGGACATAGTCCTGATAGAACTCTTTAGGGTAGTATAGTTCTAGTGGATTTCTGGATGCTGTATGACCAAACAAAAGCTCACGTGGTGTATAGCCTGTTGTAGAATGAATGGCATTATTGTAGGCAATAATGGCGTACTTCATCAGTAATTGTATAGGGTCATCTTTATTTGTCATTCTCTGAATTCTTATTATTTCAGCAATGGTAGAGTGAAAGCGTTCAATGGGTGAGTTTGAATTCGGATTATAAGGGGTCGTGAAGTGTATGTTTATGTCGTGAGACGCGCATATTTCCTTTATAACGTCGTTGTCGAATTTCGTGTCTGAGTCTGTGGTAATTTTCAGAGGTAATCCTAGTATGGAAAATACTTGTAATAATGCTTCTGAGATATGAACACTGCTTGAAGCATTTAACGGTACAGCCTGGGCAAATTTTGAAAAATTATCTATAATTGTCAGGAACGTCGCACCTCCAGTGGAATATAGGTCCATAAACAGATGTTGAAACGGTTTCGTAGGTGTCTCTGTTAACGTTAGTGGGGGTTTCAAAGGATTTCTTTCATATTTAGCTCTTAAACACATGTCGCATTGATTAATGTATCTTTGAATTGACAATAGCATATTGGGCCAGTGATAATTTCTGTGGAGTTGTTTATACGTTTCCTGAATACCTCTATGCGACGATTTGCCTTCGTGATATCGCTTAATGAGTTCTTGTTGCTCAGTTTTGTTTTCAACAAGGGTAACTCGTGACGTACATCTTATAAGTTTAGGACCTCTGTCATTGAAAATTGTAGTGTAGACTCTCGAGAAGGCCAAGTATAGATTTTCATCGTAAAAATAGCAATGGAAAATACGGTCCGCTATTGTGTGTTCTTTTAGGAACCTGATGATTTCGGGTTCCGTATTGTTTACAGGGATGAAAACATCTTTAATAACAGTCCTAGAGTTAGTTGATCTATTGTCTACTCTATATGTTGAGCCCGGGGTAGACCTAATATAGAATTGTTTCAGTTGTTTATCTATTGCATCAGATAAAATCGGAATGCCGTTGTTTTCATTATCGGGTTGGGTATGATTTGTCGAGACTAATTGGTCAGGGTCAACTGTAACAATGCTCATTGAGTCTGTTCCATTGTCAGTGTGGGGGTGGTGATCACTTCTTTCTTCTACGTCATTATTACCAGGGTAGGTACTATTGTCGATAGGTACATCGGTATTATTATTGCTAGGTCCGTCATTGTTGTCGTCTCGGTCGTTATTTGTCTCTGCTTGTCTACGGGCGTTCTCAAATATTCTGTTTATAATCTCGTCGTCGTCGTTATCGTCAAAATTGACGGCTAGAGAATCTATACTGTTGTGAAAGATTTTGACTCTGGATAATGCATCAGCGTTAGTGTTTTGTTTACCCTTTTTATAGACTACCTTATAGTCGTACTCCGCTAGCTTTAGTTTCCAACGTGTTAACTTTGAATTGGGGTCTTTTAAAGACATTAGCCATGTCAAAGGTCTATGGTCTGTATAGATGGTGAATTTCCGACCATACAAATAAGGCCTAAAATATTTGATAGCCCAAACTATCCCGAGTAATTCTTTCTCTATTGTTGAGTAACGAGTCTCGGTTTCTGATAACGTTCTTGAAGCAAAAGCTACTGGTTTATCAGCACCAACATTGCCTTGCGATAAAACTGCGCCTAACGCAAAGTCAGATGCGTCTGTTGTCAAGATAAATGGTTTGTCAAAGTCAGGGTATTGTAATATTGGGGCATTAGTTAAAATTTGTTTGCACTTGTTAACTGCGTCTAAAAATTCGTTACTATGGACAATTTTTGCGTTCTTTTTAAGACAGGCTGTCAACGGTTTTGTAAGCTTCGCGAAATCTTTAATGAATTTTCGGTAATAACCTACCAATCCTAGGAAAGACTTTATGTCTTTTTGTGTTCGTGGTACGGGGAAATTTAAAACTGCTTTTATCTTGTCTTTGTTGGGTTGTAGTCCTTGGTCAGTCAATTCATGTCCTAAAAAGTTCACATGTTTTTGTAAGAATTCTGACTTATCTAATTGCACTTTGAGATTATGCATTCTGAATCGCTGAAGTACTAACTTGAGTTTTTCGTTATGATTTTGAAGTGAGGTGGCTGCAATGATGACGTCATCTAAATAAGTGAATACGTTATCTATTCCTCTAAGAATATGGTCCATAAGCCGCTGAAAAGTGCTCGGCGCATTCTTCAATCCAAACGGCATTCTTAAGAACTCATAATGACCTCTTTCTGTAGTAAACGCTGTTTTTTCTATGTCGTTGGGGTGCATTTCCAACTGGTGGTAGCCACTTGCTAAATCAAGGGTTGTAAAATACTGTGCGCGCCCTAATCTGTCAAGTATGTCGTTTATGTTCGGTAACGGGTACTTGTCTTCAACAATTCTATCGTTCAGTCGTCTATAGTCTATAACAAGTCTCCATTTGACCTTCCCTGAAGCGTCGGGTTTTTTCGGGACGATATGGACAGGGCAGGACCAGGGTGAAATACTTTCCCGTATAATTCCCTGTTTTAATAAATTATCTATTTGTTTTTTAATTTCTGTACGTTGTTGCGGGGCTTGTCTATAGTTTCTAACAAAAATAGGTGTGTCGTCAGTTAGTCTTAATTCATGTTTTACAGTATGTGTGAAAGATAACGGTATGTTCTCAGAGTAAAATACGTCACGATATTGATAGCAAATTTTGGTAACCTCACGTTTTTCTTCTTCATTCATATGGCTGGTTCTAATTTTCTTTAAGTTTTCGTAAAGTTCTTTGTCAATGTCAGTTTTAGTTTGAAGGGTGTTCATTTTGTGCGTTTTATTTTGATTTATTAATTGTGGCGGTAAAGGCTCAAGGGGTAGGTGGCAATTGTTACTAATTACTTGTTCTTTATTAGTTAAGTTAATTATGGATGTTTTAAAAATTCCATTTTTTACCGTTACTACAGCGGCGGGTGACTTTAGTCCTTTAAACCAATTAAAGTCGTCACAGATATAATTACCGTCCATATAATTTGTTTTTACTGTTATAAACTTTTCGCAATTAGGTTCAATTTTGAGTCTTTTTACTGGATAATCAAAATAAATTGGTATTTCGGTGTTATAAGTTCGCAATAATTTATTTTTAAAATCTATGTTACACCCTAATTCTTTTAACAAGTCCATCCCTATTAGTCCTTTATACTTTGGGTCAAAATCGAAAAGTAAAAATTTATGATATATGTCTGTCTTAAACTGTGGGGGTAAAGGTAAAATAGCGACATGTTCATGACGGGTAACAGCATGCGCAGTTTTTACTTGAAAAGG
Organism: Dicycla oo; assembly: GCA_948252095.1. NCBI lineage: Eukaryota > Metazoa > Arthropoda > Insecta > Lepidoptera > Noctuidae > Dicycla > Dicycla oo. The sequence continues at coordinate 4,220,733 of OX411732.1, read as the reverse complement.
CTCGCGCTCAACGCAGTTTTCAAGATTAGCACCGGCTATTACGTCAGGTGATATCATACAACGCGAAGCTCCAGTATCTAATAAAAATTTACCTTGAAATTCCGGCAACTCTATATAAGGAAGATGGTCTTTACCTTGGTTATTAAGGTGAACAGTCTTTACTAGCTTTGGTTCAATGGTTCCTCGTTCTGGGGAAAATCCTGATGGCTTGGTCCATCCGCAGGCATCTCCTGCGTGTTGTAGTCTTCACCATTAGGTTGTAAATTATTATTATACTCACCTTCATAGTAAGCATTGTAGTCGGGGTAACACTGATCTTGGTTATGCTGTGTATAAAACATTTCTTCGGAAGCAAAACGCGGTGTTTCGGGTTTACTTACCGATCTCATGGTGACGTCAGACACTTTTTGTGGCGGGTTCACCTGTTGGCGAGGTATATTCGGCTGAGATCTAAAATTACCTGAGTTTCTGAAAGTACCAGAACCACTAGGTCTTACGTTACCTGGAGCGGGTCTCCCTTGGGGTATGCCTTGACCCCTCTGTTGTCTCTGATCTATGTTCCAGCTATTACGCGGGGGAAAGTTATTATTTTGGGGTACCGTTTGGTTTGGCTTGGGTATTTCTTTCGGTTTGTTTTGGATGGAAAGTGCATTAAAACTATTATTGAATCTATTGAATACCAAACGTGCCTCCTCTTGCCTAGCCGTTACTATAGCTGCTTCAAGAGTCGTAGGTTGCGCAATTCGCACGCCAATAGAAACGTGAAAGTCCAAATGGTTAACGTATTGATCTATGACCATACTCTCATAGTATGACTTATCCGTATGCCTACCTACTACGTTTAAGGTGTCTAAAATTTCCCTTAGTCGTTTACCAAACGTCTCAGCGTCTTCATTTTTATTACGACGCAAACGCGTTAGCTCTTGCATCAGCTGTATTTCGTTACGCGGTTCACCTAATCTACGCGTCAACGCAGCCTTAATTGTCTGCCAGCTATCAATTATTTCTTCAGATGCTATTGCACCGATCGCCGAACCGCTTAATTTACTTTTAATTAAACTAACAATAGCAGGGTTCACCCTAACTTGTGGATCCAGTAATAGCATCACATTTTCAACTTCTCTAATAAAGTAATTTAATGTTTTAGGATTGCCGTCGTATTTTGGCAACAGCTCTGAAACGAACTTAAAAGTCGCTAAATCAATGCTTGCCATAGCCATCGTGATTTAATTGTACAACACAATACAAAAGGAATCAATTCTAATTCACTTTGAAATACTATTGAGATTACGTCTAATACCTAATACTGCCTACTCCCTAAGAAGTTAGCTTGAAGTTACAGTCAAACCTGGGTAAGTGAGAACTGGATAAGTGAGAAAACTCTATAAGTGAGAGCAATAGCTAGGACCCGTCATTTTAAGCTCCCAAAACCTCTATTAGCGAGAAACAGAAACCTTTGTAAGAGAGAGTCGTTTTTCCCTCATGGACCTCCGTAAGTGAGACTGCTACTTATCTATACCTCTATAAGCGACAGTCGAGTTTTTTTTATTTATGTATATTATTTAGGAGGAACAAATGACAAAACAAATTACAAATTTAACATCTGCTATTTTATGACTCATTCTTAACTTTCGTGGAACTTCTTACCATTGTTTTTGTATTGTTTCCTCGTCAATATTGTTCCTATTCTATTTCGTGGAACTAAATAACGTTGTTATTTTATCGCATTCTTTTCAAATGGACACGTGTGCCTGTGTACCGTCCTGTTTGTCGGACTTACTCAGTTTATCGTTCATCAATTGAGGAGGAAAGTTCTGTTCTGCATCATGTCAAAACGGAAAATTAAAGTACTGTCATTAAGTGATAAACTCAAAATAGTGAATGCGTTTGAATCCGGAAAATCGCGAAATGAAATTCAGAGGGAGTTTAATTTACCAGAATCCACCTATTATAAAATCATAAAATCAAAAGACTCTATAAAGTCTGAGTGCTCTGATGGGCATGGAAATATTAAAAGGGCTAGAGTTTCTGAATTTCCCAATATCGAAAAGTGCCTTTTGGAATGGATAAAACAAACTCTCGATAAGAACATTCCCATAGATGGACCTTTGTTGAAAGAAAAATCAAAAGAGTTTGCTACAAAACTGGGAATCCAGAACTTTTCTGCTAGCAACGGCTGGTTAGAGGGTTTTAAAAGGCGTCATGATATAGCTTTCAAAAAAGCAGCTGGGGAAAGTAAATCTGTGGACCAAGGTGTGTGCAACCACTGGACTGAAGATCTGCCAAATCTTTTACAAGGGTATAAACCAGACGATATTTACAACGCGGATGAAACTGCTTTGTTTTTCAAGTGCCTTCCGGATAAAACATTTACGTTTAAAGGCGAAAAATGTCATGGAGGAAAACAAAGCAAGGAACGCCTTACACTTCTCCAGTGTGTAAACATGAGTGGTACGGACAAACTCCCACTTCTCATCATCGGGAAATCAAAGCGACCTAGATGTTTTAAAGGTGTCAAGACTCTACCCGTTGATTATGCCAATAATACAAAGGCTTGGATGACCAAGATATTATTTAAAGATTGGTTGAAAAAAGTTGACAAACAAATGAAGATAAACCGAAAAAAATTCTGCTATTCATTGACAACTGTGCTGCTCATACGGACTTACCAACACTTGCAAACGTAAAAGTAATGTTTTTACCTGCTAACACAACTAGTAAACTTCAACCATTAGATCAAGGCATCATTCACACTTTTAAACGCTTTTATCGCAGAGAAGTCGTTAAACATATTCTTACGAGTCTGGAAGAAAACAGTAGCCCTGACATTAACGTACTTCTAGCTATGAAATTTGCTAGAAAAGCATGGTACTTAGTCAGTGACGTTACTGTCAAAAACTGCTTCAAGAAAGCTGGGTTTTGGAAAAGTACAGATGAGCAAGACCTGCCAGAGGAAAATGATGTTGAAGTTGGACCTAGCAACGAGGAATGGACTAAGCTTGTGTCTCACGAATCCAATATGTTAATGCCGAGCTTCGAAGATTTCGTTCAAATTGACGACGACGTAACAACCGCTGGAGAACAAACCGACGACGATATCGTTAAGAATTGTGTGAACACCTGTATTGCTGGAAATGACAGTGAAGACGAGGCACAGATTCCGGAAACAGAAATAAAGATCATTCCAATGAAGCTAGCTTTAAATGCGTTGGAGACGGTCCATCAGTACTTTGAATACGCGGCGGTTGTTGATCAAGCAATATTCGACAAAATTTATGAGTTAGAGAAAAACATTCAAAATACAAAAACAGAAACCCAAACGAAATTGACGGATTTTTTTAAGTGTAAATAAGTTCTAAATAAAATAAAATTACATAATGCATGAATATATGTCTTGTTATTGCTGCGTACCTCTATAAGAGAGAAACGCTACACATGTACCTGCATTAGCGAGAAACTCGGGTTAGTGAGGAACCTCTATAAGCGAGAATGAGATTGTGCTCCCTTGAACTCTCGCTTATCCAGGTTTGACTGTATTTTAATTATTTTATACGAATCACGATTATAGCGAATACGTAAACGAATAAATATCTCTTGTTACAGAATGAATTGCTGTGACATGCGAAATGTATACCGCGATTCTAGCACGCATACATAAACGCCTAAATTAAAATGAATGTAATAAACTCATATGACTAACGTAGTTTGCCTATAGCGATTTTAGCCTATAAACAAACACACGGGTAACATTTATAAAAATACGGCAGGAAATATAGCATGGGAAACTGGGTATACAACAAGCACTCACCACAATATCTTCTGCATCTCTAGCCGGGCCTTGTAGAACAGCAGGGCTCCCAATTCTCCAGGACTCCCGCAGGTTGTTCGCCTTCGTAGATTCAATTTGCGATCGCGAAGATAACGATGGATACCGTTCACTCTTACCGAAGAGTTGTATTCGAATTAGAGTGTCGCGATCCTACCGACTGCGCCAGTTAAGTTACGGCGAACGAAATTATTATTAAAAAATATTTATTTTAATTAAAACAATGTTTATTCATTCGAATGTTCTACAAGACTAATTTACAATTATAATATTTCTATTAACTAAAACTTATTGCTAGAATCTGCAAATCTGCAAATGTGCAGTTTATTAATGACGCACGGGCGCATCCGCTGCATTAGTCAGCGATTACGTTAATTAGGCGATTGCCTAACTCTCGACCGTCCCTATTAACAATGTCGGATATACATTTTTACCAATATTCACTTTTTTGCATAAATCGAAATACAATTTTTAAAAAATCTTCACTGTCAAAACAAACTTTGAACTGCCCTGCAGTTCAAAGTTTGCCCCAACGATGAAAAAGAATCTTTATGACTGAAGCTGAAGTTTTGAGCCTAAGTACCTTCAAGTGTCATTATTGTCTCGCGCTACATAGTTACTAATTTGCAAATACCCTCTTTAGTATACATACAGAGTTTCATGTCATTAGCATAATTATGTTTTTAGTAATCAATCCGTAAACGTCATCATGTCCCAGTTATCCGCGGCCCATCGCTAGGCTCAAAACTCTTCGGCCCCTGGTATGGTAAGTTTTTAGCAAATCTAAGCAACAATAGCGCTCATAGTGTTACATCCGGTGTATTGGGGGGCTGAAAAGTTTTGAGCCTAGGGATGGGCCGCGGATGACTGAGACAAGATGATGTTTACGGATTAACAGTTTCGCTGCCAGCTCCGCGAATTAACGGGGTGCCGGCCCCGCTAATATGCGGAGTAGCGCCTCTCGGTTTCTATGAATTAGTATGCGCCCGGCACTACGCTTGGCAACACGTTTGTAGGCTGGCAGTGAACCTGTTAATGACTAAGGGCCGGTTTAATAATGTAGTTTATGTAAAGATTACAGGAAAAATAAAGCGGAACCCTCGGTGCGCGAGTCCGACTCGCTCTTGACCGGTTTTCTTTTATTGGCCAATATAAACGGATTTACGGTGTAACATACATTATCACACTTTTGAAACGGATTACTTTAGATAAGTACTTTTATTGAAGACGGTAGCTGAATGCCGGATTATCTTAAAGCCTATACACATAGAATAATGTAAATCGTCTCGTGATATGACTGTTAAAGATAGAGGGTTACTCGGTATTAGCTGCTATGCTAGTAATAATAAGGTTCAATTTTGATATTGAAAATAAATCAAAAGAAATATTCGCATGTACATGCGAACATTACGTGATTTTTAGGGTTCCGTACCTCAAAAGGAAAAAACGGAGCCCTTATAGGATCACTCATGTTTCTGTCTGTCCGTCTGTCACCATCAATTTGATCCGAATCTAATGGACCGATTAAGTTGAAAGGTCACACGTATGAATTTCTGTGACCCAAACACGAACGTGTAAAGTAAATAAATTAATTTTGAACATGGAGGTCAATTTTGGGGGGGCAAATAAGAAAATAAATATAAAAAAGAGTTTTGCAAACTGTACCGTGTGACATATCAAATGAAAAGGCTTACTGTGAGGATCTAAAATTGTTTTTTTTTTAAATAATTTTAAAATAAATTGTTTTAAAGGGGGAACGAAGGGGGACGAAGTCGCGGGCAGGAGCTAGTGTTAACTATAAGGCTGCCTGTCCACTGAAGCGGAGCGAAGCTGCGGAGCGGAAAAACAGAGAAATAATAACCAATAGGATCCTGGTTCCTGGAGCGGAGCAGAGATTTTTGCAATCCTATTGGTTAATATTTCTATGTTTCTCAGCTCCGCAGCCTCGCTCCGCTTCAGTGGACAGGCAGCCTTAGGCCCTTGTTATCCTTCACCGATGTCAGCAGGTACCTTAAGAAAATGATTACGCAAATGACACTGGTTTGAAAATGACGTATTAAGTATGTACATATTCATTTAACATTTACATATAGAGAAGTGGCCCACGAACGAAACCGGGCCCGTCGGCGGCAGCGGCAGTGCCCAAGTAACAAATTTATGTTGTTTAATAGTTGAGTAGACGTTTTTCATTTACTGTTGGTTCTATGAGGTGGGTTGTATAAACGTAGTAGTAGACGTTTATGCAACGCGAAATAGGCCCAAATTATACAACATTATTGTTATTTAAAAGTTACATAAAAGTTAGTGGAGAACTATTTTAATGTTGCTTAAATGTTAAATAAAAGTTTCCGTCCGACTTTTTGGTTAGATAATGGTTAGATCTCGACTGCTATGGAACCACTGGAGTCCCATAAAAGTTATATAGACATTAGAAGATGACTGAAATGTCGCACAAGTGTTTAACATCGACGTTTATAGTATACATTCAGTCCATCCATTCATTCTCATTCATTCCTAATATTTGCAGGAATACAAGTGCAGTGTAATATTTTATACAAAAATAGAATTTAAGAGGTAAGTTATAAATTATCACTAAATTTACATTTACTTTACAAGGTTTATAATATACGCGAAGAGTGCACCTAGTTCTTATGGGACCTTTAGTTTTATGATTAAATATAGGTGTGTTGTTGTGAAATTTTTTGCGCCCCCCTTGAATTCGTTGAAATTTAACTATTGTTAATTATTATTTAAAATTTGTTTCAATACTAAATACCAGCCATCTTGTCAAAGTTACGAAGTGACTTCTATACAACAATTATAGAATGAAAAGGTCCATAATGTGGTTTCTTGCGACCAAGATAGCCGGCCATTATAAATGATTTTAGAGTTCCGTGAGATAATATATAAACATTATGAACAGAGAATGACGATCACATTACAAATGACATTAATTTTATTGAATGTACTTGATGTTAATGACTTAATTAAAATTGTTACCTACTATGCTTGTGTTGCATTTACCTACTTTGCAAAATAAAATCATTATACACGGTGTAATATTTTATAAAAAAACGCGTTATCTAATTAATTACTCGTATTATTGAGCGCAGTGTACTTTTTCTGTTCGACCATAACATACTAAATAGGTGCATCTTGTGATTATTTGTTTAATTTCTTGAGTTCCTTTATTAATACTGAATTCACGCCTGAGATACGGCACGCAATTTTTTAACACCACGCGCTGCAAGTGACGAGCGTGGAGACGACTGGCGCGCGATAATATGATACCAACATATCATTATACCTACATCTTTAATGAATACTTAACAATATATCAAATAAAGTTCAAGAACATGGGTAGAAATATAAACAAGTCATCAATGATATGTGACTTTTTTATTTTAATAGGTACTTAGGTACTTCGGACCCACGTTCCATAAAATGACAGAAAATTAACATTTTTTATAATTTTTCAGGTGAAGTAAAAGTGGACATCAACAAATTATGGTAGTGTTTTTGGATGTCGATAAATTTATTACACGGAATTATTTAAAAAACCTCAAAAGGCGCAAGTGGCCTTGGAGAAGAACTCATTTTATATTGTCAAGCAATTGCTATAACTGTCACAGTCCCACTACTACTAATACTCGAATACCAGCTCATTTTGTTGTAACGTGTCGCGATAAAGTTATTCAATTATTGAGTCATAATTTTTTCTGGTGTCAAACTTGTTCAGTATTTAGTATATATGATCATTATCCGGAAGACGAGTGTGATCATTGTTACTACCATTTGTCTGCATAAAATAATATTCGCGACCACATATCCGACTTAAGGTACTGGTAAGTTTGTTTTTCTGGTTTCAAAATCTATATCTGCCTACTTTTTCAGTTGCAAAATGCCGTACAAAATAGTGGAAACTCTAGAAAAGGGCAAGTGGACATTATTTTACGTAGCAAATGATTGGGAGAACAATAATACTTTACATTGGCCAAAATTTAAAGTCGAAACGTTAATGGCTATAGAGGATTCGCAACCAGATGCTTCGTGGTCAACCATGAAATGCAGAGTAAAAAGAACAGGACTGTTATCACAAGCTAGTGCAGAGAAAGAATTAGCGAAGATGTGCGCTAAAAGCGACACGGAGTCCGATGAACCTGAAAATATTAAGTCAAAAAATATCAAACGTGACCATAATGTACAAAATATTTTTGACGAAATTTTAGAAACCTGTTCAGTCGTGAGTATTTTTTTTACAAGATATCATTTATTATATCTACACTATAATAATATAATAAAAAGAAAAACTTGATTGTTTATTTGTATGTTTGTTTGTATTGAATAAGCTCCAAAACTACTGGACGTATTTAAAAAATTCTTTTACCATTAGAAAGCTTCGTTTTCAGGGAGTAACATAGGCTACTTTTTATCCCGGGAAAAGTAACTGCTCCGGTTATTTGAGTGTATTTCATTCAAAAATAGCGTTCTTGCGAAAATGAAATACTTGCTGATAAAATGTAATCCCTTTATTAGTACAGTTAAAAGATTTGGAAGATTTTCCGCAGTTAGATATGCTGCAAAACACATTAGGTATTTACGTCTCTGCGTTCGAAACAATACTGATCGAAGCAAACGCTCCGCGCGAACACTTGGTCACGTCCTACAGGACAAGTGTGCGGCGACAAGGTCACGCGCCATTACGACTTCTAGTACATTATTTCGATGACTATTAATCCTTATTTAATCTCATTTTGTTATCATTTTGCTTGTTGAGAAAATTGACCTATCCTTGTTTCATTTAGATGCATGAAAAAACATCCATGTCACCACTTACAACCAATACTAACTCATCACGAGGTCACATTGAGAAGACGCAACCCAAGTCTTCAAGTACCGAAAATAATACTGCAGTTTCTTTAGTAAGTAGGTGTACCAATAAGATTACAAGATAATTCCACCATTTAGTTTTATGTGTAATGTTATGTGAATTGTGTTTTGTATGTCTAGTAGTGCAATACTAAATAGACTGGAAGGTCACAACAAATTTGGTAACGATATCATAAGTCACCTGACATGAGTTTACATGATAAATATTAACTTTCTAGTGATAAATATGTCGGTCTGCCTGCGCCAGAGTGGTTGCGTTAAGCAGATCGACATATATTTAGCATCAGAGAGTTATGCTTTATCATGTTTATCCAGAGCAGATCACTTTGAATATTAATACCAAAGTTGTGACCTCCCGGCATAGAATTAATTGCTTTTATTGCATAAATTAATTGCATTCGTTATGGGATGACGTAAAATGACATAATATTTTCTTTCAGGAATATGAAAAAACGCTCGAGCTACAATCTACAAACGACACTGATTCTAACGTTTTGCTCACATATATGCCAAGTACGTCGCAAACTCATTGTAGCTACGATGAAAAGAATGATGTCAATAGTATGATCAACTCCGAGTCTCAATGCACAAATGTAAACGAGTCGACAATTTATGTAGTAAATACACCAAACCAACTTGAGGTTGATTCTACATACAACCACGCAGAAATAAATGCCAAAATTGACAATTTGATTGCCATATCTCAAACGCTATCACAAAACCAATTCAACATATTAGAATATGTGAAAAATATTGAAAACAAAGTGTTACAGAAGTTGTCTTACATAAGTGCCCAAATTGATACTTTTGCTACTGTAAATTCAAGAAATCAAGGCAGGAAAGAAAACGTTTTCTTTCAAAGTATATCCAATAAAGAAGAATTGCAGACCTTTGAAGAAAATTTAGCATTACCATTGTGGAAAAGGAAAAGGCCGAGGAATTAACAACTCATATACATTAGCGGATATAATGTTTACTAGACAGTTCATGACTCAATGCTCATGGGCTGGGGGTTCAAAAAACAATACTAACAAAATTTGTTTTAAAATCTATTCTAAAACTATTGATCTCTTTTTCGAAGTAATTCATGGATCAGACAAAGACTTTTCAAGAAAAGAATGTGAAGATTTTTTCAAAAATATAATGCGCCATGCTTTAAGACGCAACAAATCAGAAATCAAACGAGCTCCATCGTGCAAACGCAGACGTCAAAAACTAGTTAATGTCTCACAATTTGCTCCTGACAAAGAGTTGGATAGCGAAGATGCCAATGAAAATGTCAACCAGCCTCTCCGAACTAACGTAGACTCTCCTTTAACGACAAACAATAATAATAATAATAATATTGCTAGCGGTAATGTTTCCGTGGCCAGTGTGGCTCCAGTTTCTAGCAGTAACGTGTCAGGCGCTAATGTAGCTCCAGTTAATTTGTCTGTCGCTAGTAAGGCATCTGATGATACTTATACATCAAAATAATTTAAAAATCTGAAAAATGCTCTTGAAATCTGATTCCTAAATGTTCTTAATAATGTTATCCTAACCTGTTATTTTTCAAAATGTAGTAGCTCTCTACATTTTGAAAAATAATATTTATATAATATACTTATCACATTAAATAAGACTGAGGTCTCAGCGTTAATAGCTGAGGTGGTGATTTTTGTTTATTACTATAAGCACTTAATTTTTAGAATAATTAAAAAAAAGCTTATTAACAAATAATAAGTAGATTAGGAGAAAGTTATATTTTTTATACCTATATAATAGGTACTTATGAAACCTGTTAGGGTGATATCGCTAACTGTGTCCGCGAAATTCAAATATTCTGACGTTTTTTGTATTTTGTAGGTCAGTATCAGATCTCATGCTGATGATTGATTCACTTGCGGTCGTAAAAATAAATAAGTAATATATATTTACAGAATGTTAATAATTAAAATCATAAATGCAATTCTTAGTGATGGTGTATAATTTCATAAATTCACGAAATTGACATTCTTAGCAGCAAGTAATTTGATATGTTATTTAGGTAACCGCGAGATGTGGAAGAAGTAGATGGAGGCCATCGTTTACGACCGCAAAGCAATCAATCATTAACATGAGATCTGAGACTGACCTACAAAATGAAAAAACATAAGAAAATTTGACATTCGCGAGCATGGTCGGTGCTGCCACCTTAAGCTATGTTTCAACTTTGCGCAGCAAACATTTATTTTTAGTGATTATGTAGGTAATAAGGAAAACTACAAAAAATATTGAAAGTTCCACTTTTTAATTTAATTGTACTTCTGTGATTTTGCATGCCAAAACTTAGTAAATAAAAAGATATAAACAGTTTTTTCAGTATTTTTATTTTTCAGTTACCATCACTTACGACAACGTATGCACTAAAGGTACAAAATACATGTGCTCGTTAAACACTATACACACCAATTTGCATTTAATATCTAAAACTGTACATGTTATCTCTCTTTTGGTTACATTATTGATATTACATTTAAATATGTTGAGTTCTGAAGATTTCATGGGCTTTTCAAATGCATCGATGCAATTATCTAAATACTTGCCAAGTATTAATATATTTTCATCACAATCATTCACAGTTATTGTTTCAACCACATGATGACTAGTGCTTAAAAACCATTTGTCATTATTTTTAGATGATATGATATAATTTTCTAAATGAAGAACCGTTATTACACCATTTTTGGTTCTTTTAGTTTTAATAAACGGATATTTATTTATGTGCTTTTCATCAAAATGATTTACTTCTACATAACTTCTCTCTACAATTCTTCTTGCTATTTGACTCAATGGTTTATTACCCTGTCTTACCATTTTTTTAATAGTAAACAGTTCGTTTTCGAATGGATATGTGTTAAAATCTTGTAGTACGCCGAACTTTCTTACTTCATCAACTAAGTGGGATAAATTGTGTACATTACTGGTAACATAACCTTTACCATAAATATTTCCATAAAAAGTTACAAAATGTTTGAGCATTTCTTCAGCAAGCTGTAAATAAGCAAAATATTGCTTATGTGAACAGATAGTAATTGCGCAAAAGAAACACATGAAATGGTAGAATGCTTCGTAGCATAAAACTTCGTTTAAGATAATAAAACTAAGGTAATAGAGAAATGTGCGAAACTCAGAACCTTTCCAATGTGCCAACACTTCTAAAGATCGAACCGATCTGTGAATTTCAGTAGGCATTTTGCAAACAATTAAAAAATTGGAAACTTTCGTAATATCTCGAGAACACCACTTTGTTAGATATTTCCCAAAATTTCCATCTCGCCATCCAATCAGAAGTCTTTTCATTATTCCTAAATCTATGAGATGTAAGGAATCACCCACAGGGACTTGTTCAACCATATCTATCGGCAGTTCAAGAAGAGGAGAGTCAAACTTATGATGTCGACCATATTTTTTAGAGCAGAAATCAGTGTCATTTCTTTTAGTGCAATCTATCTTCGGGAATACCACTGTATGCGATGATTCAGAATACTCCCCAATAACTGTACATTTCAGGCATCCATGTTTACCGTTGAAGTTGCAAACTCCTAGAATAGTTTTCTGCATTTAGTATTGAGTGCGAATTTAACAATAAAAATATATGGTAGGTACATATAAATGCAAAACAATGACACATCATTATTTTGATGTAGAATATCACACAACGCAAAAAAAATACGGAATTAAATTTCCAATCACATAACGTCATAATTTTTTTTTTATCTTTCGGGAATATTAATCTATAGTAAATCAATCTCTTAACAAAATCATGATGTGTCTGTTATCAACTGGACTTCAAATACCTTTTAGAAGAGCTCTAGCAGGAGAATCACAAATGAAAGCTCTAATTTTAACAACGCATTTCTTGTCTAATGCATCTTTAGTAGGAACTTTTATACCATCTTGAAGAAGTTCTTTCATTTCAGCCACAAAATGTTGTAAATAAGCTTTAAGGTCACTAGGTTTGCCTTTTCCTGCATAAATACCGACAACAAATGGTGAAAGTTTCGGTTTTTCAAAAATATGACAAAGTATGGGCCATACTTGTTGTCGCGAGCTATTATAAAGAGGGAGACCATCTATATTGAATGTTAATGTGATATTATCTGGTACATCAGAACTATTCTCAAATATTCTTCTCAGTGTCACTGTTACTCCGTTGTGCCAATACTGGCCTGCGTCAACAGTATGTAGTGTTATATTGACACTATTTGTCCTTAGAAGCGTTCTAGGATCTTTCGGAACTATATTAGGAAATCTTTTATTAAGGAGTGTGCTCAAAGATTTTATTGTTTCATGAGATATGTTAAAATTAACCGCCCATTTCTGTATATCTTCCTGAAATTCGATATCTTTGTCAGCAGATAAGCTTGAAGTATCGGAAGATAGTCCTTCAGAGCGCTCTAAATACTCAAAATAATCATCAACGGAGTCACCTAAAATAATGAAATCAACTTGAGACATTGTAAATAGTTATAATACTATAAGGTGATTATCTTAAAATTTAAACTTACTGTTTATTTCTGGTACAATATTCTTTTGATGTATGTCAATGCCATCAGATGAACTTTTAATTTTTGGTCTTGGCTCATCGTGGCTCATAAGTTTCATCTGGAATATTTAAAAAATGACATTTATTAGAGAACTATAATAAAAAAAAACAAGCAATAGAAATACTTCTAATAAAAATAAAATTTATACGGAACCATTTTTGTTGTTGAGGCTTTGTTGAGGTACAGAATTAGCAGATGACGGGCCAGTTTTCAGTGATTCAAAAGTTTTTCTTACTTTCCGCTTGAAACCCCCACTTTGTTTAAGCTTTTTCCATTGATTTAGATCCATATTTTTGTAAATATTGTAACAACGTTTGTTTAGCTGACAAAATGGAAGTTAGTTTTAAAAAGGCCCTTTTGGACCTTTATATAATTTTTAGGTCTGCTTAAAGTTCTGTAATGGTTACAAATTAACGCTTAAGTCGTAGAATGGTTTGTAGTTCACCACTATAAAATACTTCGTTATATACAGGTCTAAAAATAAACTTTTTGCGACGGTTTGATTACATAAAAGTCGTGTTAAGGTTACTTCGACCACCAACGCTGGTTAAACGAACCCTTTTATCTAACTGTTATGTAACATCGTATTATTTAGTTGGGAACGCGTTTCCACAACCTACAATATACGACGTTGTATAAAGTAGTCGTAAAAACGTTTACCTAACCTATACACTTGTACCACTATACGACGTTGCATTAAATAGTTGTAAAAACGTTTACCTAAGCTATACACTTGTACCACTATACGACGTTGCATTAAATAGTTGTAAAAACGTTTACCTAACCTATATATTGTATACCACTATACGACGTTGCATTATATAGTTATAAAAACGTTTACCTAACCTATACTTTGTACCACTATACGACGTTGTATAAAGTGGTCGTTAAAACGTTCACTCAACTATTTAATAGGACCTTTTAGTCACAGGGACTGAATCGTTGTAGGAATAACGGTTACACAACCTCGTAGTTGTCTAATAACGTGTATTCAACATTTATATAACCGAAAGTCGCATAAGATATGTTTTATATAACCAATTTGTTAGTTGGGTGTTACCAGCCTACTAACAATTCAGTAGAAATAGCGTATATACATACAAATCTAACTATTGCATTACAAGCTTCGATCAATATTGATCGAAGATTACAAGTGACATTTTCTACCAATTTTACAGTTTGTGATTTGGCAACACCGGCGAGCCGTAACAATTTAGTCCTGAACAAATATGCTTGAATATCAAATGGATGTGATATTATCTTTATCCTTGGTCGGCTCGTGTGCTTTTCTGCGGTTTATTGAGGGTAAACAAGTAATATTATTAATAAATAATTATACTAATGTCGTGTAGGTAGGTACCTACTTTATATCAGTGTCACTATTATATGTGGCAAATGTACCTACAGTTGAAATACCTCCTTTTTTGAAGGCGGTAAAAAAAAGAGGTACGAGTAGCTAACTACAATAGGAAAATGGTTTACACAGCAGGTTTAAGCAGCTTTACTAGCTGCCATATTTATATTTTAGTAATTAAATTACTCATTAATCTATGTTGAGCTGTGTACAGACGCCAGCAGGTCAAAATACTCGAAACTGTCTTCCCAATCAACCTTGAATGAACCTAATGCTTTAACGATAAAGTAAAATATATGTTTGGAAACCTAGATATTCTGTAACCCAATTGGAATAAATACACACTACCTTAAGAATATGTTTGATTTACAAATTATTTTGAAAGGACACTGATGTGAAGACGAGATATGAGGAATTTAAAATTTCTATAGAAAACTTATTTTTCTCATATTTCCTTTTTAAATCAATGTTCTTATTTAATATATATTTGGGAACCTAGATATTCTGTAATCCAATCGGAATAAATACACACTAACTTTAGAATATGTTTGATTTACAAATTATTTTCGTATTTCGTTTGTATGAAATACGCATGCTCCGGGGGCCTCTTAAGACTGGGATACACATACATATACGGATAAGTAAATCCTGACTCCTAAACTAGGTGATTCTGTGACTTGGGAGTCAATAGTGATGCTGATAATGCCAAAATCTTTTTCGCAGAGGCTTCTTGTTGATTGTATACTGTACTAGTTTTTGGCTGTATGTACATAGAAAATTGACACATAGCACCAATATTTTATATTAAATTCTAGTACTTACTTATATTTTCTTTCAATATTTATTCGAGTTCAATCTAAATTCAATCTTAGAAGGGCTTGTGGCTAAATAACAGCCGCACGGGTTAAGAGGATTGTGAAGTGCCGATACGCGGCGCGATTTTTGGAGGCAATTACCTACATTTCATACAATTATTTACATAAATATTGTTTCGGGCGATAACGTTTTTACTCCCCTAAACCTTTACGTAATGAGACAATTTTGATCTCATTACATTCAGTGCACTTTAATCTAGGTCTGCACTTTTTCGTTATTAGTAATTCAATTTAATTTAATTAAAAAAAAATAAAAATCCCCGAGGATGTTTTTATGTCAAAAATATAGAAATTTAGATGCTAATAACTTATATTGTATGCAATATTTCTTTATGATAAAAAAGTACGGACCTATTTTTTCATTATACCTACAACATTTCCAAAAATTATGAAAATTAGACTATGTTTACGGGGAGAAAAACGTTATCTCTTTTTGTATGAAAATTTACAGCTTCACAATCCTCTTAATCGGCTACGCTTGCCGCAGTTGGTCCATGGATGGGGGGCTATCTTTACATACCATAACCCCTCTAGGCCCGGCTGTCATTCGTGGATCTTTGACAGTCGTTATAGGTCGTCGAGAAGCCCGAAAGTCTGACAACCAGTCTTATTGTACCAAGGGGTATCGTATTACCTAGTAACTGGGTTGTGGAGGTTAGATAGGCAGTCGCTCCATGTAAAATACTCGTTTTTACTATTCAGCTGCATCTGGTTAGACTGGAAGCCGACCTCAAAATAGTTGAAAAGGCTTGACATGATGATTCGATTTTATTAACGAACGTCTTACGCTCTATTGTCTCCTGAGCAATTTGGAAAAGCGTTCTTAATAAATACAGGAATACATGCAGGTTTAAATTAAATTAGCTAGCGAAACTCCGTAGACATGACAAAATAAATGAATTAATTAATATTCGATGATTTCTTGGGGTCAACGACCGCTGGTAGTGTTTGTTACTTGAAGTATGAGTTGAGAATTTTTTTTGTTTTATCGTGTTTAGATATCGATACCCATCACGTCTGCGAAGTTTACAAAAATAAAAAAAACTGATATTTCAACTACAACGTGGTTGATGACTCCAAAAAAAAAACATCAATTTTTTTTTTTTGATGATACTTCTCCGGAGTTTCGCTAGCGAATTTAATTTGCCTCTGTTAGTAATATATTGTATATACCTAGGTACAATTTTTTTTATTATAGTTACATAGTTTGTTAAAACATCGTGAGGAAACCTGGCCTTTTAGTTAATATAAGTCTGAAATCGCCAACCCGTCTTGAGCAAGCGTGCTGATCAATGCTCGTGCCTTCTCTGTATGAGAAAAGGCATTTGTCCTGCAGCGGAACAATAATAGGCTTGTATTATTTATTATTACATTAATTATTTGTTCTCTCTGGCTCATATATATTTTACACACGCAGTGCGTAAAAATAATCATGCGACTACCGTTATCACAAAAATCATTGTTGATTACACGTTTTGACTATGATAGCGCGACATAAAAATTAGCTGCGGTAATAATAATAAATCGGTGTTATCGCTGCGTATACTGACGATAACACATTATAGTTCGCGTCAAGTAAGTTTGCCGCTCTGAAGTAGGCTACAAATGACTGCGCAGTAGTTGTGCCGGTTCTGTTGTACACAAACTAAACTTAATTTAGGCTATTGCTAACTTTTTCTCTCTAATAAAACAAGAAAGAGACGGACGTAAATTGCTGCTGTGTTTACTTGGAACTAATATTTCCATACAAATTCAGACGACACGTAAAAACACGGTGAAGCGCAAGGCGTAAACTAGTTTGACATCTCTAGCTTAGTTCATAGCTATAGCCGGCCTTTTCTCGCGCTGCCTGAAAAAGCAATAGATAAAAAGATAGCAATAAAATCAGCTGGTAGCTGTTAAAAGATAGCGATTCGCTAAATTATAGTTTAGTTATTGAATCTATAGTAAAACAGCAGCGCGCCATGCCATGCGCATGCGCAAGCTTGGTTTCAGAGCGGCAAACTTACGTGACGCGACCAGGGCCTGCAGTCTCGACATAGATAGCGATCGCTTTATGACTGAATTCGGTCGCAAAGTCCTAGTGGGATCCCTAGACGGTTAAAATTGCATGACAAACACGAACAAATCACATGCTTGTCAAGCAATTTTGACTGTATAGATACCTAACTAGGACTTTGCGACCGAATTCGGTCGTATAGCGATCGCTACCTATATCGAGACTGTTGGCCCTGGGCCTGCAGTCTCGACATAGATAGCGATCGCTTTACTACCGAATTCTGTTGCTAAGTCATAGTGGCGTACCTAGACGGTCAAAATTGCTTGACAAATAAGTATGTGATTTTTCGTGTTTGTCATGCAATTTTGACCGTCTTGGGACCCAACTAGGACTTTGCGACCGAATTCGGTAGTAAAGCGATCGCTATCTATGTCGAGACTGCAGCCCCAGGGGTGCTATTCTGTTCAAATCTCACCGTCAAAACTTAGGTGAGGTGAGCGTGGAGTGAGCTCTCAATAGTGTCAATCCCTAGCATCAGGTGTAATGACAGCTCACTCCAAGCTCACTTCACCTAAGTTTTCACGGTGTGATTTTTACAGAATAGACCGGCTGTACATAACATAAGCACCTGCACTGCATATGTGGCTCGTGACTTCTGTTGAAACAGGACCTCGTGATGGCAAAGAGGCTCTTTTCTCCTGCTTAAAATCTTGTGGACCATGTTGAAAGAGAGGTTCTAGGATACAGCACGGACCCGCTAGCGAATATTTCGAAATTTTCGCTGTTAAAGTTGCGTATTGTAAAAATTAATTATTATTTTAAAATAAAAAATGCAGATAAGTGATTAACCAATATTATCGTCGCTAGGCCGTGAAATATTACTTGTAGTTTAGAAGCAGTAGAGAATTTAATGTTGAAAACAACCTCATTTCAATATTTTGTTGCATGGTTTTTAATGTTCCTTGTAATTTTAAAATGCTCAGATTGAAGTGTCTTATTAAAGTTCGAAATATCGACGGTGAAGTGCGAATACCTCGCTAACTGACAGTTTTTGGGAAATTCACTTTTTTATTATCATTTTGAATTTAAAGCCGTTATCCGCATGTTTTAGTGAAGTCTCGTGTATTTAGTTTGAGCAACTTTTGGCACTTCACCGTCGATATAATTTTTCTGTAATTTTTGTAGGCTTATTTAGAAGCATAAAGCTGGTTGTAGACCATAAACAAAGCTAAGTTAGTTTAGCTTAGCTCACATAGATGGCGTAGTTTTTCATACTTGGACCAACAACTACTTACGCATAGTTTGCGGTCTGCACACAAGTATGAAAAACTACGCCAGCTAAGTGAGGTAAGCTAATCTAACTTAGCTTAGTTATTGGTCTGCAACCCGCTTTAGGCTCGCCAAAACGACCATTTCACTACTATACTTGCAAGAAACCATTCTAACAGAAGCCATGAGCTGAAGACATTTCATAGCTTCTATAAGAAGGGTTTCTGGATCCAGTTTAAGGGGGAAGCGCTAAGGTAACCCGCGAAAATAAAATTTTCTTACGATTTTTCAATTTGCAGCTCAGTGTCTGGGCGAAAAAAATGTCTGGGCATATGTTGATTAAGGTATGATTGGCGGCCGTAACAAATATGTATTTACAGAATTATAATCATTAGAATCAGTAATACAACTCCTTAAGTTAGTATAATCCTCAAATGTCAAGACTTCATGAAATAATCATTCAATAGGGTAATATGAAATTAGAGAGTGTATTGATGATTTTAATTATTATACGAGTAATTCAATAAATAGAGAATTGTTACGGTCGCGAATCATATTCAGATCAACCATAGATGTAGTATATTGGGTGACTGGTAATTAGTGACATGATTGTACTCATGATAACAAACAACTTTTATTATGGGATCAAACCTGAATTCGCGAAGAAAAAATCAGCTGCTTCCTACATTTTGACGAGCTATGCGAACATACGGGCATATGGGACAGCTGATTTTTTTTTACGAATTCATATGGGACAGCTGATTTTTTTTTACGAATTCATATGGGACAGCTGATTTTTTTTTTACGAATTCATATGGGACAGCTGATTTTTTTTTTTTACGAATTCGTATGGGACAGCTGATTTTTTTTTATGAATTAATATGGGACAGCTGATTTTTCTTTCATTCTTAGTTATCATGAGTACAATCATGTGTTTAAGTATCGGTCACTAAGTACCAGTCACCCTATAAACAGCTTGAGCAACTGATCTGCAAATTCCAAAAAAACGTAAGGAAATTTGAATTTAAGTGAGTTCAAATTACCTTACGTTTAAGTTCGGATGTAGAGAGCTAGACTGCGTGCTTGAGTTTATCAACGTCTTGTTTCGTCTTTGTACTCTCTGATCTTTGACAGTCGTTACGGGTCGTCAGAAGTCCGACAGTCTGACAACCAGTCTTATCACGGGTTATCGTGTTACCCAGTAACTGTAAGTGTGCAATGATCATAATCACGGAAAAGATTTCTAATCATTACGAGGACGTGTTATTAGACCACCTGTTTTGCAACATGAGCATGATCAATGTTGAATTCACGTAGCCAAAACCATCACATGATTTTGGCATAGAGACTGTTATACGAGTATCTGTGGTAACGTAATGCAAGTGTGTCCCTAAACTCCAATGGGGAAAGATCGGAATGGTCTTTCTTAGTCGGTATGATAGACAGCCAGTTGGAGGATTTGGTTTTCTTTTTTCTCGAAATTGATCTTTCAATCGCTCTTCTCTTCATAGGCGAGAGTTTGGCCCAGACTGTATCTAAGAGTTCGTCATCAAGAGTACCTTTCTCTTTGCAGTTTTCTTTCTGTGTATCTTTATAGGATTTATGATGTTGAGAGAGGTCAATATGTGTATTTTCTATCAAAGCACTCGAGAGGACTGCTCAACCTTTTTTTGAATATACATAGTTTATATTTGTCATTTTTGATAGAGCGGTGATTGCTAGACCACCTTTGTGGACGGGTAGAGAGAATAAGTCAGCTTCCAATGGTGAGATATCGCCTCCTAGTAGAGTGGGTAAAAAATTGGTACGCCAGCTTGTTTGTAAGTGGTTCGAAGAATGGGTTTGCGTTACCTATCTAAGACTTTACATTTCCTTCGCCAATATAACTACCAAGGAAGCGTGATCCAGTTAAGTTGGTGATATCTGTTTTTTTGTCGTTCTTGGAAACGATTAGGTATGATTTTTGTCTTGACCTATTTTACTCATTTTATAAGTAGGCTTTTGAGCTTGCCTTGGGCAGAAGAATCATTTGCATACCAACATAGGTTAGTTGCGTGTTCTGTTTTTAAATTGTTTATTATGGGTAGTGTTGCAAGGGCATACAATGGCATGGCAAGTGGATCGCCTTGGGTTACTCCTTTGCTATATAATCTTATTTCGGAATCACGTATTACCAAGTTCCGCGTGACCATTGTAAGTTATTTGTTTGTGTTATATGAGTTACTGCTTTGATAGCCTCGGTTATAAGTATATCGAAATTTTCTTCAGGCCATAAATTTTGGCGACGGTCAAGTAATTTTGTTATATGTATATTTTGCTTGTTTAATATTCTTTTCTCTTTGTAAAATGACGGCAACATAAATCAAAAGGCGTTCTGAAGGATAGTCTGATTTAACAAGATGTTCTATTTCTTCGGCTAATTTGTGTACCTGTAAATCTTCTACTTACAGTGTTGGAGGGAAGGTCATAGAGTTTCCCATAAAGAGTGCACACTTTTTTCCATCGTTTTTCGATCCTATTCCATTAAAAGACGGGGCTTCAATAATATCTTCTAGGCATGTTGTGTAAGATCTGGGCAATTGCTGGAGGTGGATTCTCACTATGGGCGGCGCGGTATTTGATGAGATTTCACTTTGACTTGTTGAATTTTGGTCTTGGGTATTCATTATTTGTTTATTTACACAATTAATTTGGACATAATACAGAAATAATGTGAAATAAAGTAAGTAATAAATATTATTTAGAAAATTCAAAGGAAAAAAAAATGTTTTTGACGTCTAAACACATTTTAAATAATATAATTAATAATATACAGCACTGCAATAATTAATAAAAAAAAAACCAGTGAAAATTGTATCTCTGTGTTGTGTCGATTAAAATAATCATTTTAATCGAACAATTGATGAATTTTTATGGTGAGTTTTTATTAATGAATCGAAAGTGATGTAAAATTGACCTGCCGAAACGATTTCGCGAGAATTGCTTCTGGTAGCTGTAGCGACCAAAGAGGACTGCGTTTCGATTTTCGGCTCTATTTCGATTGCGGTAAAGTTCAGTTCGTCAAAGTTGGGTATATTATTAGTTAGATCATGTGACGACATCGTGAGCGTGAATTTGAAGCTAGTCGTTTATTTTATACCGAGTGTTGGTTCAACGAGGGATTGACTTCAAGGGGTCATGGTACTCCTCATTATTACCAAACCAGAAATCCGCGAAAAAAGTTAGCTGTTCAGTACATGTATGTTCGCATAATTCGTCAAAATGTAAGGAGCAGCTGATTTTTTTTCGCGATTTCAGGTTTGGTCCCATAGTAAAAGTTGTTCATAATGGTGAGTACAATGACCCCTTAAAGTAAATCCCTCGTTTAACCTTTGGTTGTATCGTGGTGTGTGAGGGTAGACTTACAGGGTCTGAAGAAAGGATACTCCTGTTGATGGTCCCAACACTTTAATGGTCCACACACTACACAACAATGTTTTTAATACAATTATGAAGGCACAATAAATAGCGAGCATGGATTTGTACATCCACAAGCACAAGCGGCAAAGTTCGGTATTATCTACAAAGCGATTTCGCGTGGGTACTTCGAGGTCGCGTAATTAGCGCAAGCAAGCGGGCGTCCGACGTATGTCGTGACTAGTGACCGGTGAATACCGAATGCGCGGCGAATGTATGCGTGTGCGCATACGTCACACGACGTGTAACTTCACGCGTCTTAGGCAAAGGAGCTCAGCAGGCGACGCGCGTGTCCAGTGTACTATGAGTATGATTGCGTTAATGACGGACGGGCCGTACGGTAATCACGTATATTATAATAAATGCTACTAATTATTGTTTAGTGTTTATGTTTATAATGTATATTGTGTGTTTGTGTTTATTAGTGTAGGGCGTATAAATATATTATGTACATATTGTAAATATAATGTGAGTCACCTACATCACTCCCCTCCAGAGACCGTGCTACGGGCGATAGTAGTCCGGAAAATTGACTCTTC
Organism: Dicycla oo; assembly: GCA_948252095.1. Classification (NCBI taxonomy): domain Eukaryota; kingdom Metazoa; phylum Arthropoda; class Insecta; order Lepidoptera; family Noctuidae; genus Dicycla; species Dicycla oo. Next base: position 4,197,957 of record OX411732.1, on the reverse strand, counting down.
TGCCGGAACGAGTGGTTTTAACTGCTGGAATGGGAGGTGGTGGCTCGGGAACAGGTTTATTTGGGATAGGGGTGTCATTGGTGTCGGACAGTATGTAGGCGGGTTTTAAACGGTCTAAAGATACTGTGACGGATTTACCCTTAACTTTAATTTTAAAAACTTTGGCACCTCTTTCGATCACCTCATAGGGACCAGTGTATGCCGGCTGGAGTGCACCCCTCAACGCATCGTCCCGAAGAAAGACATGGGAACAAGATGACAGATCTTTGTGCACAAAGATTTTTGTTTTTGAGTGGTGTGACGTGGGAACTGGCTGTAAATTGTTGGCAAATGATCTGATACGGGCTGTAAAGTCCGTTATATCAGTCGTACATTTGTCAACGTTATGGCCAAAGAATTCACCCGGCAGTCTTAAAGGTTCGCCGTACAGTAACTCGGCGGAAGACGATTGAAGGTCTTCTTTGATGGAACTTCTTATGCCAAGCAGTACAAATGGCAATGATTCGGTCCAGCTGGTATCAGCATGGCACTTGATTGCGGTTTTAAGTTGCCGATGAAATCTTTCAATTAAGCCGTTGCACTGGGGGTGGTAAGCAGTGGTCTTGCGATGCCTAAACCCAATGGTCTTTGCGAGGTATTGGAAAATACCGGACTCGAATTGTCTACCACGATCAGTGACAATATCGGTTGGGCAACCAAATCGTGCTACCCACCCCGTCAGAAACGCTTTGGCCACAGTTTCCGCTGTAATATCGGTAATAGGGACGACTTCAGCCCATCGCGTGAAGCGATCGACGAGTGTCAGACAATACCGGTATTCATTGGATGGCGGCAATGGTCCGATGAGGTCTAGGTGGACATATTTGAATCGCGCTGAAGGCAGATCGAGGGTACCCAAAGGGGTGAAAACGTGTCGATTCACCTTCGTGCGCTGACATGCCAAACATGCCTTAGACCAATCGCGACAGTCTTTCCGCATCTGTGGCCAAACGTAACGCTGTGCTACAAGTTTAGCACTTGCGTTTGCGCCGAGATGGCTTAGCGAGTGCAACGAGTCAAAAATTTGCTTTCGCAATGATTTAGGAATGATGGGTCTGGGAGTCGTTGTGCTGACATCGCAGTACAATTCAGTACGGCTTCCAGGAATTATCATTTTATTTACTTGCAGGGAAGAATCTCCTGTGAGTAATTGTGCAAGTTCTGAATCGGTGTCTTGTGCTTTGGCTATCACTTCTAAGTCTACTGGGCTTTGCAACTCTTCGACACGGGAAAGTGTGTCGGCTACGACGTTATCTTTTCCGGCGATGTGTTGAATGTCGGTCGAGAATTGTGAAATGTAGTCTAAATGTCTATACTGACGTGGCGAGCAGTTACTTTTCCGCTGATGGAAAGCGTAACATAGCGGCTTATGGTCAGTATAGATTGTGAAGGTGGTAGCGGCTAACCAATGTTGAAAGTACTTAATGCTTTCGTAGATAGCAAGGAGCTCTCTATCGTACGGTGAATGTTTTTGTTGTGATGGGCTCAGCTTGCGGGTAAAAAATGCCAATGGCTGCCAATTGCCGTCCTTAAACTGCTGCAAGACTCCGCCGATGGCAAAATCAGACGCATCCGTGACTAGGCCCAGTTTGGCATTTGAGTCAGGATGTGCCAACAAAGCCGCACTACAAAGGCTATTCTTACACTCCTCGAAGGCCTGTAACGAGGTTCCGCCTATGTCGACCGGCTGAGAGGCTTTTACATTACCGGTCAGTAAGGCATGTAAAGGCGCTTGGTTCTGGGCAGCCCGAGGTAGAAACCTCCGGTAAAAGTTAATCATGCCCAGAAACCTTCTTAGTTGCCTAGCGGTTTTAGGCACTGGGAACTCCTTAATAGCCTGCACCTTGCTTTCCAAAGGCTTCGTTCCGTGTTGCGAGATGTGGTAGCCTAGAAATGTTACCTCTGGCGCACCAAATACGCATTTTGCGGTGTTGATGAGCATGCCGTATTCCTTCATCCTTGTGAAGAGTTGGCGAAGGTGCTCTTCGTGCTCTGCCTCGTCCCTGGAGTAGACCAAGAAATCGTCTAAATATGGATAGCAGAACTCCATGCCACGAGTCATTTCGTCAACAAACCTTTGGAAAGTCTGCCCAGCGTTCCTCAGACCGAACGTCATAAACGGAAACTCGAAAAGTCCGAAGGGTGTAGTGATGGCGGTCTTTGGTATGTCCTGCTCAAATACTGGTATCTGGTTATAAGCTTTAACGAGGTCAATAGTGGAAAAGATCTTACAACCAGATAGATTGTGGGCGAAGTCATGTATGTGCCTGATTGGGTACTTATCTGGTACTGTTCTTGCGTTGAGCAGCCTATAATCACCGCAAGGGCGCCATCCATTGTCTTTTTTTGGGGCGAGGTGGAGAGGCGACGACCAAGGGCTCTCTGACGGTCGAGCTGTACCGTTTGCCAACATTGCCTCGAACTCAGCCTTGGCGATTTTCATTTTATCCGGGGCTAGTCTGCGTGGGGAACATGATACTGGGGGGCCTGATGTGGTGCGAATGTGGTGTGTTGTGTTGTGTTTAGGTGTGAATGGTGCGCCTGCTGGCCGTGTTATTTCCTGAAATTCGGATAAGAGATTTCGGTATTTGCAATCGCCAGTCACGACCTTTACACTAGAGATTAAGCTATCAGGAGAGGCGATAGATGCTACAGCTGACAAACTGGTAGTGCCATCTAGTATGCGTTTGTTGCGAATATCTACTATTATATTATAAAATGACAAGAAATCTACTCCTATGATGGCTTTAGTGACGTCAGCAACAATAAAACGCCAAGGAAAATCCCTACGAAGGCCTAAATTTAGCACAACCTGAAGGTAACCGTAGGTGTCGATTGTTGAACCGTTGGCCGCACACAGCTGGTATTCGGTCTTTGCACGACGATGTTGTGAGAGCGCAGATCGAGGGTAGACGCATAAGTCGCTTCCAGTGTCCACTAGAAATTGGACTTTCGACCTGCGATCTGTCACAAACAGGCGACCAGTTGTAGAAGGGCAATCTTCAGCCGCCATTATTGACTGCCCATTTCGTTTCCCGACTTGTAATCACACGGGCGGACGCATTTCTTCGCGTGGCTACCGAATTTGTAGTGGTACCAACACTGCGGAAACTTCTTATAGTTGGACTGTGACCTTTGTGATGAGCTGCGACTTCTATGGCCGGAGGTTGGCCTGGTGCGTGAGCGGGAGCGATCATACCTTTCAGTGGTCAGTGCGTCGACCTTCCTCGTCAGCTCCATAATGAGCTTCATCATCTCCGTCTGTGGGTCAGCTTGTGATGTGGATGCTGCTGCGACTTGCGGGGTAGGAGGCGCAATGTCGTGAACTCTATCCGCGAGGTCCGCGAGCTCGGTGAGGGATAATGTCATCTGCGATGCGATGATCGTCTGCAGGTTACCTGGCAAGCGACTCGTCCATATGGTGCGTAGGAAATCCTCTGGAACCGTTGGTCCCGCTAGGTGCTGCAGGTGTCGCAAGAACTGGGACGGTTTGCGGTCACCTAGTTCCTCTGACTGAAGAAGCTGTTTCACCTTCTTTTCCTTTGAGACTGACAGGCGCTTGATAAGCTCACTCTTCAGCTTCTCGTACGCGCCAGTAGCAGGAGGCGCGGTTATAATGTCTTCGACCTCCACGGAGTACTGCCGATCCAAGTGAGCGAGGACGTAGTGGAACTTTGTGTAGTCGTCAGTTATTCTGGCCAGCTTGAATTGGCCTTCTATTTGGCAAAACCATATAGTGGGCTTTTCAGGCCAAAATGGTGGTATGCGAACGCCTACACGAAATAACTCCAATGACGGATGTTCGGGTTCCGGGTCAGTGGAAACGTGCACACATTTACTCGGCCGGCGGCCGGGGCGTTGGCTGCGCTGTGATGTTTCTGTATCGCTGCCGTCGCTGCTCATGGTAACTACTAACTATCACTGTACTCACTATTTCACAAATGTTCTGCACGGGGTCACCAGTTTGGTTGTATCGTGGTGTGTGAGGGTAGACTTACAGGGTCTGAAGAAAGGATACTCCTGTTGATGGTCCCAACACTTTAATGGTCCACACACTACACAACAATGTTTTTAATACAATTATGAAGGCACAATAAATAGCGAGCATGGATTTGTACATCCACAAGCACAAGCGGCAAAGTTCGGTATTATCTACAAAGCGATTTCGCGTGGGTACTTCGAGGTCGCGTAATTAGCGCAAGCAAGCGGGCGTCCGACGTATGTCGTGACTAGTGACCGGTGAATACCGAATGCGCGGCGAATGTATGCGTGTGCGCATACGTCACACGACGTGTAACTTCACGCGTCTTAGGCAAAGGAGCTCAGCAGGCGACGCGCGTGTCCAGTGTACTATGAGTATGATTGCGTTAATGACGGACGGGCCGTACGGTAATCACGTATATTATAATAAATGCTACTAATTATTGTTTAGTGTTTATGTTTATAATGTATATTGTGTGTTTGTGTTTATTAGTGTAGGGCGTATAAATATATTATGTACATATTGTAAATATAATGTGAGTCACCTACAAACCTAACGGTCTGTATATGACATTCATTTGTTTGTTGTGAAGTGACTTGAGAAGTTGGGAAGTTCGAGCCCGTCTAATTCAATATTTATTTTAAGCTATTAATATAAGATAATAATATGTCAATATTAAATATTATTCGTTATGAATTGTTATTACATAAGACTTTGTTCGAGTACAAAACCCGTTTCTATGATGGTGACGCGTGCTGGACATGTACTTCGACAAGGAAATCCATTTTAGGATGGACTCGAACACGACTGAAGAACGAGATAAGATCAAGAAGGCTGCTAGTGCGATTTACAAGAAAAGTGAAACGGATAGTAGCAAGACCTCAGACGAAGACTTTGGTAATAGCAACGTGTAACACAGCACATAGAAAAGAGATGAGATAACAGTTTGGATTAACCCCGCCAAAAGATTCACCGGCGAAGCTGGACCTGAAACAACCTGGGGCAGCGACGTCGTTAAAAGATGCCCATCCATCGATAAATATCACCCGTCTCTCTACAATTCCTTTGCCTATTCTGCCGTCATAAGGAAAAAAGACGTATCTGACATTTTTTTTGAAAGAGGCATTTATATAATGGGAATCAGCAAAAAAATACGCATCTACCAGTTTTGTTTTTATATTGGTGTTAACTTAACGAAAACCTAATAATTCTTACTTTTGAAAGACGCATCTGCCTTTGTGTCTTATAGTTTAAACAGGACAACATATTATTTTTCTCCATTTCAATATTTCTGTAGATAGGTACGTCTTTTTCCCTTAAGGTGGCAGTATTATACTCCTAGGATATCTAGGATGCATATCCGGTACGGCTCTAATAATTCTTCCATATCCTAAGGGCACGTCTGCCCTACCACTATCGCGCCCCCCGTTCTACTCCTTGATATGCAATGGTCTCTGTAGCTCCATGAAACATGAGCCAAGGGCTTGTGTGAATCTTTGGTTTCATTCGAGTAATCGAGTCTGGTCAAACCACGCCGGGATCGGTGCATTTCATCTCCGCTAAGGTAGCTAATAGTGCTATGTGCATCTCATTCATTCATTTTACATTTTGACGTTCACGTTCAGCTCGCTAAACCGTAATACTTATAGTGTTTGTCTCATATTATGCCTTCAACTTATAAAACTATTCATGAAGGTTGTATGGTAAAACCATGCAGGCTAAAGGCTCTTACAGCCGTATTAATAAACAAGCAATTATTTGCTGCTAAGTCATTTCTTAGTGAAGTCATCACTTGAGTTAAAAAGTAAAAAAAACAAGTTTTATCTTTATACAGGGTGACTTGTAATTTGAAGTATTCCTTCGAGGACGTGGTGGTGTGACCCATTTGCAATGAGCACCCCATAAAGCCTAGGTCAGAATACATGGGATTCGAGAAAACCCAATGTTTACGTGTAAATTTCACAGAATTCGCCACTAAATATCACTTTTCTCTAAACTCTCAAATTTAATGGCCTTCACTGTTATTCCTTTGGGTACCTAATACTTTAACAAACCTTTTGATGTAACTAAATTTTCTAAAACATCAAACATATCATCTACGTAAGTAACATGAACTTTGACACTAGTTATCTCAAAAAGAATTACGAGGAAGACATTCATTTAACCAGCTATCTAACGAGGTACAAAAGTTAAACAAATATGCTTAGAGGTGCCGATGAAACAGTCGATAATGCAAATTATTAAAATTAAATACGAGTAGTTGGTACCTAATCTTTTTAAAATTTTATTTAGATGAATAATGCCAATATGTATACTACTTTAAAATTAGTCCTATTTCATTATTATAATATTATGTAAGTACTTATTATTGATATTGCGTATAGGCGATACGCGAGGATCATAGCTGATCTATTTATTATAAGGCCATCTGTATGTATGTACCTAACTATGATTCACAATAAATAATATTATGAATATGAATCTTTCACAGGGTTTGTAGGTATACCGGTTAATCCTACACAGGTTTTACAGGTATTCCATTACGTGTAAGTAAATATTTATGTATCCAAGGTTGAAGCACTTCAGGCAGGCTTCCGTCGTAACGATACGATGACACTTCACAATCCCTGATGAATTGCCCGATAACTGATAAAGTGATAAGAGATAACGTACAGATTTGGCACCGATTGATTGCGCATGAGCAACCTTCTTGGAATAACACCAATATATTCATTTCATAGGCACGTGTTTGATTATTATACGAGTAAATAGTAATAATCCCCCCACCGCTGTATCTCTACGTTGACGTCGTGCTGGGGCTTGCGCGCTCCAAACTTTAGGTCTGTGCCGGTAGAGTTTACTTTGCCGGAACGGGTCTAGGATGAGGAGCCAGACCAAGAGAGATACAGAAACCCGTAGGGCAGCATGTGGCGAGCTGTTGGGCAGTAGCGACCCCACGGACCCTATCTCAAGAGAGAAATCTTGTCCTCATCTCTGGCTTGCCTTTATTGGCCGGCTGGAGTGAACACTGACGAGGAACAGAGCTCCCACCTCTTTCTTGCCTTTATTGGCCGGCTTGAGTGGAGATTCATAAGAGCAAACGTGCTCGGAGGAAGGAAGTATTCCAGTAAGGTCCTGATAGCCGTGGAATACGTCTCCACTCCTCAAGCATCTCAGGAAGTGTTGCCCCCTTGTCGCTACGTCACTATGTGCTAGCGGCCATTTCCGGGGGTCCATTATTGAGTGTGCAAGTCACCCCCTGCTATTTTATCCGTGTATAATATATAACATTGGTCAGGCAGGGGACATAGTTCTTCCATAGTTCAAGTAACCCAATCCACATTAGCCACCCAGACCCATAGCCCAACATGTTTCGTTTCCACGCACAACAATAGTCCTGCACCAACCAGGGTTTGTCCTTGGGTGCACTTGCATAGTGCATACAGGGATAATCGTCGGTTGGTGCCTCCTTATCATTTAAAATTATTTAAGGGGCCTCTGCGAGTTGGCTTCGGCTCCTCGTACGCCTTCCAAAGGTCCGGGACCCCAGGGTCCCGAGAAATGTAAAAGAATAATAATAATCCTGATATTATAAATGCGAAAGTGAGTTTGTTTGTTCTTACGCTTTCACGCTAAAGCGACTGAATGAATTTGGAGTAAATTTGGCACATGAGTAGACCATGACCTGGAGAAGAACATAAGCTACTTTACATCCTGGAACGCAGACGAAGTCGCCGGGCAACAGCTAGTTTAGAAATATTTATGATAATGGTTATTGGTAATAGTAGTAGAGGAGCTCAGGTCGATCGCCACGCTTGCCGGAGTTGGTCCGTGGATGGGTTACCAACTTACCATCTTACTTACCATCTTTACATACCGAGACCCCTCCGTGCCTCGGAAAGCACGTTAAGCCGATGGTCACGGGTGACATTCGTGGATCATTGACAGTTGTCAGAAGCCCGAAAGTCTGACAACCAGTCTTACCAGAGAATATTGTATTACCCAGTAACTGGGTTGTGGAAGTCAGATAGGCAGTCGCTCCATGTAAAATACTGGTATTCAGTTGCATCCGGTTAGACTGGAAGCCGACCCCAACATAATTAAGAATAGGCTAGGCAGAAGAAGAGATAGGAAATACTTAAAAGTAAATAATAGTTTCAATTTGATCGTCTGTCGTGATATTCTATTGGAAGAGGTACTTCAGTTTATCTTTTCTACTACTTAAAAGCTGAAGGGTGTTCTTCGCAAACTATTCATGGCAAATATTCTGATAAAATTCTTCAAGTATGACTATTCATTATCATCCTATTTATACATTAAAGTACCTATGCTGGCGTCGGCAATTACATTAGGGCTTAGGCAGGTCATCATTATCTAAATGCAGGAGCAAGAACATCTTCAAGCAACGAAGGGTTTCATTCAGTAGGTAGGTAAGGAACGGAAACGTATTTTTATGGCGCCTCTTCACAGTCGGCGATCATAGACAATTACCTGAAAAACCAAACTAAACCACTGAACGGATTACGATAAAATTTGGCAGGGAGATAGATGGCATCCTAGGGAAGGATATAGGCTACTTTTTGTCTCAAAATATAATCCTAAAGGGGATGATAAAGGGGTTGAAAGGTTATGATCGTCGATTGTTAAGAGGCGGCATAATGGCGCCTCTTCACAATTTGGTCGAAAAGGAATGAGATTAATTTGTCAAATGTGAAAGCTCCAGGTAGCCCGCGAAAATCAAATTGTCTTACGTTTTTTTTTGCAAAGACAGTATCAGGCTGTATGTTGATTTGAATATAATTCGCGATCGTAACAAATATGTTTTTATAGAATTATAATCATTAAAATCATAAATACAACTCTCTATTTAGGATTATACTAACTTAAGCAGTTGTATTGCTGATTCTAATGATTATAATTTTGTAAATGCATATATGTTACGAGAAACTTTAATCGATAGTTCAGAACTTCAGAGTCGGTTACAATTATTCTTATTTTGATCGCATTGTAAGAAATTACAAGAATGATCATCCGACAACCAAAACTTTAGTTATAAATAACTAGGTTAACATAATAAACGCCGACTTCCTTGCGTAAATGGGATTAGATTAAATAATCTGTCTTACGGTGTGTTGCGTGGCTCATTGAATAAATCTGGAGGCGGTCCTCCGGCTTGCTCATAACAACAAAACGGCAGCAGAGAGATTCTTATAATGGTCACCAAATCTTAATAATCAGTGAGATTCTTTTCAAAGAAAGTCTTTCATATTTGGAACGAAGTTCTTTAACGCAGCTTGCGGTAGGAGTAAACTGATAGAAATCGTCACGTAACGAAAAACCGTTATGCCTCTACATGAGACTTTTTGTCTCTCAAGGAAAGTAAAAAAAAGAGAGCGTGAATTGGTCAAAATGAAAATCCATGATGGCGGCAGCGAAAATTTTGTTTTTGTTTTAAGAGCGTTCATCCCATGCGGGCTGACAACGTGGCATTTCTACAGGTTTTTCGTGATTATTTTAATAGATTTAAATCAAACTACTATTTGTTTTCAGCCACGCACTAGATCGTTGGTATTTATATGTATGCTATTTTTTTTACAGTTATTTTGGTATTTACTCATAAAAATTGACATTACAGTACCAACAATCTGTAAAAAATAGCATACATACTTATAAATACCACGATCTAGATAGTCTATTAAAAAAAATATGTTGTACTAAACTTAAATTTAGTGTAGTTTGTGAATAGCCAATATCAGCTATCACTGTCAGGCGTTTTTGGAAAGCCCCTAAACCATCATTCAATACGGTTTACTATAAGGAAATGAATACAATAGTGAATAAACAATGCCGGATTTACACCTCTATAATGATAATCCAGGGCCAGTTGAGTTCAGTGCCCTAGCGGAACAAACATTTGCGTTGTCTATTAGTTCAACAACCCACGGAACGCTAGAGAACACAGTTCGTCTGTGGGCTATGTTCGTCTTGTTTGTTCTTAAATCGTGTGTGTTAAGACACAGGAAGTGTGTGGGCTAGCCTAGGACTTTTGAATGCAGACTGATAACCGTTAAAAATCCTTGGAATAGAAATAGTCACTCATAAGCTTTAATTACTCTCAAGTAGGATGGCTGGATGACTTTAATATGGGAATATCATTATTTAATATAAATCTTCATTCACATACACCACATACAACCGCAATTCATCTACAGTCATTATTATTATTCTACATTAAAAATATACAAATACAAATATTATAATCTGTAATTTGTATCGTGTACGTAATCAACAATGCTATAATAATTGACCACGTTATAGTAACTGGCCACTCATAAAAAAAGAGGTGAAGATGCAAGCTAATCTGCCTAGCCTTTTCCCAACTATGTTGGGGACGGCTTCCAGTCTAACCGGATGCAGCTGAATACCAGTATTTTACATGGAGCGACTTCATATCTGACCTCTACAACCCAGTTACTGGGTAATACGATACCCCTTGGTAAGACTGGTTGTCAGACTTTCGGGCTTCTGACGACCCGTAACGACTGTCAAAGATCCACGAATGACAGCCGGGACCAACAGCTTAACGTGCTTTCCGAGGCACGGAGGAGTCTCGGTATGAAAAGATGGTCACCCATGCACAGACCAACCTCGGCAAGCGTAGCTTAACCTGATGGATCGACCCGTGCGGCTGTTATTACTTAGCCACAAGCTCCTCCAATCTATGAAAGTACAAACAATATATTTGTTGTGCTTTTCTTTGATGAGCTCCTTGTTCTACCTCTTTTTTACGAGTGGCCAGCTACTACAGCAGTTTCTCTGTTCTATTCTAGGTATATATACCAGAATGTCCTAGAACCAAAAAAATTGGTAGGCGCAGTTCGAAGTGAAAACAGATTGAAATTTTACTACGGTTTCCGATACTGCTGTACCATTGTATTTGCTCGACACTAGACTTAGTAGACCCATTGCATTCCTTATAAACTAAGCTTTCACCAATTATGATGTTTTTCAGTTCGAGCAGATTTACGTCCGATATGAGACGACATCTTAAACTTTTTGCTATTTGCAACAGAGATTCTTACGGTTTCTGACACTGCCGTAGCTATTGTATGTGCGGCACTAGACTTTTTAGACTCATTGCATTCCTTTTCATGCAGGCTATCTTCGATAGCGGCTTTTTCATTTCTCAGCAGATTTACGGCCGATATGAGATGACATCTGACATGATTTTGCTATTGTCAACAATTTTTTCCAATATTTCTGTGGTTTCTCTTTAGGTCATTTTAGTGCAGGGTTGACAATCTTAGTACTGCCAAACGAGTAATTGTACTTTTTTAAGTATACAAAATTAAGTTGGACACCAAAAGTCTTGCCAATCGAACGATTTAACTGACATTCCAATTTGGTGTCACTATATTGAACCGCTAGCTAGGCCGTAATACACATGTAGACATGTGTATGTGTGCGTGTGCGTGATATTATGTTGACATTAATTCCGAAACTCTAATTCAGAGGGCGCCACTTGGCGTTACTCAATTTGGTGGCTGAGATAGACCTCTATCCCTATATATATAAATGTACTCTGTGTTTTAGTGCTTTGGCAACTCTTGACAAAGACGCTTGAATAACTGATCTAGCTAAACACGTTTTTGCGCTATACGAATTGATATTTCGATACAAAGTGAAAAGTCACACGCAAATTATGTCCAGTCTTAAAATTGTTATAAATATGACCTATCTTTTAAATGTTCAACTATTTTACTCTAGCATTAAAAGTCTCGTAGTTATTAGCGGTTGAAATCTTACATGTTTTTGTCGGTCAGAAATATTGAACTTATCACCAGCCGGTTTATTCTGTAAAAATCTCACAGTGAAAACTTAGGTGAAGTGAGCTTGAAGAGAGCTGTCATTCCACCTGATGCTAGGGATTGGCACTAGCTCACTCCACGCTCACCTCACCTAAGTTTTCACGGTGAGATTTGTACAGAATAGCACTACAGTTTACAACGAGCGAAAAGACTTTTCACGTAAAAAAATAAAAAATCGAAGACATTTGACATCTACCAACCCGCACTGGACTCGCGTGGTGGGTTCCGGTCCACTCCCTCTCACCGAGAGAAGGCCTGTGTCCTAGCTGTGGGAACGTTATAGGCTGATTACGTTTATGCTATTCTATTCTATAAATCAGTATTCTATTCTATGATAAAAAAATGATCACTTTTCTTTTTTTCCCTGGCCCATGCTGGCCACTGCTGGGAAAAGGCATCCTCCTAGGCACTCTTTTTAACCGACTTCAAAAAGGAGGAGGTTCTCAATTCGACTCGACTTCGACAATTTTTTTTGTATGTTTGTTACGCGATTATTAAAAGACGGATAAACCGATTTGGAAAATTCTTTTTTTTGTTTGAAAGGGTATACTTCCTAGATGGTCCCATATAAGTTTTATTAACTTTGCTTGGGCAATTTTTGAATTAGCTTCAATAATGCGTATTTTTCCCACTTAGTATATGTGGATGATGTTTTAATAACTTCATATCACTGTTATTTACATAGCAGGTAGTGTTATTCGAATTTGTGTGGGGTAGGTACCACAACTAAAAAGTGAAAAATAAAACTTTTTAGCAAATAATAAAACCGACTTCCAATACAAAACACTACAAAGTGAAAAATAACTTTAATTTCGGAAGTCGATGGCAAAAAATGAAAATACAAATCCAAAGACACCGACTTCCAAAATAAAAGTTATTTTTCACTTTGTAGTGTTTTGTTTAGGAAGTCGGTTTTATTTTTTGCTAAAAAGTTTTTTAACGCGTGAGTCTGTTAAAATGGAAGATTTAAGCTGGGTCTTTTCCAATATGGTAGACAGGGGTCGGCAACTGTATGCTGGGAAATCAGTGCAGGTCGCATTTCGCCAGGGTTAAAAATCCTTATTACACACCTATTTTTAACCGGCTACAACTAGCTTAGGTAAGGTCAGGTTGGGACTTAATCACTAATTTGGTTGTAGACAGCTAAAACTTGGTGTAGCCGCACTTCGGCTTTTAGCAGTAACATATACATAAATTTTTCGCAGTTGCTCGCCTCCTCTCTATCCGACCGTCTCGGGCGCTCTGTATCTCTATGCCTAACTACAGTGGTCCTTGTCTTTTAACTTGGTAACTCTTGTTAGGCGCACTCGCGCCTGTTAATGGCCAAATAATTTCAAACTACCCACATACGTCGTTTCATTGTTTTCGGTTCGTGAACCTCGCGGGCCACACCGAAGCGGTTCGCGGGCCGCCTGTTGCTAACCCCTGTGGTAGACAATAAATTGGGTCCACATGACGTCCAAATGTATTATGGTTTTGCCTAACGATGCTGAAACTATGAATCAAGGTGAAAAATAACCATATTTTTTTATTCTAAATCAAATAACGTTGACAACGGTGCTGTTTGTAAACATTTGTGCTATTGTTTTGATAAAACAAAATGGCGGCGTTTGTTCCCATTTTGACCACGCGCCAAAATATCCCTGTACATCTGTAGACGGGATATAGCGCGTCTCTCACCCACAAGAAATATCCATGCTTCATGGTATTTCTAGCTAACCCTACCAATGATGCCAACAGCGCGGAAATAAGTAAGTACACCATACAGTTATATGGATCTGTCGATCAGGACCATGACTGGAGATCACTTCGTTCGCTCCATTGAACCTCGTTAGCGCGGTTATGTACTAGCTATACGCTTGATTTGACCTCAGTTATGAACTGCATCTGTTTACAGCATACGGAGCTAGAATGTACCAGAAAATCTCGGAATTGAACATGAAACTATAGTATTTTATTTGTGCCCGTACAGTAGAAAAGATTCCATTGTAGCGGCTATGTTTCCTTTCAAGGACTGATGAATTTCGCGAAATGGCAGAATAAAGAGATGCAGAAAGCATTATTATAATCTTCAACACTGTCAGAATAAGATATCTAGTGCTCATGATTTTTGTTTTAGTTTTTTTTTTATTGCTGACTGGGCTGGCTCTTGGCCTCGATCACGCTTGATTTTCTGCCCCATAGAGATTAATATTCCTACTATATTTGTAATATATGTTTTGTAAATGAACATCGTTTTAGGGTGAAGCGTCAGGGTAGCCTGCGAAATTCAAATTTTCTTACGTTTTTTGCAATTTGCAAGTCGGTGTTAAGTTGTAGGTTAAACAAAGTATGATTCGCGACCGTAACAAATATGTATTTACAGAATTATAATCATTAGAATCAGTAATACAAGTTCTTAAAATACTATAATCCTCAAATGTCAAGATTTCATGGAATAGTAATTTTTTTGAAAAATTTTATTGGAAAACAAATAAAATCGTACTTACCGATGTAAGTACGATTTTATTTGTTTTCATATGTTTATAAAATCTTAGGTAATTTCAATTTACTAATGATGTAATAGAACCTCTAGTTAAAACCAACCACTATTAAAACACAGTTTCTTTTGGATTGATTGTATTCACTGGTATTCCTTATTTCTTTCTCGAAAGTACTTCGTTACTAAATTAGTGATGTGGTCGGGTCGGACGTTACTTTTATCGATAAAAGAAAATGGTGCCGATTCTCTTGTCACAAATGTCTCAAAACTAGACTAAAATTTACCTAAATTTAGTCTTAAAGAGTTGTATTGATCACTTTAATGATTATAATTATGTAAATACATACTTTTTGCGGCCGCGAATTACATTTTGGTGAGGAGGAGCTCGTGGCTAGGTAATTACAGCCGCACGGGTCGATCCATCAGGTTAAGCTACGGTTGCCGGGGTTGGTCCGTAGATGGGTGACATCTTTACATACCGAGACTCCTCCGTGCCTCGGGAAGCACGTTAAGTCGTTGGTCCCGGCTGTCATTCGTGGATCTTGGGCAGTCGTTACGGGTCGTCAGAAGCCCGAAAGTCTGACAACCAGTCTTACCAAGGGGCATCGTATTACCCAATAACTGGGTTGTGGTCGTTGTGGAGGTCAGATAGGCAGTCGCTCCATGTAAAATACTGGTATTCAGCTGCATCCGGTTAGACTGAAAGCCGACCCCAACATAGTTGGGAAAAGGCTAGGCAGATTGATTGAATTACATTTTGATCAACGTACAACCAAATACTCACTTATAAATTGCAAAAAACGTAAAAAAATTGAATTTCGCGGGCTACCCTAACCAAAATGAACAGCAAAATTGTGAATCTCAAAAAAAGTTATCTCTCCTCCATGTTAGTTAGATCTATACGATTTAACAGAACCATAGCGGTACTCGTAAAGAGCTATTTGCTGAACAAATTAGCACAATTAAGCAGATTATTAGCACAACGTACAGCGGTCACACCAAGGTCGTCATACTTGTTAATATCCAAGATAATCATAATTAAATACCAATGGGACTCGTTACTGATATCCATCTCAAACTTGTATTGCTAATTTTAACCTAAATAGCGGTAGTAAAACGTTATTCTTGTTTTGAATAATCTGTTATTAAATTATAAAAGTGACTGTTTGTTTATTTAAGTTCATATTAGTAGGTAGTAGGTAACATATTATATATTTATTTATATACTAAGCTTTTGCTACCTTCCCGTCCGGGCCCCCAAGTAGCGTATCCCAACAAGGCAATTGGTAATTGGACCATATCAAAAATAATCAGTCGTTTAATGTTCTCTGCTGGAATTAGGGCTCTCGGACTATGACCGCTCCTAAGCTTCCAGCACCTAGGATTCCCAATTATTTTTTTATTCCTTGTTTCAGAATGCGAGTACCAGGACACTATAACTAAACAAAGATGGATAAGCCAACAATGCATATGCTGAATGTCCAGGAGAAGGGCGGACAGACCAGGAAAGCCAACCAGTATATAGCTGCTGTTGCAGGTAACCTTATTAATAAATAAAACCTCTTTTTGTATTGTGTCTGTCGTAGGATGATTTGATAATTCGAATATTCGCGAAAACCCTACGGATATTGCGAAAACACGGATAATTAGACAATGGTGAAAACATTTCTCAATCTTACTGGAAAAAGTTAGGGTTTTGCAAAAACAGAAGTTGATGTAGGACTGGATATGAGTTGGGCAATTTTCTGTATACTACATCTACGTATACAGGATATCTTTGGTATTCTACCCATCAATATGAATAACTTTTACTATGGGACCAACTTGGAATACGCCAGAAAATTTCAACCTTCTTATGGTATGGTGTGTATACATGGGAAGGTCGATTTTTTGCGAATTCTTAGTTGGTCCCATAGTAAAAGTGGTTCATATTGATGGGTAGAACACCCCCATAAATTTTGTCGATTGTTTTGTCATCCTGTATAAGTCACCCTGTACGTATGTCCTTTTCTTTGCTGCCTATTTTACCACACCTGCGCAAATGCCTCACTTCCACTTCTTCCATTTTTCGCGACCCTGCACTTCGTCTTCCAGTTTTTACGGAATCTATCCAGTTCGTCTCCTATTCGTTCGTCTCCTTCGTGGTTTGTTGCGGCCCCGTCTACCTGTCTCGGGCTTCTTTCTTATAATAAATAGGTCGCAGGGCACTTGCACACTAATTCCATAAATGGGAATCTGAATAATTTTGAAACAAATTGTTATTCCATTGCTTTGTATGATCGAAAAATTTGTCTGCTCGACAACATAAATAACGCAATGAATGTTGTTGAACTGTCAAAATGAAACGGATTCCAATTGACAGTATGTTACGCAATTGCCCCGCAGCTCTGTGATATTTACATGGGCTCACAGTTTGTCCGCCAGGAGGCAGACATGTCCTGCACAGTCCCCATCTAAGTTAGACAGCCTTTGGAGCCTTTAGAACATATAGGGTGACTGGTAATTAGTGACCGATACATAAACACAAGATAGTAGGTACTCATGATAACCTGAATTCTCGAAAAAAAAAAAATCAGCTGTCCTATACATTCATGTTCGCATAACTCGTCAAAATGTAGGTAGCAGCTGATTTTTTTTCGCGATTTCAGGTTTGGTGCCATAGTAAAAGTAGTTTGTTATGATGAGTACAATCGTGTGTTACCAGTCACCCTATATATTACACCTACATTGAGTTATTGATTTTAATTTGTGTTAACAACATTGTGTGTTGTGTTGTGCTTACATCTTTATTCTCGCGGCTGTCGCTGACAATCAGCGCTGTGGCTCTGTGTCGCATACCGTGACTTGCACGAAACCAACATTAATTTAACGGAGACTTAATTTCATGCCATCCCTTACATTTTGTACCAAAAAGAAAGTGACAGCATCAATTTAAAGTCTCCGTTAAACTAATGTTGGTTTCGTGCAACTCACCGATAGCCCGATAGTGAGAGGATTGTAAAGCTGTAAATTTTCATACAAAAAGAGATAACGTTTTTCTCCCCGTAAACATAGTTTAATTTTCATAATTTTTGGCAATGTTGTAGGTATAATAAAAAACTAGGTCCGTACGTTTTTATTATAAAGAAATATTGCATACGATATAAGTTATTAGCATCTAAATATCTATATTTTTGACATAAAAACATCCTCGAGCATTTTTATTTTTTTAAGTTAAATTAAATTGAATTACTAAAAACGAAAAACGTACAGACCTAGATTGAAGTATACTGAATGTAATGAGACTAAAATTGTCTCATTTCGTAAAGGTTTAGGGGAGTGAAAACGTTATCGCCCGAAACAATATTTATTATACAGTATGTTAACCAACAGAGGGCGTTCCCGTTAACCCGCAATAGTATAGCATCCATACATGCTAAAAAAAATATTACCATTCGAAAACAAAATGGTTTTTATTTTTTTAAATATTAAAATATTCACTAAAAATGTTAAATTGATACGTAAAAGAAACACTCTGTACACGCGTACTTGAAGGACGGAAACATCGCAATTTAGTTTTTATTTTTAGTGAATATTTTTATATTTTTTGAATATTTTAGTGAATATTTTAATATTAAAAAAAAATAAAAACCATTTTGTTTTCGAATGGTAATATTTTTTTTAGCATGTATGGATGCTATACTATTGCGGGTTAACGGGAGCGCCCTCTGTTGGTTAACATACTGTATATAGATAATTGTATGAAATGTAGGTAATTGCCTCCAAAAATCGCGCCGCGTATCGGCACTTCACAATCCATTGCTAGCTAGACGCTCCCCAGCTTATTCTCTCATTAAAAAGGCCCTTCTCAAAGCTTGTTATTTCAATCAGCACAACGCCCGTTGACTAACAAGCAAGTGAGAACGCGATAACATTGAACGAAAAATAGTGTGCGGAAATTTTATAAAAGTTGTTCCAGGAAATATGTGTTTTTAGCAAGCCTTACGACTTTGTGAAATAAATGTTTGTCATTTAAAATCTCTATTACATTTGCGAGGTTTCTATAGATTTTTCTTTATTTTTACAATTTATGAGTACCTACATTATGAACGGCCAAAGTTCAGGTAAAAATTGTGCAAAAATGCAGATTTTTGGAGGCTTATACTGAATTTGTCCAAATTTTTATTTTTCGCTTTGATAGAAACCTAGATATAGTGCACAAAATACTTATTAGTTCAAAAAATTCTTAGAAAGATAATTATGTTAAAACGCTATAATAACGAAAGAGCGATTGTATGAAAATACGACGGGTTGGCCGCTCTTATTACGTTCAATAAAGTCTGCAAACTCTCTCTCATTAAACTAAAAATACTAATAAACTCTCATTAAACTAATAATAGAATTATTTATTGTAATAATTATAATTATTACAATAAATAATTCTATTATTAGCGCCGTAATAAAAAAAAATGTAAATAATTATTTACATTTTTTTTATTACGGCGCTGTGGTAGTGAAATGCACATGCATGACAATGTTCTTTTTTTGAAATTCATAAAGACACCACGAATTGAGTAGTGAGTATGTGGCTGTTTGATGAGTAAGGAAGGGATCGAAAAACCAAAGGAGTTGCATAATGAAATTTAGTACAACATAACACTCGTTTGGATGATATTATGGTTACTATGACACTGGTCGTTTTAATGTTGGCAATAAGCTGTTTCAGAAACCTTTATAGAGGATTTATAGCATGGGTGTAGATAAAGATACTTATATTGTCGTCTCAACCTATTGTTAACCTATAAAGCTGCTTATTGTATTACCTTTTTTTTTTTTTGATGGGAAATCATCAAATAACTTCTCCCGCTCTGGGTGGAGCGGGAGGGCGTGTCAGACTTCTACTGACTAAAACCCACCCGTGTTCCTTCAGTTGCCTGTGCCAGGGCCACGGTAACTCTTTCGAACAACCCGCAACCCTCAGCTAGTGCTGACATCTCATCATCATCTATTGTATTACCTGGACAATAAACTATTTTCTATTTCTATTTTCTGTTATACTGAGCGATGGCCGCATATTTTCCATCAACATTTTTGTTTTTTCTTTGCGTTATGTTTACCACGAATAAATGTATTTGCTTTCTTCTCTATTCTATTCTGGTAGGGCGCCGTATGCCCGTATGTTAGGTAGGGCAACAGATACCGAGTCTCGCGCACGATCTAAGTATAGAATTACGTAAATAACAATTCACAATACACACCGGCTATCTATTGTTATGTATGTAGGTACATATTCTTGCTGTTATTTACATATTGCTGTTACTTGTTTGGTAAATGGCCGCTATTGTTTTAATTGACAAAGTAATGATTATGCATTGAGTTTCCGTTGTTTGCAGTGCAACTATGACCTCTGCTTTCCTCTTCTTGTAAAGTCACCTTCAGTGCATTGATTTATAAATTGAAATGGCTTACACAGCTGCTCTAAAGTGACTACAGGACCTAAACGCAACTAAATGCAAGTTTTATAATGCCTAAAAGTATATGATCTACTGCGGTAAACAAAATCAGAAAAATATAATGATATTCTTCAGGATATATGCTAGTTAGATAGTGTGTTGAAAACATAAAACAACTTATTTGATACGATAGAAAAAAATCACGAAGATACCTCTAAAAATTTCTTTTAACCATTAAAAGCCATCATTCTGATTTTTGTCAGAATACTCTAAAAGCAACATATTAACATAACAGTGTTTGATTTTTTTATTCTAATCAATAGACTTTTTGTAAATAGATAATTGCTTCATATTTTACAATAAATTACCAGCGCTGTGTCATCGCGTTTCTCTTTCTTATGTATGCAGTCCGACATTGACCGCGGTTTAGTTCCTGTAGTTCCCTTAAGACTTGACCTCCATGAAATACGGTGAAACTAAGTAACTTTGTGTCCATCTTTTACAGTAACTATAGCATCTTTTCGATAGAAAAAAAAAAATACACAGTAATAAGTACTTATTTTAGTATAATGAACTAAAGAATAAAAATAAAACTAAATCCAGGTCTATTTTATCTACTTTTTAACATATTATTACTCCTATAATTTTCATTAAAAGTGTTCATAAAATACAGTTCTCTACAAAATAATAAGGAATGATTTCATGTCATTACTTTTTAGTCTTATGAATAGATTTTTTTGTAAATAGATAAATAAATGCTTCATATTTTGCAATAAATTACTAGCGAGAAACACAAGTTCACACATCACACAAGAGCGAGAAAACAAAGAGAAGCGCGATAAACACAAGTTTATCGCGCTTCTCTTTCTCGGTCGGATCGGTGCGGCGCAGTTCAGGGTAGCTCTCTTTGAAACTACACGCCACGCACGCGTAATTACGCTAGGAACGATGATACGGTCCGGAATGGGGGAAAGTAAAATGTACTAAAGTAAAATATGCACAAACGCCCATATACGTTTGTGCATATTTTAACCCTCAATTACTCCGTGAGCACCGTGTTGCTCTAGTTCAGTTTGCTCGAAACTGTGCTTCATGGACTCTGGAGGACTGGAATAAACTATTGTTTTCTGATGAAGCTAGAATCTCTTTGTGTGGAGAGGACCGACGCCGACGAGTGCTGCGAAGACCACGGGAACGCTATGCGGAAGTGTGTTTCGAAGAAATCTCTCCTTATGGTGGAGGCTCCGTTATGTTTTGTGCAGCAAATTCGATTGAGCGTACGGAGTTAGCAACCCGCATTGACTGCGCTTGGGAAATATTCCATTTTCATGGACGACAATGCAAGAAGTTGGGATCCGTCGTTTAGATTGGCCAGCTCCAAGTTCTGACCTCAGTCCAATTCTATGTTCTAAAGAGACGAGTAAGGTCAGTGCAACCTGCTCCACAAAACATCAGGGAGCTAAAAAGAGTCATTGCAGAAGAGTGGAAACTTATTCCTCAAAACGTTATTAAACACATCGTGGAAAGCATGCCCAGAAGGATTCAAGCTGTGATTTTGGCAAGAGGAGGTCACACTCGTTATTAGGTTTTTACATTTGTAACTATTTAATTTAAAAAAGTAAAAAAGTCTTCTTGTCTTTATTGCCGACCACTTCTTATTGTTTGGCCGTGTACATCGGTTTTAAAAAAATCATCGATTTTTTTTTAATTGCCAGAATTTACTTCACGCGTATTACGCGAATGGATAGAATAAGAAATGAGTATGTAAGAGGAAGTCTGAAAGTGACACCGGTGACTGAAAAGTTGTGTGGAAATCGGTTGTCATGGTATGGGCATGTGATGCGGAGGAATGAGGAAAATGTCGTCAGGAAAGTGTTGAGTATGAACGTGGAGGGCTATACGAGTAAGGGAAGACCAAAGAAACGATGGATGGACTGTGTGAAAGATGATATGGCCAGAAAGGGAGTGACTACCGAGATGACGACTAATAGAGAAGTATGGAAGAAAAAGACATGTTGCGCCGACCCTAAATAAATTGGGACAAGGGCAGGAGAATGATGTATTAATTTACACGATTATATGTATGCAGATTACGTCTAACAATTAAATTTCATTTAATTAACTCAAATCGACTTTAGAACGTAAATTTCCTTAGGTGTCCGTTTTTTTTTGCAAAAGAGTGTACTAGTTTGTACACTATACGTAATTTTACCGTCCGACATTTTACTTTTCCTCATTCCATGCCGTACTTATCGTTCCTAGCGTAATTACGCGTGCGTGGCGTGTAGTTTCAAAGAGAGCTACACTGAACTGCGCCGCAACGATCCGAGTAAAGACGGACAAGTGCACAAGCCAATCATCCGAATTTTTCATGCCACATCGGACCATAAAAAATCGGACTGCCGGACAGTAAAATTCCTTGTAGTGCGCAAACGCCCATAAACTAGAGACTGATTTAAAGTTCTATCCATGATGATGTTTCTCAGTAGCAAGCTAGGGATTTGTGAGACAATACGCTCATCCCACATTTAGTACATTAACTGGTGAAATGTATCGTAATATACATCGTTGCATTACCTTTTAGGGATAGAGCGTAATCACTGTAATACATAACATATAATAATATACGCCATATTATGTTATGGTTATACAGTGATTACGAAACAAAGCCCCAAGCTATTATTGAGACCATTTTTTTATATTGAATCTGTTCTTAAATACAATTTGAAAACCTACTTAGGTAACTGATGTAATACACATTGCCTAACCGCATTATATAAAAAAAATACATTAACACATCGTTACAATCGTCATAAACAAAAATAAATGTTACATTGACAACTCTATTAATGAACCAATATTGGCTACAACTAACACTCTATTTTTACTATGACCACAATAGCTTGGCATGTCAGGGTGGCGCCACTTGCTAAGACAAATGTCAGTGAGATGTTTAAAATCCAGTACATTTTGCAATTTAGTTTCATTTTTATCCGCTGGCCAAGGTTTAATGGAGGTGTATTGTTTGTAACCTGAAGCGCGACCTCATTTGCCGTTTCAACTGCATTATGATCATGAATGAATTCTGTTATCATTATTTATATTTTGTTAGATGAATCATGGATGTTGTTCTATAAATTAGTTTATATAATTATTTCAAGATTTATAAAACAATGGTTAGACCTGCTGTCTTGTATGGATCAGAATGATGGGCCACAAAAAGAATGAATGAAAGGCAATTGCATGCAGCCGAGATGAAAATGCTAAGAGGGATCTGTGGTGTTACGCGAATGGATAGAATATGAAATGATTGCCTATAAAAGACGATGTTTGAAAGTGACACCGTTGGCTGAAAAGTTGCGTGGACATCGGTTGTCATGGTATGGGGATGTGATGCGGAGGAATGAGGAAAATGTCGTCAGGAAAGTTTTGAGTATGAATGTGGATGGCTGTACTAGTAGGGAAAGACCAAAAAAACGTTGGATAGACTGTGTGAAAAATTATTTGGCTAGAAAGAGAGTGACTACCGAGATGACGACTAATAGAGAAGTATGGAAGAAAAAGACATGTTGCGCCGACCCGAAATAAATTGAGACAAGGGCAATGAATGAAGATGAATTGTTTCAAGTTTACTGGTTTGTAATGGGGTGTGGGAAGTGCCAAAGATCATTGTAACAACACCTGGCTGATAAATAAGTAACACGTTATAGAGGCAACCTTATCAGCTAGTCCAATAAAATATACAAGGTGTAACTTAAATTAAAAATGTTAAGGGGTCATTGTACTCATCATTATGAACAACTTTTACTATGGCACCAAAGTAAAAACCTGAAATCGTGAAAAAAAAATCTGCTGTTCCCTACATTTTATGTTAGCATAACTCGACAAAATGTATAGGGAACATTTTGACGAGTTATGCTAACATAAATGTAGGAAACAGATATATCTAATACGATAAAGACATTGCAATATTGTAAGTGTCTAAGGGGCCTATGAGTAATAACAGCCGCACGGCTTGATCGATCAGGTTAAGCTACGCTTCCCACAGTTGGTCCGTTGATGGGTGACCATTTGGGCTTAACGTGCATTCCGAGGCACGGAGGGGTCCGTGCCTCGGAAAGCACGTTAAGCCGTTGCTCCCGGCCGTCATTCGTGGATCTTTGACAGTGGTTACGGTTCCTCAGAAGCCCGAAAGTCTGAATACCAATCTTACCAAAGGGTATCCTGTTACCCAGTAAGTAGGTTGTGGAGGTCAGATAGGGAGTGGCTCCACGTAAAATAGTGGTATTCAGCTGCATTGGTTAGACTGGAAGCCGACCCCGACATAGTTGGGAAAAGGCTAGGCAGATGATGAATATGCCGTTGTTGGTAGTCTTGTTCTATTGAAACTCGGTACTACTTCCCTTTTTTTTATCGTGTGGAAATCCTCGTGGATGTCCTCCACCCTGGGGCGGGGAGAGGGGTCTGTCAGACTCTTACTGACTAAAACCACACGGTGTTCTACTGCTACCTTTAGCCGGGGTGCTGGAGTGCTGGCGCATTTCGTCACGCCTAGGTATTGGCCCGCATGAATTCATGCGGATCCCGTCACCCTCAGCGGTCTTAAACGGCCGCAATTTCTCTAGAGAAAGGCGCGTGCGGAACACGGCGCGCCGCCGTCTCGGGCCTTTCACTGTTCAGGCAACAAACTCCTCAAGTCTGTTGCCTGCAGCCCACACCCTAAGGCGGCCGGAGATCGTTCCGCGACCTTCGGCGCCCAGTGCGTCTACTACAGATTGGAAGGAAGGTTGTATCCGGTACTACTTTAGGCCAGCTGAAAGTCAACGTGTCAATCATGTCTTATGTACTGTCAGTTATAGCAGTGAGCTGACCCACCTTTGCATGAATTTTATAATTCTTTCTTATTTTATGTAATTACCGTTTTTAAATAAAATATTTAAAAAAAAATCTATCGATACGTATTCTAAAAAACCTCAACCATTCATGCAAAGGTGGGTCAGCTAACTGCTATAACTGACACAGTGAATGTCTTCCAGACAGATTTTATTATGATGAGAGCAAATCATAAGCCCACGCCTTCCTCCCACGGGCGTTAGCAGAAACTACACAACGCTACGATCCTTACATAGGTACTCCTTTGACCACGTTTACGTTCATATATCTGCTTAATGCTTATACTCGCACGCCCGGTTAGATCATTAGTTTAACCTTTTCATTAAACTGTAATCTTATCCACAGCTGCAATCGCTGCAGTGGCAGGCGGCACAATCCTCGCGTGGACCTCTCCAGCGCTGCCTCAACTTGAGCCGTTCAAGAACGTGACAGTTGTCAACGGTACATCTGTTAACGCAACAGCATTCAACTCGACAGCAGACAACTACAGTGGGTACATCAACTCGCTGGGACAACCAGCAGACTTCTTGCTGGACACTAAACAAAGTAAGTGGTGATGTAACCTAGCATCAAACAAAATTATTTCATGGATAACTTTAGTCTCTATAGGGTGACTGGTAATTATAGTGACAAATACTTAAACACATACACATGATAACAAACAACTTTTAATATGGGACCAAACCTGAATTCGCAAAAAAAAAAAATCAGCTGCCTCATACATTCGTGTGTTATGTTCGCATAACTCGTCAAAATGTAGATTCTTTTTTCGCGATTTCATGTTTATACCCATAGTAAAAGTTGTTTGTTATCATGAGTACAATCATGTGTTTAAGTATCGGTCACTAATTACCAGTCACCCTATATAAGTAATCTAATGATTACATAGCATTATAAATTCATCCCAACTACGGAACGCTTCATTGTGCGTGGTCCAACACGCACTTGGGCCGTTTTTTCATACATCAGTTGACATCTCAGTATTCATCCTCTTTCTAGCCATATCATATTTTCTTTCATACCATCCATCCTTCGTTTCTTTGGTTTTTCTCTGTTATTAAAGGCATTCGCATTTTAAAACTTTTCCCATGCATCAAAGTTAAATGATGACATTATTTTTGTAAATTGATCCAAAAATCACATTTACGCGTAAAAAAAATATCTCAATGTCTGCTAATGTAACACCAAAATACAAAAAAAAAATATTGTAATTGGAAGAGTTCTCAAGTGGCTACCGCGTAACGGAAAGCGTAGCGTCACGGTACAAAGATATTTATTCTGTGGTAGCGTGGTTAGGCCCCCCACAAGGTGGTACAATAACCTTGTGAAGGTCGCTGGAAACAGCTGGATGCGAGTAGCGAAGTACCGGCGCGTGGCGATAGGTACAACCGCGGACATTTGCGGTGAACCATTTTTCAACCTTGTTAACTTAGCAATAAGGTTGAAAAGTAGTCCACGTTATTCCAATATTCAAATGAAACCATACCTCTTAACAAGAGAACAACATCGTCATTTCCGCCATAACGGAAATGACGATGATGTTCACTTGGAAAGTATTGTTTCACTAGCTTCGTCTGCGATCCAGGATGAATAGTAGCCTATACACTTCTCCCGGTCATGGTCTACCCATGTGCTAAATTTCATCCAAATCCGTTCAGCCGTTTTAGCATGAAAGCGTAATCAACAAAGAAACACACTTTCGCATTTATAATATTAGTTAGGATAGTTATGAGGATGAAAAACCGGTCTATCGACACACTACTATGGTTTTTATAACAATAGTATAATGCAATCATAATTCAAAAGATACGTGGCGCCATCTATTATCATAAGAACGTTATAGATGTTTTCCTCAGGAACAGTACTTTTTTTAGGGGTGTAAGGTACTCTATGTTCGTTTCTGTTCACCTGTCAACGTATATGCAAAACTTCAGGATGATCGGTTCAGTGGTTTAGGCGTGAAAAGGTAACAAAGAAACAAACTTACTTTCGCATTTATAATATTAGGATTTGAATATTGGAATAGCGTATTTTAAATTATAGCATTAATATGTTTTTTGTTTTTTTTTTTTTAAATGAGTTATGAATGGGATCTTATCCTAACTTCCTAAATAATATTATAAATGCGAAAGTAAGTTTGTTTGTTACCTTTTCACGCCTAAACCACTGAACCGATCATCCCGAAATTTTGCATATACGTTGTCACGTGTACAGAAACGGACAAAGAGTATCTTTCATCTCGATAAAAAGTGCTGTTCCCGAGGAAAACAACAATAACGTTCTTATAGATGGCGCCACGTGTCTTTCGAATCATGATTGAATTATATTTTAGCTTTTTCCGACAATCACGCGGGCGAAGCCGCGGGCAAAAGCTAGTGATCCTATAATGGCAGTTTGAATAATTTTATTTCTATCTCCATGTAATTTATGGTACCTATCTAGGTAGGTTAGTTACCTAATTAAATTAGTTAATTCAACCTAGGTTTCGGTCATCACATTTTAAGTAAGTAGGTACTTAATGTCCGTCTACACATCGAGGAGTCTACCTAAAATATTCCTAATTAGTTTTACCTTTTGTGGTTAATTTTAATAACAGGAAAATAAAACTAACCAGTGGGAATTTGTTCAAATATTGTATTTTGCAATTAACGTACTTTAACGAAAACAATAAAATTTAAACTAACGTTTTCCTAAATTTTTTCCTCAAAATGTGTTAATTAAATAGCTTAAATAACAGTGAAGAGTTATTTTTAGTTCTTAACCATGCTGAAAAATTATGCGAAAAGGCAAGTACAGTTACAATGTGGAAAGAAAATGCAATTATGGGATTTTATAGAACAGCACAGTGAAGCCACACACTGTGAACAAAGTATTGAGAATTTTGTAGAATACCACAGTGAAGCCACTTACTGTGAACAAAGTATTGAGAATTTTATAGAATACCACAGTGAAGCCACTTACTGTGAACAAAGTATTGAGAATTTTATAGAACAGCACAGTGAAGCCACTCACTGTGAACAAAGTATTGAGAATTTTATAGAATACCACAGTGAAGCCACTTACTGTGAACAAAGTATTGAGAATTTTATAGAACAGCACAGTGAAGCCACTCACTGTGAACAAAGTATTGAGAATTTTATAGAATACCACAGTGAAGCCACTTACTGTGAACAAAGCATTGAGAATTTTATAGAACACCACAGTGAAGCCACTCACTATGAAGAAAGTATTGAGGATTTTGTAGAACAGCACAGTGAAACCACTCACTGTGAACAAAGTATTGAGAATGTTATAGAATACCACAGTGAAGCCACTTACTGTGAACAAAGTATTGAGAATTTTATAGAACAGCACAGTGAAGCCACTCACTGTGAACAAAGTATTCAGAATTTTATAGAACACCACAGTGAAGCCACTCACTATGAAGAAAGTATTGAGGATTTTGTAGAACAGCACAGTGAAACCACTCACTGTGAACAAAGTATTGAGAATTTTATAGAATACCATAGTGAAGCCACTTACTGTGACCAAAGTATTGAGAATTTTATAGAACAGCACAGTGAAGCCACTCACTGTGAACAAAGTATTGAGAATTTTATAGAATACGACAGTGAAGCCACTTACTGTGAACAAAGCATTGAGAATTTTATAGAACACCACAGTGAAGCCACTCACTATGAAGAAAGTATTGAGGATTTTGTAGAACAGCACAGTGAAACCACTCACTGTGAACAAAGTATTGAGAATTTTATAGAATACCACAGTGAAGCCACTTACTGTGAACAAAGTATTGAGGATTTTGTAGAACAGCACAGTGAAGCTACTCACTGTGAACAAAGTATTGAGGATTTTATAGAACACCACAGTGAAGCCACTCACTATGAAGAAAGTATTGAGGATTTTGTAGAACAGCACAGTGAAACCACTCACTGTGAACAAAGTATTGAGAATTTTATAGAACAGCACAGTGAAGCCACTCACTGTGAACAAAGTATTGAGAATTTTATAGAACAGCACAGTGAAGCCACTCACTGTGAACAAAGTATTGAGAATTTTATAGAATACCACAGTGAAGCCACTTACTGTGAACAAAGTATTGAGAATTTTATAGAATACCACAGTGAAGCCACTTACTGTGAACAAAGTATTGAGAATTTTATAGAACAGCACAGTGAAGACACTCACTGTGAAGAAAGTATTGAGGATTTTGTAGAACAGCACAGTGAAGCCACTCACTGTGAACAAAGTATTGAGGATTTTGTAGAACAGCACAGTGAAGCCACTCACTATGAAGAAAGTATTGAGGATTTTATAGAACATCACAGTGAAACCACTCACTGTGAAGAAAGTATTGAGGATTTGGTAGAACAGCACAGTGAAACCACTCACTGTGAACAAAGTATTGAGAATTTTATGGAACAGCACAGTGAAGCCACTCACTATGAAGAAAGTATTGAGGATTTTATAGAACATCACAGTGAAACCACTCACTGTGAAGAAAGTATTGAGGATTTGGTAGAACAGCACAGTGAAACCACTCACTGTGAACAAAGTATTGAGAATTTTATGGAACAGCGCAGTGAAGCCACTCACTATGAAGAAAGTATTGACGATTTTATAGAACATCACAGTGAAACCACTCACTGTGAAGAAAGTATTGAGAATATTATAGAACAAAAAATTCTTAGAAAGATATGTTAAAACGCTATAATCACGTACGAGCGTTTGTTTGAAAAGTATGACGGGTGGCCACTCTTAAACGGAGTCAATTTAACATTTTTTGTGAACCTTGCAAACCTGCGCGCCAGCATAATATTGCATCTCACTGCCAATATTAATATTATAATATTTACACGTATTTATTTGTTTAACACAATACTTCCATCATTACAGGATATCCCAAAGTGATAGGATGGTACTTAGCTTATACTTATTTTACAAATTGTAACACAAATGGTATGCAGTTATCCTTTCGGCGACTGCATTGACTTCATATGTTCGTCTTCAACAATAAACACAGTTTTTCCACTAACCATCTCATATCTACCAAGGTTATTGTAATCGACGCGTTCCCAATCCTCGCAAAATTTTGTCTTATCCTGTAAAATGCGGTGAAAATATATTTTGCTATAACATGTTATATTTACAACGTGCGACGAAAGAACAGCGGTGGGCGTTTGGCATACTATCTGCGATCTATTTTAGTTGCTAAACAAAAAGCACACACCTCCCATTAAGTATTGAACGATCTTTATGATTGTAAACATGTGGGTATGGCAATACTAAACATAATATACAGGATGAAATTGAATACATTGGCAATATTTTAAGGGGTAATATTATAAACAACTTTTACTATGGGACCAAACCTGAAATCGCGAAAAAAAATCAGCGGATCCACACATTTATGTTCGCATAACTCGTCAAATGTAGGGAACAGCTGATTTTTTTTTTCGCGATTTCAGGTTTGTTCCCATAGTAAAAGTCGTTCATATGATGAGTATAATGACCCCTTAAAATATTGCCAATGTATTCAATTTCACCCTGTATACAGGGTTATTGGTAAAACACCAACAACCTCTTAAGGGGTCATTGTACTCATCATTATGAACAACTTTTACTATGGGAAAAATCCTGAAATCGCGAAAAAAAAATTCAGCTGTTACACATTTATGGTTGCATAATTTGTCAAAATGTACTGAACAGTTGATTTTTGTTTTGCGATTTCAGCTTTGGTCCCATAGTAAAAGCTGTTCATAATGATGAGTACAATGACCTCTTAAGAGGTTGTTGGTGTTTTACCAATAATCCTGTATAATAAAAAAACCCTTTTATTCATAAACGTGTTATAAATAGGACGATATTAAATTACTTTTTATTATACTCTGTTTATAATTTTATTTTTTTTTTTATTTGTGATGGGTTTGCTCTTGACTCTAGTCTAGGTCAGAGGTGACAGAGACAAAGTCGACGATGGAGTGAGCTTACCCAGAAGAAGCCTGTTCACTCTCACTTTGAAGAGATTAGGGTTGTATACGTTCGGAAACACAGACGCAGGTAGTGAGTTCCACTCTTTTGCTGTGCGCATTATAAAAGACATTTGGAATCGCTTAGTGCGAATTGGTGGAATAGCAACCAGGTAGGGATGGTAACTGGCAGTGCGTCTAGATGTCCGGTGGTAGAAGGGGGCCGGTGGAATGAGGTCGTGGAGTTCTCGGGCACACTCTCCGAAGTACAATCTGTAGAAGACCGACAAGCAGGCAACCTTGCGGCGATGAGCTGTGTCAAAAGTAATGACAGGTGAACATCACGCCTGTAATCCCCGAAGGGTTGGGCAGAGCTGTACCTGCAGTACACCCACATTTCGCCAGTTATGTTTAAGTTCCATGTAATAGGGGGTGAGCCTATTGCCACCAACCGGGCATAAAATAGATTTCTTTCCGGAGTCTGTGTATTACTCATAAAGGCTCCCGCAGACAGGCGCGACGCTACTCTAATAGAAGAATTTCTATGAAAACTTCATGGAAATTGTTCTACCAAAAGCACCGTCGCTTCGCGCCTGTCTGCGGGAGCCTTAATGTGGTGACAACCTTACGGTCTTCAAGGCACAAGAGGAAAGGTTAAGTACTTATAACCGTGCACTTTCGTCATCGCTTCATTTCAATAGTATCCGGTGTTTGATGGTAAATATCTTCAATCCACACAAAGCAGTGCATGTTTACGATCACATTTTTCTTGGCAGCCGAATCTGTGACGTAGCCATCACGAGACCAAACCACAAGACACGCCCCCAAAAAAATCAAACAGTGTTTTTAGAACAAACGCATTTTACTAATCTTGTGATAATCTTATTGTTCTTTAAACAAGCTTCTGTACGCCTCTTTTCTTACAAGGAATTTGGAAACTGACATAATCTTGCAATAAGCAACCGTAAATACGCTCTATAGAGACCAACTTACTGTAAATTTCTCGGATATCTGTTCTCGTGGGGTGAACTAGAGCAACTAGAACGGTCAATCGAAAGAATTTGGCTGCTGTATTTAACGATACAAGAAGAAGAGGAGCTCGTGGCTAAGTAATAACAGCCGCACGGGTCGATCCATCAGGTTAAGCTACGCTGGCCGGGGTTGGGCTGTGGATGGGTGATCATCTTTTCATACCGAGACTCCTCCGTACCTCGGAAAGCACGTTAAGCCGTTTGTCCCGGCTGTCATTCGAGGATCTTTGACAGTCGTTACGGGTCGTCAGAAGCCCGAAAGTCTGACAACCAGTCTTACCAAGGGGTATCGTATTACCCAGTAGCTGGGTTGTGGAGGTCAGATAGGCATTCGCTCCATGTAAAATACTGGTATTCAGCTGCATCCGGTTAGACTGGAAGTTGACCCCAACGTAGTTGGGAAAGGGCTAGGCAGATTGATTGATATAACGATACAAGAATACGATTTGATCCTATTCATTTATTACTACAGATTGGTTTCAGTCCGTCCTTTTGATTAGTAATTAGAAGGAACCTTTTAGTTAGAAGGACCTAAGGTTCAATTCATAATTCTCCCGCGCTTATCCCACATGGCTTCTGAAACTAACTTCCTATTTCAACTTCCTACTCCCGTGTAGTCTAGACGGGAGTCTACAAGTCTCGAGTAAATATAGGAATCGATTCTAGACAGACGTGTACTATTATCGAGTGGCACTTACCTATAATAAATATAAGTCTGAAATCGCTAATCCACCTTGAGCTAGCGTGGTGATCAATGGTCATGCCTTCTCTGTATGAGAAGAGGTCTTTGCCCTGCAGCGGGACCATAATAGGCCGGTATTCCTATTCAACATAGTTTTGACAAAAGTTCGAACATTTTATATGTCAGCATTCAGGAATGGTACAAAGCTATTTCAAATATACATGATGCCTATTAAAATAAAGTCTATTTCGTGATGATGTACCCCGCGTCCTTTATAAAAGCAATCGTCGCGTGAAATTGTACTACGAAGTACCAAGGCCTGCAGGCAAGATACTCGTGTCACAAAAGAGGTATTATAGGTTAGTAACCCTTTTAAATAAAGAGCAGAATTCATCAGCACATCCTGTGATAAAGAGCCCTCAACTGTCGCTATCTGGCAGGCCTCCAGTTTACGTAACAGTAATGTGTATGGCCATGCACAGATTAATACAGATGGGGTATTCGACTCCTGCAGGCTTAGCACGAGAACCGTAGAGAAGTGTCTTGTCGACGGAAGAGTAGACAAAAATGACGTTACCGTGTAGACAGTACGACGGCAACAAAGTAGAAAGAGACAACTGCACTTTTACGAAATTCACTTTTTTACATAATTCGACTCAGAATTCGACCGTCCCTATTAACAATGTCGGATATACATTTTTACCAATATTCACTTTTTTACTTAAATCGAATTACAATTTTTTAAAAATTCTTCACTGTCAAAACAAACTTTGAACTGAGGGCAGTTCAAAGTTTGCCCTAACGATAAAAAAGAATCTTTATGATATTAACAATGTCAGTTCTGCGAAAAAGACCACTGTTCAGTAGGGACTAAACAGTAGTCTCTCTGCAGAACCGACATTGTTAATAGGGACGTCGAATTCTTTGTTTTTTCATAGGATTTTTTTCTGTTTAATTCTCAATGTTTACAAATATTAAGTCACGCATATAAATACAACTGCGGAGGCGATGCGATTCTCAACGTGTTTTATATGGAATATATGGAAATTTTTGTATGGAAAATATGAAAAATTATTACCTACATGTAGAGCTTTATGGGTTTACGGGCTTTGTAAAGGGGGGCAAAATTTTCATTATTTTTGCGATAGGACACACCGTTTTTGAGATATAAGCAAAAGAAGAGAAAGAAGAAATGATTTTGTAGATAACCGTATATACTTTGCGGCCGTCGAGTTTTCTACTGTCTTTAGCATGGCGATTACAAAATCAAATTGTCTTCACTACCCTAGACAACTTTCTTCCGAAATAGTCTACACAAAATAGGACCTGGACAAAGATCTACGAGATTAATTCTACGGTGCGATGTCAAAAACGGAAAAACGAAATATCACTTTGCATAGAAAAGGTTGTCTACTCTTCGTAGAGAGAGATAGACAAGGGTCATGCTAAGCC
Source organism: Dicycla oo (assembly GCA_948252095.1). NCBI lineage: Eukaryota > Metazoa > Arthropoda > Insecta > Lepidoptera > Noctuidae > Dicycla > Dicycla oo. The sequence goes on along the minus strand of OX411732.1, from coordinate 4,164,130 downwards.
CGCTGTTCCCAGTTTTTAGTACTAAGATTGAGCGCCGTTGTCTACTCTTCGTAGAGATTAGAGTTGCCGCGAATAGTTGTCAATAGCGAATAGTCGAATACCGATTAATCGCCATTCCCTATGGCGAATAGTCGAATAATTCGCTATTATTATTCGACATTAACATAGGAATATAAAAAAATAGTTTATTTTTTATCGAATGTACCTATCACGCTTGTAGAATCATTTATTTTTTACATATTGTAATCTAATTTTTTTCTAAGGTTATGAGAAATGAAAAAACGATTTTTAATCACACCAGCAAGCTCTGTTTATTCAGAAAGACTACTTTCTGAGGCAGGTTTGATGTATGAAAAAAAGCGCACCCGACTTGATCCCAATCGTGCAGAAAAACTGGTTTATTTGCACCACAATTGGATTTGGATTTTCAATAATAATTAAAAAGCCTAACTTTAATATGACTGATTAGTCGTATGATATTTAATAATAATGATAATAATTGATACTAAACTAAGTGTGTTTGGTTTTTTAAGATAAAATGAAGTGATTATTTTGAAGCCTATAGTTGTTTTTCTCATTAAAAGTTTATTTTAGACAACTATTCGCCGAATGTCGAATAATAGACTTTATTATTCGGTATTCGACGAATAGCAAAAAAATGTCGAATAATGCCGAATACCGAATAATAGCGACTATTCGCGGCAACTCTGGTAGAGATAGACAAGCGGTCATGCTAAGCCCACTGCTACGATACCACTGCTACGATACAATCAATTACAATTCTGATCCCACAACGCTTATTACCTACAGTTATATTCACCTACAAGTTGCCTCTCTTTCTACCGCGTAACTCTTATTTATACCTCAATAATATTATAATAATATCCTGGGACATTTCACACACGGTCATCTGATCCCAAACTAAGCAGAGCTTGTATGGAAACCAGATAACTGATATATTTTTTTGTTTGTAAATACATTATTTTATAGATAATTACTTAATTAGAATTAGCCCAGTGAGATAGGGCCGCCGCGTACTTGTAGCTTCATACCTAAACTGCAGAGTGCCCCATCTGTATTAATCTGTGGTATGGCCGCAACTCACGATACGACTGTGTGTTTATGATGATACGTCATTCGAATTAGTAGTAAAAATAGATATAATATGTAGACGTGTAATCTGCAACATAAGTAGTTGTCTTATATAATATAGTAATGACTAACTTTTGCCCGCAGCTTTGCCCGCGTGGTATTCGGAAACGACACCTAAACCTTCCTCATAAATTACTCCGTCCTATAGATGCTGGCGAGAAAAATTCCGAATCATTCCCGTCGAATACTTCGGAAGTATTCCGAAATATTCCGAAACATTGGGAATATTTCAACGTTTATTCCCATTGAATTATTCGGGCGGAATATTCGGCGGAAACATTCGATTGCGGGGTACGAATGTTTCTCGCGGGGGGAAAACTTCTCCGGGGAGCATCTTCCCTCTTACCGCACCCCGCACCCCCATCGCCAGCACGCACGACTCGTGGCAGTCGGGCCGCCCGACGCGCCGCGCGCGCCCGATTCGGGCGAGCGCGGCGCGGCGGCAGCGGCCGGCGCACAGAGGGGCAGCGGCGGCGGCAATCGACGATCGATGCAAAATACGATTTTTCAGCAAAAAAAAATTAAAATCTTAATTAAATTCATTTTGAATAATTCTGATTTAAAGAAACTTTCCCAGAAGTATTCCGGAATTATTCAGAATATTTCGGAAGTTTTGCAACTATACTCCGTCCATTGGTGAAAACCGCATGAAAATCCGTTCAGTAGTTTTCGAGCGAGATCATCGCGAAGATACAGACAGACGCGGCGGGGGACTTTGTTTTATAATATGTAGTGATAGTGATTTGGGCCACGGCATTATGCTGAGCGTTTAGGTGAGCCCTCTGTGCGAGGCAGGCACCGCGAATACATTTTTCGCCCGCGTGGATTTCGGTAATTTCCCACGGGAACGTACTTACTACCGGGATAAAAAGTATCCTATGCGTTAAACTCGCCACAAAATAATAGGTCCGTTTTGACAGCCCATATCGTTTCATATGCCAAAGAGAGACAAACATAGCGGGACAAAGAGGGACACCCTCATGTCAATACGGACCTATTATTTTGTGGCGAGTTTAATCTAGGTTATAAACTATTTATGTGCCAAACATCCAGATCGTTCAGCCGTTTTTGCGTGATTGAGTAACAAAGATCCAAACTTTCTCATAACTTATCATACATTTGCGGCGCATGCCTCGCATTGTCTGTACCTATTCACCTCGAGACGTTTCGCGCGGTAGTGTCACATATTTCCGTTTAGAATATACCAACTTGCACTTTAGTTTTTAGGCTTCTGATAAACAACAATTTTATATAATATTATGTGCGTCACTTTCACGTGAATAAACAGTTTTCTTTTTATTTACGACTAGCTGACCCGACAGACGTTGTCCTGTCCTTTGATGTATGAAAAAATTAATTTCATGTCATATTTTTTTTTTCGTATATTTTCCGATGTTTTAATAGTTATTCTGCTATTCGGGATGGAGATACATACAACAAATCAAAAATCATGAAAATCGGTCCTGCTGTTCTCGAGTTTAAATTGCTATTAATTTGTTGTATATGATTTTAATTGTATGTTTTATGAAATTTCACATTATTATTATTTTTAATTTAATTAAGTAATATTTTCTAGTTTAAATTTAATTGCATGTATTCCTTTATTATCCATGTTGGATATATTCGAACGCATTGTGAATTGTTACTGAATAAATTGAATTGAATTGAAGTTATAAATAAGTGTTCGAACAAACCCGACTTTATTTTATATAATAAAGAATTATGCTAGTGCTGGGCCCGAGACGGGATAAAGTTGTAATTATTGCTGACTTCCTTGTTGGTCTAGTAACACAGAAAATACAATGAAACTAACAAACATGCAAAGTAGAAATAGCCGTGGGCCCCAAACTAGGCACAGCCTGTATCTTGGTGGCCCGGTATTAACAGTAATTACAGATTGAGTTGCCGAACGTTCATAATGACACAGCACAGCCGGACAAAACAATAATTAATAATGGAATTAGCGATTGTAAAATTATAAACTTAAAAAAAATAAAATATAAAGATAATTGTGGACATAAACATAATAAAAATCAGAATCTAACATAAAATATTTAAATACACGACTGAGAATATCAATCGAATGACCATGCGTAAATTCACACATCAGTAACATAACGTTATAACTTAGTAGAGTAGTGGAAGAGTGTAGTGTTTGAGTAATTGTGTGTTTGCGTGAGAGTGTGAGTCGTCGCAAAGCGCTACAGCTGAGCATGACGTCCTGGGTTCGATTCCCAGGCAAATTGTGATTGGGTTCTTCCATCTGCAATTTCTCAGCAGCCGCCCGGAGTCTGGATGTGTGCCCGGTTGATGGCAATAGGCTCACCCTCTTAAACATAACTGCCGAAATGTGGGTGTACTATAGGCACACCCCTGCCTAACCCTTCAAGGAATACAAGCGGGGCTCGAGACGTGATAAAGTCGATCGAAAACTTAATACTCATTCACATCTTCTTGTTTCCAGGTTCCTTGGTATCTTCAATCCTTGCCATAGGGGCGGCAATGAGTGCCCTTCCCGTTGGCATGATAGCTAACAAGGTTGGCAGAAGACCTACCGTGCTCATACTGTCTGTGCCGTTCCTACTCAACTGGCTCCTCACTATCTTCGCCAATGGCGCTGGCATGCTGATTGCTGCAAGATTCTTCGCTGGAGTAGCTACTGGTGAGTCTTGATTTATCATTTTCAAGTTGTAAAATAACTCTTAATAACTATTAGGTCTTTACCAATGAAATTGCCGATTTACATAGAAAAAAATCAAACAATTTTTTAAAAGAAATATTGTCGATGCACTTTTGCCATTTTAATGAAAGTTCGTTGATGCCTCTGCTACAGGTATCCTGGGAACGGGAATCGATAAATTCTTTAAAGGCGTTTTTCACCGCCTCGTTGGTTTTGAATTTTTTCCCCGGGGCTCATTGTTGAGATCAAAAATTTCCAGAACGGGAGCAATGAAACCAAAAACGCACCGTGCGTTCACTTGCGGTACCTTGTTCATACACGTCGTTAATATTGCGTGCTCTCTGTGTTGCGTTGGTGCTACGACGGAACTCATATTCGAAAATAGCGCGCAATTTCGACGTCGAGCTTGAGACCGTTCTGGTGTCTCTGCAGATCATTGAAACGCTAGATATTCAGCTTGCTATTGACGCAAATCTTGTTACTGTTCTGGAGTCTCAGCAGCTCTTTGAGGTGCCAGATACTCAGCGTGTTATTTTGACGACAGTCTTGGAAATGTTCTGGTGTCTCTGCAGTCCGTTCAGATGCCAGATACTCAGCGTGTTGTTGACGCAGATCTTGGGATAGTTCTAGTGTCTCAGTAGCTCTTTGTGCTGCCTCACGCACCGCCTACTCAAACCTTCGCAGCTCGGCTTGTTGAGTCGTCTAGTTATTTCTAGCTATTTGCAGATCTCGAGTTAGGAAAATCACAAAATCGGTACCTAGTAATATTCAAACTAACAACTAAAACTATATATCGTCTTACAACACAACCTATACCTAAAAACACCACCAGACATTACCTTCGTATAACTCTTAACGGTTTAAGCAGCGCACGTCAAGATAACTTTCAGAGGGCAGAAATTTTTCCGACTTACTTGATAGTTATCGTTATATTATGGCAAAAACACACAAAATCTTAATAAATTGTAGCCTATGAGCTATTCCAGACTGTAATCTATCTCTGTGCTAAATTTCATCCAGATCCCGTCAGACGTTCTGGCGTGATTGAGTAACAAACATCCATCCATCCAACCAAACTTTCGCATGATTACCATTAAAAAGTTATAGTGAGCCAACCTTAAAAGATATACATGTGCTATTGCAGACTTTTTTTAGAACTTTTTAAGGGCAATAATTCCGTTATACATGATTGCTGCGTAATTTTAGCCGTAAACGCACAGCGCAGCGCACGCAACAGAAGCTCTCAAAAGGAATAAATTTTCGCCGTTTTTGCAACATTTTTCATTGATGCTCCGCTTCTATTGGGCGTAGCGTGATGTTATATAGCCTATAGCCTTTCTCGATAAATGGGCTATCCAACACTAAAATATTTTTTTCAATTCGAACCAGCAGTTCCTGAGATTAGCGCGTTCAACCAAACAAACAAACTTTTCAGCTTTATAATATTGGTGTAGATAGTGTAGATTCTTCTGTACGTGTGTTTGTCACCTAACTCCTCCTAAACGGCTGGACCGATTTGGATGAAATTTTGTGTGTATATTTCAATGGGTTCCTGGATGGTTTGAAAACACAATTAGGCCCGGGAGGTGGCGCTGCTGAGGCGGTACGAAGTTCACCGCGTCAGCTAGTGTTATTGTAGAAACTTTAGTGGTGTGTTAATTTTTATTTTTTATTTTTTTTAAGTACCTAACACATTTTGCGAGTCTAGAGTGTCGATAGCCCGATTTTTCATAATACTATAAATGCGAAAGTGACTTTATTCGTTACGCTTTCACGCTAAAACCACTGAATGGATTTGGATGAAATTTGGCAGATTGGTAGACCTGGATTAGGACATAGGATACTTTTTATCCCGGTAGTGCGTTCTCGTAGGATAATTTCCGAATTCCACGCGGGGGAAGCCACGGGCAAAAGCTAGTAATTACATAACTGGCGAAATGTGGGTGTAGGTACTATATAGGCACAATTCGCCTAACCCTTGGCGGATTACAGACATGATGAGAATTATATTGGTCATGGCAACATCAAACTCCAAGTCTGGCTGTATCATTTAGTGGACTGTGCCAACTGTGACCAAGATTAAGACTAGTAGCTCCTGACTTCTGCAACCCCACCTTACAAGTTCTCTTATGTTTCCAGGTGGTGCCTGCGTAGCAGCCCCCATGTACATTGGCGAGATAGCAGAGACTTCCATCCGAGGTTCTCTAGGCGCCTTCTTCCAGCTGTTCCTTACTGTGGGCATTCTGTTCACATTCGTGGTCGGCGGCTGGACGCATTGGAGGACTTTGTCCATCATATCGGCTGTCTTCCCTGTTCTGCTGGTGGCTGTGTTCTGGTGAGTAATCTAAATGAAATAGCAAGCGTATCGTAATACGCGCGTAGTACGAGAGCCATACGAGCTAGTACACGTTCAAACTTCTCCGCATACGAAGCGGTGCTGCAGCGAATCGTATGAGATTTTTCGCGCCAATGCGGCATGACGATACGCTTAAGAGACGACTACGCTTACGATCCGTGTGCGAAGGGTAAGTGATTCGCAGAGTGGCGGGTGGCGGGGTAAAGGGGTAGGTAGGCACGTGGTACCGACCCGGGGCCGGTGCGTCCCGATGTACTTGTAAAATCTGATACTCTAAACATTTTTTTTAATGTGTGGATTTAAATAGTTTGACCTCTCGACCAATGTTGTGCTTGTAGGTAAATGTATACGTCCCAACAACAGGGTTTTTGTTACATATTGTATTGATTAGAAACTTGATACTTTCTTGGTTAGTAGTATTTGCAGCTAAAACTGGCCTGTACACTCTTGATTTGTATGTAGATACTTTGTTTCTGCCACAGTAATATCCTATATTCTTCGTACATTACGTAAGTTCGGATAGAATTGGCGAGCCGTGAAAAAAATGTGGAATTCTCTGCCAGCGTCTGTGTTCCCTTCCACATATAACCCGTCTACCTTCAAAGCAAGAGTGAACAGGCATCTTCTGTTCACACTCGTTCCATCATAGACCTCATCCATCGCTTTCCATCAAGCGTGCGTAATCGAGGTCAAGAGCAGGCCCAGTCAGCAATAAAAAATTGTTAAAATACGCTTTCCGATTTCAATCCCAGTTGAAATATGGAAAACGTTATTCAAATTAAGTATTAAATAAGCAATATTTATGATAATTATGATAATAGAGTTGCAGAGTTCACTTGCATTGTTGTTGATCTAAAAATAACTATCAGGTTTGGTGACATTTTCCTTTGCATTGTTTTATCAGCAATGTGTTGATAAACTTAATTTAAATCGGGTTTATCCACAAACAAAAACTATTGATATGAGTTCGTAGAAAAAATAACAGGTATTGTGTGAACAAAATAAGTAGGTATTCTATAAGTCATGTACAATCGTGATGGAAGTGTTAAATATAGTCAATTGAATGTTCTTTCTCAATAACAAGATAATTGTAAGCATTAAGCATCAGACCTTAGCAAATAAAGAGATCATTCATTGATTCATTCACACATGTGACAATCCGTATTTCGTACCTATATCAATTTATTGGTTTGTCAAAGTATTTTAGTTGATTAGGTACCTAATAGTTTATTCTTGTTGGTTACCAATTTGCTAAAAACCTCTCCCGTACTATAGTAGAGGAGGCCATGATGCTAAATGGTGATTTACTTGAGCGTCGTGCGGACATATTGGATTTGAAAGATTAGATGCTAGAAAGAAAAAAGGTTATACAGGGTGTTTGGCAGAACGTTGAACATAAGAAAATGGTGGATAGGTGGGGTCATCTGCTGCTTACTCAGCTCTAATTTATTTGGCCCTGGCCCCCTGGACATTTAATTTTTTTTTTTGCTTTCTTCTAGTTTCACCACTTTCTTAACTTTAAAGTATATTTTTTATTAAAAATGGGTAAAACAGGCATTATTATGTTTTTTTTTAATCCTTAATGTTGGCAGATTCTTATAAAACTATTGCTTTATTCAGATGTTAGCTAGAAAAAAAGTTACGAGTCCTCAAACTTACAGAAAGAACTTCTACCTGCTTTGTGTAACCATCTCAAGGGAATAGTGAATGTCAATTTGCACCACTGCTACTGGCAAGCCGTCGAACATTTAATTTTTACCAATCTTGCAGTATTAAATTTCGCAAAACATTTCACTTTCCGTAAAGGTAGAGTTTCGTCAAAAATTTCCTACTTGATAAAATTATGAAATAACTCAGTTTTTTTTTTTTAAAAAAAAGCAAATTACATACCATTAGAAAGGTCACACACTAGGGATGTCTTGCTAGAATTGGAACTCCTCAATCATTTTTTTTTTTTTTTTTTTAATTCAAGTTGAAATTAAGATTTAAGTGTTTTTTACATCTTTCTGTGAGATTGAGGACTCATAACTTTTTTTCTAGCTAACATCTAAATAAAGTAATAGTTTTATAAGAATCTGCCAACATTAAAAATTAAAAAAAAATATATTGCCTGTATTACCCATTTTTAATAAAAATTACACTAAAGTTAAGAAAGTGGTGAAACTAGAAGAAAGCAAAAAAAAAATTTTTTATATATCCAGGAGGCCAGGACCAAATAAATTAGGGCTGAGTAAGTAGCAGATGACCCCACTTATCCACTATTTTCGTATGGTCAACGTTCTGCCAAACACCCTGTATTATGCAGCCTTCACCGGTGGGAGAGCGACTACAGGTTTTAAAAAATGCAAAAAAGAATGTCACATGGATTTACTCGAGCGCGTCAGATATTTATAATGTATATGCCCCACGTGTTTCTGATAACGGAGAAATATTAATCTGCCGGTTTGCATGGTGGGGGTGGCCGTACGAAGGGGTTGAAAATGAGAAATATATCCTTCAAAACTCCCGGATTGTGTTCGCAATTAGGGTGTTGGACAAGTTTTCGACAGAAAAGCAATTTAAAAATGGATGTTTGACTGAGTTGTGTTTGTATTCCAGGTGGATGCCCGAAACTCCGCAGTATCTTCTGGGCAAGAACCGCAGGCGTGATGCTGAGAAGTCCCTACGTTGGCTGCGAGGACCCGATGCTGACCTCACGTCAGAACTTGAGGAGATGCAGAAAGATGTAAGGCTTTTATACCATTACAAGCTGCGTGCCTGATGGTGCTCCCCATCGGCAAGAATGACGTACTTCCATACAAACTTTCTTCCCCTATTTAACTCCTTCAGAACACCCTATTATTTATATTTTTTGCCCTTAGTGCTAACTTTCGTTATACATAATGTTTAGTAGAAGGACCGACAAGATGTTTTGAGGGATAGGGAGTGTAATTTGCTAAAATACAATATTGTTTTATTTATTTTTATAATGAATATTTAAATTTAAAATTTGCGTATTTTAACACCATTTTAAGACTGGAAACACAAAATTAAGTAATTTTCTAGAACCAATAGGGATGATGACTATTTGTTTTTATTTGTCCGTCATGTAGAATAGTAAAAAATATTGGACACATATTTTTTCTTTTTTACGTAATCAAAAGATTACGGCGATACATTGAGTTAAAATGTGGCATGACGTCACGTCTTGGTAGATTTTATACGGAGAAGTGACGTAGCGAGCCCCACTCCCGAACTTTAATGCGAGTTATCTAAGTCATTTTTTATTAATATGATAAAGCAAAAAATACGTATCTAATATTTTTTTTATTGTCTGACTGACGGACTAAAAAGAATTTCTTTATTTTTAGCCAGGCATCATCCCTATTAAAGGTGTATTAAAGGTTAATTGCAAAATATTTTCGAATAAAATAAATACAAAAAAAATATTACGTTCTATTACAGCCACAAACAAAAATACCGTACCACTTAAAACATAGTTTCTATGGGTGAAAATTTACAGGTCCTTCTACTAAACTCCTGCGCAACATTTCATGCTTCTAGACTAGAGCCAGCGGTTTTGGCTGTGCGTTGTCTATCAGTGAATTTAAGATTGTATTAAGTATATTTTTATTCTATTGCTGCCCCGCAGTTTAACTTGCATTGAGATTCCTACAGGAACCGAGCATTTTTCTGGCTTAAAAAGTATCATATTAAACTCGAGAATAATGTACAGCCAACGTCTAGATGTCCACTTACACCGCAATGACCATTATCGCCTGCGCTATACGGGCTGCCAAAGTTGCCAATGTGTAGTATTGTCACACGTTCTTATAGCAGAAGGTCATAAGTACAACTAATATTGCTATGCCATAGTTTTGTCAGATTGCTAGTCGACTTCTGACTGTTATAGTACCTAGCACTCTATCGTCAAAGTATTTTTGAAATCGTATCTGGATTTCCAGAGAATATTTGTCACAAACAAACAACCTTAGTATTAGTTATAGACAGATATAGTTCGAACGATTTCCAATGTACAGACGCCAGCAGGTCAACCTACCCGAAACTGTCAGATTTTCCCAATCAACATTGAACCTAATGCTTTAGCAATAAAGTCGAAAATCTATTAAAGAAATCTGACAGATTGTAGTAGCTTGATGTGCTGGCGTCTGTACTTCTTCTACCCAAGGGGTAGGCAGAAACTTCAGAAAGCCACCTGCTACGTTCCTTACATACTCCTTTTGCTTTTTGTTCTACACCGTCTACATACTTTAATTTTTCTACACATTTCCAAATATTTGCCTTCATCTTAGTGGTCACCCCCTGTAACCTCCTGAAGGTGACTGAATCTCGTAAAATAAGAAGTGGTCTCGATTTTAAGCACTGAGGAAATGATAAAATACTCTAGCACATCCTCTTCAGATAACTCATGCCTTATAATAACGATTGTTTCTATTTCCAGGTGGACGACGCAGCCCGGCAGCGCGCTGGAATAATGAGCATGGTCACGAACAAAGCGTCCCGCATGGCGCTCATCTGCGGGCTCGGCCTCATGTTCTTCCAGCAATTCAGCGGCATCAACGCCGTCATCTTCTACACCAACAACATCTTCCAATCCGCTGGGTCTGACATCTCTCCCGTCATTGCCACCATCATCGTCGGCGTTGTACAGACTATTGCCACTTATTTATCCTCAGTCTTCGTTGATAAGGCTGGTCGTAGGATCCTTCTACTCCAAAGTACGGCTATCATGGGGCTTTGTCTAATCATCCTTGGTATCTACTTCAAGTTACAAAAGGATCACTATAATGTTGCCTCTGTTGGCTGGATTCCGTTAGTCTGCTTGATCCTTTTCATCATTTCCTTTTCCATGGGTTTCGGTCCGATTCCTTGGATGATGATGGCTGAGTTGTTCCCGGTTGAATTCCGTGGCGCTGCAACCGGAGTTACTGTCATAGTTAACTGGATGTTAGTGTTCGTCGTGACTCTCTGCTTCCCTATAATGAAGGATGTTATAGGTATCTACAGTTGCTTCTGGTTCTTCGCTGCTTTCATGGTCATTGGCACGATCTTCGTGTTCTTTTTGATCCCGGAGACTAAAGGTAAGACTGTGTCGCAGATCCAAGCTATTTTGGCTGGTAAGAAGGCATGATTATAGGAAGAAGTGAGGGTTGCCATAAATGAAAGAGAGTGAATTAAAAATGGGTTCAGTTTAAACTTCGAAACTACGCATGGAATAATGTGGTGAAGCCCTCTAATAAAAATGTTGTGATACTTGAATGATTTAAGGCATTGAAACGAAATAAATGTTGATAAAATAAGTAATGAACGACATAAAAATTTAAAGAACATTCAAAAATTTTTTGCATATATATATTTTCAAAACATGGGCCGTTTTATATCAAATGTTGTAAATATTAATAATTTTTATATCAATGTCTTGTTGCTCCACCGATTTTTGTTGCAATTTTATAATTTAGGACACAACAAACAATAATTTGTGATGAATCACCTATAATTATTTTGAACAATTTTGATATATTATTATTTTTGTGTTGTCATTGTAATTATTATTCTATGAAATTGATGAATTTATGTGAATGTCGATAATTTTTAATATAATTTGATTACAAATAATTTTAGTCAAGTAATATTTTTTAGACTCTTAGCTGGCCTAATAGTTTACTTTTCTCTAGACTTTTCTGCTTTTTAATAATTTTTGTTTTGTAATTCACTGTTTCTAGAAATTAGGAAAAAATGCCTTCTAATTTCAGTTCCGATAAATATTAAATTGTTGTGAATTATATAACAAAAAGTGTTAGAACATAATTATGCTTTAGTTAATTAATATTATTTAAATAAGTAAATAAGGGATAAGTATTTATTTAATGAAAAGAGATTGTATGAGTGCATGATTTCAATTTATTGTGATATAATACTCATAATAATGGCGAGAGACTGTTTCGTATATAAAAAAAAATAAAGGTAAAAGCGATCGTTATATAAGTTATGATTATGGCAAATTTGTCCGTAAGTTGCTGTTCTATTGATGATTGCCAAAGGATTAAAAGAAATAATAAAACATGCTATTTAAATAATTAATTTGAGAATAAAATTTTTCACCGTTCAGTTAAATTTAAGCTGTTCTACTAATAATTGTTATATTAACAGCAAAAGATTAAAAGTAAAAAAAAAAAGAATTTAATTGATTGGTGAATATTAATTGAATATGAATTTAATAGAATGAAAATATACGAGATTGCCTAACAAATATTTTTTTTTACTAATGTGATTAAAACAATGAACAAATTATAGATTGACTTTAATTTAGAGCACTTAGACGGCTTTTAGAAAATGCAGTGCTTTTAAAAACAGAACAAAAAAAAATGCTAAAAGTACCTGAAAGAATTTAAATAGCAAAATGGATGGGGTCTCCAGTCTATATTGTTCAAAAAAATAATGAAAGGTACTTAAAAATAAGACGAAATGTGCCAAATGTTTACAATTGTCTGTTTTAGGTATTTTTATACAGTGATCGTTGTCAGTGTTATAAAATGTTAATGTTTAATTTAAGCAATTAGAGTAATAAATAATAAGTTGTTATTTCTGGGTTTTATTTATGTTGACCCCCTCGAAAATCTGCTTGACATTGGCACCGATTCCCTTGTTCACAAACTAAACAAAATTTAAGTTCAGTACATCTTTTTCTTTCTATTTCATTAAGACGGTCGATAAGTATTAGTTTAGTCCTGTCAAATTAAGATACTCCATAGACAAGTTTAGACGTGATTAAAAAATTGCCTACTAAAAATACGTCAATTTACGTCAGGTGCTGACTAATTTGACAGGACTAAAATAATATTTATCTTCTGTCGTTTTATTAATGAAATTGAAGGAAAAAGATGCAATAAACCAAGGACTCAATAAACATAAATTTAGTTTGTGAACAAGAGAATCGGCGCAAGTGTAGGTCTCATAATAGTCGCTACAATGATCTGTGATCTGTGAAGGGCTATTGCAATGATCGCTACGTTTTTCAAACTGATTAGTGATCTCTTCACCCCGCGATCTATTTAAAAGCGATCGTCGCACGAATACACGATCATTCGTTCGTTTTTGGGGTGTGTTCACTTTAATCAAAGAGTAGAATAACTATATCGATGCCTGACAGCCAAAAAGGATAAACGACATTTTTTTGCGAAATCGACTTGTATAATATATGTTAGCTTCGGCTTTTTTTTCTGCGTCTATATCGATATACAAGTCGATTTCGCAAAAAAAATTGCTAGCTGTTAGGCATCGATATAATGACTTTAATATCCTAGTTAGTTAGAAAGGTTTGTTCGTTTTAGGAGTAAATTCACACTTACCAGAGCTGCGGTATTTATTTAAATATTGCAGCTTTATGCTGAGATAGGAGCCTTTTTGGCCTCGCACAGGTATTTTTAATTGTTATATTTTGTATTTATTTTGTTTTATTTTTTTAATGTTAATTTTGTTAGTTTACTATGCTCTTTTTTACTGTTTGTATTTCCTGTGCGTGTCCCAAATAAAATATTTTTCTTTCTTTCTTTCTTAAATAAAAAAACGATTTTTCTCAAAATTGGAGGCCTTTAAAATGTATGATATAGTTAGAACTATCCAAATACTTTAAACTGATCCTGGTTAGAATTATTGAATAATAAAAACCAACCCATTTTTGGACATGTCCAATAAGTTCGGTGAACCTGAACGCGTGGTCGCGCCAACAGAGGGCGTTCTCCGGTTTTCCGAACAAAAAGTGGCATTGCACGCGACCGATTGCGTGTTCGCGTGACTATCGCTTCTAAATAGGACGCGGCCTTATAGTGTTTAGAGCACTGAAGATACTGTCCAGGTACCAATACATGCTCACACTCGCAATGGTCATCAAGCGCAGCGTGCGAGTGGCAGACGTGTTTAGAATCTATGCCTTAGTTGCAACCCTGCTTTCACGTATACTTCATCATGTAGGTAGGTACCTGCGTCAAAACGAGAAAGCAAATGAGGTGTTCGATACTACGCCATAGCTTTTAAGGGCCCCACACATTAAACGAAAAACTGGACCGCCCGATTTTGAGTGGACGATCTGCCGGACTCCCACCGGCCGGACCGATACCAGCGGCGGACTGTAAACGTGTGGGGCACTTAAAATGCTCACTCACACGAGCACAGAACACTATTGCACACGCGGCTCGTGATGTCCAATGCGAGGTGGCTTTGGGGCTTTGCCTCAGGACTGTCCAGAGAATGTAGCCCCCGTAGTTCCAACGCCAGGTTAGGTATATAATAGCACAAGCAGTTTCTAGTGGAGCCTGCAGAAGTAAATTTTGCCTTACGGAGGCTGGCAAGCCCTTTGGCTTTACATGGCCATTTTGCGAAATTTCGACTAGGTATCGCCCTATCCAAAAATCAAAACCAATAATCTCATGACACATAATTTAATAAGAACTCAAAACAAAGAAGAAGTCAAAGACGGGCACTCTCTACAAATGGTCCTCTTCTCGATGTCATCGAGCCTCGAGGACAGCTCGGTGATCTAAAAGAAAGAAAGAAAATAAATTTATTTGACCCAGGTCTTCTTCTGCCGATGGCCATTTAAATGTGAACTAAATGGAGAAGACGGCCTTAGAATTCGGCTACGAGATTATTGGCGCCATCAGTTCCTGTGACGTGCAGACGGCAGGACACGCAGAGCACGTTATTCAGTATCCCATCGTTTGTGAAACAACACCACGTTAACACTCCATGGTGGAGTCATCTAAGAATCTCCAGCTGAAGAGGTTACCTTACTTCGCCCAACCTGGATCCGGAGTCTATTAATTAAAGACTTCCAAGTTATTTATGACAACTCGTCTTCAAGTGGGTGCACCTGTGGATTAACTGATGCCGATATGCGAGCACTTCACGGCGCCGATAAGCGCTGACAAGTTCCTATTTGATTAGTCGGCGCCAGTTTACGCTGATTTCGTTTGTCGGCGCTGGCACACACTATGGCGCACAAAAACCAACCTGCTTCTCAATAGCCTTCACATCAGTGCGGAACCCATTGACAGTGGCATCTAACTCTGTTAGATACTGTATCTTCCCACAAAGCTCGTCATATTTCTGGGAGATGTAATCTCTTGCGTTCTGAGAATCAGTTAACTCCTTGTCTATCTTACTGATCACCTCATACTTTAACTCATCGAACTTAGATTCCACACTTGGCCCAAATAAATGAGCACCCTTTATAGCAAGATCTTCCTCCTTCATTTTGTTGGTAATTATTTTCGTGTGGCAAGCCATTTTTAATGTTTTGGTATATTAACGCGGAATAATTTTATGTTTTGAAAACTTAAGTGCATTTTTGCGTAATTTAAAGAAGATCCCTAAAAGTGCAGCTAAAAAAATACAAAAAATATTCGATGACACTCTCTGCAAAAATTGAAAAAAGTTAACGTCAATTTTATACAAACTGACGTTAACTTTTTTCTGCTTGACAGTTTTTAGTTATTGGCCGCATGCCATTTTCTCCCGTGCCAGTACTTTTTGTTTTGTAATGCGATCTTTTTTGTGATAAATATTGCATTTAATAATTTTAATGTATATGAAATAATATACAGGATGTAAAAGGGGCGTAAGTGTAAACAATGGCAACCTTTTAAGGGGTTATTATACTCATCATTATCAACAACTTTTACTATGGGACCAAAACCTGAAATCGCGAAAAACATCTGCTTTTCGGTACATTTATGTTCGCATAATTCGTAAAAATGTAGGGAACAGCTGATTTTTTTTGCGATTTCATGTTTGGTCCCATAGTAAAAGTTGTTCATAATTATGAGTACAATGACCCCTTAAAAGGTTGACTTAACCCTGTAACAGATATAAACCGTAGGGTCAAATGGAAGATGAATAATTTTTAGGGTTCCGTACCTCGAAAGGAAAACGGAACCCTTATAGGATCACTCGTGTGTCTTTCTGTCTGTCCGTCTGTCACAGCAAATTAGCTCCGAATCTAATGGACCGATTAAGTTGAAATTTGGTAGACATATGTATTTCTGTGACCCAAACACGGACGTGTAACGTAAATAAATGAATTTTGAATATGGGGGTCAATTTTGGGGGGCAAATAAGAAAATTTAAAAAAATGTTTGCAAACTGTGCCGTATGACATATCAAATGAAAGGACTTACTGTGAGGGTCTGAAATACTCGTATATATATTTTTTATAATTTTAAAATAAATCATTTTAAAGTTATTTGAGAAAGTTGACGAAAATTGACCATTCCCCCTTATCTCCGAAAGTACTGAGCCTAAAATTTTGAAAAAAATATAGAAAACAGTTCAATACCTATAGATTACAGGACAATTTATAAGAAGTCTATGGTCTCAAAACAACATGGTAAATCTTTCAACATTGTGCGTACAAACTTACATTTGCAGTTGGAATGTATGGGAGAACATGTTTTTCAACTACAATGTTAAGTTTGTTCTTGTGATTCATCCCAACTACGGAACCCTTTATTATGCGTAGTCCGACACGCACTTGGCCGATTTTTAAGACACAAGTGGGGTACAATGAAGCGATAAAAGCTTTTTCATTTATAAAAAAAAACTGTATTAACAAACAACGTATTTTTTCTATTTCGATATAATTTACTTAATCATCTATGCGGAGCATGTCCCGGCATGATTGCAAGTATTATTTTCTTATTTTTTATAACTCACGGCCTTAAGGTTCCTTTTCTACTCAACTTTGAAGTCACATTATGGGCTAATAACTTACATACTTATCATAAGAAATAAAAATGGGAAATAAATGTTACATCTTATGATGAAATGATTTAAAAAATAACTATTTTTTACATCTTGAATTTTGGCTAAAACTACGGATCAAAAAACCGGCCTAAGAAGTAATGCAAATGTCAATAGCAATTGACACAACAATAGACAGATATTAGTTGCTCGGAGTTCAGAACTGACCGAAGACTCCTAAATACAAAGATTATTTTGCGAATTCTATTAGTGAGAGATCTAATATGAGCGGCAGAAGTAAGTCTAGAATCCAAGGTAACACACAGGTACCTACTTAATGGTGTCGACTTTCTGCAGTTTGGAGCAGGAGCAATCACCGCTTAGGGGAAAAGGACAGGTGTGAGCAATTATTGTGAAAGATTGGACGGATGGCTGCTGATTATTTTTCAGTGTAAAGGTCATGAATTTAGTTTAAAGTGAGAATATTATTTTTCAGCCAATCATGCACAATACCAATCCCAGCCTGAGCATAGTGATGAACACTTTCCCATGAATCTGAGTTCCACGTAAGTTTTCACGGTGAGATTTGTACATAATAGCACTGCAGTTTGAGTTTGAGAAGACCCCTGAAACGCCATTACACGGAGTTGATGGAGTCGCTGCTGCCGACGTTGCCCAGGCATCAAATCAATCTGCCTAGCCTTTTTCCAACTATGTTGGGGTTAGTTTCAGTCAGTTTCGGTCAGGATGCAGCTGAATACCAGTATTTTAGTCTGACCTCCACAACCCAGTTACTGGGTAATACGATACCCCTTGGTAAGACTGATTGTCAGACTTTCGGTCTTCTGACGACTATCAAAGATCCAAGAATGACAGCTGGGACCAAAGGCTTAACGTGCTTTCCGGGGCACGGAGGGGTATGTAAAGATCACCCATCCACGGACCGACCGCGGAATGCGTAGTTTAACCTGTTCGATCGACCCGTGTGGCTGTTATAACTTAGCCACGAGTCCCTCAGACGTAGCCCAAGCATATGGGTATTAATTTAATTATGCTATGCAAGCGAGTGGAACTGCGTCTATGTTTCCGACCGCATACAACCGTAATCTCTTCAAAGTTAGAGTGAACACAGAGCTATTCTGTACAAATCTCACCGTGAAAACTTAGGTGAGGTGATCGTGGAGTGAGCTGTCAATCCCTAGCATCACGTGGAATGACAGCTCACTTCAAGCTTACTTCACCTAAGTTTTCACGGCGAGATTTTTACAGAATAGACCGGCAGGCTTCTTCTGAGTAAGCTCACTCCATCGTCGACTTTGTCGCCACCGACCTAGACTAGAGTCAAGAGCAAACCCATCTCAAATAAAAAATATAAAAATACTTGAACCAGACATAATGATGTTGTTTGCCACGACATCACCGAGAATCCTGGTGTGGATCTTCTTCACATGGTGGACACCAAGTTCTCAAATTACTTTGGACCACTTTGGTCCAAAGTAGTTTGAGAACAGTATTGCCAAATAGTTTTGAACAGTTTTACCTCGTGGCGCTAAAACCATGAGACATAACTAATTCTTGAAACAAATTCCTCCAGCAATTATCATCCACTTCACTTATCAGCCACTTCACTACCGCATAAACATTAGGTAAACTTATCATCGAATCTTTCATAATTGTAATTTTCCTACACCTGAACAAGTGACACATTTTTTTTAACCGACTTCAAAAAAGGAGGTTCTATATTCGACTCGTATATATTTATGTATGTATGTTTGTATGTACGCGATTTTCTCAAAAACCTATGAACCAATTTTGATGATTCTTTCACTAACATGATGTACATACTTTCAGAAAGGTTTTAGTGTATAATACGTTTGGTAATTATTCTTATGTACGAACTTATATGCATGAATGTGCTGTATCTCCGGCATTTCTAAGCGGATTTTGATGATTCTTTTGATATTCTTCTTTACGTTCGTCTTGGGCTTATGTAATTGTATGTGACGTTCCACGGGAAAAGGGTACCTTACGGTGCTTTATAGTTTCGGAGATATTTAATGTTTCGAAAAAATATGTAAAAAAAATGTTTCTTTTTTATTGCTGTTTCGTAAACCGTAAGATATAGCATTTATTTTCCTATTTATATTTCTTATGATATGTAAGTTATTAGCCCATAATGTGGCCTCAAATTTTAGTAGAAAAGGTACCATATGGCCGTGTATTATGACAAATAATAAAATAATATGTACTTGCAATCATATCGGGACATGCTCGGCTTAGATGTTTAAGTAAATTATATCGAAATAGAAAAAATATGTTTTTTTATTTTTTATTAACACATACATTTGTTGTAACAGGCTAACAAAAGTAGTTATGATTGCTCAGATTAGAAGCACAAGCTACACAGCGGACAACATACTAAGTGTCACCCTCTGGAATTCCGCCAAAGAGCAAGAAAATATGTCCAAACGCCGAGAGACACCATTAAGGATTCTTTGTTGAGTTGAGTTTGTTAATATAGTTTCTTTTTTTATTAATGAAAATGCTTTTTCGTTTCATTGTACCCCACTTGTCCCTTAGTCTTAAAAAGGAAGGATCTGATTATTTTAGTAGCAGTTTATTATTAAAATATTAGTTAAAATGAATAAAAAGACCATTTATTGTCCTGACATATTGTTTGTTACGCAATTTCCATAGAGTACCTTTTCTTAAATGTATGAAACAAAGACTGTTATTGTGATGTAAGTAAGTTTAAGTGACTTAAAAAGTTAAAAATAGTCTGTAAATGCGATATTATCAGTTTTATTATATGCTAATGAAACAATATTATTGTTTTGTGTGCAAGAATTTGTTTGTTAAAATAAAACTCAAATCTTTAAGATTTGTGATTTTGCACGAAAATATTAAAAGTTATTCTTACCTCTGTCTTTTTTTTTTGTTTAAATTTTATCTAGTAATTGTTTTCTAACCGATGAGTAAAAAATCTGGCGTTCTCTCACAATTCCTAAAAAAAAAAATATTTTTAGGAATTGGTTATTAGGCAATAGGATTTCACTCCGGTATCACCGGATGCCGACCTACCTCTGTCGAGTGGTTGAGGCCTATTTGACGGATAGGGCCGTCATCTACCCCGGTCATCAGGGAGAGTGGAACCGGTGAGAGATGTCGTGCGGTGTCCCACAGGGATCGGTCCTGGGGCCGCATTTGTGGGACATCGGGTACGACTGGGTGCTGCGCGCCGACCTCCCTAGCGGCGTCAGCGTGGTATGTTACGCTGACAACACGCTGGTCCTGGCGCAGGGGAGGTCGCACCAGGCGGCGGCTGAATTAGCGACACGCGGGGTTGCGATAGTCGTTGAGAGGATCCGGCAGTTGGGACTCGAGGTGGCCCTGCACAAGTCCGAGGCCATGTGTTTTCATGGTCCTCGGAATGCGCCACCGTCGGGTTCCCAAATGACGGTAGGAGGGGTTCGCATTGGAGTCGAGTCGACGATGAAGTACCTGGGACTCGTCCTCGAGAGCCGGTGGAACTTTGTGGAGCATTTCCGACGTTTGGCTCCCAGACTGGAGCGGGCTGGGGCTGCCTTGAAGCGGCTCCTGCCCAATCTAGGTGGTCCAAACGCCTCCTGCCGGAGGCTTTACGCGGGGGTCGTGCGGTCCATGGCCCTTTACGGGGAACCGGTGTGGGCGCGTTCCCTGAGGCTGCGGCCAGTCCGCCGGTTGAACGCGTCCCAGAGGGTCATGGCCATTCGGCTAGTCCGGGGTTACCGCACGGTCTCCGGTGAGGCGGCGAGCCTCCTTGCCGGATTGCCGCCGTGGGATCTGGAGGCGAAAGTCCTCGCGCACGTGTGGGTGTGGCGCGAGGAGGCGAAACGCCGGGGCGTAACTCCGCTGCCGCGAGAAATCACGGTACAGCGGACAGAGCTCCGGTGGGATCTCATGGCGACATGGAGAGTGCGACTGTCGCAGCCCAGCGCTGGGCACGCCACAATTGCGGCGATAAGTCCCCTTTTTGAGGAGTGGTTAGAGAGGCGCCACGGCGTCCTCACCTTCCGCCTGACGCAGGTCCTCACCGGACACGGTTGTTTCGGGAGGTTCCTGTTTCGCATAAGGCGGGAGGAAACGCCCGGGTGTCACCATTGTGTGGATCGCCCAGAGGACACGGTGGAGCATACAGTGGAGGTCTGCCCGGCTTGGGCAGAGCACCGCCGTGTTCTCACAGAGGCGATCGGCGGCGGCGATCTCTCGCGTCCGAGCCTGGTCCAGGCCATGGTGCGGAGCGAGAGTGCATGGGAGGCCGTCACCTCCTTCTGCGAAGCGGTAATGCTTGCGAAGGAGGAGGCGGAACGCGTGAGGGAGAGGCAGCCTCACGCCCTCAGTCGCCGCAGGAGACGCCCTGGGCGGCGGGAATCGATAGCCGATTCCCAGCCACCGTAGGCGCGGGCTTGCGGACGGTGAGTAGTGGGTAGCTCGCCAACCGGTGAGGACCAGGCCCGGGTCGACGGCGCGTTGTGTTCCACGCGCGCCTCAAAGAGATGTCAGCAAAAGATGGGGTCCAATAGGGCCGATGCCGCTGGGGTCGCGGGTTGTTTGAAAAAGATACCGTGGCCCTGGCATAGGCAACTGAAGGAACACGGGTGGGTTTTAGTCAGTAAAAGTCTGACACGCCCTTCCGCTCCACCCAGAGCGGGAGAAGTTATTTGATGATTTCCCATCCACAAAAAAAAAAAAAAAAAAGGCCATGGTGCGGAGCGAGAGTGCATGGGAGGCCGTCACCTCCTTCTGCGAAGCAGTAATGCTCGCGAAGGAGGAGGCGGAACGCGTGAGGGAGAGGCAGTCTCGCGCCCTCAGTCGCCGCAGGAGATTCCTGGCCACCGTAGGCGCGGGCTTGCGGACGGTGAGTAGTGGGTAGCTCGCCGTCCGGTGAGGACCAGGCCCGGGTCGACGGCGCGTTGTGTTCCACGCGCGCCTCAAAGAGATGTCAGCAAAAGATGGGGTCCAATAGGGCCGATGCCGCTGGGGTCGCGGGTTGTTTGAAAAAGATACCGTGGCCCTGGCATAGGCAACTGAAGGAATACGGGTGGGTTTTAGTCAGTAAAAGTCTGACACGCCCTTCCGCTCCACCCAGAGCGGGAGAAGTTATTTGATGATTTCCCATCCACAAAAAAAAAGGCAATAGGATTTCGTTAGCCCATATCAAGGTTTTGATTTGTAACACAGACCTTATCGCAACATTTTTGAAGGACAGGACCCCAAGGAATTAGTTTCCATAGCCCACTATGTAACAACGGCAACATTGCTTTTGAGGTAACTAAACTTAAATTGTTTGTTTTGTAAAATTGCACAGTTTCATCGTAGGAGCTTGATCTTTTTTGATACCGAATACCATAGGCACCACAAGGTACCTTTACCTGAATAACGTCACGTATAGTCAACTAAAAATGGAAAAATAAATTTACTTTAAAAAAGTAAAAACCGACTTCAAA
This sequence comes from Dicycla oo, assembly GCA_948252095.1. NCBI lineage: Eukaryota > Metazoa > Arthropoda > Insecta > Lepidoptera > Noctuidae > Dicycla > Dicycla oo. The sequence goes on along the minus strand of OX411732.1, from coordinate 4,141,719 downwards.
AATCTAAAACGAATAAAATAACTTTCATAAAAACTTATCAGCTTCTGAAGTCGGTGTCTTCAATTCTTCAATGCACCTTAGCTTGGCACCGACTTCAGAAGCTGTTAAAGTTTTTTTTTATAAAAGTTATTTTATTCGTTTTAGGTTTTTGAAGTCAGTTTTTACTTTTTTTTAAGTTTTTTTTTTATATCCTACGCACGTATAAGAAGATAAACAGGGTCAAATTAAATTAGCTAGCGCAACTCCGCAGACGTGATGGGTAGTAGAACTTGGATAGTCCAAGGGAAACATTACAAAATTTGAGTTATTGAGTTTTTAACTTGAATGAACCAAACAAGCAGGGCCTCAAGTCTGCTATTACAATAGTGTCAGAATGGTCTATCATTGATTTCATAATTGTTGATATTGACAAGTTTGGTATTCTACTAATATAATGGCGTCATTATGACTTTCCAATGGTCAACCACTGACACTCTATTGAAAGAAATGGCTTAAAATGGTAATCTCGTACATAATGACAAATGAAAGACTGACAAAATAAAAAAAAAACTAGGTATGCCCTAGAATGACGAATTTACAAAAAATAGCAGACTTGAGGCCCTGTACTTAAACCTCAGGTAGTATTTCCAAGAATTAAACTTACACGTTAAGTGTAGTTCTCACTAAACAATAGCTGGAAAACACGTGTAAGCAATCAAAACAAAATGCTTTTGTTTGCACATTAATTTTAAATGAGTCACAGATTTATGTTATAGAAGAGGTCATCAAGACATTACGTTGAGTTACTGAGGTCAAATACCCAAATTATTCATTTAAGTTATAGAGAGTAAAATAATTATAATAAAATATTGCTATTCCACCGCTTCGTACTAAGCGCTTCCAAATGACTTTTATAATGCGCACAGCAAAAGAGTGGAACTCACTACCTGCGTCTGTATTTCCGAGCGCATACAACCCTAATCTCTTCAAAGTGAGAGTCAACAGGCTTCTTCTGGGTAAGCACACTCCATCGTCGACTCTGTCTCTGTCGCGTCCGACTTAGACTAGAGTCAAGAGCAAACTCATCATAAAAAATTTAAAAAAATAGGTTTGGGCTCTGTGGCGAAGGGAACATAAAACTTTATTAATTTATAAAGGTTTTACGTTATCCAAGTTTAATGTATCGGGGTACTACTGTATATTATTAGTTTAGTTTGGGAACTAGCCACAACAGCGCCATTTTGACAGTTGTCTTCCCCATAATGGTCAGACTCCTCCAAACGAAAAATCTTCGCGGATGCGAGCACTTTTTGAATTTCACTGAATAAACTAAGTAACTGAATCAATTTCGACGCAGGCATCAGGCTTGATAAACGCTTGATGTCTGCATCGTACTTAGCGTAGCGTAGTAGGTTCAGATGGAGAAGAATTCAAATCCATTCAGCTGTCAAGGCGTGAAGAGGTAACAGAAAGACAGACGGGCAGATACATAGGTAGTTCTCACTTATATTATTAGTATGGAACTATGAATGGATGTAGAGGTACTTCCAATGACAAATCTGTTAGCAGCTATTCCAACTAGAATGTCCTAGAAGAGAACTTACTTTATTTAACTTTATTTTTGAACGCAACTGTTAGCACAAAACCTAGCTTAGGTACTTAACCTAGCTTAGGCTAACTTAGGTAGGTAATATTTATGTAGATAAGTAAAATGTTTACTTAGGTATGCATCAATGACTAGACAGACGTACTAAACACACACACAGAGTTCTAAAGTTCACAAAATAAAATATCTGTCTTCTCTAAGCAGATAATAAACAGTATTAGTTAATATGTAATCAAATATTTGAAGATTTCAAAAACTAACAAGTTTTATTTACATTGCCATTATAAATAATCGTTTCGGATGGAGATGTGATAAATTAGATAAACAACTGGTAGCAAAACGGTAAGTTATTTTTATGATTCATAAACAGATGCTGGTAGACATTGAGTTAGTCTGTTTGTCTGCTACAAATCCCAAGCCATACAAAGCAGAAACTCATTGGTTTTCGGTAGCACAATATTTATGGGTCCTCTAAATTCTGAATATGGCTGACATTATCATATCGTTAGACGTATTATTGCACTAACATTAGTTGGGGTACCGCAAGGTGCTATTCTAGGCCCTCCCGAGTTTTCAACGCAGCGCCTTTTCATTCGTGTTGGGGTTTACTTTATGGCAATTCATCAATCCGTAAGTTACAGCCGGCTATAACTTTTGTTTTCTTGTGCATACCTTTCATTTAGAAAAGTGGGAGGGTTATTTCGGACTTCTATCAATTTAAACTACACCGCGGCTTTCCTCAGCTCATAGCAGCTCATGTAATGCATTAGATACAGTATTGTAGGCCATTGGCAAACCAAGAACCGCGAGATGTTTTTGATGTGTAACATCTTTCGTCTCGCTTTCCTGCAAGCCTGTAACAGGAAGCCGAGGAAGCGCGCGATATTTAATTTGACCAATGAGCGCGTGCGGTGCTAGAGTTGGCCGTCAGATGGTACCAACCCAAACAGATGTCAGATGTTTTACATCATAATAATATGCGACTACTGTAAGGCTCGCTCGTTTTTCGAATATCATACGTCCTTCGAGGTCACCATCCAGTAAGGAAAAATTTTAACAGAAAATCAATTTCATAGAGAGCCAAGAACACAGAGGCCATTTGTGAACATGAGCTTCCTTAAAATAGATAAAAAAAAATTGTACAGTAGGCCGCACGTTAGTGGTAACAAAACCAGTCAAAGCTGCGGCCTAGTATTCTTTTGAAACTTCGTACTATGCTAGGCCAGCTCAAGGACAGTGTAACCACTGATACGTGTGGCTTGCTGTAGGTATGTTCTTATTCTCAAAAGTTTTAAGGCGCTACCCCAAAACCTTGCGAACATGCGTTATTCAGAGGCTATTAACTCATTAATTAAGAGAAATTAACTACATCTAAAAGCACATAACCTACTATCACAATGCACGTTCTTATTTGTTTTTATTTATTATAAATACATTTAAAATCACCTTGTAAAAAGATTACTAAAATTGCATTTATCTTTTGCTAAAGGTGACGTTCTATTATTATAATTTGAGGATTACATTATACACAACACAATAATTTAAAAATCTAAAAAGTTCACGTTTTATTTTATTTCAAAAGATAGCTTTCTTTTTTTATTAAAATAATACACGCAGGGAGTGGGACAAAGCGGGTTAAAGCGACGGGACAGGGAAGAACTGAAAACTCAAGGTCATATTCAACCACTTATTACAAGTTCAAGAGGATTTTAAGCATTCCTGTTTAATTCCCAGCGACCTTGGGTGATCCGTGACCACACCGTGATCAAACGATCACGGTGTGGTTTGATGTTCATATGCATCACCCAAGGTCGCTGGGAATTAAACAGGTGCTTCGGCATTCACATGACGTCTCGATTCTGAAGAAACCCGTCGACATTTATCATTTGCTCAAGGGGTATGCTATTGACTGCTAGCTTGATAAAATGCACTTCATTATTAGGGTTCTGCGTTAGGAATTATATTGTAAGGTCCTTGAAGGAGATAACTTTATTTATATATGGATAGATAGGACAAACATTCGTGTGCATGAACATGTCTGTTTGTCCTGAGTCTGGGTGTAATTATCTATATAAGTATGTATTTACAAACAAAAGAAAAAGTAGTGTATGTAGTATATCAGTTATCTGGTTTCCATAGTACCTACAAGCTCAGCTTAGTTTTGGATCAGTTGACCGTGTGTGGAATGTCCCAGGATATTATTATATTATCATTATTATAGGCTTTAAAAAAACGTTACAGGTATCATGATCCATAAGTTAAGTATATCATGATTACAGAAATGAAAATGACTGACTTAACAAAGGACCTCCAAAGCGGGGATGAGATCCTGTCAGCTACAGTCTTCAAAATTTCGTTGCGGCTGCCACGCATTCTGCAGATCAGGGATACCGTCTTCCTGCAAATGATGGCATGAAAGCCATCAGTGCGAAACAGCGCGAACATCCCCGATGCACTACAGAAACGTGGCAGCCCCAACATCATCCTGACGACATCTTCAGGATGATGTATACTAGATGCGCAGGGCATCCAGCAATCTTTTGGTGTGACGGCGCCACAGACTTTCAGTGTATAAGTTTTATATTTTCAGCACGAGGTTAAAGAACCGATACCAATATTGACTGTAACTACGCTTATTAAGCATCAACGATGTAGTGCAACTACCAGATTAAGTGACAAAAGGGTATCAATATCAAGGTCCGACAACCATAGAGAATAAAAGGACCATGAATCCGAAATTGGAGTGTAATATGGTCTGCAGTAAATTGAGCCCAATACGATATAGTTCGCGTCTCGGTAACTTTGCCGCTCTGAAGGCAGGCTTTCCGATGCGCATGGCATCGGGTGCTGCTGTTTTAGTATAGATATTGACTACTGCGCAGTCATTTGTAGCCTACTTCAGCGCAGCAAACTTACAAGACGCGAACTGTACTGATGAACTGATTTTGTTTACCATAAGAACATTCACACATTTCTTCCGGGCAAGACTGTGATTGGCGTAACCGAACAAACTTTCTATCGTTCTAGTTTACCAACCGTCTATTCATCATCATCTGCCCCAACTATGTTGGGGTCAACTTCCAGACCCAGTCTAACCGGATGCAGCCGAATAAAAGTATTTTACATGTAGCGACTGCCTATTTGACCTCCACATCCCAGTTACTGGGTAAGACTGGTTGTCAGACTTTCCGGTTTCTGACGACTCCAAGAAGATCCAAGAATGACAGCCGGAACCAACGGCTTATCATGCTTTCCGAGGCACGGGGGGTCTTGGTATATTGTCGGATCCCTCAACGTACCGACCGCGGCAAGCGTAGCTTAACCTGGTCGACCTGTGCGGCTGTTATTACTTTGCCACGAGCCCCTCTATCAACCGTCTAATAATAAACAAATTCTCGACGGAACCCCTCGTCGGGATTCTGACTCACGCCTAGTAGTACACCCTTCATATCAATATTTAGTTGTATTACTAATTTAGGTCTAGTTGAGCTTGGTACGTTTCTGTGGTCGGTACACTCCTCCATAATATCCAGTAAGTACTTATTTACATAGATACTTTTACTAAAATGTCTTTGTTTTTTGGCAGGATAATTATCGGTTTTACTAACCCAAGTTTTAATTTTAAAGTTTTTTAAAATGAACATAGGCTTTTTTAATGTTTGATTCAATGTGGTATTTTTTAATTTGGACCTAATAGTAACATGGGTATTTGGATGCCTATACAGCTGTTTATTCTTCAAGTTCTCCTTCAAAATATAAGTAACTTGCGGTCATCGATCACTAATAAAGTTTTCCAATGAAAAGTTGAGATTTTATCGATTAATGAATGAAACCAAGTGTTAGGGGAATCATACTAAAACTAGGTTTAACTGAAACAATAAACCGTGGATCTTGGGAATTGGGAAAAAAGCCGTGGTGGCCCAGATGTAACGGCCGCGACTTACATGTTGTAGGTCTTAGGTTCGAGCCCTGGCAGGCAATGTACTTTGTGTAAATTACATAATATCATAATCTGGTCTCTTTTAACGCCACCAAAACACAGGAGTGTCTTTTTACCGCTAAAAGGAGTCGTTTCGCTCAAACTCCTACTTTTCGGGGTACATCTGTTCCTGTAACTAATCGGCTTGAGCTCCTAGGCATGCAGTTGACATCTGGTCTCAACTTCGGCGCCACCATCGAGTACAAATCCCAAACTGCGGCCAAAAAACTGGGCATCCTAAATAGGGTGCAGCGTTACTTTACGCCTGGACAGCTTTTAACTCTTTACAAAGCGCAAGTCCGATCCTGCATGGAGTATTGCACCCACCTTTGGGATGGATCAGCTAAGTACCAACTAGCCACGCTTGACTCGGTGGAACGCAGAGCTAAGAGGCTCATTGGTGACGTAAAACTGGTGGCTTTCCTAGCTTGGCTCATCGCCGCAAGGTTGCCTGCTTGTCGGTCTTCTACAGATTGTACTTCGGAGAGTGTGCTCAAGAACTCCACGACCTCATTCCGCCGGCCCCCTTCTACCATCGGACATCTAAACGCACTGCCAGTTACCATCCCTACCTAGTTGCTATTCCACCAATTCGCACTAAGCGCTTCCAAATGTCTTTTATAATGCGCACAGCAAAAGAGTGGAACTCACTACTTGCGTCTGTGTTTCCGAGTGCATACAACCCTAATCTCTTAAAAGTGGGAGTTAACAGGCTTCTTCTGGGTAGGCTCACTCCGTCGTCGACTCTGTCTTTGTCGCCTCCGACCTAGACTGGAGTCAAGATCAAACCCATATTATTATCTTAAAAAAAAAATCCAGTATTTAAATAACTCTAAATATTTTTCGCTAACGAGTTTAGGCTAATTTTCACCACACGTCACTAAACGCGTTTAACGCTAAACAAGTTTAAAATATCGCTCCGTTTCTATCACTCGTTTGAAGATGACAGAGACAGAATGATGTTTTAAACTCGTTTAGCGTTAATCGCGTTTAGTGATGTGTAATGAAAATGAGTCAGTCAACCAACCCGCGGCCCACTCCCTCTCGCAGATAGGAGGTCTGATTATCAGAAATGGGACAATACAAGTTGTAACTTAAATAACGCACCACCTCTTAAGGGGTCATTGTACTCATCATTATAAACAACTTTTACTATGGGACCAAACCTGAAATCGCGATTAAAATCACATTTATGTTCGCATAATTCGTCAAAATGTAAGGAACAGCTGACTTTATTTGCGATTTAAGGTTTGATCCCATAGTAAAAGTTGTTTATAATGATGAGTACAATGACCCCTTAAGAGGTGGTGCGTTATTTAAGTTACACCTTGTATAGGCTGATTATGTTTTCGTCTCGTTCTCAAAAAGATTTGCTGCCAAAAATACCTATGTATTTTAACATTACTCACACAGTAAGTTTTCTTGAAATCACTTAATGTACTAATCCAACATGAGTGTACGCTGCATCAAAATGTAACATACATTGACAGTACTGTTTATCTATCGCCATTGGAGTCTGTCCGTTTATGATAGTAGCCTCATTAGGTCGCAAGCGCTGTTGCGGACACCAGCTGTCAAAGCCATAAAAATTAATTTGTCAAACTATTGTTTTGTATTTGTGTAACAAACAGGATTTTAACGAAACTGTGAGTAGATTTTTTTTTTGTAACTTTCCCCATTAATTATTTTGGTTATTTAAACAGGAGTTTTTTAGTTAGGTACCCTATATATTACCAATTTCGTGTTAGCGTGTCACATTTTATAATATGTAGGTACTTGTGTTTTAAATGCGTGTTTCTTTTCGCCATTAACAATTAAAACGTTATTATTAAAAGACAAAAGACATTGTAAACACCATTATGGCTGAAACGCACTGACCATATCCAAAGGCGAGATTTCCGTTATAATTGTACAAAGCCAGAAATGAATAAAAACAAGATGGAAACAGATGTTATTACCATTATAATTCAAGGTTATTTTTGTTTTGACATTGCCGAAGAAGAGACGAAAATAGACGTTGAATCGCAGTTAGGGCCGGTATTTTGAGCCGTACTCAACCAAGGGCTAAACATAGTAACTAATGTTTGAATGTGAACGGCTAAACATGAATGTATTCATGTCAGCTCATTCATATTAAAAAAATGTATCTAATGGCATAACTCATTCATGTTTAGCCTTTCACATTTAACCAAAATTCAACCATCAGTTACTATGTTTAATCATTGGTTGAGTTAACTACGGATCAAAAAACCGGCCCTTAGTGATGCCGATTCTCTTGTTCAATAACTAAGGGCCAGTTTTTTTATCAGTAGTTAACTCAACCAATGGTTAAACATAGTAACTAATGGTTGAATTTTGGCTAAATGTGAAAGGCTAAACATGAATGAGCTAACATGAATGTATTCATGTTAACTCATTCATGTTAAAAAATAGTAAATAATGGCATTTTGGCAAACAAATTTAGCCAAAATTCAACCATTAGTTACTATGTTGAACCACTGGTTGAACTAACTCAAAAAACTGGCACTAAACTAAAATTAGTAACAGGCAGCACGAGAAAAGGAGGGCTAAGTTAGAGACGTGTCGTCTTTTGTATGGAAATATTAGTTACACTAAATTTGACAGATCTAATTTACATCCGTCTCTTTCATGTTTTATTAGAGAGAAAAAGTTAGCAATAGCCTAAATTAAGTTTAGTTTGTGCACAACATAATCGGCGCCAATTCTACATTTCTACGTATTCGCTACATCACACAGTACTCAATCTGTCCGCCTTTTCCCAACTATGTTGGGGTCGGCTTCCAGTATAACCGGATGCAGCTGAATACCAGTATATTACACGATAATTTTATGATTTTTCCAATAAGAATATCTCAGTCGCAACCCGGAGTCTGCCCCCTATTACATGGGATTTAAACATGACTGGTGAAATGTGGGTGTACTATATACAGTATGTTAACCAACAGAGGGCGTTCCCGTTAACCCGCAATAGTATAGCATCCATACATGCTAAAAAAAATATTACCATTCGAAAACAAAATGGTTTTTATTTTTTTTAATGTTAAAATATTCACTAAAAATGTTAAATTGATACGTAAAAGAAACACTCTGTACACGCGTACTTGAAGGACGGAAACATCGCAATTTAGTTTTTATTTTTAGTGAATATTTTTATATTTTTTTGAATATTTTAGTGAATATTTTAATATAAAAAAAAAATAAAAACCATTTTGTTTTCGAATGGTAATATTTTTTTTAGCATGTATGGATGCTATACTATTGCGGGTTAACGGGAACGCCCTCTGTTGGTTAACATACTGTATATAGGTAGGTAACCTCTGCCTACCCCTGCGGGGATAGCAGGCGTGATGGTGACGATTAAATACATTTGAAATGACTCATGTACTGTCTACTTTGTTTTACAAAAGATTTTGTTAATAACTGCAGTAATAACTTCCCTCCCCGATCTTACAATATTGCTCGCCTCTCAACACAACGCTTCAGCGTGTGAGAGTACTCTTTATGTACACTCGATATGTAACCTTGTCAAAAATTTTTAACAGAGAATTGATATTAACAGGGAAATTTTAAGAACTGAAGACTGAAGAAAACTGAATTATAAGATTAATATATTTTTAGATAGATATACCTGGATATGTATACTGGAAGATATTTTTTATATAAATTGGTCTTCTTATAAATCTTGTCGTCTTGATATAAATTGGGTACAATAGGTGAACGGAGTAGAAGCCTCTATGGCATATCTACCTAGTTTTTTTTTTTCTATAGGCAGAAATTGCTCTATCAATAAACACCTATATATTTGAAGTAAACTAGAACAATAAAAACCGAAATTTTAAAAACTTTATAGTTCGTTAAAAATATCGAAATTCAAATCATACGCACTATGCAGGGTGCGTAGTGCGTATGATTTGAATTTCGATATTTAAAAAAATAAAAAAATTAGGTATGCCATAGGCTTCTACTCCGTTCACCTATTATACCCTATTTTTATCAAGACGGTAAAAAAATTCAACCCAATATATGTAGGTATCTATAACAAAAATGTAATAAATAATAAAATGCAGCGCTTTCCGTTGGGAAGTGTGTCTGTTTGTCGTCACGATTCACACAATGGATTAATCCAAATCTTCTTCTAAAAGTTTTATTTCTTCCTTCGGATGAGTCCTATTTATTTTCGCTATCAAACTTATAACCATCAAAAGATATTAATAAACAAAAATCGATGAATTTTCTTTGATTTTTTCCGTAAAATTTATAGTCGACACGTTTCTGTCAGTGAGGCGCGCACTTTTGGAATTTCCAATTTTATTCAATCTGCACTCAAATTGTAACGTTTCAATTTATGCCGTTTTACTAATATTCCTACATTAATGTTACTTGGGCGAAATACTATTGTGGCGTAGAAATAGTGACGTAATAATTTCATTGCCGTGTTAATCTCTGATTATAATGTCAGAAACACACAAACGAATTTGTACAAAAATAATAGGTATATATTATACATACCTATAATAGATTATTACGATGTATATACAACTGATTAATTTGGTCAGTCATCTGCCTAGCCTTTACCCAACTATGTTGGGGTCGGCTTCCAGTGTAACCGGATGCAGCTGAATACCAATAATTATTTTACATGGAGCGACTGCCTATCTGACATCCACAACCCAGTTAATGGGTAGCAGTAAGCAGGTCAATTTGGTGCTACGTTCTTTTTTTCTATTCTATAGTCTATAGATAGATTAAAATAAATGAGAATATTAATCAACATCTTCTTCCTGTCCTTGTCCCATGTTAAGTAGGTACTTGGAGTCGGCGCAACACGTGCTCTTCTTCCATTCAAATGAGAATTAAAAAAAAAACATGAAAATATTTTGGGTCTTTCACCTGGCTACGGCTGCTACGGGCGCTACGGCGTAGGCAAGGGGTTACGAAAAAATCCAAAAATGTTGAAGTGAAAACTTCTTTAGGCGCGTTGAGTGATTATTGGTAGAGGGAAATCTGACAGGTTCACCTCACCACGTCACCGCGACACCAAGACATAGTTTTACGTTTAAGTTTTCACTTCTGTTGGCAGTCCCCATGACTGCTCATTTTTTTGTATAGTTTAATTTTTGCTGAGATTCTGATTTCATGTCTGGTTTTGTTCGTTCCCTGTAAAATTTATTGTCATGATTTTTACCTGAAGGAATAACTCACAGTCCAACTTCGCTGGTGGTACTTCTTCCTGTGCTAATAACAACATAAAACAGATCACCAAAATCAAAAATCAAAATCAAAAGTCATTTATTCAAACTAGGCTGAGAATCAGCACTTTTCGAACGTCAAAATTACATAAGACAGTCCCCCAAAACGCCCGCCCTTCACCACTTCCTAGTGCTTTAGCTGAGGAGAAGAAGTGGCGCAACAAACTCCTCAGCAGCACAGCTGTCTGTTCAGTTAAATAAAAAAAATAAAAATATATATAATATTCTATACAACACTGTGCAAAATACATGCAAGTAGGTACATTACGCAACACAAACATTAAATTAAATTTAATTATTTGCTATAAGTCAGCTAGCACACGCCAATATACTTAAAAAAAGAAGAAAAAAAAATCGAAAATTCGAAAACTATACTCAAGCAGAATCAAAATACAAACTAAAAACGTAAGCAGAACTTTATACCTATATTGAAAGCCTCCAGTAATAAAGGGCGTGCCCACTTACATATAGCCGTAACTCGTAACTCCATTCAATCTGCCTAGCCTTTTCCCAACTATGTTGGGGTCGGCTTCCAGTCTAACCGGATGCAGCTAAATACCAGTATTTTACATGGAGCGACTGCCTATCTGATCTCCACAACCCAGTTATTGGGTAATACGATACCCCTTGGTAAGACTGGTTGTCAGACTTTCGGGCTTCTGACGACCCGTAACGACTGTCAAAGATCCTCGAATGACAGCCGGGACCAACGGCTTAACGTGCTTTCCGAGGCACGGAGGAGTCTCGGTATGAAAAGATAGTCACCCATCCACGGACCAACCCCGGCAAGCGTAGCTTAACCTGATGAATCGACCCGTGCGGCTGTTATTACTTAGCCACCAGCTCCTTCCAATCCACCAACCTTATAAAATTACACCACCACAAACCAATCTTATAAAATTTGATCTTGAATGTTACTTCCGTAGCGCAGCGTAGCTTCCGTGGCGCAGCGTAGCCTCCCTAGCGCAGCATAGCTTCCGTAGCCCAGCGTAGCTTCGGTAGCGCAGCGTAGCTTAAGTAGCGCAGCGTAGCTTCCATAGCACAGCGTAGCTTCCGTAGCGCAGCGTAGCCTCCGTAGCGCAGCGTAGCTTCTGTAGCGCAGCGTAGCTTCCATTGCGCAGCATAGCTTCCGTAGCATAGCATAGCTTCCGTAGCGCAGGGTAGCCTCCGTTGCTTAGCGTTGCTTCCATACCGCAGCGTTACTTCCGTAGTGCAGCGTAGCTTCCGTAGCGCAGCCTAGTTTCCGTAGCAGAGCGTAGCCATACGATAATCACCTACCTTAGCTATCCTACCAAACATGAACTCTAGAAATGATTCAACTTTATTATTGAAATAACCAGTTTGTCGCACATTTAATAAACACCTACTTTAGTTTTATGGTTATCATAAAATAAATCACTAATTATGTAACACCTTACGGAAAATAACAATAAGTATTTCTGATAACAATTTAATTTGTACGTGCACAGGTTTTTTCTTTTATCTGCAATCGTTGATTATTATTGATACTAAGATTTACAGCAGAAAATCAATGTTTATTTTTATGGGTTGAAAGGCAGCCAATAAATGTTAATGCTTATGTTCTCAACATAAGCACTAGCCTTTTCCCAGCTATGGTAGGCGTCAGCTTCCAGTTTACATACGGGTCGAATAGAGAACCTCCTTTTTTGAAATCGGTTTAAAAAGTTACGAGTTTTTGAAGCTCCACCGGCAGAATACTGCACATAATTACAAAAACAAAAATAACTCGAAAACTACAAAACATCGCGCAATATACATGGGGTATTTTCGAATAGCCCTGCGTATGAGGAATTCGGATTTTTCTTTTGGACCGCTCTGTATATGTGTGTTATGTTTGCCTTCTTGCCACTATCTCCATATCAACACATATTTTTCTTCTAAGTATATAAATATGATGGATTGCCACATCGACAAGTGCCTATCATTTGTATAGATGGATGATGAGGAAAGCAGATTAATCGAGACAAGAAGCGATAATACTTTATTTGGATTCCGGTTATGAAAGTCTTGAGCCAGTTTGAACAGACAGATTCGATCTAATCTTAGTTTTAATCTAGTTATATACGGAAATTCATGATTGAGCATCGTTTTAATAAAGATTTTATGCAAGTATACGTAAATCTTTGCAATCCTTTATTTTACTTTTGACAGCTCGATTAGGTACCTACTAATTAATTATAGTGATGTTCTAATGCGTTGCCAATTCGATTTCATTTATAGCAATCAATCTGCCTAGCCTTTTCCCAACTATGTTGGGGTCGGCTTCCAGTCTAACCGGATGCAGCTGAATACCAGTATTTTACATGGAGCGACTGCCTATCTGACCTTTACAACCCAGTTACTGGGTAATACGATACCCCTGGGTAAGACTGGTTGCCAGACTTTCGGGCTTCTGACGACCCGTAACGACTGTCAAACATCCACGAATGACAGCCGAGACCAACGGCTTAACGTGCTTTCCGAGGCACGGAGGAGTTTCGGTATGTAAAGATGGTCACCCATCCACAGGCCAACTCTGGCAAGCGTAGCTTAACCTGATGGATCGACCCGTGCGGCTGTTATAGCCACGAGCTCCTCGATTTCATTTATAACAATCAACTTTATTTATGAAGAAGTTTTAATCGATTTAACACTTATTTTAAGTCCGATTAGATCTTCCCCTTTTTATTTTTTATTACATACTATACTTGTCTTGTACATAATTATACAGTATATTTTAGTGTTAAATTGTACATTGTAAAAAAGATATTTGTAAATACTTAAATCATGTTATTTAACACTTGATATTACAGCGTCCATGAATTATTGCATTTTTTCGTTGCCTGTCAATAAATAAGGAACTTCATAGGCGTGCTTATCTCAAAAATAAATTTAAGGGTTGGAAAGATTACTAAGTCTATATTAGTCGTTACGGGTCCTCAGAAGCCAAAAAGTCTGACAACCAGTCTTACCTAGTAACTGGGTTGTGGATATCAGATATGCAGTGGTTCCATGTAAAATACTGGTATTCAGCTGCATCCGGTTAGACTGGAAGCTGACCCCAACATGGTTGGAAAAACGCTAGGCAGATTGATTTGACTGTTCCATCTTAGCATTGGTACCAAACTTCGAAATATTGAGCAAAGAAACATGTTAATTAGTAAATAACTTGCAAAGATTAATTTAAATATTATCCGTAGGTATGCGAACTTTTTGATAAACAAGATAATATGTTATGACATTGCTTGCGTGTCTGTATGTCAATGTGTTGCAATGTCATAAATATGAAAAGCCTGTATTGTTGGTGCTTTATCACTTTTTTTACACTACCCTTAGAGTAAACACTACCTATATAAGCTGTAAATGGATTTCAAAACCGGCTATGGGAAACATTATATAATAGGTATTTTTGTGTGCTGTGTAGTGTTTGCTGTTCTTCCTGAATATTGATATTTAAAGGATTCAAGTAGGTACCGCTAAACAAGCTTCTATTTCAAGAGTCAAAATGTGTATGGAGCGAAGACATTTAAATATAGACTAGCTTTTGTCCACGACTTCGCCCGCGTGTATGTCGGAAAGTCGCAACCAGTCTTACCAACGGGTATCGTATTACCCAGTAACCGGGTTGTGGAGGTCAGATAGGCAGTCGCTCCATGTAAAATATTGGTATTCAGCTGCATCCGGTTAGACTGGAAGCCGATCTCAATATAGTTGGGGAAAGGCTAGGCAGATTGATTTCGCCAGTTATGTTTACGAGTCTATTATCATCAACCGTCATCAAATCCAGGCTCCAGGCTGCTACTGAGAAATTCCAGATGGTAAAACACAATAACACATAACCCGACCCACGCCCACGCATCGAACCCGAGACTTCATTCAGCAGAAGCGCTTGCGACCACTGGTCCAACGAGGAAGGAAAAATCGATGTTATTTATTTATTTCGATCATCCTCCGCGAATCGTTATTTTTTTTTAACCGACTTCAAAAAAGGAGGTTCTCTATTCGACCCGTATGTATGTATGTTTGTAGGTATGTAGGTAAGTTTGTATGTCCGCGATTTTTTCAAAAATTAATGAACCAATTTTGATGATTCTTTCTATAGCGTGATCTACATACTTTCAGGAAGGTTTTAGTATATAATACATTAGGTAATTAAACTTATGTACGAAGTTATATAAATAAATGTACAGTATCTCCGGAATTTCTAAGCGGATTTTGATGATTCTTCTTTTCGTTCATCTTGGGCTTATGTAATTGCATATTCAACTAAAAATGGAAAAATAAAATTACTTTAAAAAAGTAAAATCTGACCTCAAAAACCTAAAACGAATAAAATAACTTTCATAAAAAACTTAACAGCTTCTGAAGGCGGTGTCTTCAATTTTTCAATGTCAATGCACCTTAGCTTGGCACCAACTAAGATTATAAATTATGATACAATCAAGCAGTATTGATAATTATCATTGGAAAATGGAAATTCCCTTACCATTCTTATTAATTACGGACGAAGTAATAACTGACGTGTTAATGGAGTGCTTTTTATAGGTTTTGCTTGTGGATTTAATTTTGTTATAAAAAACTTAAATACTAGAATATAGGCATTGCACAAGGCATAAACTGAACCTACCTGCAATTGCAACACATCACCTTTTTTCCTCGTTTCTATTCTCAATACCTTAGTTTAGACTGCGTTATTTATTTGTCTAAATAAAGTAGCCGCGCAGTAAAAACCTCTGTATTGCATTTGCAATAAACGTTATTATCGCTCAGCCGCTACCAGCGTGCAGCGGGGAACAAAAATGTATGAAGCCGCTACGTGCGGCGCCTCGTGGCGTTCTTTATAATAATAATATGTTTATTTATTTTTGTGTTTATACATTTTTGTGCAATTGTTCTTACTGCTCTCCGCCCCGTGCTAAGCTACAGGTAGCGGCAAGGTCGTGGCCGAGCGGTTACACAGGCCTCAAAAAGCAGTCCCGGCTGTCATATGGCTGTATCTTTGACATTCGATACGGGTCGTCAGAAGCTCGTAAGTCTGACCACCAGTCTTACTATGGGTTATCGTAATACCCAGTAACTGGGTTGTGGAGGTCAGATAGGCAGTCGCTCCATGTAAAATCATCCGGTTAGACTGGAAGCCGACTCCAACATAGTTGGGAAAAGACTAGGCAGATTGATACAGGGAAGGAAACAGACTGAAAAATGGCCGTTAAAACGAGCGAGCCTTACAGTAGTAGTATGTAGCATCTGAGATCTGTTTGGGTTGGCACCATCTGACGGCCAACTCAGCATCGCGCGCGGTCATTGGTCAAATCAAATAGCGCACGCTTCTCCGGCTTCCTGTTACATACTTCCGTCCCTTTTCACGAAATCACTTCCACAGATAGCAGGAAAGTGAGAGGAAAAATGTTACACATCAACAACGAGTTTTTCTTAGAACTAACTAGTAAAATGTCCAATTCCACACTCCGCATACAACACGGTTCAAATAGTATGTTCATACAAATTGCTTTATTATGTTCTGTAATTGATAAACAAATATGCAGTAAATATTCAGTACTTACAAGTACAAGACAACTGTAGGAAACCATTACATTTGTTTATGTACTTGTTCTTAAGTTATGTGCTATTTAAAACCTTATGTCATAATTTACATACGTGTCGAGACTAGAGAACTATCCAGCTTTGCTAAAGCAATTTTGCTTCGATAAAATTGGGTTTTTAATCTTACTAAGTATTATTATAAATGCGAAAGGCGGAAGTTTGGATGGGTGGATGGATGAATGTTTGTTACTCGATCTTGCCAGAACGGCTGAAAACGGATCTGAATGAATTTTGGCACAGAGATAGATACAAAAAACCAATCAAAATGTCATGATTTCCGAAATCAAACATGGAGAGTAAAAATCTAACTTAGAGAGATGTATTTATAATTTTTATGGTTATAATTATATAAATACATATTTGTTATAGTCGCGAATTATATTATTCTGATCAACATTCAACCTGACAATGCAAATTGCAAAATACCTAAGATTTGAATTTCGTGGAAGCCAGTACGCAATCACCTTATTGGACCAGTCATTTAATTCGGAAACGTTCGGTTTTTCCGAAAATAAACGACGGAACCTTTGAACGTTGTCCTACCTATCACATCTTTGACAATTGTTACGAGTAGTCAGAAGCCCAAAAGTCTGATAACCAGTCTTACCACGGGGGCTTGACGCACTAATTCCGTCACTCCCTTTGCACTAGTCACGTTTAGTTTGGCAAAGTTTGACATTTGTTACGAGTAGTCAGAAGCCCGAAAGTCTGATAACCAGTCTTACCGGGGGGATTTAACGCACTAATTCCGTCAGTCCCTTACCACTAGTCAGATTTAATTCGGCAAAGTTTGGTTTTTCCGAAGATAAACAATGGAACCTTTGAACGTTGTCATACTGTAACCTATAATACCTCTTTGACAATTGTTACGGGTCATCAGAAGCCCGAAAGTCTGACAACCAGTCTTACTGTAACTGGGTTGTGGAGGTCAGATAGGCAGTCACTCCATGTAAAATACTGGTATTCAGCTGCATCCAGTTAGATCGACCTCGAAGCCGACCGCAGTATAGTTGGGAAAAGTCTAGGCAGTCCTATTCACTCGGGACTTCAAGACTTCGATTACAATAAAAGATTTTGATGAAAAATCAGCCAAGTGCATGTCGGACTACGCACAAGGAAGGGTTCCGTAGTTGGGATGAATCCCAAGAACAAACTTAACATTGTAGTTGAAACACATGTTCTCCCATACATTCCAACTGCAAATGTAAGTTTTTACGCACAATATTGAGAGATTTACCATGTTGTTTTAAGACCATAGACTTCTTATAAGTGTTCCTGTAATCTATAGGTATTGAACTATTTTCTGTATTTTTCCAAAATTTTAGGCTCAGTACTTTCGGAGGTAATGAGAGGTCAGAGGGAATGGTCAATTTTCGTCTATTTTCTTAAATGACTTTAAAATAATTTATTTAAAATTATAAAAAATATATATATACATATTTGAAACCCTCACAGTAAGCTCATTCATAATTATGTCACACGGTACAGTTTGCAAAACTATTTTTTTTATTTGCCCCCAAAATTGACCCCCATATTCAAAATTTATTTATTTACGTTACACGCCCGTGTTTGGGTCATACATAATCGGTTCATTAGATTCGGAGGAAATTGGCTGTGACAGACAGACAGACAGACACACGAGTGATCCTATAAGGGTTCCGTTTTTCCTTTTGAGGTACGGAACCATAAAAAGTAAGAATATGTCAAAATCGATATGGAAAAAACCGCGAGCTCAGCGGAGCTCGCGGTTTTTTCCACATAGATTTTGATCATTTACCTAAATAAATAATGAATTAGCTGCTTCAACAGAATATTATCATATCACTGAAAATTTAATCTAGATCGTTATCAGATCTTCGTAGGTAGGTACAGATAATTATTTAGTAATCACTTAAGGGGGAAGCTTCCGGGTAGCCCGCGAAATTTAAATTTTCTTACGTTTTTTTGCAATTTGCAAGTCAGTATTAAGTTGTATGATAAATAAAGTATGATTCACGGCCGTAACAAATATCTATTTAATCAGAAATATAATCATTAGAATCAGTAATACCTACAACTCCTTAAGTTAGTATAATCCTCAAATGTCAAGATTTCATGAAATAGTCATGCATTAGGATTACCTGGTCTTAAAGAGTTGTATTGATCACTTCAATTATTAAAATTATGACGCCCGCGAATTACATTTTGATCAAACTAATACTGACTTGCAAATTGCAAAAAACGTAAGAAAATGTGAATTTCTTGAGCTACCTTGACGCTTTCGCCAACTAATCAAGACTAATCGGTTTTTTTTTTCAAATAAACTTAATGATTATTTAGTTGTCATCAATTGTGGCGCCAGATAATATAATATTGTGCTATATAATAAATATGTCACGACATTTACGTACCTACTGCTCCACGTTTGAGGAGTGACTGCCAAAATACAAGCACCGTACCCTAAACTCGCCACAAAATAATAGGTCCGTTTTGACAGCCCATATCGTTTCATATGCCAAAGAGAGACCAACATAGCGGGATAAAGAGGGACACCCTCATGTCAAAACGGACCTAATATTTTGTGGCGAGTTTAATTGCGTAACACACTAACAATTGGAATCGGTTTCATTTTGACAGTTCAACAACATTCATTGCGTTATTTACATTGTCGAGCAAACAAAATTTTCGAACATATTATGTAGCAATGGATTAGCAATTTGCTTCAAAATGATTCAGAGTCCGATCAATAGCGTGTTACGCAATTCGGGTGTGGTTTAGTTTGGGTATCAGTTTCAGTACCTTGCCTCAGTAAAAACAAAAATAAATACAGCATAGCTTTGTACCAAATTCTTGTGAATGCTGTCATCCGTGACAGTAATTTTTTTACTTACTTTTTTTACCCGACAGCCCCAGAAGGAGGGTAATGTTTTTCGAGAGTTTGTATGTAGGTATGTCTATTGCATCGCAATGTGTGTCTCGCGTATGTATGTCTCTGCGCTCTGTAGCCTAAACGGCTTGATGGATTTTAACATAACATGATGAGGTGTCGTTAGATTCTTATTTGCGTGACTGAGATAGGCTTTAGAATATTTATATATTGCATCTGCAAATACAAAAAAAAAACGAGAGGAAGGTTTTTGTTAGGTACCCGACTGCCCCAGAAGGAGGGTAGGTAATGTTTTTCGAGAGTATGTATATCTATTTCTTTGGCACGCACTGTAGCCTAAACGGCTTGATGGTTTTTAACATAATATGAGGTATCGTTAAATTCGTCCTAATTGTGGGAGTGACATAAGCTATATAATAATTTATATATTGCATCTACAAATACAAAAAAAGGGAGAGGAAGGTTTTTTTTTATTAAATCACAGCAATATTGGTGTCAAATAAAAGCTCATATAATGAGTCAATTCCAAATACAGTGTTAGGTTAAACGAGGGATTTACTTTAAGGGGTCATTGTACTCATTATTATGGAGAACTTTTACGAGTACTATGGACCAAACCTGAAATCGCGATAAAATAATCAGCTGCTCCCTACATTTTGACGAGTTACGCGAACATGAATGCAGCAGCTGATTTTTTTTTGCGCGATTTCAGGTTTGGTCATATAGTAAAAGTTGTTCATAATGATGAGTACAATGACCCCTTAAAGTAAATCCCTCGTTTAACCTAACATTCTGTATGTAATAGTAAAAAGCTTGTAGCAAATACACCTCTGCCTAACCCTTCATCGAATACATGCGTGATGTTACTTTATGTTTAGTATCATATTTTTAATTTACCGATTTAGGTATCTGATCTATGCACAAAGGGTAACGGTAACGGTATCATAGCTGTAGATCTACTACAAGGCCGATATCAAATACCACTTGCCAACTAAGCTTCGTGATAAGCTGATAACGCACCACTACGTGTTTATCACACCACAGAATTTGGTAAAACAATCAATTAAATTAAGTCCTAGTGGTAATAAATTATTTCAAGTCGCTTATACTTAACTACCGCAGAAATTAATAGTGTTTTCTTATCGATTATTAAATGAAGTTTTAATCGTAATTATAATTAAGTCAGGGTGTGTATCAGTAAGCCTCTAGGTAGGTAAGCCTTTAAGCTAATCGCGTGCGTAACAGTGGATAAAAGTATTACCTACCAAAATCTACTAAAGATTAAATACATTAGTGCATTTTCACCTGCAGTAGCAATGGCTTTCATTTTGACAGTTCAACAACATTCATTGCGTTATTTACATTGTTGCGCAGACAAATTTGTCGAACATACGAAGCAATGGATTAGCAATTTGCTTCAAAATGATGGTGTTACGCAAAGGTGCTGATTTCAAAAGCAAAGTCACAGTTTCATCCATACATTAAAGCGAAGGCTCCTAAGTATATCGAGTCAACTAACTGTAAGTGTGAGCGAATGGTTATATTTCAAATGTTAATACAATCAAGACAAAATAACTAATCATCAGTGATCGGATAATCGGGAGCTAATAAACCTAAACTTCACGTTTATTCCCACGAAAGAATAACACGGACATGCCTTTCAGAATCTCTTCTGTTCGTAAAAATAAAATACAATAAATTAGTCGATTCGATCACTAATCAGTTAGATAGATAAATCAATTTCCACTACTGGACCACATTGTGCACATTATCATTTTTTATTGATATTCCATTTATTTCGAATAAAATAAAGATACTAATTCAAAATAACCACTGCTATAATTTCATTAAGTTTGTTATAGTTCTTTTTACAAAATGTTCAAGCCCGGGAGCCTGGGATTACTTATTTATTCAGAAAGGATATGCATATTATTCTTTCGTGAGAAGAAGTTTAGGTATATAAGCGCACGATTATTCCATCACTGCTCATCATAGTGAATTAAATGTTATAACGCCTATCAACAGTACAAAATAAACTTCATAATATTTTATTAATAACCAATTGCTTTTTTTATCGCCTTTTTTTAAAGTTATTAAGAAGTACAGTTGACTCAGTATACTAAGGAGCCATCGAAAGATCCTGCCATAGAAAAAGACTGATAATAAATAATTAAATAATTAATCTTTGTCCGCCTCCGTGCATCGGAAAGCACGTTAAGCTAACGTCCCGGCTGTAATATGTGGATCTTTGGCAGTCGTTACGGATCGTCTGAAGCCCGAAAGTCTGAGAACTAGCCTTACCTACCAAGAAGTAATCGTATTACCCAGTTACCGGGTTGTGGAAGTCAGATAGGCAGTCGTTCTATGTAAAATACTGGTATTCAGCTGCATCCAGTTAGACTGGTAGCGACCCCAAAATAGTTGGAAAAAGGCTTAGGCAAATTGATTGTATCTTTTGAGGACAAAATCCCCTCAAAAATACTCAGTTCAGGAACGTAAGAGTAGTTGCGAGGCCCGAAAACGTAACGAAAGGACAAAAAGAGAGATTTCCGATGGTTAATCCTTCATGATCCATTCGACTATAGCTTTCCAATAGATAGGTTAGATGACCTATCACCTCTTATACAGGATGCTCGGAAATTTGACCCTAGTCTAGGTCGGAGGCGACAGAGACAGAGTCGACGATGGAGTGTGCTTACCCAGAAGAAACCTGTTGACTCTCACTTTGAAGAGATTAGGGTTGTATGCGCTCGGAAACACAGACGCAGGTAGTGAGTTCCACTCTTTTGCTGTGTGCGTTATAAAAGACATTTGGAAACGCTTAGTGCGAATTGGTGGAATAGCAACTAGGTAGGGATGGTTACTGGCAGTGCGTCTAGATGTCCGATGGTAGGAGGGAGCCGGCGGTATGAGGTCGTGGAGTTCTTAAGCACACTCACCGAAGTGTAGAATTTGTAGAAGACCGACAAGCAGGCAACCTTGTGGCGATGAGCCAGGCTATGTAGCTTGGCATCCACCAGTTTTACGTCGCCAATGAGCCTCTTAGCTCTACGTTCCACTGGGCACGCCACAATTGCGGCGATAAGTCCCCTCTTTGAGGAGTGGTTGGAGAGGCGTCATGGCACCCTCACCTTCCGCCTGACGCAGGTCCTCACCGGGCACGGTTGCTTCGGGAGGTTCCTGTTCCGGATAAGGCGGGAGGAAACGCCCGGGTGTTACCACTGGATCGCCCGGAGGACACGGTGGAACATACGGTGGAGGTCTGCCCGGCTTGGGCAGAGCACCGCCGCGTCCTCGCGGAGGCGATCGGCGGCGGCGATCTCTCGCGTCCGGCCCTGGTACAGGCCATGGTACGGAGCGAGAGTGCATGGGAAGCCGTCACCTCCTTCTGCGAAGCTGTAATGCTCGCGAAGGAGGAGGCTGAACGCGTGAGGGAGAGGCAATCTTTGCGCCCTAACGCCCCTAGTCGCCGCAGGAGACGCCCTGGGCGTCGGGAATCGATAGCCGATTCCCGGCCACCGTAGGCGCGGGCTTGCGGATGGCGAGCAACGGGTAGCTCGCCGTCCGGTAAGGACCAGGCTTGGGTCGACGGCGCGTTGTGTTCCACGCGCGCCTCAAAGAGATGTCAGCACTAGCTGAAGGGGTCCGCTAAGGCCGATGGCCGCCGGGGTTGCGGGTTGTCCGAAAGAGTTACCGTGGCCCTGGCACAGGCAACTGAAGGAACACGGGTGGGTTTTAGTCAGTAGAAGTCTGACACGCCCTCCCGCTCCACCCAGAGCGGGAGAAGTTATTTGATGATTTCCCATCCACAAAAAAAAAAAAGCTCTACGTTCCACCGAGTTAATATTTCTGAAAGTATGTGAATTTAGGGCTTGTATTTGTTTCTTTTTATAAATTATCAATCAGTTTTCATCAGTCAAAAAAATAACAAATACGTGCCGAGAGAAAAGTTTATTTTGAAATTATTTGTTTTTGGTGACCAGTCTGAAAATTTGAACAATAATCTAAAAACCTCCGTAACTCGGAAACCATTAATATTCGACCCCTAGTTGCCGGCGCTTAATTTGTTGGAAATGACTTCTAGTATAATCCCTTTCGTTAATAACCTATAGACACCTTTTCATACACGGCTACTTATGTACTTTCTTTCTAGAATGACCTTTCTGGTAAACGTTTTATCTGTAGGTAAGGTTTATAATCACTTGTTTTATGTAATCCAACATATTATTTGATAAAGTGTAAAGCTCATTAATAATTACGTACGTTACCTCCATAGATTATTAACTGGGAAAATACTACTGACGTGTCATCGCCAATCTCAAGGTCAAAGTATTTATTTCAAATAAACAAATTACAGGTACTTTTTGAATTGTCAAGGAGGATAGTCAGTTAGAAAGATGAAGCTAGTTGCCCATTCCAAAGCGTACGTTCCTATGGAGAAGAACAGGCAAGATACTCCACGGACACTCTTTTAAATCAAAATATGGTTATAAAATATTGGTAACATCATTCATGTTGAAATTGTACATGTGGAACTATGCAGAACGTTAAAAGCAGAATATAAATATGGACAATAGGGAAACTACGAACAAACGTACGCAACACTACACACAGACTCGCGCAACGATGAGGCCCCTAAGCCACAGAGCACCGTGACTATCGCTTGGGGCCTCGTGACCTCGTCGGTGCGCCCGTTTGTGTGAGTATGCTGGTTCGACCGTTTGTACGCAGTTTCCTTACTTTCCATATTTATTGTGTTATAAGCGTCCGTAGTAAAAATATTATTAAAAAAAAAAAAAATAAATAAACCGTGCCAGCTAAGAGATGACCAGTCTCTACTGACAGCGTGATTTCACCAATTTTAACCACCGATTCTAGTTATGACAATGAGCATTAAAAAATGTTTAGTAATAGCTTTAGCCAGCGGGTTCGCCCGCGGCAATGTCGGATATTATCCGACAGGAACGTAATACCGAGATAAAAAGTATCCGATGTGTTAATCAAAATCAGAATCAATATCAAAAGGCATTTATTCAAACTAGGCTGAGAATCAGCACTCTTCGAACGACAAAATTTCATAAGACAGTCCCCTGGCACGCCCGCCCTTCACCACTTCCTAGTGTTTTAGCTGGGAAGAAGAAATGGCGTAACAAACTCCTCAGCAGCACAACTGTCTGTTCAGTTAAAAAAATTGATTCTATGCAATTGTACGCAAAATAATTTATGACGCAACACAAAACATAAAATTAAATTAATTGTCATAAGTAAGTCAGCTAGCACACGCCAATATACCAAAAACAAAGCATCTGCCTGGGACGCGCGTCCGCGTGAAATATCTTCTCCCCCGACACACTCCGTCGCATTGCATCGCGTATCCACGCTATTACTTTGTTTTCGTTTAGCATTCTTTCTCCAAAATCACGCTAGAACCCTTGGGTCCTATATATTATTATTTTTTAAGCCTATTAGATTATTTGATGCCGAAATAAAATTATAAATGTGTAGATAAGATAACCTACATAAGTAAAAATCCAGCCAAGTACCTACATTACCCAGATTTCACAATTCTACGCACAATTTCAAGGCAAATACTTGTCTAAAGTGCCCTTGAAATGACAATGCTTATTAATACTCCACAGTGGATATGATAATTTATAATGGAGTACATTATAATTTATCATAGGTATCCACTTTTAAATGGACTGCAGTAGTTAAGTACATAAGTGTCTCCTACGTTAGGGAAATGTAGTTTAGATGCGTCATTGTGACATGTAAAAATCTAAAGTATCATGTCTCCTCCTGAAGAACATAATTTCATCTAGAACAGCTTTCTTTCTCTGATTCGTGCTTCCACTGGGATTCCTGTGACCCTGCTTTATAAAATCCTAGGACGGCCAACGTGTCACGTTAGTTTGTCTCACTGTCTTTCCCAGAACGAATCGTCTTAAGCCGGCTCTTCACGTTGGCCAACATTGTGGCGAATATTGTGGCCAATAGGTACCTATGGCTATCATGTAGAGCGGGTGTTTGTGCTTGCCTTGATTTGTATTGTAATGATGGCCCACAAGTTAGCACGAGAGCCGTGTAGTGTTATTAATCTGTGGTAGTGTCGGTTTTTAACAAAAGATCAAAGGGTTGTGGCAGAGTTATGGCCGCCGCGTCCACATGTTGGGCGCGCGTTCCAACGTATGGACGCCATCTCTCGAGTCTTGGCTAATATCTTTGCCACAACATTCGCGACAATGTTAGCCAACGTGAAGAGCCGGCATAAAATACTACCAGCCAAGTGCGTATCGGACCACGCACAATGTACGGCTCCGAAGAATTTATCCCAAAAACAAAGTAAACAAAATAAATACTAAAATAATACTACAAAATAAACAAATACCTACTAATACTTAAATAAAGAAATAACATTGTAGTTGAAAAACATGTTCTCCCTACATTGATACAAGTACGTCACGGTCAATTCTCCAACTGCAAATTCTAGTTTGTAATTCGATTTTTTTAAGTGTTAAAATTACAAATTAACGATTTTCGGACTTTTTTCTAGTGCTGTGAGACCTTTCTACTTGCCTAACCTAAGCTTGCTCCATGGGACCATAGACCTACGTATTTTCAACTTGAGACCTCCACGCATTCCTGAGAAAAAGGATATCGACAGACTGACAGACAGACGGACAACAAAGTGATCCTTTATGGGTTCCGCTTTTTTTTTGGCATCATTATGCATGCTTTATATAGTAAGGTTATTTTAATTTGTTCTATTGATTGCCCAAAAGCGTTTAAGAGCGCCTGTGTTTCAAATCCGAGAAAAATCATCTGAGAAAACTCAATGCTCGTCATTTGGAGGCAGGTGGAATTTGATATATGGAAACCAGCCGGTATTTTCTGTATAAATCCAATCTTACCGTGAAAATAAATGTGAAGTGACCTTGAAGTGATTTGTCACCCATCTGACGCTAGGGAGACAGAGGTAAGACAGCTTACTTCAAACTTTCTTCACCAAAGTTTTCAGTGGTTTTACAGAATACCATTGCGGGTATTTAGAACAATTTATCATCGTCTGCCTAGCCTTTTAAGACAATTGAGGTTCAATATAATAAATAAGACTGAGCGTGTCTTCTCTCGTTGAAAAAGGTTTAAATCACTATAGCGATGCACAGCAAGTTTAATCTCAGTATACCCTATACAAGTACAGTTCTTTAAGATTTAATTAAATCCATCATCATGATGCCCCCACTTAAGACTTTGTCACCTCTTCTGACGCAGATTTATGGCAACGTCCTTGAATGGATAGCTTACGTGTTCTGTGCTGAACTCACGCAACGCGTCGTACGTCCACCCAGTAACAGGACTCGCTCATCAAGGAACGCTGTCCCAAATTAGACGCAATATTAATTTATTATACATAAAACAAAAGGTATTATATTAAAACACGTATCATCATCATCACCATCATCATCATCACTTCAGCCGAAAGACGTCAACTGCTGGACGTAGGGCTCCCCTAAGCACCGCGAAAATACACGTATAGTAAAAGATAAATAATTAAATTATATTTAAACTGATGAAGCTTTTGATAAAAATGCTCCTGATAGTTTTTGCGTGATTCTCTAGTTTTTTATTCGCGTTAGACATAATTTTACAAATTAATTATACTTTGTAAGTATTATAAACATAATCTAAAATATTCACATATTAAATTATCAAGAAAATGCTCTAATTTAACATATATTTTTCCAAATCATTAACACTACTTATTTAGACGTGATCTTCTGTTTAAAAACATTTAAAAGTCGGTTAGGGTCGCCTTAAACCATCAGGCACTTTCGACAAAAATTATGCTTTTGTGTTTGGATCCCAACCACAATAAACACAGTGTTTAAATTGTTATTAGACAAAACAATAATTATTATTATTTGCCCCATCCCTGTCTAATCTCATGAATTTATAATAAAGAAACTTGAATAATAATGCTTTAATTATTATTATTTTATTTACGTGATTCACGCTTGCGTAGCACTTTTGCTTACGTAAACGATATAAAAGGGCAAAGCAACCATGAATCGTTGAAATCACTCGGATAAATAAACTAATTATTGCCTAAAATAGATTTATTTACGGTCAGATTCATCAGGCTGCGCATGACAGACTATGGCAATCACTGTAGTGCAAGCAATCAAAACAGACAATCGACCACTATAACGCCTACCAATTTGCTCATAGCTATGAGATTTTTTTATTGCTATGAGAAAATAGGTAGGCGTTCACATAGATGAGTTTATGACATGATTTTTTTATTATCAGAAATGTTTATAACTGAAATATTTGCTATTGTTTGACTTTACAGCTTATGAGATTAATATAAAAGAAGTTCTTAGCCATGCCTTGCTATGAAAGTACATAACATCTTTTTTCTGGAATTGCGCAATCGTTTCCATTTTCAGTTTCTCACTCCAGTGAGAATAATGCTAGAGGAACATCAAGCAATTATTTATTTTTACCTATAAATAAAATAATAACCCATAGTTGGAAGACCAGCTATGGGTTATTATTTTATTTATTAAAACTTTATGCACAAGTAAAAAAAAATACTATACCACGGCGGTTTTAATGCCTGAGGCAATTAAAAAAAATGTTTGCGTAATAACAGCCGCACGGGTCGACCGATCAGGTTAAGTTACGCTTGCCGCGGTTGGACCGTGGATGAGTGACCATCTTTACATACCAAGACCCCTCCGTGCCTCGGAAAGCATGTTAAGCCGTTGGTCCCGGCTGTCATTCGTGGATCTTTGACAGTCGTTACGGGTCGTCAAAAGCCCGAAAGGCTGACAACCAGTCTTACCAAGGGTATCGTATTACCCAGTAACTGGGTTGTTGAGGTCAGATAGGCAGTCGCTCCATGTAAAATACTGGTATTCAGCTGCATCCGGTTAGAATGGAATGGAACATCCCAACTATGCTGGGTTCGGCCCAACATAGTTGCGAAAAGGCTACGCAGATGATGATACTACCACAAATTAGGTAATAATAGGTAAGTTATTCCAAATGGAATCGCACAAATATATAGGGTGACTGGTAATTAGTGACCGATACTTAAACACATGATTGTACTCATGATAACAAACAACTTTTACTATGGGATCAAACCTGAAATCGCGGAAAAAAATCAGCTGATCCCTACATTTTGACGAGTTATGCGAACATGAATGTAGCAGCTGATTTTTTTTTCGCGAATTCAGGTTTGGTCCCATAGTAAAAGTTGTTTGTTATCATGAGTACAATCATGTGTTTAAGTATCGGTCACTAATTACCAGTCACCCTATATACAGTAAACAAATAAATACCCAATACCTACCTATGACATCGGTAGGTTTTAACCTACCGATGTCATAGGTAGGTATTGGGTATTACGTTGGTTGGTATTACGTTATGCTAAATTCCGGAAAATTACCTGCACAGAGATTGCAATTATGCGATAGAAATGCCAGTTGTATGACAATTCAAATTTATAATAAATTACCACCTGCCCTGATAATGTTACCAATTAATAAGTTTAAATGTAACATGTTTGCTTGGCTCTTAGACATGTGTTTTTATTCCGTCAATGGATTCTTACATCATAATTTTTGATATTGTAATAAAATTATGATCTTAATAATAACATTAGTATTTTGACATTATTATGAATTCTTGGACATTGTAATTTTTACTTTGACATTATGATTTATATTATATTATAATGCATTTTTTGATGAATTTTTACCAAGTCTATTTATTAATCTGTCATTAAAATTATAATTTCATAACTATAGATAATATTGTTATAATGTAACTAGTTCTTATTTGCATGCTTAGCTTATTATTTAATATTT
This sequence comes from Dicycla oo, assembly GCA_948252095.1. Lineage (NCBI taxonomy): Eukaryota > Metazoa > Arthropoda > Insecta > Lepidoptera > Noctuidae > Dicycla > Dicycla oo. The sequence continues at coordinate 4,112,537 of OX411732.1, read as the reverse complement.
CTACAGCAGCAATAGTAGTATATATGAAACAGTGTTTAATGTAAGATCTCAATGTACCATATACTGAGAAATAAATAAATACTTACTTACTTAAATTCACTTTTAACGGGGTTCTGAATTTCACTAGATACTTAACCTATTAGGGCTCCATAATGTAGGTAACAAGGAAACACTTTAACATGGTCACCAGCTGTTAAATCCATCTGACGTTCAAATGTCACGTTTTCCAATTAAGTTGTTGTTGTCCTGTTGACTTTAACCAGGAAACCCTACGTGATACGTGATACAGACTCTAGTCTGGTTTTTCCTCAAGTTTAGCACAGCTCATCAGCAATATTTACCTGTTTGGCATAAGCCTAATTCTAAGGTTGAAGCAATTCGCAAGTATTTAACCAGCGTTTTTCCGCTAGTTTTAAACGTGACTTGACGTGTGTAGTGTGTCAAATTATTGTCATATAGGAAGACGGAAAGCGGAAATGAGTTCGGCGCCATTATTCATCTCGTCTTCTGCTTCCGATATGCGTGCGCGCTGCTTGCTGTGCACGGAATACTGATAAGTCTAATTATTTGTGACATTTCGTTTTCTGTTTAATGTCTTGGTGACTACAAATGACCAATGGTATGGCTTGGTAAGTCGGGAGACTGACTACGAAACCCCAAATAACCCCGGCGATATCAACTTTAACTCAATCTGCCTAGCCTTTTCCCAACTAAGTTAGGGTCGGCTTCCAGTCTGACCGTATGCAGCTGAATACCAGTATTTTACATGGAGCGACTGCCGATCTGACCTCTACAACCCAGTTACTGGGTAATACGATACCCCTTGGTAAGACTGGTTGTCAGACTTTCGGGTTTCTGACGATTCGTAACGACTGCCAAAGATCCACGAATAACTGTCGGGGCCAACGGCTTAACGTGCTTTTCGAGGCACGGAGGGGTCAATTGTAACTGACTGGACTTAATATTAAATCACGCCTTGTTGCATCGAAGGGTTAGGCAGAGGTGTACCTATAGTACACCCACATTTCGCCAGTTATGTTTAAGTTCCATGTAATAGGGAGCGAGTCTATTGCCACCAACCGGGGACAAATCTAGACTCCAGGTTGCTACTGAGAAATTCCTGATGGAAGAACCCAACAACACTTTACCGACCCGGGGCGGCAGTCTCGACACTCGTAACGATAGCTTTACGACTGAAATCGCTCGCTAAGTCCTAATGGGGTACCTAGATGGGCAAAATGGTAATAGTTAGGTTTTTTCAGAGACAATTATTGGCCACTTCAAAATAACCTTGAATAACGAGGAAAATTGAAGAAAATGATTAAATAAAAAAATGGTTCTCGCCGCAACTGGTTTGAAACTGTAAATGGTTTTTTCGTGCTTGTCAAGCAATTTTGACCGTCTTAGTACTCCATTAGGACTTAGCGAGCGATTTCATTCGTAACGCTATCGTTACGAATGTCGAGACTCAAATTGCTAATCCATTGCTTCATATATTCAAAAAAATGTGTCTGCTCAAAAATAATTTAACGTAAATAACGCAATAAATGTTTTTGAACTGTCAAAATTAAACCGATTCCGATTGACAGTGTGTTATGCAATTAGGGTGCTAGCAATCGAACCTGGCAAATGAAATTGACTCGTTTTCTTTAAATATTTAAGAGTTTCTTCCTCTGAATATTTCTTAAATTTTGAAGGCTTTAGGTAATAGAATAGGCTGTGTCACCTAAAAATCAGACAAATCTGTTTACGAGTATTACATTATTTTTAACGTGTTCAAAAAAAGGAGTTATCAATTCGACACGTATGTATGTAATAGGTATTATTGGAACCGCAATATATTCACATATGATAAACTATTAGGGCTTTCAAACAAATATACAAAATTCCATAGATGTATGTATGTATGTTATTTTTGTTCACGCATTTCTCCGAAACTATTAATCGGATCGTGACCATTCTTTTTTTTTTTGTTGGCTTACATTTACTTCAACTTAGGGCACAGTGAAAGTTTCATCAAAATCGGTTCACTAGTTTTCAAGATAAAGAATTAATACGTGTAATGTGACGGCCTGGCTTATTGATACGAGCTACGGGTGTGGGTGTCAAAGGGAAAACATCTCAAAACCTTCGTCAAATTCTAGTGCAATATTTATAAGTAACAAAACTATTAACTACTTATTACAAAGAAATATTCCAGTGTTTACTAAAAACTAAAAATTACGAAATAAAAAATAATTTTTAAAAAAATCGACTTCAAAAAGAAATTAACTCAAAATTATGAAATACTAGCTTTTGCCTGCGGCTTCGCCCGCGTGGTTGTTGGAAATTATCCCACGGGAACGTACTACCGGGATCAAAAGTATAGTATGTCCTAATCCAGGTCATAGTCTACCCATGGGCCAAATTTAATCCAAATCCGTTCAGCAGTTTTAAAGCGTATTAATTCAATCATGATTCGAAAGATACGTGGCGCCATCTTTTATCATAAGAACGTTATTGTTGTTTTTCTCAGGAACAGTACTTTTTCGGAATGAAAGGTACCCTATGTCCGTTTCTGTACACCTGACAACGTATATGCAAAATTTCAGGATGATCGGTTCAGTGGTTTAGGCGTGAAAAGGTAAGAAACAAACAAACAAACTTACTTTCGCATTTATAATATTAGTTAGGATTAAAACTAAAATACAGATCCCAAGACACCGACTTCCGAAATTAAAGTTATTTCATAATTTTGAATTAATTTCTTTTTGAAGTCGATTAAATTTTTTTAAATTATTTTTTACACCCCTCAAATAGAGCCGATAATGTTTAAATATTCAAATACATACAATAGAAAACAACGTATTATGTAGTATGATATCCAAGCGATATTTTACTGTATCTGTATTTTATCTGCGAGCTATCATAATAAATACATGTGCGATATCTTCGGGTTAATATATCTAAACTATGTGTAGGTACCTACATAGCTATACGAGTACAATACGTAAACACATGTTATTGAAAGATAATATACATATGTACTTATATTATATGTAAATATGCTGCACGGCACCGGTTAGAACAATCTATGGAAGTAAACGTTTGTGTGATGAAATGATAGATATATTGTACGAGGAAAATCGATAAAAAAGAAATCAGCTTTTTCCCAACTATGTTGGGGTCGGCTTCCAGTCTAACAGGATGCAGCTGAATACCAGTATTTTACATGGAGCGACTGCCAATCTGGCCAATCCAACCTCAGTTACTGGGTAATACGATACCCCTTGATAAGACTGGTTGTCAGACTCGGGCTTCTGACGAACCGTAACGACTAAAGATCTACGAGTGACAGCCGGGGCCGTCGGGGGGTAGCCGGGGGCTAAACGTGCTTTTTGAGGCACGGAGGGGGAGGAGTCTCGGTATGTAAAGAGGGTCACCCATCCACGGATCAACCTCGGCAAGCGTAGCTTAACCTGATGGATCGACTCGTGCGGCTGTTATTACTTAGCTACCAGCTCCTAAAAAGGGAATAACGTTTCAGTATTCAAAAGTTTACATTAAATAGGGCTTAATTTAGTATGGAGTTGGGTGCCTTAATAATGTTTAGGGCAAGTTCAGAGGATTTTGTCTTAAAATACATAGTTGTGTTATATTTGGCTTTATATCTGGGAATAGATCCTAGGAAATCAAGCATGAAAAAGCGACTCAATGAACCGCTACACTATGTTTCTATATCAGACTTAATAAATGAAAATGAATGATTTAGATGGTATTATTTGACTTGGAACATCAAATTTGTGTTCTTGTATTCAAAAACAAATATTTTAATTTAAAAAAAAATATATCAAAGTTCGTGGCACCACCATAGATAGAAGAGGTCAGTTGTAATCAATATTCAAAAAATAATAGGATAGTGATGGTATTATTTTGTGCATTCGACATCTTATCTTACATTTTAGTCAATGACGTTTAATTAAGGCGAGTATAGTCGTGAAATGGTCGTTTTTGAGAGCCTAATGATTTTATTTTTTTTTTTTTTCTAATGCTTTAAGCCTACAGAAAATTCCAGAAAAAATATATATGAAACTTTGATATGTATACTTCAAAATAAAATAAAATAAATAAAAAAAATAAAATACTGAGCATTTGAAAATTCTAACCAACATTAAATACCATGCAAAAAAATTTATTGAAGGGAAGTTGTTTTCAACTTTAAATTCGCTACTGCTTCTAAACAACAAGTAATATTGGCACGGCTTAGCGACGATAATATTGGTAACTTATATTAAATAATTATAATTTTATTTTAAAATAAATACCTAATAATTAATTTTTACAAAACGCAACTTTAACAGCGGAAATTTAGAAATATTTGCTAGCGGGTCCGTGCGACGACTGTATTACACGGGTCGACGACTACACTCACCCGCAGATACGCGCAACGCGATCACGCGAAGCGACTATTTTAGAACAATTATATGAAAACTTCATAGAGCTTGTCCTACCGGAGTCGCGTCGCGCCTGTCTGTTTATTTACTGGTGTTTATCTTGTAGCTTTGTTAGCGATTCGTTTTTGGTGGATATGATCCACAGCAGACTTTATTGACCCACTAAGCTTGCTTGTCTATGGTAAACGGGGCCTAAAGTATTCCAATTGATGAAATCATTAGGTACCTTACTTAGGTTGACCTTTGAAGATAGTCATCATCATGTCAGCTTGCGAATGTTTACCGTCGAATATTGTGCTGTCAGAGAGACAAAGTCAATGAACAAGGAAATGGCTGTAATGACCTCCTTGGCAAACAGATCAGTGATGATGTGATCGCAGTATAATGTTATTAGCAGAGGGCTACGCCAAAGTCATCCTATTGTCACTATCCCTTAGTCATACCCTTTACATGACTGAAAGCTTCATGCGGAAAGACCCTTCCAAAGCCCTTAGTGCCACGTAATCGTAGGCAGTCGCCCACGTTGCCTCTACGGAGGTTATCCCTTGCTAACTTTCCGGATATTGATAATGCATGGGGTTTAGCGGTCACATATGGGGAAAATCCCAAATTATCACACTATAATAACACGAGGTCTTCATCCACAGTCTTGGCGGCAGAACATCGGGTGTTTGCCAAACATCCACCCTCGAGCACAGCTCGACGTAAACGCAGCAACGTAACACACACCGGGTGACGTCGTGTGACGTATGGAAGATAGGAGTTACGCTTATGACCCGGTTGGTCAGACCGGTGCGCCAGTCAACCAGCAAGCGTACAGAATGGAGGCAGGACAACTGTGGCGGCAATATGTCATCGCCGGAATCGGTATGTTTATTTTTTAAATTTTATTTTTTAATTATTTTATATTACAGTGGCAGTATGTAACAAAAATGAAAGTGTCTTTGTGTTAAAAAAAAATGTGTCAAAAAAAGCGCGGGAAAATATTTGAACTTGGAACTGTGTTGTTGTTCGTCTTTATGGTCGTGAGTGCATCTATTTATTGTTGAAGTTAAATTCAAATAATGTGAATTAAAATGCGATTCAAATAAATCAGAGTGAGCATCTTTGAAATAAATTTGAAGTGTCAAGTGTGATTACTAAATTATACCTAACTAGTTCAAACGGCATGAAGATTAAAGTTGAAACAATTGTTTTGTGCGACATCACTGGCGGAACGAATAGTGAAATAATCACACTTTAATAACATAGTAATATCTTCACGAGATTTCTCGATCTAACCGAGCAAGTAATAAGGAACTGAAGATTTTTTAAATTGAATCGCGTATCCTAACATTTCTCGTAATATTGTTATCTGTTTTGTAAAATCAAACAATTATGTTTAATTAAAGTAGGTACGTTACTATACGTAGGTATTACAATGTATTTCATCGCAATAAAAATTAATAATATCACGATTGTAAAAGTACAGAAAACGCGAAGAAATATACAACCAATTTTAAAATGCTATGTTACAAATTATTATTTTAACAAGATGTAACGCCTATTAAAATATGTCGTATATCATTATGATTGGTTTACACTTTACAGTGACATAAAATATGAAAATAAGCGATAAAGTAAAGAAAGAAACATGTAGGTATGACAGACATTGTCTTATAAAATATGTAAGAAATGTGTGCGTGGGTCAAAGAATAACAATAGGAGTCAGTGTGTTTGTAGAGGAAAAACTAATAAATAAACAATTGTCTGGAAACCGGATCGGTTTGATAATTTTTCCGCGATTTTATTCCCGCGTTTTTTTTTTTTTTTTGATTACAAATGGCGGTTGCATAATTTAATTTTTGGCGTCTCTAGATGGGTTGGACGGACGATTTTTATATATTAGTGTTGCTTTATTAGATAATAATTCCATTCATTAATTAATAGTGTAGGTATTGCATGATTTTGATGATCTCTGCACTCTTACATTATTATCTTTCTGGTCGTAAGATAACAGAGTAAGAAGGTATGTTATTAAAAAAAAAAAACACGACTATCATTATAGACTAATGTTTAGTCAAAGCAAGGTAAATTATTAGGTGGTAGGTAAATTATTTTAAATGAGGAGCTCGTGGCTATGTAATAACAGCCGCATGGGTCGATCCATCAGGTTAAGCTACGCTTGCCGGGGTTGGTCTGTGGATGGGTGACCATCTTTTCATACCGAGACTCCTCCGTACCTCGGAAAGCACGTTAAGCCGTTGGTCCCATTCGTATCTTTGACTGTCGTTACGAGTCGTCAGAAGCCCGAAAGTCTGACAACCAGTCTTACCAAGGGGTATCGTTTCAACCAGTAACTGGGTTGTGGAGGTCAAATAAGCAGTCGCTCCATGTAAAATACTGGTATTGAGCTGCACCCGGTTAGACTGGAAGCCGACCCGATCACAGTTGGGAAAAGGCTAGGCAGATTGGCAGGTAAATTATTTTAAATGAAGAAATGCATAAGTGTTAACATAATTAAGACATTTTGTAAATGTTCAGTGCACAAGACAACATACCTAGGTCTCGTGTCTATACTAGGGATGCATCCGATATCGATACCGATGCCGATATGTCGGCGATACTTCAGGTTGGCCGATATTTTTATTACCGGTACAACGATACTTTTCAAATTTCGCGCTTCAATAAAGTAATGTAAACGCGCACCGTGCTGTTTCATCTATTTCGTTGCAAATGAGGCACGAACAATGACGTTTAGACTGACGCATCTGAGAGACTATTTCCACCGCCAGGTCTCATTCAAACAGACTTCCGAAATCACCTCTCTGCAAAAATTGAGAATACTTTGTTTTTTAAACAAAAATCTTATTAATGTTAATTTTAATTAATACCTACTAACACAATTGACCTTAATTATTAATTTTAATAACTAATAATCTCGCACCCTTAAGTGTCAAAATGCTTAAGACGAAACGCGCCCACTGGATACTGAAACAGCGTTCGTTAAACTGTTATTTTAAGCCAATCACAAAGCTTTATGTATATTTTTTTAGTTCCATATCACCGATACAATACATAAAAAAACTTAAAATAGCCATACCGTAAAATGAACATTTTCGTATAGTGCCATTTATGTTCTAAGGGTGCGATCTCATTCTTAGTCTGCAATTTTTTTTAATATTAATTTTTTTTTTAATTAACCCAACTTCTATTTTATTTATTTTACCTTCATTGTATCGGTATCGGTATCGGTATCGCCGATATTTTTATAGTATCAGTATCGTATCGGCAGAAAAGCTAATCGATGCATCCCTACGAGGTTATACTACGTATAAAACTTCTGATGAAAAGGGCTTAATCTCCACACTTCTTTAAGGCGAAATCGTAAGTAGCCCGCGTAATTCAAATTGTCTTACGTTTTTTTTTTGTAATTTACAAGTCATTATTAGGTTATACGTTGATCAAAATGTGATTCGCGACCGTAGCAAGTATGTATTTACATAATTGTAATCATTAAAGTCATCAATACAATTCTTTAAGACCGTAATCCTAATGAATGACTATTTCATGAAATCTTGACATTTGAGGATTAAACGTACTAACTTAAGAAGTTGTATTACCGATTCTAATGATTATAATATTCTGTAAATACATATTCGGTACGGCCGCGAATCATACTTTATTCAAGATACAACCTAATACTGATTTGCAAATTACAAAAAACGTAAGAAAATTTTAATTTCGCGAACTACCCTAACGCTTCCCCTTAACAGGATTGGCGATTTTGAGATTTTAGAGATTTCTGAGACAGAAAATTTGAATAATAAAAACCTCCGTAACTCGGGAACCATTATTTTTCGCCGCTAGTTGGTAGGGCTGAATTTGTTGGAAATGACCTCTAATATAACCCCTTTCAAGGAATAGCTCGAATTTCCGAGCAGCCTGTATACCTGTATATTTTTTCATACTTAATTAGGTACCCAATCACTGATTCTTGTGAAAAACAAAACTTGATATTTGCCGAGACCCCCTCTCTCCCACGTGAGATTGGGTGAGATTCGCCTCAACAAAAACGCCCCTTAACTGATGCCTATGACTGTCCTAATACACTGACTTTGGAAAGGACATAGTCAAAACGGACAGCAATAGCAATTGGGATGCTATTGCTGCTGTTTAGTGGACGGTGCAGCAAGGTGTTTGCTTTCTTGTATCTACAATATGTAACAAAAACCCTGTTGTTCCTTTTAACACCCTGTTGTTCCTTTTAACACATGATTGTACTCATGATAACAAACAACTTTTACTATGGGACCAAACCGGAATTCGCAAAAAAAAATCAGCTGCTCCCGACATTTTGACGAACATAATGGTATAAGTATGTCCCATACATATGATTTTTTACAGCTGATTTTTTTTTTGCGAATTCTGGTTTGGTCCCGTAGTAAAAGTTGTTTGTTATCATGAGTACAATCATGTGTTAAAAGGAACAACAGGGTGTTAAAAGGAACAACAGGGTTTTTGTTACATATTGTAGATACAAGAAAGCAAACACCTTGCTGCACCGTCCACTAAACAGCAGCAATAGCATCCCAATTGCTATTGCTGCCCGTTTTGGCTATGTCCTTTCCAAAGTCAGTGTGTTAGGACAGCCATAGGCATCAGTTAAAGAAACAACAGGGTTTTTGTTACATATTGTATAACTTACTTACCTAAATATACCTACCTATTTAATAGATAACATAATAAGTACTTAGATAATATTTTGATTTGATATCTGCCCTTCGAAATCAATGTTCAAATAGTTGTTTTCGCTCCTGAAACATTACTAGATTAAGTAGGTACTATAGTTTCTATTCAAATCATGCAATCAGAGAATCTACAGAACAATCTATCACTCTGTAGGTACTAGGTACCTAATATTTGTGTTTGGATTTAAACACAATCGTAATTTCTATTGTGTAGCCTTAACTGTGCAATTGTTGTGTAATTCAGGTATCAATATAAGGTCGTAAATATATCTACTCGCTAATAAAGTAGGTCTTTATTTTAGAGACAAAAACTTCACTTTTATTCTCGAAATGTACTAAATAGACATGTCTCTCAAAAGTATTCTCTAAATGTACAAAACAATTTTTTCAAAAAGAAAAAATCTCTTCCTTTCATTTGCTTTCATAATTTTCTAGTGTTAGAGCTGAAAACAAAACACATTTCTACATTCAAATGTAGTCGTGTGTGATTTTTAATGATTGTTCAGTAACATCAATGAAAATAAATTACGATGCAGTTAGATACAATAATTGAAAATTGAGGAAATCAAAAGGAGTTCTAATCGCTATTCCGTTGTCTTCTTCCAACTACAGGCAAAACTCATATTTAGTGCGAGCAAGTAAAGACTGACTTACAAGCAGTTCTGTTTTGCTCAAGCGTACGCAACAGGCTGAACCTTTAATTCTTCAAAATTAATTCTTAGTGTTAGTAGTAGTTCTGGTCTATTTTCTGGCTCTGGTCTATGGTCTGTTCTTATTCTATTTAATTTGAATGTAGTTTATTCCTTATGTTTGGAGGTACCGATTTGACGCTTGGTGCTCTTTTTTTCTTGATAACTTGTTGTGTTTATGATCTCTTATTATATTACTGTATAGCTAGCCGTGAAAACCTACAATTGGCTTCATGTTTCTTATTCCAATATATATAATGTATCTAGAATATTAATAATAATGGGACATTGATACCAGGGTCCCGAGATATGTAAGAAATAATAATAATGGCTTAATTGCCAAGAGCCTCGACCAACACCTAAGGAGGCTCTCGTTGGGCAGCTGGATCAAGGGTATAATTCAGAAAGCGGTACTTCTGGACACGGATTGCATTGTTAGGAGGTTCCTCTCTCTGGAGCCCTGACCGCCGGTAGCTTAGACCCTGTTCCCGATACCGGTGGGCTACTATTTTTTTTTTAAATTCTAATATTTAAAATATAATTTATATATGTATAAAAAAGAAATAAAGGAAATAATAATAATTCTTTATTGCCATAAACAAATTACAAAAATTTGAGAGAATGGCTCCGGAGCTAGGTTAGCGTACCTGTATTATACCTTATATTATAGTAGATACCTGTATTTCAAGTGCCAGTGACTTCTTCCAGTTAGGTAACAATCAAGCAAGTCAATTATCTTATTTACTAAAAATAGAATAGGAAAAGTAAAATTAGAATTAAAGCAAATAAAATCTATGTAAAGCTGTTGGTTTTCAATTTAGTAAATAAATAAATAGGCAAATAAGCTTCCAGTTGTTATTCGGGTTGGTTGTACCTATCTAGCTTGTTCTGATTCCAATTCTTGTCACGTCACACTGTGTTTCTACCGCACTGGGAACGGAGCCTCAACGAGAAAACAGATGACGGCGCTGAAGTAGCGACAGTCCTTTACTATGGCCAAATAATCTCGTTTCTCGTTGGCGTCCCTTTCCCTGTGCGATACACAAACAGTCTTAGATAGATTTTCGTTAATTTTCTCAGACATTTTATTTATCAAAAAAATTCCTCTCCAAGCCAGTACAAGCAGAGCTGTTCCCACTTCAAAAGACCCTAAGTATTTTTTTAAACTTGCTAAGTAGGTAGGTACGTCATACTTAGGTACCTACAGATAACCCCATTTTGCAGATAGCGAATTCTTTGGCACTATGTAAATATTACATTGACGAATTTGCGATATCAAATTATATGATGGGCTAATAAAATTATTTATTATAGCTGTTGCCGGCGGCTTCGCTTGTATCTAAAAGTTATTTTTCTATCCATCGGGTACTGTTCTTCTGGATGAAAGGTACCCTAAGTTCTATTCTGTATCCCTGACAACGTGTATGCAAAATTTTATGATGATCGGTTGAGACGTGAAAGCGTAACAAACAAACTCTCTTTCGCATTTATAGTACTTATTATTATTATACTTAGTTAGGATTAGGATGACGAATTGACGACACTTCTAAAGTTATTATGCGTAAATTAAATTTGATTAATTTTGTTTTAATTATTATTGCTATCTGAAGGTCTCTACGTTACTAAAAGTCACAAATATAATACATTGTTATCACAAGAATAACAGGGAGTTGAAAAAAAAATTGCTCTTATTACTTAGATAACAAATTGGAGGAGCTCGTGGCTAAGAAATAATAGCCGCACGGGTCGATCCATCAGGTTAAGCTACGCTTGCCGGGGTTGGTCTGTGGATGGGTGACCATCTTTTCATACCGAGACTCCTCCGTGCCTCGGAAAGCACGTTAAGCCGTTGGTCCCGGCTGTCATTCGTGGATCTTTGACAGTCGTTACGGGTCGTCAGAAGCCTGAGTCTGACAACCAGTCTTACCAGGGGGTATCGTATTACCCAGTAACTGGGTTGTGGAGGTCAGATAGGCAGTCGCTCCATGTAAAATACTGGTATTCAGCTGCATCCGGTTAGACTGGAAGCCGACCCCAACAAAGTTGGGAAAAGGCTAGGCAGATTGACTTAGATAACAATAGGTATCAAAATAATATCAGCATACAGCATCGTTAGGATCAATGGTCGGCACCTCTTCACCTAAAACCGAAAAAAAAATTATATTCTGAAAACGTATTGTGGTAGGGTAGCCATAATTCTGTGTTAACTATGGATTTTTCTATGACTAAGTATGGCTACGGAGTGATTATTGCTGCTATAGTACAAATAATCCGCCGAGCAAATTACAAACAATTTAGCCATAAAAAGTTGCGAAAACCACGTGGTTCCATTATAATCTTCTGTAAAGTACAACAACGTTCAAAGGTTACATCGTTTATCTTCGGAAAAACCGAAATATTAGCGAATAAAATGTTGCTATCGACCAATAGAAATTGTTTTATATTCCCACCTAAATTATTATAGATTTACGCACTAATTCCGTCACTCCTTTATTGGAGCAGTCACGTTTAATTCGGCAAAGTTCGGTTTTTCCGAAGATAAACGATAGAACATATTTGAAATTTGATAAAAATCAATTGCCGAATTTATGTACATACGCGCATCACTTCAGAACGGTTGCACCTATTTGGCTAATTCTTTTTTTGTTGTGTTTGTAATTGTCAGGAATAGGTTTGTAAGACAGATTTTTTTTTTTGATTATTCACCGAAAAAGTCGGAAATTAGGATGGTATTTTTCTATGAAAACAGATAATACACAGCCTAAACCAGTGGACATAGATACATGAAGTTCACCCGGGCGACGCCGGGCATGAACAGCTAGTAGGAAATATAGGTAACAATAAGGAAGCAAAAACAAATGAATAAAAGAACGTGCGCGTTGTTGATTGCACAGGATTAAGGAAAGCTGCACTTCCCTCGCTAATCTAGATTAAGTATTAGCGATAAAAACCAATATATTACACAATATATTGTTGCCATTACCTAACCCACCAACATTCACGATAAGTTTTATGGATAACTAGCCACCCGCCCCTGCTTCACACGGTTTCTAGGACATTCTTTATTATTTGTAAGTTTAATATTAATATTGTAGCATATAAACCTTCCAGAATAATTTATCTAAATAATGGTGAAAACCGCATCAAAATCCGTTGCGGACTAAAGAAGAACAACGCAGTCATACAGACAGCACGAAAAGCGACTTTAATCTACATTAATATTATAAAGCTGAAAAGTTTGTTTGTCTGTTTGGTTGAACGCGCTAATCTTAGAAACTACTGGTTCGAATTGAAGAATTCTTTTAGTGTTGGATAGTCCATTTATCGAGGAAAGATATAATATCACGCTACGACCAATTGGAGCGGAGCATCAATGAAAAATAGTTTGTTTGTTTGTTTGAACGCGTTAATCTCTGGAACTACCAGTCGGATTTGAAAAATTCTTTTTGCATTTGATAGCCCAATTCTTGTGGAAGGCTATTTAATAACACGATATGGTCCTTATGAGCCGAGCAAAAAAGAAAAAAGTCTGAAAGAGCGCTAAGCGAAAACGAAGTAATCGCGCGGAGGAACAAGAAATATCGCGCGGACGAAGTCGCGGGTAGAACCTAGTTTATAATATGTTGTATAGAAGTAACATAGCATCACGCCTCAACTACTGTATCTATAGTCCCCGAAATTAGTATTCAATGTTAATATTATTGTTATTAAGTACCTACAATTGTTGACAATCACGTTTCATAAGGCGGTGATTAATATAACGTGTTGACTGAAGCACCACACTTCAATGGAAGTTCTTCTGAAGTGTTTACCTAGGAATTATTATGAAAGCACCGAGAAACACAGAACAAACATTACCCTCCTTTTGGGCTTCGTCGCAGTCGGGTAAAATCATAAAAAAAAACTTTGGTGTGTCAAATACTGATAAGTTTTAAACTAGAGAAGAGGCCAGTAAAAAATATAATTTAAAAACCGACCATAGGCGAGTCGGACTCGCGCACGAAGGGTTTCGTACGTTCTCTAAAAACGGCAAAGAAATTATGTTTGTTGTATGAGGAGCTCCCTTCAATATTTATTTTATACTGTGTTTTAGTATTTCTTGTTATAGCGACAACAGAAATACATCATCTGTGAAAATTTCAACTGTCTAACTATCACGGTTCATGAGATACAGCCTGGTGACAGACGGACAGCTATAAATCTAACCTTATTTATTTATCTGTGGCAAAAATACTTTCTAGTTCCATACCAAATAGTAACATTTAAAGGTACGGCAATATTTTAACCCGTCACTCAAAACTTTTAAGACATTTTTTTCACTTCCTGTTACACATTTCGCGTCACTTCCGTCCCTTTTCAGGAAATCACTCCCACAGATTGCATTTCCTGCAATCTGTGGCAGAGGAAAGATGTTACACATGAAAACTCATTATTGCAAAAACAATGTGTTTAATTAAAAATATGGTCTTGTATTTCGCTAGAGTCAACAAACTCTAGATAATATTCAAACTTATCTGAATTATTACTTTAACTCTTGATTAATTTTTGGCATTGTGGATTCACCACTTTTTATGAATGTCATTTTATTCATGTATAGGAGGATATTCGACTACAGGAGTTTATAATAATAAGTTACAATAAGCTCTTAACCTTTATTTCTCTCGTTTTCACAGTTCTCTTGTCCTACGTTTTCTACCCCAACTTAAAAAAGGTCATCAATTTTAATATTTCTCTGCCCTATCCAGACAAACAAGCATAAAAGTAAAACGTCACTAGCAAAGTAAAATTCCTTATTTATAACGTTATATAATTTTGACCTCCAGTAAATTGTCGATAAGACAGGGTGACAAAGATTATCGTGGTACGCGGATAGTTTGCAATAAAAAAGGTTATCCGATCTATAAACACTGAAAAAAGGTCACGATTTAAGATTATATTTAAAAAAAAACACTAGTATTAATTATTCAAATTTAAAAAAAAAGTCTGTAAAGTACATTTAAATGTGATTATTTTGTGTAAACTGTACCTACTTAAGTAAATAAGAAGTTCGTCAAAAGAGCATTTAATTGATCGGTTAAAATCAAAAGGCCTTATTTTCTGCCAACCCAAGGCAAAGCAATTTGACAAAATTGGACGTTTTGATAGCATAAATTATTTGTAAGATACCTAAGTGAAAGTTATTTGACGACTGGAATGCGTTCGCAATAAGGATCAAATTCGCAAAACACATATTCGTCACTGACAGGTGTCAAGAAGGCATTCTCTTGACGGCCGGTCTGTACCTTATTTGCCGTTGGTCCCGGCTGTCATTCGTAGAATTCTGACAGTCGTTACGAGTAGTCAGAAGCCCAAAAGTCTGACAACCAGTCTTACAAAGGAGTATTGTGTTACACAGTAAGGATTGTGGAGGTCAGATTAGCAATCACTCCATGTAAAATACTGGTATTCAGCTGCATCCGGGAAGCCAACCTCAACATATTTGAGAATAGCCTAGACAGATGATGTACTTCTTAGCTTGTAAAACTAAATATTCTAATCACCCTTGACTTCCCTCTAATCCCTAATACGCACAAACATACGGTAAAATAGCTTACTTTTTGAATATTTACAAAGTCTCTTGGTATTTATATTTTATTAGGTAGGTAAGTACTAATAAAATTATTTATATTGCTATGTAAGCTCATTATAATATCCGCAGCCTACGCAAGACGTAAATATCGTAGCTATAAAATGCAATCTTATTTTTACTTCAGACATTACATAAATCTACAAAAGTCTTATTTTATTTTATTTTATTTAGATCACACTTAAATACACGACTTACTCGTTGATCTAGTGATCGCAAGCGCTACTGCTGAGCATGAGGTTTTTGGTTAGATTCCCAGGTCGAGCAGGTTCTCTATTTGACCCGTATGTATGTTTGTTTGTTTGTATGTCCACGATTTTCTCAAAAACTAATGAACCAATTTTGATGATTCTTTCACTAACGTGATCTACATACTTTCAGGAAGTTTTTAGTATATAATACATTAAGTTATTATTCTTAAGTACAAAGTTATATGCATAAATGTACTGTATTTCCGGCATTTCTAAGCGGATTTTGATGATTTTTCTTTTCGTTCGTCTAGACTCTAGAACATATGTTATTTTGTATATTCAACTAAAAATGGAAATATAAATTTACTTTAAAAAAGTAAAAACCGACTTCAAAAACCTAAAACGAATAAAATAACTTTCATAAAAAACTTAATAGCTTATGAAGTCGGTGTCTTCAGTTCTTCAATGGACTAATAGCTTGGCACCGACTTCAGAAGCTGTTAAGTTTTTTATGAAAATTATTTTATTCGTTTTAGGTTTTTGAAGTCGGTTTTACTTTTTTTTAAGTAAATTTATCTATCTAGAATATCTCAGTAGCAACCTGGAGTCTGGATTTGTTCCCGGTTGATGGCAATAGACTCGCCTGCTATTACATGGGACTTAAACATAACTGGCGAAATGTAGGTGGTACCTACACCGCTGCCTGACTACGAGGATGACAGGCGTCTGATTCAAGTAGTTAAACTCAATTTCATATTTAGTATGGAATAATCTCGCATTTCTTATCAAAAAAACGTGACAAATCAACATGATGGATCACAAAACAAACTCTACAGACATTAATTTTATTATGTTTTGATTCAAACTGACCCCAGCTACGTTTTTGTTGGGTTTTAATACTATCTCAAGTTAAAATTATTTGTAGAAACTATTTGCAAAGTAAACAACCTGTTTTTTTTTATATTTTCCTCATCTACCTATCGATGAGGAAAATATAAAAAAGCATACAGCCTATATTATGTTTACCGAAAAATAATGCAGCATTGTCACCCGATTGTACTCACTGGCACAGCTAGAATAAGGAGAGCAAGTAGTATTTTTAGGCCTGATTTTTTTAATCTCAGATATCCCCTCGACCCTTGACCCCGCCCGCCCGCGCGGGCAAGTAGCTTTAAACATTGTCCCTAATAATAATAACAATAAGATGCAACAAGCTGCCCTAAGAGCCGGTTTTTTGATCCGTATTTAACTCAACCAATGGTTAAACATAGTAACTAATGGTTGAATTTTGGCTAAATGTGAAAGGCTAAACATGAATGAGTTATGCCATTAGTGACTATTTTTTTAATATGAATGAGCTAACATGAATACATTCATGTTTAGCCTTTCACATTTAGCCGAAATTCAACCATTAGTTACTATGTTTAACCACAAAATAGTATCTCATTTGTCAATAGAAAAAGGTTTAACACATTGTCTGCTTAATTCTTTATGCAAACGCTTCGTTATGCTACACCCTTACCGACCCTTATTTTACGATGTTTTCGAAACAATAGAGATGCACAACGAACGCACAGGTGCGGCACGCCGCACTCGAAGAAAGTTATGTAAATTGTATGGACGCGCATACGCGCCGTCAAGCACCTGGTGAACGTCCGAAAACGCGCATGTGCGTCTGCCGCGCCTAATGTATTAATGGCTCATTTTGACCACACATCACTAACGCGTTTAACGCTAAACGAGTTTAAAACATCATTCTGTCTCTCGTTATCTCGAAACGATTGAAAGAAACGGAGAGATGTCTTAAAATCGTTTAGCGTTAAACGCGTTTAGTGATATGTGGTGAAAATCAGTCCTTAGGCGCATTTTCACTACACATCACTAAAAGGTCACAAAATGACCTTCTAAACGCAAAAAAATGGTACCGCACTTAGATGACAGTTTAAAATACGAATGAAAAAACAATGTTCACAGAAACAGTGCGTAAGCTACAGTCAAACAAGGAAATTAGGCATTAAAATGATTGTCACAAACTAAACTACCTTGTGAATTGAGATATTATAGTAATCTTTTAGTTCATGATGACTACAGTGACGTGGTTTATACAAGTACTAGTTACTGCCCGCGACATCGTCCGCGTCAAATTTTTGCTCCCCCACCGCGCGACGCGTCTCATATCCCGCCCGCGCTATTTTTTATTTATTTATTTATTTACTTATTTATCCTCTCACTGGAACGCCATACAGCAATTACACCAACAGAGCAAAACAATTCTTCATGTGCTGCTTTCCATCCATCCTGTGCGCGGTGGACATCGAACGGGCGGCGATGGATCACGCACGCTCACGCAGCGTCAAAACATTTCTCCATAATTCTATAACTCCATATTGCGCACATTCTTTGCAATTTTTGAGACTTGATGATTTTTTAAATGAATACCTACATACATTAAAATTGAAAAAACGGAAAATTTTGGTAGGTCATCCTGCCTGACAGATGACATAATTTTTGTTTTCGTTTTTTTTTTTCTTTTTTTCTTTTTGCACGGTTCCTAATTATCCTATAGCCTTCCTCAAGAAATGACCATTCAAATGCAAAAAAAAAATGCGACTGGCAGTTCCAGAACTTAACGCGTTCAAACAAACAAACAAAAAAATAAATTCATCAGCTTTATTATATTAGTATAGTTAAATAAATAGAAACATACAGAAAAAAAACTATGAAAATACAAAAAAAATATCCTTTCCTACTGCTAAGGACCGTCAAGCGGTTTGAGATCACTCTAGCTAACTAAATCATGACGTCACGTCAGTACCTATATTGAAGTCTATGATTTTTTCAGAGTTGACATATTGCGCTGACCCCAAATAAATTGGGATAGGGTCAAGAGAATGATGATGATGATGATAATTTACTTCAGAGTTCTACGTATTTCTTAAGGGAATTATGTTTTAGAAACTAAAGCCAAGCAAAACTGTATTTAATTCATTAGGTACTTCCCTACATTCAAAACATTTTCCAAGATTCATTCATGCTGGAAATCCTCAAAATAGCATTTTTAGGGTTCCGTACCTCAAAAGGAAGAAACGGAACCCTTATAGGATCACTCGTATGTCTGTCTGTCTGTCCGTCTGTCACTGCCAATTTGCTCCGAACCTAATGGACCGATTAAGTTGAAAGGTATGAATTTCTGTGACGCAAACACGGATGTATAACGTAAATAAATGAATTTTAAATATGGGGGTCAGTTTTGAGGGCAAATAAGAAAATTAAAAAAAAAATGTTTTGCATGTGTGATAAATAAAATGAAAGAACTTACTGTGAGGGTCTCAAATATACTTTTTTTTTTATAATTTTAAAATAAATTGCTTTAAAGTTATTTAAGAAAATAGACGAAACTTGACCATTCCCTCCTTATCTCCAAAACTACTGAGCCTAAAATTTTGAAAAATATACAGAAAATAGTGCTATACCTATAGATTACGGAAAAAACTTATAAGAAGTCTATGGTCTTAAAAACTTACAAGAAGTCTATGGTCTTAAAATAACATGGTAAATCTCTCAATATTGTGTGTACAAACTTACATTTGCAGTTGGAATGTATGGGAGAACAGCTTTTTCTTGGGATAAGTTCATCCCAACTACGGAACCTTTCATTGTGCGTGTCCCGACACGCACTTGGCCGGCTTTTTTATTTTACTCCCAGAAACTGCGTACAATAAGAAAATTACCAACTTTATTACGCAAATCTATGATCATGCTGATATGATCATAATAATATCAAGACCAAGACTCCAAGACATGCTCGAAAGGGGGTCGATATTCACACACGATAAAAGATAAAATATAAGATAAATAACATAATATAAGATAAACACAATTCATCCGTGAGTTTTTTTCCTGTAACGTATCGATCAAAATCTCTTTAATAGATAATAGATATGTACAACACATGTTATTGAGTTCGTAACCTTATCGCTTGGATAGCAATGATTAGGACATGTACCTACTTAAAAACCTTTGAAATATTTTGACAAGATAAGCATTTATCTATTTGTGATATTGTACAATCTACTCGCATATCACGTTTGCAAAATTATATAGGTAATAAAATAATAACAAAATATATCATCACGCCTCTAATCCCCGAAGGGTTGGGCAGAGGTGTACCTAATACACTCACATTTCCCCATTTATGTTAAGTCCCAAGTAACAGGGGAAAAAATTAATAAATATGAACAGCTTTTATTTAAAAAGACTCATTTATTTAAATGAGCAGAATATAAATTAATGTAGATGCCAACTAGGGTTGCCAACCGTCACGCGTGAGGCGAGACTTCCCGATTCCACGACTCAAATAATGCGTCCCGCGATACATGTCTGCGGGACGCTAATTGTCCAACTTTATGGTAAACCTGGCCTAGCACCCTAGTTGCATAACAAACTGTCAATCGGAATCGGTTTCATTTTGACAGTTTAACAACATTCATTGCGTTATTTACGTTGTCGAGCGGTCAAATTATTCGAACATATGAAGCAAAAGATTAACAATTTGCTTCAAAATGATTCAAATTCCGATTGATAGATATGTGTTACGCAATTAGGGTGTTACGCAATTAGGAATCCCATTTAAATAAAGTACGTGTACCACGTGCGTGCGCGATGCGCACATGCCCCAGTGTCGGGCGAGTGACGAGTGTCTTGGATTTCTGGATTATCCAGAAATATATTTCAGAACGCCATCATGTTTTTGGAAAAGATAATAATAATAATAATCATTTTATTTCAAGCAACAAGACTCATAGTGTTAGTAACAATATACTTACAAACAATGTTAGTAATACACTCACAAAAACAAAACCAAAAACAGAAAACAGATTGTGACATCACTGCAGCACAAGTGACAGGCCCAGCCGAAACCCTGCAGCAGTGGTTCACAAACGCACAATCAAGCCTGCTCGCTATCATAGACAGGATGCTGTTGGCGCTGCCCCGCACCCCACGGACCAAGGATGCGCACCGCTTCCTCATCACGGTGTAAAAACAGTCCACGTGAGCTTCAGCTAACATCCCTGATGCACTGCAGTACCGGGGCAACCCCATCAACACCCTGAATGCATTATTGTACTGTATGCGAAGGGCGCCGTATGATTTTTGAGTATAATGAACCCGCAGACTGCAAGTATAAAAGGACGTACAGTAAGCACTAAATATAGTGCACTTGACCTCTTTAGAGGCACGCCTGAATCTGCGGGCAATCATGTTAGCTCTCACACACAGCGCCCTCCGCTCCCTGTCAATATCCTCTAATGCTAATGCTTTATCTCGTGAAACTTGCAATTTGTAACAGATTTACTTACGCCTACAAATATAGCAAATAACGAACGAAAAATTCTTAGGATTTATTTGTACAAGAACAAGAGTCCTTCAAAATTATTTTGATTACATAGTACAATAATGCATTCAAATACGTGGACGATCACTTTGGTTTTTCGGAACACATTAATTTGACAATAATGCGAATATTTGCTTTGGAAAATACATTTATTTACAAGGATCACTCACCAAACTCAAGAAATTTTAAATAAAACTGGGCAGTCGGGTAAAAAATATAACAATGGTTTTTCTTCGTTTCTGTATATTTGTAGGCAGGTCCCGCTTTTTTGGCCATGTCCCGCATATTAATTTCTAATTTCCCGCATATCCATGAATAAGAGTTGGAAACCCTAGTGCCAACGCCCTTTTGAAGGCCATACATTGCTTAAATTAAAAAAACAACTAGGTATAGTTGGCGGCACGAGTCGTGAGCACTAATTAATATAATAATAATAATATGTTTCCACGCACAACAATAGTCCTGCACCAACCGGGGGTTGTCCTTGGGTGCACTTGCATAGTACATACAGGGATAATCGTCGGCTGGTGCCTCCTTATCATTTAAAATTATTTAAGGGGCCTCTGCGAGTTGGCTTCGGCTCCTCGTACGCCTTCCAAAGGTCCGGGACCCCAGGGTCCCGAGAAATGTAAAAAATAATAATATAATAATATCCCGGGACATTTGACACATGGTCATCTGATCCCAAACTAAGAAGAGTTTGTACTTTGGAAACCAGATAACTGATATACTACATATACTACTTTTTTTGTTGTAAATACATACTTATATAGATAATTACACCCAGACATGGTCATGCACACAAATGTATGTCCTGGATGGGAATCGAACCCACGGCCTGAGACATGATTGGCGGTATCTTAACCAACCACGCCAGCTGGCCTGTCCAAATGAAATGTTGTTGCCGTCATCAACGGGCTCTTCTATTTTGTTTTCTACCTGTACATAAATAAGCTTGTCTCTTATAGCCCCTGCCCGTGTACAAATCGCCGTAATAGGGAAAAAGAATTGTAAGATTTAAAAGTTGAATTTATGCTCACGACTCGTGCCGGCTACTATAGTAGATACTGTATAAACGCCTAATTTGCTTAAAAATTAAGATTATTTATTCATTGTACGTAGACGGAGCACTTTTATTACATTACTAGCTGTGCCCCGCGACTTCGTTCGCATGGAATTCGTAAGATAGGTACACAATATACTAAAATAACAGCCACATGTTAATAAAACTCTCTCGTTCTCCAACCCTCCGCGTTGCTCTCCCGCTCGCGCTATTCCTTTTTTTGTCGCTCAGCGTTCTTCTATTTTTTTGCTCGGCTCCTAAGGGTCATAGCGTGATGTTAAATAGCCTATAAATTATCCTCGAGATTGTGCTACCAAATGCAAAAGAGTTTTTCAAATCCAACTGGTAGTTCCAGAGTATTTTTGTTCACAATTTCTTCATGGGTTCTTTTTTTGCGCGGAACCCTAATTATTTTCCTAAAATAAAAGTAGCCCAAATTACTCCTTATAACATCGGCTATTTGCTAGTGAAAGTCCCGTCAAAATTGGTTCCGGCGTTTCGGAGATTAGCCGGATCAAACAGAGACAGACAGACGACAATTTTTTTTAAATTTGTTTTATTGTTAAAAGTACGTTACATGCATACTTTCTTATGTTATATGCATTTATAGTAAAAAGCTATTATTTTGACATTACAAACAGACAATCGAATCTTGCAAGTTTTTCACCCCCTTCCCGGTTTCCGATTGAGCTGAAATTTTACAAGCTTAGGTAAATCGGATGACAATGCAATATTATTATGACATGGAGCTGATCTGATGATAGAGCTGGAAGGTGGCAGTGATGGGAACGTTTGACTTGTATTGACAAGGAGATGATATCCAGATTAATAAAAGCTTGTTTAGCGTAGCGAGCGAAGCGTCTCTGCTTCAAGTCTGGCAAAATTTGCTTCCGTCTGTCATATTAAATCAGATCGTATTTTACAACCGATCTGGATGAAACTTGGTATAGGTACAGGTTTTACGGCTTTACAGAATGATGATTTTTGATTGGAGGAGTATTCCCTCCAAAAAGTGACAAAAAGGGGGACTACTGGATATCTCCGCCTTATGAGATCTGATTTGATGTTTCTTTTTTATTTGAAAGGTAGTAATTAACTTTAAGTTGGTCTCATAAAAAAATTTGTGAAAATCTGATGACAAAAAACGTGGTAATTATATCCCATTTTAAATAAATTCAGTGGTTTAATAATTGTTGCAAAAAAAAATTGTGCTCGCGAGGACTTCTGTTCGCAGTACTACTAGTTAAGTATAATTTAATTATCAACTTGATAAAACTGTACTGAGTGAAAAAGCGTCCAGCGGGGCGTTCAGCGTTGCGTGCAAGCGGCGAAGAGCGTTCACCGAGCGCCGCTAGGCCGTCACTCAGGACACTCGCGAGTGTTTGCATGTGTTTTACACGAACGTCACACGCTCCGCCCCGCCGAACGCTCGAGTCGAGCGTGCACTCAAGCCGTACACTAAATGCACGGCTAACGTTTACGGAGTTACTTGAGCTACATCTTAACAAAAATAATTAAGTGCTCCATTGTTTCGAATTAATAAAAACATTTCCGCAATTTTCCATTGTCAAGGCTGCGTTAGTAATAGCGTGACAGACATGATTTTAAACATGTTTATAAACATCCAATTTGTATGCGCGCGCGCACTACTGTTGTCTAATTGCACTATTGTCAGTCATACTTTAAGTCGAACAAAACTGCTAACTCCGCAGTAATGTATGTGTGACTAACTTCTTTAAATGATGTTGACTGTTATTTAATGTAAGTGCTTAGTGGCAGGAGGAGCGTGAGGATTGGCACAAGAAAAGAGAGGCGTATGCCCAGCACTGGCTAAGTTGGTCTGTGGATGACGTTGATGATGAAGTAGGTACTCGTACTTAGTTAGTGTCGTGTCAGATACTGTTCTGCAGCTTGTGTCAGATATGTGTGGTCATATTTGAAGTTTTCTAGCATTATCGACCGTTTCATTCTTTAAATATTTTGTTTACTTTGTATGCTTAATTTCTTATTAAAATTTTGAGATAATTACTGGTGTCGAAGTTCATGTATGTACGTAGATGACTTTTGAAAAAGTTTTATAAACTTTTTCCTAGCTCCAGGTAGACCGCGAAATTAACTTTTTTAGGTTTTTTTGCAATTTGCATATCGGTATCAAGTTGTATGTAGATCTGAATATGGTTCGCGACCGTAACAAATCTGTATTTATAGAATTAAAATCATCAATACAACTCTCTTAGTTCATATAATCCTAATGAAGGACTATTTCATGAAATACTGACATTTAGGATTATACTAAATTTAAAAGGAGTTGTATTAAGTACTGATTCTTATGATTATAATTTTATAAATACATAATTGTATATGCTACGGTCGCGAATCATACTTTAGTCAACTTTAATCGTTTACCGTCCGCAAATCCATTAGCTTTTAGAAAATTAGCTAACATTGAAAAGTTTGTTAACGTATTACGTACCCAATTGAATAGCAGTGAAGGCCATTCAATTTGAGAGTTTAGAGGAAAGTGATATTTAGTGACGTATCCTGGGAAATTTCCGAAATACCTACCTACATAAAAATTGGCTTTTCTCAAATCCCATGAACTTTAGCCTAAGCTTTATAGGGTGCCTATAAATTATTGCAAATGGATCGCACTACTACAACGTCGTAGAAGGAATAGGTACGTCAAATTACAAGTTAAAGCTCCCGCAGACAGACGCGACGCGACTCGAGTAGAATAATTTCATGAAGTTTTCATATAAATTGTTGTAATAGAGTCGCATCGCGCCTGCATGCAGGAGCCTTTACCCTGTATATAGGTATAGATAAGGTAATTTCGTTCGCGACTTCACACGATTGTCGTTCAATGAACATGTTCTATTATGTTTGAATTTAGAGCGCATTGAGCGAGCAATCTTCTTTTACTCGCGTCTAAGTGACGTCACTTATAACATAGGTATATGCCGTGCTAATAATACAAGCCAGAATAGCCGCTAAGCCAGTCAGGAAAGATGGTTGTCAAGCTAACTGCTCAGATGCACCGGATGTACCTGTACAGGGTCAAATTAAATTAGCTAGCAAAACTCCGCAGACGTGATGGTGATGGAAACAATAAATTAATTTGATGATGTTTTTTTTGGGTTATCGGTAATCGTTTATCAAACACCAGTGCTGTAACTAGGGCGCGTACGGACAGCGGAGCCTTAGCAATAGGGCGGGACCCTGTTGCTAAAGCTCCGCTGTCCATCCGTATTTTGGCACCCTTGAGTAACGGAACCATAAAAGTGGTCTTAAAATTCTACACGTCTAGTACCTATAGCTACAGGAGATAATTTAAGATTAGATAGTGATAGTGTATCTCTGAGTTTATTTGACAGGTCTAGACATTATTTCAGATGAATCACGCTAGCTCCAGATTTGTGTACAGACAGTCAGGATGTACCTAGGCACATTATGATTGTTATCGTATCTTACAGCATCTTCAGATACCTATCTTACGACATCTTCAGATATCTTACGATAAAAGTTTGCAATGTCATAGCCGTCGAGTGGCCTGTGTATTGGCAAATGACGTAAAACTTATTAAATAGTTCGCGTCACATAAGTTTGCCGCTCTGAAACCAGCGTAACGCACTGTCAATCGGAATTTGAATCATTTTGAAGCAAATTTCTAATCCATTGCTTCATATGTTCGAAAAATTTGTCTGGTCAACAACGTAAATGTTGTTGAACTGTCAAATGAAACAGATTCCGATCGATAGTGTTACGCAATTAGGGTGCTGGCTTTCCTATGCGCGTAGCATGGCGCGCTGCTGTTTTAGTAAAGATATTGACTACTGCGCACTCTTTTGTAGCCTACTTCAGAGCGGCAAAGTTACATGACGTGAATGACCTACGGTACGTACCTATGTCATCAAACAAAAAAAAACTACGAAACCTGGGTGATAGGGCTAGGCACCGCGTCACCCTTTGCTTTAAAATCAAAATATTTAACCTAGGTAGATACATTTGCACTTATGAAACGTCAGAAGCTAAGTACAAACTGATATTTCAAGTGACTACACCATGCAACTGCGGTCGATTGACCCTACAAAAAAATCAAATCAAATTAATTATTTTTTGTTTTATTATATTTAGATATCCATCAAGCTGCAGAGTTTCGCTAGTTAATTTGATTTGACCCTGTAGAAAATGGTCTATAAATCGAATCATCTGTGAGTCTACAAGGCAGATATATGGTAGACTTGGTGTCTCCAACGAATAAATTTTATCTGTGTGACATCTATGGGCGGTATCATTTTGCAACCGTCAAACCCAAGTCATAAATACACAGTAACTCTCTACTTATCAATAAGTCGACAAACAAATATAAATAACGAGACAATTTAATTATTCTACTCAAAAATAATCTTTGCCCAAATACATTACTGTTTGTGGATTCAATATTTATTTTAATTAAGTAGGTAAGTACTTAAACCATTATCGTCTGCCCAGCCTTTTCTCAACTATGTTGGGGTTGGCTTCCAGTCTAACCGGATGCAGATGAATACTAGTATTTTACATAGAGCGACTGCCTATCTGACCTCTACAATCCAGTTACTGGGTAATACGATACCCCTTGCTAAGACTGGTTGTTAGACTTTCGAGCTTCTGACAACCCGTAAACGGCTATCAAAGATCCAGATTCCGAGGCACGGAGGGGTCTTGGTATGTAAAGATAGTCACCCGTTCACGAAAGATTGCGGCAAGCGTTGCTTAACCTGATCGATCGACCCGTGCGGCTGTTAGGCGGCTTACTTAGCCACAGGCCCCCAGGGCATGAAAAGAGTTTTTCCAAAAAAACAGATGTTTACATGTTTGGAAACTAAATCGCGGACGCAGTATAATAGTAGTAGTAGGTAGTAGGTCGGTGGGTGGGTGACCCACGGACCAACCGCAGTAATCCATAGTTAAAATAAATTCGTTCAGAAGTCATCATTATGATAAAGATTAACCAGGGAAGCATGACGAACAGCGAGGACGCCTATACTCAGCAGTGGCTGGAATTAGGCCGTCATCGTCAATTGTGATGATTGTGACGTGCCTCTTAGGTACTCTGCAGATTGCTAAGACACCTTCAAATCAAAATATTTTATTTCACATAAACCTACATGGTCACTTATGAAACGTCAGAAGCTAGGAGCACTGTTCCAATTGGTCGTTTCCTATGGAGAAGATCCGGCAAGAAACTACACGGTTACTCTTTAACTAATTGTCTTTTACAAAGTTTTCAAATTACAGTGTTAATTGGTATGGGAGGACTGCGTAGGCCTGTCAACAAGTAGGTACTCGTACCAGGTACTTAACTGATCACAAAATAGAAAATGGTCTACAAATCTACAGTCTATTAATTAAGCCTACAAAGTACAACGTTCTCATATTCATAAAGTATAAAATAATATATGTATATAAAAGATAAATAATATATGAATGAATGAATGAATGAAATGCACCGACCCCAGCGTGGTTTGACCAGACTCGATTAATCGAATGAACCCAAAGATTCACACTAGCCCCTGTTGCCTCATGTTACATGGTGCAACAGAGACTATTGCATATCAAGGAGTAGACCGGGGGGCGCGATAATGGTAGGGTAGACAGGCCCTCAGGATATGGAGGGGATAAAGAGCCTACCGAGTATGCACCCTTGAGCAAGCATTGGAATAGTGGAGAGTCGGGTGATATAATTATGGATGGGCGTTTTTTACGACGTCGCCGCCAGGTTGATAATATAAGTAATAAAAATAAAAACCTATTTAAACCAAATGGCATGATTGCCATTACAACTGTAACAAAACTGAATTCCTCAAAAGCTACTAATAAATAGTTGAAATTAGAATAGTATATAATGTAAAATTATGTCAAGGAAGTATGTAAATAAAATAAAAATAAACATCGTAATTTGGGAGCAGTTAATAGACATTTACATGGTTATGCCGTTAATGAGGTATACCAGGGAAGACATGTGCAGAAGGAATTATTGCTAAACTTCTTCTTCTTGCGAGTCTTCAATGTAGTCTTTAATTTTATAATATGCGTTTTTGATAGGTTTAATGTGCCATCGCTAATTATATTTCTATAATGGCCTTTGACAACTTGTAGGTAAAGTATTAATAAATAGGCCTATTCAACAATGAGGCCTCACAGAAATAAGGTTTATTTATAACACGGTATGATCGTACTTCATTATAACTTAAAACTTGCTCTATGTGAACCAACTCGTCTTGGGAGTCAGTCATGCATTGACAACTTTGCGCATAATTTTAGCAAGGCCTTTAAAGCTTCTGTACTAGAGTTAGCTCTCTCCAACCATACGGCTCAACTCCTCAAATGTCATAATAAAACGGTCTGTTCTGTAAGGCAATGGCGTATACTTAGACGTGATCATAATAATAACAATGTTATTAAATTTAAATCATATTTGAATAGTTTGACATTTTCAGAGGTATATGAATCGAATAATCCTAATATAGCTTACAATGCATTCACAGAAATGTTTTTATTACTATATAATCAATGCTTTCCTAAAATAGCAATTTCTGTGAAAGTATTTACGAAGCAAAAGTGGGTATCGCGCTGTATTAAAAAATGTAGTGCAAAGAAACGACATTTATTATGGCAGTATCGATTAAAACTGACATGTCCAAGGCTTTTGACTATATGGATCATAAGATTCTATTACATAAGCTGCATAGTTACGGTGTAAGAGGAAACATCCTGCAGTTGTTAAAATCATACTTAAGTGATAGACTGCAATGCGTAGAAGTTTCTAGAATTTGTCCAAAGAGTAAGTTGGAGACAATATATGTATCTCAACCAAGGAATATAAAATATGGTGTTCCACAAGGTAGTGTCCTGGGGCCGCCACCTTTTTTAATTTACATTAACGACCTCGCGAAAGTAACAACAAACAAAATGGTTCGTTTTGCGGATGATAGTACTGCTGTAGTTAAGTGTACAAATAAAATTCATTACGAACAAGATATAAATATTACGTTACAAAATATAATAAATTGGTTACATAATAATAATTTGGTAATAAACCTGAACAAGACAAAAATAATGCATTTTCATCAACGCAGTGAGTACCCAAGTGTTTGTATTAATTACCAAGGCTGTAATATTGAGGAAGTAAATGAATCTAAATTCTTGGGTATAGTGATCAACAGCAAACTTACTTGGAAACCTCATATTGAAGTCCTTTGCAAAAAACTTAGCAAATCTGCATATGCACTCTCCCAACTTTCAAAAGAAGTGAACAGTCAGGCCCTTTTAATAGCCTACCATGGACTAGTTGCGTCTGTTCTGCGGTATGGTATTATTTTCTGAGGGCAGTCTACCAATAAGGAACTGGTATTTAGAATGCAAAAGAGGTGTATAAGGTCAATGTTCGGTCTAAAAACAACAGATAGCTGTCTTTCCTATTTTAAAACTTTGAAAATTTTAACTTTTCCGTCCTTTTGTTTGGATTGGAAACAACTTTGTTTGTATAAAACAATCCACAATTATTTAAAAAAATGGCGGAAGTCAAAAGAAATCCAATACGGACTCAATATTTAAGCCAAGTATGCCATGTGAAATGTAAAACCGCGCTAATGAAGAAAAGTTTTTTTGGCATTGCCCCACGCATTTATAATAAATTACCTAATGGAATAAAAAATATAACTATTACAAAATTTAAAAGGGCACTAAACGACATATTAATTGAGAAATGTTATTATACAATTGACGACTTCCTTAGTGATGATTCGCCGACTGATTGACTTATTTTTTTATTGTGATAGCTGCTATTGTGATCCCTGATTGTTATTGTTTATTACTTGTATTTTTTTGTACTCTAAACGACATTTATTTAACTTTGACATTATTGATTTTATTTTAATTGTATTGTAATGTTTTAAAAATAGTGACTGAATATTATTATTTGCATGCCCACGCGATGGTAGAATATGAAGCACTTTATTATGTTCAAAGAACATCTATGTACCAATTACCCATGTTTGCAAATAAATAAATGATTGATTGATTGAAAAAACCCACGCAACGAAACAAAACTATATTTAAGAATTATTGTAATACATTACAAAAGGTCATCTATTTGACGAAAAAAGCTCAGAATACTTATAAAATACAAACATCTAGTAATAAATCTAAAGCGACATAGCAAATTATTGATGAAAATAAACTAAATACCCCTAAAAATAACATTAATAAAATTCATATCAACAATACAATTATCTCAGACCCTAAACAAAATACAAACCTATTTATTGATTTTTTTATTGACAAAATAAAACCAACTACCGCAGGGGCAAATGTCACTAAACACATCCTGAACAGAAAGGATTCGATGGTTATGGCTCCCAGCTTACCTACAGACATATTCAATATCATTTTAGCCCTCAGAAACACGAAGAGTGTAGGTTATGGTGGTGTTAGTACAAAGATTATTAAAACTGTCGCTGATATTGTATGTGGCCCACTGTGTCATATACTGAACTTGTGTATTTGTGAAGGAATGTTTCCTAATGCTTTGAAAAAATCTATAGTAAAGCCATTGCATAAGAAACAAGAGAAAGACCTGATGCAAAATTACAGACCAATATCATTAATATCCATTTACTCTTAAGATATTTGTAAAAATATATTTCTCTAGAACTAAGCACGTATATAGATAAACATAACATACTTTGTAATGAGCAATACGGTTTTAGAAAAAGTAAAACAATCAACATGGCGTTTTATGACTTTCTACACAAAGTCATGATAAATATGGGTAAAAATACACCAATCTGTGCAATTTACTGTGACATGACGCAGGCATTTGATTATGTTCAGCATAATATTCTATTAAAAAAGCTTGAAACGTATGGTGTAAGAGGAAAGGTTCAAAAGCTCTTACAATCTTATTTACAAGAAAGGAAGCAAACAACAGAATTAACGACGATTAATGTGAGCACTAAAAGTGAAGTAATTTTTACATCAGAGGAGCGTAACGTCAACTATGGCGTACCGCAAGGAAGCATATTAGGACCACCGCTTTTTACCCTTTACATTAACAATTTTCCTAAATGTATCGAACACAGTATGACACTTTTTGCAGATGACAGCATGATAACCATTCCTTGTGAAAATTAAATATAATAATAATGTAATTGACGCAGTAAATTGCACTAAATTAGGATTAACCATGGATCGTAATTTAAATTGGAAGGCTCGCATTGAGGTCATTAGCAAAAAATTAAGTAACAGTGCATTCGCACTATACAAACTGTCGCGGACTCTAAATGACCTATTAACCAAAAATATATAAATGCATGCATTTATATATTTTTTCTTTATATGTTTTTTACACACATGTTTGAGCAAATAAAGTTATCTGAATCTGAATCGTAGCATCACAGATAATAAAATACTATTGTAGTACAATAAGTACCTATCAAACTGACCGCAAAAGATAAGCCGACAATGAACACTGCAAGTGTCGTAATTAAAATAACAACAATAGCTATAGTGTCTGAACTTGTGTATTGACTGTTTTGTTATTCAATGAACCTAGATCGATTTTTCACGGAAAATACGTTGCTACCACTTTAGAGGATCCGCAGAGGAACGACCTGCACCTGTTAGATAATTATTTTGATATTATTATAAATATTATAATACTGTTTGTTGGACAATGAGATCTGTGACACGAAGCTTGGGACCAATGTAGAAGTACTTAATTTGACTAGTTTACCAAAAAATACCAATCTTAACTTGTAAAAATCATATGGAGGTTATTAGTATAAACGATTACGTAATATTGAAATATTATAAGAACTTATATAGTATTATAAGTACTATGTCTTAGAATTTTAATTGCTATTTTAATAAACTAAGTTGTTTCAAACGATTGGTACAATACTGTCAGTACATGTTGATATTCTATTGAATTGTATCTAAGAATTACCAATCAGATCTTATTAAATGGCTTTAAATGTTTTAAAACGGTTTCACTACATACGATTTGTTTATTACCTTTATTAGAAGTTATTAAGCCAAAATAATAATAATAATAAATGTTTATTTATCATTTACAAGTATTGCAGTAAAAAATGAATAAAAAATGTATAATGATCTGTGATTGGTTAAAAATGGCGGTTGACGTTTGCCATTAAGTGACGTTGGTAGGAGGTAGAAATACTTGTAAAACTATTTTTAGAACAGAACTTTTAGTACGATATTTTTAAGATTGATTGATCATTGATGTAGTAGCTAAACCAACTAACGATACTGCACAATATATGCGTATGTGCTATGAGCTTTAAGCCCGCTAATTAACGCTTTTAGGGGACGAATTAAAAAAAAATCCTTCCTTTGTTTCAATCTGCCTAGCTTTTTCCCAACTATGTTGGGATCGGCTTCCAGTCTAACCAGATGCAGCTGAATACCAGTATTTTACATAGAGCGACTGCCTATCTGACCTCCACAACCCAGTTATTGGGTAATACGATACCCCTTGGTAAGACTGGTTGTCAGACTTTCGGGCTTCTGACTACCCGTAACGACTGCCAAAGATCCACGAATGACAGCCGGGTCCAACGGCTTAACGTGCTTACCGGTATGTAAAGATGGTCACCCATTTACGGACCAACCCCAGCAAGCGTAGCTTAACCTGATGTATCGACCCGTGCGGTTGTTATTACTTAGCCACGAACTCCTCCTTTTAGAACGATACTCCTCCTTTGTTTCTCCGTATAAAACTTTTGTTGCGTAAGAAACTCTTGTGCAAAATTTCATGCTTCTAGCTAGGACCCAGCGGTTGAGGCTGTGTGCGTTGTCTTTCAGTGATTTTAAGATTTTTATTAAACAAGATAGATTATTGTCCATTTGATAAATAATAGTTCCAGCACTACGTCATTATGGCTGCCCTTACAGCAATGAAGAATGGCATCTGTTTCCTCACATTTGGCATTGCAAATGTCACAAGCTATCATTCAGTCATCAGTGCCGTCATTGTTAGCCGTTTGTCTTGTAAGATGACCGTTCTACTGACTGCCCGTATTTCTAAACACTGGCTACACAGTAAGTAAGGTGCGAAGAAGCCATCCAAATCCAACCTAAGACCCCATACCATGTTAGTTAGTTTAACGGGACATTAAGTGCTGATTTCACCAATGAATATAAACCGCGTTCAAGAGCTATCTATCAGTGTCAATATTCCATAGAAAAAAATGACACTGACATCCCTTAAACGTAGTCTATGCGCTGATCGCGTTCAGTTTCTCTGGTGAAATCCGCCCTAAGAGTAGCGTGTGTTTCACCATGCGCTAATCCATGATTAAATGTCTTATAAGTACTCATAGCTATAGGTAACGTGTTTGAGTACCTTCTAACTAGTACACTAATAGAAAGGGCTTGGTCCCATAAAAATGTATCGGTCTGTTTACAATACGTCAATGACCGTCAACTTATAGTCGTAAATAACTTAGAATGAACTCGTAAACTTTTACAGTATATGGTTTAGGTATGCTTTCTCAAGTTAAGTAGTTTTCTTTTACCCTAAGCACTTAGATCTGTATTTATAAACAAGCTTTACTTGCAGATAGGTCATTTCTTAATGAAGTCATTAATTGAGGATAGAATTCTTCATTATAAAATCTTATTCTATAGTCGAGTATTGTACGTTAATTACTTGAGTAAATGCTTGAGTAAGAATCATCGTCCCATTGCAAAAGCAAACGCAAAATGGTTGCGTTCTCAATTCTTAAGTAAAGAAAATGGTGACTATCACTTGGCTAAGAATTCTAAACTTTGATAGTTCTAACTTCAAGCAAATAATAAACTATAGAATACAAATTGTTACCTACTTGAGTAATCACTTTTACTTGTTTATAAATACGGGTGTTAGAAAGCTGCATTTTGGCTCGCATTTATTATTGGGTTTTTTCCATCAGGAATTGGTCAGTAGTAGCTCGAAGTCCGACTGCCCCTTATTGGCACTTAAACTGTAAATAGTATGAGGAAATTCACTTCATAGCTTAGACCAAATATTATATTTTTTTTATGTTTATTGCGCCAATCAAGAAACCTTTCATCAAACAGCTTAAAATATATTTCATCTCAAAGCAAACGCAGCGATGGCCTAAAGAATCTAGCAACACTAAGATAATACCGGAGTTTATTGTGGCAACACTTATGTATATTTAAATAAAGATTTATCTTACTCCATGCAGTATTTATTATGGAGATAAAGTCTTATTATATCTCGTATCTTTATAACATCTTAAATATTTACACAATGTCATGCAAATATCGACGTGGAAGTTTTGACGTGGCCATCATGTGGCTTCTGTAGGTACCTACACAGTGGCCCATCGAGTTGCGGATAGTAGAAAATGTGGAGTCATTTGTCTTTGGTCTTTAACACATATTGGCGCCGATTCCCTTGTTCACAAACTAAACTAATTATATACTGGGTGATTATTTTTACTGTCTTGAAAAAAATAGGGCATAATAGGTGAACGGAGTAGAAGCCTATGGCATACTTAGTTTTTTTTTTTTTTTAACTTTTTTTTATTTGTAATCATAGGCACTACGCACCCTGCGTAGTTCATATGATTTGAATTTCGATATTTTTTAACGATCTATAAAGTATTTTTCAAAATTTCTGGTTTTATTGTTCTAGTTTACTTCAAATGTAGAGTGTTTATTGATAGAGGAATTTGGGTCTCAGCTAGTGAAAAAACAAAAAAAAATAAACTAGGTATGCCATAGGCTTCTACTCCATTCTCCTATTGTACCCCATTTTTTTAGACGGTAAAAAAAACATCCAGTATAAGTTCAGTGCATCTTTTTCTTTCTCTTTCATTATAAAAAGGACAGAAGATAAATATTAATTTAGTCCTGTCAAATTAGTCAGCGCCTTACGTAAATTGACGTATATTTAGTAGGCAATTTTTTAATCACGTTTAAACTTGTCAAGATAGGCAATTTTTGTGTAAACTTGTAGTTCCCAAACGTGGCTCTAGGAATTTGTCCCTTTACGTTTAGGTAATAAGCAAACCTCACAATTAGCATGCTCCAGCCTTGGAACAAATAAAATCAATCAATCTGTCTAGCCTTTTCCCAACTCTGTTGGGGTCGGCTTCCAGTCCAACCGGATGCAGCTGAATACCAGTATTTTACATGGAGCGACTGCCTATCTGACCTCCACAACCCAGTTACTGGGTAATACGATACCCCTTGGTAAGACTGGTTGTTAGACTTTCGGGCTTCTGACATCCCGTAACGACTGCCAAAGATCCACGAATGACAGCCGGGACCAACGGCTTAACGTGCTTTCCGAGGCACGGAGGAGTCTCGGTATGTAAAGATGGTCCATCTACGGACCAACCCCGGCAAGCGTAGCTTAACCTGATGGATCGATCCATGCGGCTGTTATTACTTAGCCACGAGCTCCTTGGAACAAATGTTGGCAATAATCATAACATAACCATAAATCTTTATTTATTTCAACATTACAGGCACTGGGTTATAAAGTGCACAATCTTATATACAGGATGAAATTGAATACTAGTCCCTATAAAAATAATTTCTTCCCAGGAAGGTCCTAAACATAAAATTGGGAAAAATGGAAAATTATTATTG
This sequence comes from Dicycla oo, assembly GCA_948252095.1. Classification (NCBI taxonomy): domain Eukaryota; kingdom Metazoa; phylum Arthropoda; class Insecta; order Lepidoptera; family Noctuidae; genus Dicycla; species Dicycla oo. The sequence goes on along the minus strand of OX411732.1, from coordinate 4,076,742 downwards.
ACTAACATTTGACACTATCTTCGGCCCTCGACTTCGTCCTCGTGTTTCTTGCCGCAGCGATGCATTACCTATCCGCGCTATTACTTCTACTTTGGTTGGCGTTCTTTCTCGTTTTTTTCTATTTGCTGAGCTTCTAAGAGTCCTAGCGTGATGTTAGCTTATAATCTTCTTCGAGAATTGGGCTATCAAATGCAAAAAAAAAACATTCAAATCCGACTAGCAGTACCAGAGATAAGCGCGTGCAAACATACAAACAACGATAATACTATTAGTAGTATAACCCTATCCTACAGCCGCTGCATCTATATACAATCAACCCTTCTAGCTGTTATCTCTAACAATATATTTCTCTTCCCAGCGAACATCGCGATTGCATCGACGGGTTACTCCATGGGATGGACGTCTCCCGTGAACCTGAAGCTGCAGAACACCACAGACAACCCCATCGGTGAACCTATCACCACGGACCAGGAGGCTTGGATCGGTTCTCTGCTCACTGTTGGTGCTATCTTCGGTAAATATATCTTAAATAAAATTGTACTTTATTGTTTAAAATTATGTGAGTAGTGATAGTCCAGGGTCCAGTCGTCCAGAGATTCAGAGACTTGATTCTCGAACGAGATTTCGGTTTCTTACCTGCCAAGTACAAATGACACTCACATGTAGACAAGTATTTTCTTAGTTTGATGCTGAAGAAACAAAATAATGATCGATGATGACGGTAAAGGATAACATCGTGAGGAAAACTGAATTGATGTCTGTAATCACCGACACGCACTGAGCAAACGTGGTAATCACTGCTTCCTTCTCTGTATGAAAAGTCCGTTGACGACATAGCTCACAGAATAAGCAAGCTAAAGTGGCAATGGGACGGCCATGTCAGCCGTAGAACCGATGACCGTTGGGGTAGACAAGTTCTTGAGTGGAGATCGCGAATCGGCAGATGTAAGGTAGGACGCCCTCAGGCAAGGTGGAGCGACGATCTTCGCAGGGTGGCTGGTAGGAGCTAGATGAGAGTTGCCAGAAATCGAGTTGAATGGCGTGCAATAGGAGAGGGAGAGGACTATGTCCAGCAGTAGACTGTTATAGGTTGATGATGATGAGAATTACAGAACCAAAACTCAAAGCAATATCCGAACAAAATTGTGTAAAATAACTTACGCGTTTTCGTATGACTTGTTACATTACGTTTTTATGAAATGATTATACCCTCCACTTTCTTAACAATCTGGCGTAGGTTGTCCTACCATCTGAAGGAATAGTTACTTGTATTGCAAAAGGCATATTCACCAGTTTTGACCAGCATAAATACAGGATGTCAGTTTAAACAGTGTCAACCTTTTAAGGGGTCATGGTACTCATCATTATGAACAACTTTTACTATGGGACCAAACCTGAAATAGCGAGAAAAAATCAGATGTTCAGTACATTTATGTTCGCATTATTCGTCAAAATGTACTGAACAGCTGATTTATTTTTCGCATTTTCAGGTTTGGTCCCATAGTAAAAGTTATTCATAATGATGAGTACAATGACCCCTTAAAATGTTGCCACTGTTTACACTTACACTCTGTATTATTATTTCTTGTTTGACCAGTAGGTAACTGAAGTCTAATGTTGTCCTGATCAACTACGCATATAGTTTACCCAACAGATAAAGGTTTTATTATAAACAACTTTCCTTCTTCCAGGTCCATTCCTCGGTGGTTTCGCAGCATCAAAGATCGGTCGCAAATGGGGTCTCCTCAGTACCTCTATCCCGCTGTTCGCGGGTTGGATCCTCATCGCGGCCACTCAGAATGTAGGCATGATCTACGGCGGCAGAATCCTCTGGGGTGTAGCCGTCGGAATGTTATTCACGATTTCACCTATGTACTGTGCTGAAATTGCTACGGTAAGCTTTATTTTTTTTTTAATCAACCGTCCGGTATAGTAGTAGATTTTATTATTTTAAGGTAAAAATCGTTGATCCTGAAGATCCTGGTCAGGATAATGGGACAAACCATAGATATAATGTCTGTGGGACAAACTTATCAAATTATTGTATTGTTATCGGTCCTTGATAACTGTGCAAAGATTGTGTTCAATCTGAAGTTTTGAAGTGGGTGAAAATCGCGTTCAGAGATTCCGTTACAAATAAACATACATACAGGTGGAACTAATAAAAGCGTGTTAAAAAAAAAACATTCCTACGCTCTGCTCTCTCCGAAAATTCTTCTTACGTATAAGCGCTTTTTCATTTAAGAAAAATCAAAGCTCTGTGAAGGATACCACAGAGAAACCTTCTTTACCAGGTAGTAAAATTGGAGGGGGCTCAGCCCCCCCCCCCCCCCCCCCCCCCTTTGATTACATGGGGGCATTTGGCGCCGTGCTTCCCACTTCCGCGGTCCCTGGCAGTGGGATAGTATTAGGCTGGTATTACCCCCCTTTTAATTTGAATGGGGGGGCATTTGGCCCCTCTGCCCCCCACTTCTGCAGTCCCTGGCAGTGGGTCAATATTAGACGGGTATTATTTAATTATTATTTCGCTTACCTACCGTAAGTTGGGGTGATTTTGCGCCTGCCAGTAATACTTTGCTCCAAATCCGTACAAGTTTAAAAATAAAATTTAAAAAAAAGTTTACAACTCTATGGTTTTATTGATGTCTGAACGCAATCATAAGATGTCAATGTTCTGTCATGGAAGTTGACAGGTCGCCATTGTTGCTATTACCTGTGCAAGGAGTCCCAACGTGAAAGTAGAAAGTTTACAAAAAAAATAAGTTTGGTAAAATCAAGGTTAGCTTTATTAAAACCTAACCCAAAATTAAATCCATTGATTTAATTTTGGGTTAGGTTTTAATAAACCTAATACAGCACACCTAGCAAACCTAGCACAGGTAATAGCAACAATGGCGACCTGTCAACTTCCATGACAGAACATTGACATCTTATGATTGCGTTCAGACATCAATAAAACCATAGAGTTGTAAACTTTTTTTTAAATTTTATTTTTAAACTTGTACGGATTTGGAGCAAAGTATTACTGGCAGGCGCAAAATCACCCCAACTTACGGTACCCTCTTTTCTTCCAGGATGACTCTCGCGGCGCCCTCGGTTCGTTCCTGCAGGCGTTCATCACGATGGGTTACCTGCTGGTCTACAGCATCGGTCCGTACGTGTCCTATTTGGTCATCGCGTACGTCGGTATCATCTTCACCGGAGCTTTCGTCGTAGGATTCTTCTTCATGCCGGAATCGCCTTTCTATTACTTGAGCAAAGGTAAATATTGTTAGCGGACGAACGTCTAAGAGCAATTCAATTTGGGTTGCATAATATACAGTCAAATCGGATGCTACTTCTGGCTCAGCCGGTAAATTCAAACTCAACTAAACCACAGATTAATACAGATGGGACACTCCGCAGTTTAGGTATGAAGCTACAAGTACGCGGCCGGCCTATCTCATGGGGTCAATTTAACAGGTATAAGAGTTACGCGTTAGAAAGAGAGGACAAGATGAATATAAGCGTTGTTCGACCTGAATTGCACTTTACTGTGTCATAGCAAGAGCCAATGATTTGCGGAGTGCCTCATCTGTACTAATCTGTGACCAAAAGCAATTACAATATTTCAAATAAACCAATTACAGGTACTTCCGAATTTTCAAGTGGTCGGTCAGTCACAAAGATGAAGCTATGAACACTAAAATAAATGCAGTTTATTTTTCCCAATTTCGTCTCGAAATTGCAAGAGCAAAGTCCACAGAACCATGAGCTCGAAATTTTCAAGCTCATAGCTCTGCAGACTTTGCTCTAATTGCTCTTCGTGAGCCCCATTAAAACACCCTGTCTAAACTGATTAACTTATAGTTTTAGACTGGTTTCTAAGCTTAATCGATCGTACAATTCAATCCGTTATATTTAAATTTACACTAATGTCTGCGAAAAAAAAAGATTACAACTCCGGCTCCTACCAACTTAACCTCAGGTTTGGACGACAAAGTATCCTTTATTCCATTTTTTAAAACTGATCGATGATATAAACCTATCCAGTCATTGTGAAACAGGCCCTTAATCCACATGTCTTCATAACCAGGTGACCGCGAGTCCGCGACGAGCTGCCTGGCCACGATCCGCGGGCGCTCCCACGAGGGCGTGCAGGCCGAGCTCGACAAGATGGCCGCCGACGTCAGCGCCTCCATGGAGAAGACTGCTACGGTGAATATCTTTATTTAACTCATGATGTACCTACTCCTTTATTCCCAGTTATTGAACCAATGAACCAGTGACCAGTGTGGGGCCAGTGCTTGTTGTCAATGATTAGCTAATTATAGCTAATCACTGGCAACAAGCGCTGGTCAAAGACTTTCTTCTTCAGACACTGCTGTATTTGGGCTGAGAAAATAAAAAGGTGTGCGGTGGGGGTACCCCCATCAGGAATAAAGTTCCTTCTCACATCACGTAGGATTTAAAACAAAAGAAAAAAAATTCGCAGCCGCTCTCTTCGATTTTGACATCACTATCGACTTTAGCACCTCCGAAGAGCATGAAAAAATGACATCCATGACGAAAAATTTGAAAACTTTCGCAGCCGCCATCTTGGAATTTCATTTTGACCAAATGCACACTTTGTCTCTCCGTCTCTTTCTAGAGAAAGAGAAAGTCGCATGGAGGGGGCATAACGCTTTTTCGTTACGTGACGATTTCTACCAGATGAATCCCACCGCAAGCCGCAATATAGAACATATATCGTTCCAATAATGCGTAGATTCCGGCAGCTCGAGCCGAGTCGGATTCGACGATTGAACTCTTTCTAAGTTTGACTTACTTAACTGGAGTGTGTGGACACTGTGTCCTTAGTTTTAAATAGGTAGGTAATCATCAACAACTCTGAAACTCAAATCTCCTATCTTCAGTAGGTGTAACATTGGAAATAACTGTTGGCTTGTCCATATTAATTTTAAGACCCACTCTTTCGGAACGAGGATCAAGCGATGAACTGACGTCCTCCGGGTCTCAGCCAAACCCTTGTCCGGTTATGTTATAAAAATCATGTTTAATATGAAGAGAGCCTCAATATGATTATCAACCTGAACAGACTCCGGGCTATTACAAAGAAGTTCAAAGTTACTTATTAGGATTTTCCATCACGGACTTTCTAATCGAAATATCTAATTTCCCATTCCAGATCGCCGACGTATTCCGCGGCAGTAACTTCAAGGCGTTCTACATCTCTTGCGCACTGGTCTTCTTCCAACAGTTCAGTGGTATCAACGCCGTGCTGTTCTATATGACAAACATCTTCGAGGCTGCCAACTCCAGCCTGGACTCAGCTATTGCCACCATCATTATTGGTGTTGTTCAGGTAAGAATTTACTTCTTATTTCTTTTAAAAAACAATTCAGTACGTGGTACGAGTATTAACTTGTTCAGTGGTATCAATATTACCTAAATATTAGCCAGTTAACAAGATGGTATAGAGGTTGACTGCTATTGAAAAAACACCTTTATTTATTCCTTAATTAAAATGATATTTGTTTCGTTCCAGGTGATAGCGTCCTGCATCACTCCGATGGTAGTAGACCGTCTCGGTCGCAGAATCCTTCTGCTTATCTCATCATGTGGAACTGCCATTGGACTTGTAAGTAACGGAACATCTTCCGAGACCAACTTACTAGCCCCTTATCCTCCTTTGACTTTTGGATGAAAGAGTAGCAATAGAGTTAATGAACTCATAGAAGTAGAAAATGTCTGAAAAGTCCAACACAAAATCGTCTGTCAACCGTTCTATCTCGAGAACTTTGGTCCTTCGTGATTTTTTATAGGACCTTTTTATTCAGAATACCTACCTAATTCATAATAAAATTTAAACTTGTCTATGGAGTATCTTAATTTGACAGGACTAAACTAATAATATTCATCATCTATCCTATTCTTAATGAAATAAAAAGAAAAAGATGCACTGAACTTAAATTAAGTTTAGTTTGTGAACAAGGGAATCGGCGCCATTGGCGACCTTTAATAAAATAAAAAGACTGCGATCACACGAGTTCGTGTAAGTACTTTTCGGGAAGTAAAGATAATCCTGGTAAAAACTCATCGCTTTGTTTCCATTAACGTAAAAATAATTTAATTATTAAATTTTCTGTTTCTAGGCTCTCCTAGGCATGTTCTTCATCCTAGCTGACAACGACAACCCAGTGGTAGAGAAGATCGGTTTCCTGCCGATCCTGTCTCTGGTCCTGTTCATCGTGACGTACTGCTGGGGTCTGGGCCCCTTACCCTGGGCCGTCATGTCTGAGCTGTTCCCTATTGAAGTCAAGGCTATTGCGTCGCCTATTGCGACCGCTTTCTGTTGGATGCTGTCTTTCTTGATTACCAGGTTAGTACTTACCTGTTTTTTTTTAGGATTGACACTAAGGGTTTTAAGTCTTGACGTCTTGATTTGCATTCTAACGGTTTGAAAGTGCCTTACTGGTTCTCTGAAGAATTTCCACAAGAATCTCCAACGCCACAAATCAAACGCAAGCGAATTATCAAAAATTGATTTTCCGTTGATTGATGTTTAAAAAACCGGCCAAGTGAGTGTCCGGACCACGCACAACGAAGGGTTCCATAATTGGGATGTATTTTTGGGATGTGTATGTTATCCCAAGATCAAACTTAACATTGTAGTTGAAAAGCATATTCTCCCATACATTCCAACTGCAAATGCTGCAAACTTGTAAAGCCTACAAAGCTATGATACTTTTCCTTTTAACTTTATACTTCTATACTAATTCCGTAATTTGTTTGAACGGCCTATCCAACGACACCCCACACCATGGGATAGACGAGAAAAAAAATATCATCCCCACTTTACGTGCAAGGGAGGACCCTACAAAATATTTTTTTTTCTAAGATTTTATTCTACCACTTTGTCAGCGTGACTTTCTAGTACTAAGTCTCGCCGCTAAGCCACGGACAGACAGACAGACGGACATGGTGAAACTATACGGCCGCCGTAAGGAAAAAGGACGTTTCTACAAAGATATTGAAATGGAGAAAAAAAAATATTTCGTCTGATTTAAAATACAAGATACAAAGGCAGATATACGTCTTTTAATAGTAAGAATTATTAGGTTTTCGTTAAGTGTCCGCCAATATTAAAATACTGATAGATGCGTCTTTTTTTGGCTGATTCCGAATATGTAAATCAGTCTATTTCGAAAAAAAAAATACAAATACGCCTTTTTTCCTTATGACGGCAGTATAAGGGTTCCTTTTAGACTACAGAACCCTATAAATGAAGCAATGTTACCTTTGGCTACATTTTCTCATTCCAATATTTAGGGTAGGTACCTACTTTTCCTCCAGGTCCCGCCCTGTATCCTACCCACTACAAATCCTGTCTACCTACTGCAAATCTTACGAAACGTTACTAAGGATGCCATCAGACGGACTGCACAGCAACGACCACATGCAGTCGTTATATTTAACTGCATGCAGTTGTACGTTCGACTACGTACAGTCGTGACTTGAACTTCACGCGGTTGGCAGCCGACTGCGTGAAGTTGAAGTCACGACTGTATGTAGTTAATATCGACTTCACATGACTGCAGCCGACCGCGGGAACTGCACATTCACTATATACGGTTAGCGATCAACCGCGTGAAGTTGAAGTCACGACTGTACGAAGTCAAACGTACAACTGCATGCAGTTGAATATATCGACTGCGTGCGGTTGCTGCTGTGCAGTCCGTCTGTTGGCAGCCTAACCTTTAAAAATAAAGCAATATTTCATTCGAGTTTCTCACTACAATACAAGTTCAAATTAAATTATCTAGCGAAACTCCGCAAACAAAAATTAAATTAATTTGATGATATTTTATTATTTCAATTTTTTTTTTTTAGCTAAGTACTTAAGATATCAGTTCTAAAAATCTTTTTCTTTTTTCGTTTAAACATCACAGACGTGATGGGTATGACGATAAAACAGATTTTATCAACTTACACTTCAAGTAAGAATACTACCAGCGGTCATAGACCCCAAAAAAATCATCAAATCATTTTGAAATTAAAACTTTTTAGGCGTGTTGAGCGATTTTTGCTAGAGGAAATCTGACGGGTTCGCGTCACCGTGTCACCGCGACTTGTTATGCATAGTTTTACGTGTTTAAGTTTTTACTTCTGTCGTCAGTCCATGACTGCCAATTTTTTATTATTTATTTTGTCGTGTTAGATATCGATAGTTCGATACCCATCACGTCTGCGGAGTTCAATTACCCATGACGTCTGCGGAGATCGATACCCATGACGTCTACGGAGTTCGATACCCAAGACGTCTGCGGAGTTCGATACCCATGACGTCTACGGAGTTCGATACCAATGACGTCTGCGGAGTTTGGCTAGCTAATTTAATTTGACCCTGTATTTAAGGTCTTTACCATAAATCTAAATCCTATCTTCTCTCACAGATACTTCAGCACGATCGCCACGGCGCTGGGCATGGGCGGCACGTTCTTCATCTTCGGCGCGTGTTGCGTGGCCTCGTTCTTCTTCACGCTGTTCCTGGTGCCCGAGACCAAGGGCAAGAGCTTCCAGGAAATCCAGGATATCCTGTCTGGCAAGTGAGTATACCTTCATAATTCAAGTTAGTGAGTAATATCGAAGGGACCTTTAGGCAAACTTACCATTGTTGGGGATGGCGGGAAGAGCTAGACATTTTTCAAGATTGGCAGCACCCGCAGCAGAAATCTATAAACCATCATCTGCCCAGCCTTTTCCCAACTATATTTGGGACGTCTTCCAGTCCAACAGGATGCAGCTGAATACCAACATGGAGCGACTGCCTATCAGACCTCTACAACCCAGTTTTACTGGGTGATACGATATCCCTTGGTAAGACTGGTTGTCAGACTCTCGGGCTTCTGACGACCAGTACCGACTGTCAAAGATCCAAGAATGACAGCCAGGGCCAACGGCTTATCGTGCTTTCCGAGGCACGGAGGAGTCTCGGAATGTAAAGATGATCACCCATCCACGGGCCAACCGCGGCAAGTGTTGCTTAACCTCTTCGATCGACCCGCGCTGCTAACATTGCTTGAGGGGGAGGCTTTTGCAATGTTGAACCTAGGTCACACATGCCTGAAAAATAAGTGCCTCAAAGGAATATGGCATCCTATTAAACTTGAAAACCTAACCCAAATTCTTACTATTCTATATTTTAGTACTGGCTTTTCAATGGACCCCCAATATGAGTGACGTTTCTTTGAATGTAAGAAGCGTGCCTAAATGGTCCATAGTTAAACGAAAAGGATCCAACCCACAATAGGTGTAATGTGGGTTGTATCCTTTTCGTTTAACTATGGACAATTACATTTATTTTCATCATCAACATAATCAGCCTATAATGTTCCCTCTGCTGAGACACAGGCCTCCTTTCTTCGCGAGGCAGTGGGCTGTAATCCACCACGCGGGCCCTGTGCGGGTTGGTAGATGTCACATGTCTTCGAAAGTTTGGTTCTAGGACATGTCGGTTTCCTCACGATGTTTTCCTTCACCGTTTTGAGAGCAGTGCTGATGAAATAATTTACACAAAGTAAAGCGCCTGCCTGGGTTGGAACCCACGACCTACAACTTGTAAGTCGGGGCCGTTACCACTGCTCTATCACCCCCCTTATTTTACTTTTCTTTTTATTATTTTTTTTCGTGGTCCCTTATTTTTCTTTTGTTGCCCTTGCTTGTCCCATGTTTTTAGATTAGGTAAACATTTTCTATTCAATATTCATGTGAGCTCGTGGCTATGTAATAACAGCCGCATGGGTCGATCCATCAGGTTAAGCTACGCTTGCCTGGGTTGGTCTGTGGATGGGGTGACCATCTTTTCATACCGAGACCCCTCCGTGCCTCGGAAAGCACGTTAAGCCGTTGGTCCCGGCTGTCATTCGAGGATCTTTGACAGTCGTTACGGGTCGTCAGAAGATCGGGTTGTGGAGGTCGGATAGGCAGTCGCTCCTTGTAAAATACTGGTATTCAGCTGCATCCGGTTAAACTGGAAGCCGACCCCAACATAGTTGGGAAAAGGCTAGGCAGATTGATTGATTCATACATTATTCCGTGACAACTTACTCCTTTACATTGTTATGATTAGGTAATATATAATTTTCTTTTGTTCACAGGCCGTCCAAGCCAGAGAAGGCATAAAGTGATAGAGTAAACCGAATTTATAATGTGTGTTGATGTTTATATGAATAATCACTAGATATTAGTATTACCGGGGCAAGCCGTCGGGGCCAGATATGCGTTGGATTATTATGGGATTCAATGAAGAAATTAATTATAATGATCTATCTTAATAAACCAAATAAATATACAGGCTATCAACGACCTCTGCATTTTTAAGAATGTCATTTCACCATTTCATTAGGAATACAGTTTATATTGTATGGGCGAAAATTAATTTGTCATTACTTTCTTGTACGCTTAGCTCTTCTGCCGTACATGTTATATTTTTCATTGTATCCCTAGTTTCTTGATAAGCATATTTTTCTCACTATTGTCTTTGCTGACTGGAGATCAAAATCATGACTATTTATTCCAGTGAAGCTATATTTTTATATATGATTCATATTTTTATACGTAGGTACACTTTTGAGCAAAAATATAAAAAGTAATTGGATCAAATTTTGTAATTTTATGAAAATTTTTAAAACAATTTGCCCCGTATGTATAATTGAATGTTCCTTTTTCTACCTTTGGGGTCGACAGTGACTCCAAAGCTGGCTATCCCCTGAAATGTTAGCAGGTACTTTAGGCTAAGTTACAACACTTTAAGTACAAAATAGTGGAAGCCTGAACCGCGGCGGACGCAACTATTTGTGATAATAATTAAATATTTCTATTGTACATAATTATTTTTAACGTCTAATCATATTTTGTTACGAATAAATTGTTTTATACTACGTGTTAGTTTTGTGTTTTATTTCTTTGATTTTTTGTAATTCTTTAGAAAAAACAAAAATAGATGATGGAAACCTGTAATTTTCATATTCAGAGAAAAACAAAATCTTGATTTTTTACTTAGGTAGGTACCTAATAACTGGCACGAGTCGTGAGCACAGATGTGCAGTAGTGGGGAGAAGCTCGCGCATGTACACTTTCGGGCAAACTTATTCAGTACCGTTTTTACGAAAATTGTTGATAGGTAAGTACTTACACAAACTGTAATTAAAATATTAGTGGTAAGTACTTGAAATTTTACTTTGGTTGTATGCCTTCGTGACTAAAGCATAAGTATCTCAATAAAAAAATTGTATGGAGAGACAAGCTGAGATGGCCACACTGTTCCTGATACCTGCAGCCAGCTTCACTGCGCTCAAGACGTACTCGTCTGGAATGAGGGACTGACTGACTTCACTACGCTTTAGGGAATTGATGCGGATCGGACGTGCGCGAACTAATTCGAGCGTCCCTATTAACAATGTCGGATATACATTTTTACCAATATTCACTTTTTTACATAAATCGAATTACAATTTTTTTTAAAATTCTTCATTGTCAAAACAATCTTTGAACTGAGGGCAGTTCAAAGTTTGCCCTAACGATAAAAAAGAATCTTTATGATATTAACAATGTCAGTTCTGCGAAAAAGACCACTGTTCAGTAGGAACTAAACAGTAGTCTCCCTGCAGAACCGACATTGTTAAGAGGATTGTGAAGCTGTAAATTTTCATACAAAAAGAGATAACGTTTTTCTTCCCCGTAAACATAATCAAATTTTCAAAATTTTTGGAAATGTTGTCGGTATAATGAAAAACTAGGTCGGTACGTTTTTATTATAAAGAAATATAGTTTACAAGTTATTAGCATCTAAATATCTATATTTTTGACATAAAAACATCCTCGAGCATTTTTATTTTTTTTAATTAAATGAAATTGAATTACTAAAAACAAATATACTTAGATTAAAGTATACTGAATGTAATGAGATCAAAATTGTTTCATTTCGTAAAGTTTTAGGGGAGTAAAAACGTTATCGCCCGAAACAATATTTATGTAAATAATTGTATGAAATGTAGGTAATTGCCTCCAAAAATCGCACCGCGTATCGGCACTTCACAATCCTCTTAATAGGGACGGTCAAATTGAATTGTAAACATACTAAGTGACATTAAACGGTGGTATTTTGTTGTCTTACTTGTTGGTTTCACTTCTGATTCTATTCTCCTTAAACAATATAATTAGATTATAAGTTTTTCTTTGTTTTTTTTTTTTATTTATGCTTTTACAACGTTTTGAATAATGTACAGCATTCTTGGTTATAGGCAAAAAATCGTCTCAATCCAGAGGACACAACAAATACGAAATAACAAAAATAAACAATTTTAAAATTGCACGAAAGTGTACAGTAGCCGAATGACACGCGACAGTCCAATAGACGAACCAATTACATGCAGTTCGGCGCCCCCCGGCTTCTTCATTCCGCCAAAGAGACCCGAAAAGTAACTACTGCGCTGCAGGCCTAGCACACGGACCGTAGAGAAGCGCCATGTCGATGGAAGATTAGACAAAAATGACGTTATCGTGTAGACAGTACGACGGCAACAAATTAGAAAGAGACAACTGCACTTTTACGAAATTCACTTTTTTACATAATTCGACTCAGAATTCTTTCCTTTTTCATAAGATTTTTTTTTCTGTTTAAATCTCTTTTTTTACAAATATTAAGTCACGCATATAAATACAACTGCGGAGGCGATGAGATTTTCCACGTGTTTTATATGGAATATATGGATTTTTTCACTTTTTGTATGGAAAATATGAAAAATTATTAGATACCTACATGTAGAGCTTTATGTGTTTACGAGCTTTGTAAAGGGGGGGCAAAATGTTCATTATTTTTGCGATAGGACACACCATTTTCGAGATATAAGCAAAAGAAGAGAAAAAAGAAATGATTTTGTAGATAACCGCATATACTTTGCGGCCGTCGAGTAGAAACTTTTCTACTGTCTTTAGCATGGCGATTACAAAATCAAACTGTCTTCACTACCCTAGACCACTTTCTTCCGAAATAGTCTACACAAAATAGGACCTAGACAAAGATCTACGAGATTTCTACGGTGCGATGTCAAAAACGGAGAAACGAAATATGACTTTGTATAGAAAAGCTTGTCTACTCTTCGTAGAGATAGACAAGTGGTCATGCTAAGGTGTCACTGACTCTGGCAGGGCCACCATCAGGGATTTTAATTTTGATAACGCAAAAAATTAGTCGCTAATTAGTCGAAATTAGTCGCCAAATATCAGAATTAGTCGGTCACTGGTTCAAAAGATATAAGGGTTTGTAGGTGGCCCTGCTGGAGAGACTCTCCCCAGCAGGGCCAAATTTATATCTCAAAAACTAGGGCACCTAGCGAAGATCTGTTTTCTCCCATATTTAGTCGCCAATTAGTCGGAATTAGTCGCCAAATATCAGAATTAGTCGGTCACTGGTTCAAAAGATATAAGGGTTTATAGGTGGCCCTGCTGGAGTCTCCCCAGCAGGGCCACATTTATATCTCAAAAACTTGGATACCTAGCGAAGATCTGTTTTCTCCCATATTTAGTCGCCAATTAGTCGGAATCAGTCGCCAAGTTACAGATTTAGTCGGTGTGTAATTAAAAAGATATTAAAGAATTCAATTTCCCCATACAGTGGTACAAGCGAGTATAAAATACTTTATGTATTTTCTAGATAGTATCTATGACGTCTTATGGAGGAATGTTTGTTTCGAATTAAATAAATATAAACTTAGTCTATAATTTCAACCCACCATAGGAAAGCTGTATTCATTACTTATAAACAAATCTACAATAATGTACGATGTAATGTGTATGTGTGTGTGTGTAATGTGTGTATGTGTATGTGTTTATCCAACACAATGTGCACTTAAGATAAAATAAAAACTCAACCCGTCCATACCCACAACAACACAACACTCACAATCACCTCAAAATACACACAAACACAACACACATCAAACGAACTTTTTGAAAATTCATTTTTATAAAATAAAATTTGATTACAATTGACGTTTTCAACGTTTTAGTATTTTAAACATTTTACTATAGGTACGATATTTTTTTATTATTCTAACGTTAATTAGAGGTTCACATTGTAAACTGGTAAAACAGTTGCATGCGACTGTACATCTTGACACCAAATAGACCAAGAGCAAGGTTTAATGTTTTCAAAGAAGTTTAAGCCACTCTAAACTAGTAATTAAAAACATAAAAACATGAATTTAATTGAGAATTTATCTCTCTCGGACATTTCTAAAGACTTTAGACCAATAAAACTAAAAGTATATTACACATATTAATAGAAATATTTTTTCTTGGTAATTTTTCGTGAACTCTTCGATCTAGCTCTTGGACTATACCTTACTAATTGAACTCATCATATCTCCTAAACCCGACTAAATCTGTAACTTGGCGACTGATTCCGACTAATTGGCGATTAAATATGGGAGAAAACAGATCTTCGCTAGGTGTCCTAGTTTTTGAGATATAAATGTGGCCCTGCTGGGGAGACTCTCTCCAGCAGAGCCACCTATAAACCCTTATATCTTTTGAACCAGTGACCGACTAATTCTGATATTTGGCGACTAATTCCGACTAATTGGCGACTAAATATGGGAGAAAACAGATCTTCGCTAGGTGCCCTAGTTTTTGAGATATAAATTTGGCCCTGCTGGGGAGAGTCTCTCCAGCAGGGCCACCTATAAACCCTTATATCTTTTGAACCAGTGACCGACTAATTCTGATATTTGGCGACTAATTTCGACTAATTAGCGACTAATTTTTTGCGTTTTCAAAATTAAAATCCCTGATGGTGGCCCTGCCAGAGTCAGTGACACCATGCTAAGACCACTGTCCCCAGTTTTTTATACTAAGATTGAGCACCGTTGTCTACTCTTCGTAGAGATAGACAAGCGGTCATGCCAAGCCCACTGGTGTCAGTTTGTGCTCACGACTCATGCCGATTACTGTACCTATTTAACAAACAAGTTTAACTGATATGTTCAAAAATATAACATAACCAAGAACCAAACTGGGGCTAAGTTATTTGCTGCACCAGGTAGGCATACCTATATCTGTTAATCTATGATGAGCCCAACAGACATTACGGCACTGCGCGTACGCACATTTTCTCGTCTAGCGTAGCGTGTCTTTCTGTCTTCAATTCGAGACTGATTGCGTGAAATCACTACGTTTTTGTAGCGGGACGTGCCCACCAAATTGCGCTAATAAACACTATTTAGTATTCGAGTAACCGTGTTTAATTATACTAAACGACGTAACTATAGTTTATGGTTTGTATAATGTCCATACTCTGTCTACGGCCAAGCGCGAGCCGCGGAATGTTGAATGAATGTTACGCGCACATTGCCTCATATCGCATGCTGCGTCAGCACTCAGCCTCAGAAATCATCAAGACTCTATTGAAGAATAAAATTATTATAGATCTGTCAAAATTATAGCCCTAATCGTCAATTCATAATCACATATTATTTATATTCTTTCGCCAAACTATCTACTTTAGCATTGTGTATTCTAAGTTGATTTTTGAATGACTTGTTCTAAAATGGTCCTAATTGTAATGGAATTTGAACTTTGTCATATATTAAATTGAGTTTGTATTCCCAAAACATAATAATTATTTGAGGTTCTATGGAGATTCTAAATTCAAATAAAACAATAATAATATCTAATAACATAGAAAATAGTGTATTTTAAAATAAACTAAAGTAACACGTAACATAGCTATACACATCAGTCTTGCACTCAAATTCATTCGAGACCATGTTACACGTAACTTGGTAATCTTAACTACTATCCCTGTTTACCCCTCCTACCAAACATGGTTGTGTGAAGGTGGGTTTAGACCCAACGAATATAATGATGTAGAACCAAAATAAAAGCAAGACCATTTTATTGGTGCCCATTCTGTCGTATACAAACTAAGCTTAATTTAGGCTATTGCTAGCTTTTTCTCTCTAATAAAACAAGAAAGAGACGAACGTGAGTTAGAGCTGTCAAATTTAGTTGAACTAATACTTCCTTACAAATTTAGATGACACGTAAAAACATGTCGACTAAAAACATGGTGAAGCGCAAGGCGTTAAATAGTTTGACATCTCTAGCTTAGTTCATAGCTATTGCCATCCTTTTCTCGCGCTACCTGTTAGCAAAATATAGCGATTCTCTAATTTTAGTTTAGTTATTATTGAACAAGAGAATCGGCACCCCACTTCAAAAAAAAAAAAAAAAGGTGGTTACACATTCAGCTTTTTTTTGTATAGACCAACAAAACAATGATATCCCTATTTAAACAAAAATATTTTTTGTTGGGATAGAATGTGTATTCACTCGTTTGCTTTAAACCGAACCTTAGGTTCACGTAAATAGTGCCACGGGTGGGGTTCGAACTCACGATCTCTCGCTCGCCAATCCCGCTACTAAACCATTGACCCGCTTTTCAAATCGATTGATATGTTGTTAGAACCTCATTTCCGCCAGTTTACGTATTTTAATTTTAAACTCCTCAGACCAAATAAAAAAAAACCAAGACATAGCGCTGTCAACAGTGACGTGAGGCCGGTTTCGAACATGTGTGCTCTTAGTGAGGAGTAAGTTTTGCGCGTGCTTCACTGTATTGTTCACAGCGCTATGTTTTGGTTTTTATTTGGTCTGAGTTAAACTCTTTCCTTGTTAAATAATTAACATACAAAGCTCTTATATTTAAAAGTTAACAAGCCAAATTTGGAAGCTAGTACAGCCAGAACACATCAGTAACACATCAGTGATAACAACTTGCCATTGGCAGCGCCTTTGTGTCGGCTGATTTTAACACATTATCTGCTTAATTCTTTATGCAAACGCTTCTTTATGCTACACCCTTACCGACCCTTATTTTACGATGTTTTCGAAACAATAGAGATGCACAACGAACGCACAGGTGCGGCGCGCCGCACTCAAAGAAAGTTATGTAAATTGTATGGACGCGCATACGCGCCGTCAAGCATCTGGTGAACGTCCGAAAACGCGCATGTGCGTCTGCCGCGCTTAATGTATTAAAGGGTGTCCCAAAATTAACGCAAGAATTGAATTTGTCGCCATTTGTGCAGTAAAGTGTTGGCAACCCTAAAAAAAAAAACAATTCGACAGCTGACAGTTTAGGGTTAGTAAAAATGGAGCGTTACACGATAGAACAACGTGTCATTATTGAACAATATTTCAAAAATAAAGAAAGCTTGGCGGCCGCCGTTCGATACAAAATATGGTCGGAATAGTGTTTTAACTTCGTCGACTGTGAAGAGATTAATTGAAAAATTCAGAGAGACTGGATCCGTTGTAGATGCCAAACACACTGATCGTCCAAAAACAAGCCGTTTAAATGTCAAGTCCAGGAACCTCAATTTTCGACAAACGAGTGCGTATCTGCATGTAAAGCCGTGGAGGCCATTTGCCCGACGTGTTATTCCATAAATAACCCTATCCTATGTATGATACAATAAAAATTAAAAAAAAGAATCAAAAGACTAAAACGAAACGCAACTGTGACGCATATTTACCCCAAACTTGTTCTTTTATTATTATTTTTTTTGTGTTATTTTTTTGCGTCATGTTTATCGCAAATAAACGTATTTTCTTTCTTTCTAAAAACTGTGTTTTCTATTTAATTCAAATCTTGCTTTAATTTTGGGACACCCTTTAGAAGTGTAGGTATGTGTCACGACTCACAACTAATGTGTGACAGTACCTATACCTACAAATTAATATAACTTTTTCCCACGCATTTTAAATCTCTGAAATTTTAGAGAACCAACCATATCATGAATTTACATTAAAATGCTTAGTCCTAAGCTTTCCTCACACAGGGTGGCAGGGGCACCTGTTATTATGGATTCAGTACATGCTGAACCCCCCAGCACTGAAAAAACACCAAAAAAAAAAACAGCTGTTTGATACAAAAGTGCAATGCCTACGCGGTCAAAATGTATGGAACAGCAATTTTTTTTGTTAATAACCGAGGAAAATTTTCAACTCAGACGGGTTCAGAATCATGTACTGAATTCATGGTAAAAGATGTGTTTACAAAATGCTTTTTAGTGGTAACTTGACGCTTAGCGAGACAGTAAACGCCCTGAGACTTAATAATAACAAAGCTTCTATCGAGTCTCGTTCAGCGATTCCTGCGAGCCTTCAGCCGATTAGTCTCAATAACTCGAACACTCAGTAAATATGAAACCACAAAGTTAGTCGAGACGAGATATTTACAAAGTTTTAGTAAATAATCGTGTGATACTCCCTGGCCGCGCCAGCAAAACTTCATTATATTTCATTACTCGTTGAGGTACAATTTTTTTCATTACACGTATATTATAAATAATAATAATAAAATTCTGGGACATTTCACACACGGTCATCTGATCCCAAACTAAACAGAGCTTGTACTGTGGAAACCAGATAACTGATATACTACATACACTACTTTTTTTTGTAAATACATACTTATATAGATAATTACACCCAGATTCAGAACAAACAGACATGTTCATGCACACAAATGGTACAATTTATCTAGATACATGTTTTTTTTTTTTTCAATTTTCCACTCTTGTGTGGCCAGGGAGTATCATACAAATAATCTCAGTTTGAAAACAATAAGCAGTCGATATACACGAAATTCCTTCAAAAACTTTCGTACAGACAGCAAGAATAGTAGATTAAAAGTTCAGTTTCGAAGGCATTATGAGTAAAAACTGTAAAAAAATATAATATATTGAAGAATATTAAAGACATATCAGAATGAATAATCAGTAGTTAACTCAACCAATGGTTAAACACAGTAACTAATGGTTGAATTTTGGCTAAATGTGAAACGCTAAAGATGAATGTACTCATGTTAGCTCATTAATATTAAAAAATAGTGACTAATGGCAGTGTCATTGCCCTGGTACATTCCGCTCGAGATAAGTACCCTACAGCTCGCGACAACACAGTGTTGACTAGGGTCTATACGCGCTCAGCGAAACATACATATTAATAAATAATGGCGACCAAAAAATTAAAGTACCGTCCGCAGGCGGCAGCAACCCTAACTACCCTAACGTGGTCAGAAGGAATAAGAGTTACGCGATAGAAAGAGAGGCAACTTGTAGGTAATAAGCGTTGTGCGACCTAAATTACGCTTTATTGTGTCGTAGCAAGAATCGCTTTTTATTTAAATGATTTTGCGAAGTGCAAGATCTGTTAATCTCTGCTAATGGCATAACTCATTTATGTTTAGACTTTCACATTTAGCCAAAATTCAACCATTAGTTACTATGCTTAACCATTGGTTGAGTTAACTACGGATCAAAAAACTGGCCCTTACTAAAGAGAGGGGAGAGGGGTCAGGTAATGCAGGTCACTAAGTTTAATATAATTCGACTTATTTTAGGTATTTTATTATTTTTATATTGTACTATTTTAGGTGTGTATACTGTAATAATTGCTGGTTGGTCTTCTAATGTGGAAGAAAACGGCCAAATTAGTTCCGCGTAGATGGCCCTGAGTCTCTAATTCAGACAATTTTGTAAACAAAGAAACGTCAAGAAATGTCACTGTCAAAATGACAGGACAGTGGTACAAAACATTTTATCATAAAATTTAACACAACAAGAACAAGGAAACAACAAGATGAACAAGTACCACGATGATAATAACACAACAACACAACACAATTAACAAACACAGCGAAAAACTTGATTGAGGAAAAGAAAACGAATGAATTGAAAATACCACGGGAAAAGACGCGCAACTTAGACGTACTGTCAAACGAAATTTGAAAATGCTAGGAACTGCTACAGTGCAGTATCATAAAATATTTCATACCAGAAAATCTCCACTTATGTTAAAACTTTGTTTAAAACCGAAACATTCTAAAAATAATTACAGTGTGATAATTTTTAAATTATAATTTCTAAAATCAGTACTTAAAAGAAAATCTAACCTTTTTTTTCCGCCATTTTTTTGGAATTACCATTAAGAAGATAATTTGTGGTCTGTTATCACCTTTGTTTACAAAAATTATCTGAATTAATTAAGCTCAGGGTATAGTTACTTTCATTCAACTGCCAATGGAGTTCCTTGCTGAAAGCTTTGCCACGAGATGGCGCTAAATGATTTCTTGTCGCAGATTGGTCACTTTGTCTTCAAGATGACTTTGACAAGTGACAAACACACAGCGCTCTCACGCGGCAATGTTTCCGGGAAACAACCCCATTCAAATTATGCTTTATTAGGAGGTTTACGAGCTGCAGCACCCACAAAAACCTATTATTCAAATTCTTTACTAATTTCATCCATGCTAACTAGAACATCACAAATGCTGGCCGCATATAATCTAATATCCTCACTCTTTTTAATCTTCAGACTAGCACAGTACAGTTTCTTGTGTAAATCAGTAATTTTCTCATAATCCTTATTCGATTTCGACCTACAATATTGTATGACACTTTTTAGTATGTAATGTAGTCTATTTTCGTATAGGGACAGAAGACTATACTCGTTCTTCATGTTTTTCTCGTCGCTATCTTCTGATTTGGCTACTTCTTTCTCTTCTGGGTCCTTCTCTGATAGCAGTTTCATGATGGAGTGGCATTGGCGAAGGAGTTGTATGGCTGACTGGAGGGATTTCAGTTTGAGGTTTGGTGATACTGTTGAAGATAATTCTTAGTTATTGAAAGACAATGAATCACGTATGAAAAGACTAGCTTCTGCCCACGACTTCTATGACGACATGCTATGTGACCTATGTGACGTGTTGCGCTGTCAAGTTTTCACTTTAGTCGACAGCCGCCATGACTGGCTATAGTTTTTTTTTCTTTTTGCTTGGCTCATAAGGGTCCTAGCGTGATGTTAAATAGCCTGCCTTCCTCAAGAATTGGTCTATTAAATGCTATGGCTATCAAAACTATTTTTTTTAATGCGACTGTTAGTTCCAGAGATTAGCGCGTTCAAACATACAAAAAAAAAACTCATCAGCGTTATTATTATTACTAGCTGACCCGACAAACATTGTCCTGTCCAAATTTGATGTATGAGAAAATTAATTTTCTACATATTTTTTTTTCGTGTATTTTTCAGATGTTTTAATAATTGTTCTGCTATTCGGGATGGAGACAGTCGGAGTTATAAGTTTTCGAACAAACTCGACTTTGTTTTACACATATATATATAGTTCTAATTAGAGATATAGTTCTAATTAGTTCTAGTTAGAGAACTAGAAATGTGAAATGGTGATAGCAGATAGTAAGTCCGGTGGCAAAAATGGCCTACTATATTTGAATTCAGAATCGCATATAAATTACATTCCATTGCCATTTACTCAATTATCTACTTTAGTGTTATGTGGTTTAAGTAGTTTTTTGAATAATAAAAAGGTCCTAAATAAATTATGGTTGCATTGGACTTGAACTTTGCCATGCATGACACTGAACTTGTAGTTCCAAAAATACAAAAGAATATTTTGTAAAAATGTATCTTATTTCTATGACATAAAGTTGAAATTGTTTTTTATGTTTGAACCTTGTATGTAACGTTACCTGCACACTGTGCCTCCAACACGGCGACATGTTCAAGCTGCACAGTGAGGAACATGCCCGCGTCCTCTAACAAAGCGAACATGTTCGATGCCTGTTCGTAATTTGTTCGGGTTGCGTTCAATAAAGTACGACGTTTTGGTCCCTCTTCTTGTGTTATCCTGGAAAAAAAAATTGGGTTACGAACGTTTATCCCGTGCGGGCTGGCTACTTCGCATTTCTACAGGTTTTTCGCTATTATTTTTGTTGAAATGAATTGAAACATAGAACAATAAATATAACGTGGTAAATTAAAAAAATGAGGAGCACACCACTGACTGTACGTAATATATCAGAGAGTGACAGATACGACACAAACTATAATGTCAACGTAATAGGTTGGGGAAAAAGTTTCTTCGCATTTTTTAAGAAAATTCAAAACATTTTTTAATATAGTTTATTTACATTTAACTAAAGTATGTAGGTACCATTTTGTTCGATAACTTTTTGCCATCTTGTAGGACATGATCCCATTGCTATAGAAATTTTGGGACTTCTGGTCAAAATACCGCGACAAGTGGTTTTGGCAGACACTGCCTAAAGAATTCTGAAGAGACCGAAACAGGTGGAAATCTGAAGGTGCAAGGTCAGGACTATACGGCGGATGCATTAACACCTCCCAGCCAAAATCCCTTAATTTTTGCTGAGTGCCTAAAGATGTGTGAGGTCTAGCGTTATCATGATGAAAAACCACACCCCTTCTGTTGATTAATTCCGGCCGCTTTCTCTCAACTTCTTTTCTTGCCCTACCCTATTTCTTATCTACATTAACAACTTATGCAAAATGTCTCTAATGAATTGTTCAATTTTTACTTATGCCGATGATACGGCTCTATTAATTCATGGTAATGACTGGCCTGAAACAGTAAAATACGCGGAACTTGCTCTGAACTCAGTGATGAAGTGGCTGTCTAATAATATCCTAACCTTAAATTTAAATAAAACGGTATACTTACCTTTCTCGTTACTATCCACCAACCTCCCTCCACCGCATTCAATGGTGCTCAGAGCTCACACTTGCTCACTCGGTCTATCTTCTTCACAATGTGGCTGCCCTCAACTCAAGAGGTGTGAGTCTGTCAAGTATCTCGGAGTCTATGTAGATAGCTCTCTGAGCTGGAAACCTCACCTCAGTAATCTCATATCAAGAGTCCGCAAGTGTATATTTATTTTTAAAAAGCTGAGGAATTCCGCGGACCACCTTACGATTAAAACAGTTTATTATGCACTGTGTCAGAGCATAATAAACTACTGCATCACAGTGTGGGGTGGGACTCCCAAGACAATCCTCCTACCTCTTGAGCGCGCACAGAGAGCTGTTCTCAAGGTAATGACCTCGAGGCCTTTTAGGTTTCCCACTACTACTCTCTACACCGAATGTCAGGTTCTTACTGTGAGACAGCTCTTTGTCCTTGGCACTATACTGCGCAAACACCCTTCTGTGGAATATGATCCGAATGCTAACAAAAAGCGTAGACATTTCGAAGTATGCCCAACTCACGGTTGTAGAACGGCCATTGCTCAGCGTCATTTTGGTGTACTGTCTAACCATTTATATAATAAAATAAATAAACTCTGTTCCATTGCTCCCATGTGTCTAAACGAATGCAAAACCGAAGTCACAAAGTGGCTCTTGACATTGACTTACAATAAGACTGAAGATCTACTACAGATATCGATCGCTTAACCAAATGTTATATATATATATTTTATATATAAAATAAAGAAATATGTTCAGAATTATATATATTTATACTGACTTTCATAATACACAGGTTTTCATCATAATATTATCTCTTGCTCACACACACACACAACCATTTATATAGGTAGATAAACAGGATACATCATAGTTGCATTAGCTTTGTAATATATTATTATAATTTAATCATGATGATCTGTGCTCGTCTTACTACTACTGCTGTATGTTCAAATCATAGGCGAGGACGCTGGCACCCTAAACACAAGTTAAATCTTACTTTGGGTGCCAGAGTTCATCGAAAACACTCTGTTTCCTTAGTTGTAATGCCGCATAGTGTTAAGATAAGTGTTTTTCTTGTACAACTGAAGTTAAATAAAAAAAATTATTATTATTATATATTATATATTTAATCTCATCAGTTGTTCACAGTAGAGTTCAGAATTGATGGTCCTGCCTGGTGGTAACAGCTCATAATGAATAATGCCCTTCCAATCCCACCACACACACAGCATCACCTTGTTGCGAGTTAACCCGGGTTTCGCCACAGTCTGTGAAGCCTGACCGGCCTTTGACCACGACCTTTTTCGCACGTTCTTGTCATACGTGATCCACTTTTCATCACCAGTTATCAGCTTCTTCAAAAATGGTTCGGTTTCATTACGTCGTAATAAAGAATCACAAATGAGTACACGGTTCATTAGGTTTCTTTCAGTGAGCTCGTGAGGTACCCAAATGTCGAGCTTTTTTGTGTACCCAGTTTTTTTCAAATGCGCCAAAACTGTTTTGTGGTCAATTTCCAGTTCTTCAGCTACGTCGTAACTACTGATATGCCGATCTTGCTCCACTTTTTCAAAAATGGCATCCATTTTATCCGTAATAGGGCGACCAGAGCGACGTGCATCTTTGACATCAAAATTTCCGGATTGAAAACGCTTAAACCAAATTTGTGCTACTCTCACAGACACTACACCAGGTCCATAAACATCGCAAATTTTTTTCACGGCTTGCGTTGCATTTTTGCCTTTTTTGTAGTAAAATTTTAAAATGTATCGAATTTCTTCATTAGATTCACTCATCTTGACGGTACGAAAAACAAATGAAAATCACACATTTTCCTAATTTGAATTTGGAATTATGTTCTTTAAAATTTAAACTTTCAATGATACCAAAACCAGCCAGATACAAATAGTATAGCCAAAGAGATTTTATTACAAATTCATACATACTATAATGCGAAAAGACTTTTTCCCCAACCTAATATATAAAGAGTTTGCATTCCAACTATAAAAATTCCAACAATTTTAATAAATTTAATTCAAATAACTATTTTTTTCAGCCAAGCACTAGATCGTTGTTTTTTTTAATTGTAAGTATGTATGCTATTTTAGAAGTTAGTTTGATATTTACTCATAAAAATTTATATTATTGTCTATACTTCAATTTTTATGAGTGAATACCAAAATTACTGTAAAAAAATAGCATAGCATACTTAGAAATACAACGATCTAGTGGTTGGCTGACAAAAATAGTAATTCGATTTAAATTTATTAAAATAATTACGAAAAACTTGTAGAAAAGCGACGTTGCCAGCCCGCACGGCATAAACGTTCTTCAACACTGATCGCACATAGCTTTTCCATATTTTTTTTTTTTTTGTTTTTGAAACCACGGACAGTTTCGTAAAAACCTCGTGCCTTATTTTAAGAAACAGTCAAACAAAGGGATAAGTGTACATTACGATAACGTGCAAAGGTTTCATTCATCGTTAATTTTCGGGAAAGTCGAACTTTGTCAAATTAAATGTGACTGGCTTAATAATAATAATCATTTAGGTTTTTTAATATAATTTTATCTGAGGACGCGGGCGTGTTCCTCACTGTGCAGCTTGAATATAAATCAATTTCTATTGAACGATAGTCACACTTTTTTCGGTTTTTCCGAAGGTAAACGATGGAACCTTTGCACGTTGTCGTATTGTATACTTAGCTAACCTGCAACTCCTTATAATGAAATGAAATGAAATGAAAATGAATGAAATGAAAATATTTATTTCAGACTTATAAGGTCCATAATTATGTTGTTAGTAGATATACTTAAAGCTATGTTAGTAGAATTTAAAATTATTATTATTAGTTTGGACATGAATGGGCGATCAATGCCTCAGAATTTGGCCGCCCACTCCGTCCGACGCCACGTTCAAAAGCGTGTTGCACAATGCTTCGAGTGTGTTTTAAGTTTAAAAAGTTGGCATTCAATAACAATATTTTTTTTTTATTTTTTTTTTATTTGTGATGGGTTTGCTCTTGACTCTAGTCTAGGTCAGAGGTGACAGAGACAAAGTCGACGATGGAGTGAGCTTACCCAGAAGAAGCCTGTTCACTCTCACTTTGAATAGATTAGGGTTGTATACGTTCGGAAACACAGACGCAGGTAGTGAGTTCCACTCTTTTGCTGTGCGCATTATAAAAGACATTTGGAAGCGCTTAGTGCGAATTGGTGGAATAGCAACCAGGTAGGGATGGTAACTGGCAGTGCGTCTAGATGTCCGGTGGTAGAAGGGGGCCGGTGGAATGAGGTCGTGGAGTTCTCGGGCACACTCTCCGAAGTACAATCTGTAGAAGACCGACAAGCAGGCAACCTTGCGGCGATGAGCCAAGCTATGAAGCTTGGCATCCACCAGTTTTACGTCGCCAATGAGCCTCTTAGCTCTGCGTTCCACCGAGTCAAGCGCGGCGAGTTGGTACTTAGCTGATCCATCCCAAAGGTGACTGCAATACTCCATGCAGGATCGGACTTGCGCTTTGTAAAGGGTTAAAAGCTGTCCAGGCGTAAAGTATCGCTTCACCCTATTTAGGATGCCCAGTTTCTTGGCCGCAGTTTGGGCCTTGTACTCGATGGTGGCGCCGAAGTTGAGACCAGATGTCAACTCCATGCCTAGGAGCTCAAGTCGATCAGTTACAGGAACAGATGTAACCCGAAAAGTAGGAGTTTGGGCGAAACGACTCTTTTTAGCGGTAAAAAGACACGCCTGCGTTTTGGTGGCGTTAAAAGAGATCAGATTATCATCACCCCACTGGGAGACAAAGCTTAAGGTCAAATCTGTCCGCTCTACAATGGCCTCTCTCAAGGAACGAACTTCGGCCCCGCTGGTTTTTGCTCTGGACAAGTATCTCTCTGAAACTGTACTGTCATCTGCGTACCCAACAATACCAGGCCGAAGCAGGTCATTGATGTGCAGCAGGAAAAGAGTTGCAGAGAGAACAGACCCCTGAGGAACTCCGGCATCAATAGCCATAAGGTCAGAAGAGCAGCCATCAACAACTACTCTAATCGACCGTTCACTAAGGAAATCTGATATCCAGCTACAAAAATCAGCTGGGATGCCATAAGCAGGAAGCTTGCTGAGCAGAGCAGCGTGCCAGACCCTGTCAAAGTCAAAGGCCTTCGAGATGTCAAGCGATACAGCCAGTGCTTCGCCGTGTTTCTCGATGGCTTCGCCACAGCAGTGCGTGACATACACAAGAAGATCGCCAGTTGACCGTCCGCGGCGAAAGCCATATTGACGGTCACTGAGGAGATCGGAGATCGGAAATATTATTGTACAAGGTCATTTTTGCCTCTACTCCATAATTTATTTTTTCTTTCTAATGCATAAACTTGATTAACCCAGGTTTTTACTAACAAAAAAAAAATGGAGAAACCTTTGAGGAGTCGGACTTCTCCAGACACATTTTCTGGACAAATGTATAAAAGATTTTCAACGACTTTTTTTTTTCTGGCATATGAATTAACTCACCGATACTGCGAGTGGTACAGGGAGCCCAGTCTGTGGTATATCATGGCTGCCCTAAACTGGTAAAGGTACTGTCTCGGTCCGGGACTTAGCAGACAGTACTTTAAGGCGTGTTTTAATGCCTCTGCTACTTCTGTCACCTCCTGTAAGTAATGAGTTAATGTAAATAATGGTGGATTTAGACATTTAAAGGAAATTAGAATGGAAATTATGATAAATGATAAATGATTTTTATTTCTGTAAGTAGGTTTGTACAAACACTTTTACAAGTCAATCATGTTTTTTTTTTTTTAAACTAGATGAGGTCGGCGTTTCCTATCTGACTACTCTGAGAAGAAAGGCCGAAACAAACTCAGAGGTCACAGTCTCTTATAAAGTCCAGACATAATCTTGGTCACTTCATGTGAAGACCCGGTCACTTCATGTGAAGACCATGTAGATTGGTGTCTGAAATGGTCTTTTGAGGAAATAACCACACAGATAGAGAGGACCTGTCCAGTCAGTGCACGCATTTGTCAGTAATCGCGCAGCTCAACTCAGAACTTAAGGAGCTCAACGATTCGACGAACAATACCAAAGAAAGGACATTGGGGTAGGCCGCATAAATTACTCAAACTGCTAGACGATGATTAAAAATAACTGAGAGAAAAAATAAAACAAACAAAAAAAGCAATGACGTACATAATCTTCACATTCACAATAAATTAAAATAATATAATAATATAATAATATAATATAATATATAGGATTGCGTATTATAGCGTTTATAGATGGGTTTATCTCCATTGAGTATTTTAAGGCTCAAAATGGAGTGCCCTTCATTCGAACACTTCTGGCACGACGTCAAGCTGTAAATAAACGCGACATTTCCAATTGATCTTCAATTTCTTTACTGTAATTGAATTCAGCAATATTGACATCTATGGTCCAGCGGCAGTGTATTCAATATTATCCATCTCATTAGAAAACGAGTTCGTGATCGTAAAGTTCTTACTATAAGAACTGTCTATAGAACCTAGTCTAAGTTATCAATTTTGTGTTAAGAACATTACACTTGTTAGAATAAAGTTCAAAATACAATAACTGCTTTGAAGGTTTGGGTTTCAACTGTTCATAGTTAAACGAAAAAGATCCAACCTCAATATGTTTGGTTGTGGGTTGGATCCTTTTCGTTTAACTATGGACAACTAAAGTAAGAATTGTTTTGTAATGAGACATACAGACTACACTCACGTTGTATGTATCGGGCGCGTCCTGCAGCAGTACGGCGCGTGTGTACAGGTGGCAGGACAGCTCCCACGCCACGAGCTCCCACACCGAGGTGGCGCCACAAGTCTCTCTGGGGCCCAGCAGAGAGAGGGCCGACAGGTACAGTTCCTCTGCCTCGTTGTATAGGCGACGTTTTTCGGTGCTGTAATGACCATAGAACGGTTTTTTTTTAAACTCTATTACATCGACGGCAGCCGCGGTGTTGCCCTCTCCGCCCACGCTCTACTCGCGAAATTAATCGCGACGCTCCGCACTAGTTCACTCGCCTTTGCAACACAATGGACGTTGAAACTCACAGCGTGCGCGCTATGCAATTATAGTATAGCTAATTATATCAATGTCATAAAAAGAAATATACGTCGTCATCGTCCCCGTCAACGGAGATGGTGCATGATATTTATTTATCACAAAAGTACGAGATAAGTACAAGAAATGGATGAAGATGAAAGGTAATGGATGAAGTGTTACACAAGATATGTAACTCAAATAAATCTATTATCATTTGTGGTGATTTTAATGTTAATTTATTAGAAAAGTCAGGTTCTTGTAGTAAAATAATAAGTCTTTTTCAGTCATACAATCTTGTAAACCTATTTTTGGAGCCCACAAGAATAACCCCTACTAGTGCCACATGCCTAGATAATATTTATACAGATGTTATTCCAAGCCATAAAGAAATTATAAATTTACTAGATTCTGATCATTGCGGGCAAAGGATTACTATCCAAAACCAAAACAAAAAAGTGGCTAAAAAGGATATCATTGTTAACCCCAAAACTACAAGTCGCTTGGAAGCTTTTAAAGTTAAACTCATTAATAAATTAACAGTTTTGGCTAATCATACTGATCCTAATGATCTGTATGATGATTTTTTTAATATGTACTGCCAACAATTTAATCTCATCTTTATTCCCAAGACTATCTCGGTTAATAGTAACGCGTCTTTCAGTGATTGGGCTACCATTGGTATTCATAAAAGTAGAACACGGCTTTATGAACTATATAATGAAAGGTCTTTTGTAAACACTGCTGAATTTAATTTATATGTTAGAAACTATTCAAAATTATTTAAAAAAGTTTGTTGTATGGCCAAGTCGCGTTATTTGAGTTCGAAGATTAAAAACAGTAGTAATGTAATTAAAACGACTTGGAATATTATTAATAGTGAAACGGGAAGGTCTAATAACCGAAGTGCTGACTACAGCCTGTCTATTAATGACAATATAATAAAATCAGACTCACAAGTCGCCGCGGCCTTTGAAAATTTCTTTTCAGATATTCCCGTTTCAACTACTAAATCCCTAAACTCATCAACTTCTGTTGCTGAGTCTTTGCTTAAGGAAAATGTTAATGCTTGCGATTCGGAATTTAATTTTGAACAAATTACCTGTAGAGACATAATTAAAACCTTTCACACTTTAAATGTAAAAAAGACAGCAGATCTGTGGGGTAATTCTGTAGAAGTTGCTAAGTCTATTATTGACATTGTAGCACCTACTTTAGCTCTTATCTTTAATAACTGTATCGACTGTGGGGAGTTTCCTGACCTCATGAAATATAGTAAAATAATACCTTTGTTTAAATCAGGTAGTACATCAGACCCCACAAATTATAGACCTATTTCAGTACTACCTACGTTTAGTAAAATTTTTGAGAAATTAATTTTAGACCAATTGCAAAGATTTTTTAATAAACATAAATTATTACATAACAAGCAGTTCGGTTTTACAAAGGGTCGTTCAACTACTGATGCCGGTGTTGAACTTTTAGGACATATTTATAGTGCATGGGAAGACAAATGCGATGCCTTGGGCATCTTTTGTGATTTGTCCAAGGCATTCGATTGCGTTCTTCATGAAACGTTAATCAGGAAACTCCGCCATTACGGGATCCGGAACACCGCTCTGGATCTTCTTACTTCATACTTGAGTAATAGGATTCAGAGCGTTGACGTTAATGGAAAAAGATCGCCCGGATCTATAGTAACAATGGGGGTCCCACAGGGCTCGATTCTTGGTCCTTTCTTATTTCTTATTTATATTAACGATTTGCCCTACCTCATTAAGGATAATCATGATATAGTTTTGTTTGCGGATGATACTTCACTTTTGTTTAAACTTAAACGTCAGCAGCTGGTTACTGACGATGTAAACAGAGCGATCTCAAAAGTAGTTCACTGGTTCAGTGTTAATAATTTACTCCTTAATGAAAAAAAAACCAAATTCATTAAGTTTACACTACCTCACGTTAGGCAGGTGAAAACTAACGTGTTGATAAAGGGCGAAGAGTTGAATCCTGAAGATAGCACAGTATTCTTGGGCTTAACTTTGGATGCTAAGCTTCAGTGGGGCCCACATATAGATAAATTGTCAAAAAAGCTAAGCTCCGCAGCATACGCTGTTAGGAAAATTCGTAATTTAACCAACATAGAGACAGCCCGTTTAGTGTACTTTAGCTATTTTCATAGTATAATGTCGTACGGTATTCTGTTGTGGGGAAATGCAGCCGACATTCAGACTATCTTTGTTTTGCAGAAAAGAGCTGTTCGATGCATTTATAAATTAAGTCCGAGACAATCTCTCAGAGAGAAATTTAAGGAGATTAATATACTGACTTTGCCTTCTCAGTACATTTTTGAAAATCTTTTATATGCCCATAAAAACATTAAATTGTTTAAAAAATACAGTGATATCCACAATATAAATACTAGGAACAAACACAAATTTGTTGTACCTCCAACAAGGCTCAAGAAAATAGGTGGGTCATTCAGGTGTCAATGTATACGCTTTTATAATAAACTTCCAAGCCACGTTCAAGATCTGAGTCTTAATAAATTCAAATCATTCATTAAACGCAAGTTGTGTCAGAAAGCTTTTTATACCGTTAAAGATTATATTGAGGACAAAAAGGCTTGGGATTGAACTGCTCCAATTTTATTTTATATTATTTTTATTTTTGCATACTGAATGTTGACATTAATATTTACTTTGTAAGTATTATATTATTTTACTTTGTTGTGAATGTGAAGACTATGTAGGTCATTGCCTTTTTTTTTTTTGTTTGTTTTATTTTTTCTCTCAGTTATTTTTAATCATGGTCTGGCAGTTTGAGTAATCTATGCGGCCTACCCCAATGTCCTTTCTTTGGTATTGTTCGTCGAATCGTTGAGCTAGTTGAGCTGCGCGATTACTGACAAATGCGTGCACTGACTGGACAGGTCCTCTCAATCTGTGTGGTTCTTTCCTCAAAAGACCATTTCAGACACCAATCTACATGGTCTTCACATGAAGTGACCAAGATTATGTCTGGACTTTATAAGAGACTGTGACCTCTGAGTTTGTTTCGGCCTTTCTTCTCAGAGTAGTCAGATAGGAAACGCCGACCTCATCTAGTTTAAAAAAAAATATTGACTTGTAAAAGTGTTTGTACAAACCTACTTACAGAAATAAAAATCATTTATCATTTATCATTTATCAGAAGGTTTAAAAATGCGGTTGCAAGACGCACGATTATGGGCGCGCGATTATTGCCGCTCCTTTGACTTGCGCACAAAAATCCGATAACACAGGGAGCAATGGGCATGACGAGTAATGTTGCCATACTACGTCTCTTCCTCGTTTCCTCGCTTATTACCATGCCTTCGACGAGTGTGTGACGGGCGCATTACAATATAAAGTATATTGTAGCGAAAAGTTGACTTTTAAGAACATAACAATGTTCTTAAACTGTCGATTTATGAGTTTGGGGGGTTAGGCCGTGTGTAAAAATAATTAGCCGTGACGCATTTTTGCCTCATCTATGTATACTTAAAAGAATAGCTACGTCCAATAAAAAAAGAACAATTTGTAAGAAGTAGACTATAATACAGTTCTACTTCATCATTTTAGAAATATTGGTTTTCGTTTCAAACAGTCACAGCTGGATTTCAAATAATTGTGCATCCCGATTAACATTACTACAACTCGGGAGTAACCCTAGCTTTTTCACCAAAAAATACAAACAATGGTGCCGACTCTCTTGTTCAATAACTAAACAAAAATTAGAGAATCGCTATCTTTTGCTAACAGGCAGCGCAGCGTGAGAAAAGAACGGCTATAGCTATGAACTAAGATGTCAAACTAGTTTACGCCTTGCGCTTCACCGTGTTTTTAGGCGACATGTTTTTACGTGTCGTCTAAATTAGTATGCAAATATTAGTTCAACTAAATTTGACAGCTCTAATTTACGTCTGTCTCTTTCTTGTTTTATTAGTGTGTGCACAACAGAATCGGCACCAATATCCGTATTAAAATCTACAATATTTAGACGGCAACACCGACAAAAATCCAACCCATTTCTTACCTAAATCCGCCTTGATCGCAATGCGCCCTGAATCTCAAGTACCTCCCCTTATTACAGTACAAGAGAGCCAAGTTGGGTATATCATTGACTTGCTTGAAGATCTCCGTGGCTTCGTCCAAACACTCGAGAGATTTGCGTGATGTCACAGTGAACTGTTTGAGTAGGAGCTTCGCTTTAGGGTCCTTTGTGTCTGGCTCTTCTAGGTATTTCATGTAGATTTCTGTAGTGAATAATAGTGGATTTATAAAAATATTATAAAGAGATTTTTGCTAAAAAGAAAAAGGTGGCTTTAGCTTATAAATTTCAGAACCTAAAAAGCAGTATCCGGATAGGCACAATTCAGAAATGGAACAGAATTTGAAAAAAAAAAGGAATCTGGAAGAGTAAAACCGTCACTGCTGTCAAAAAGGATGACAGCCTCGAGCTGTCATAATATGTAATCAGGTACGTGTGATGTTTACGGAACGAAAATATATCAAGCCTATAGTTGTGCATACGTCCGTTAAAGTGCAGCAAGCTTATTTATTCTGGTGGCGTTCATTGGAACTAATGAAATCACTATGAAAATGGGGAAGAAAACTGTCATATTAGTTCCGCGTAGATGGCGCTAAGTGTTTGTTACTTTCATTCATCTGCTAATGGAGTTAATTTTCGAAAACTGTATTTTTTTCTTGTCGCCAATGGTAGTACTTTTTTTAAATTTTATTTGAGATGGGTTTGCTCTTGACTCTAGTCTAGGTCAGAGGTGACAGAGAAAAAGTCGACGATGGAGTGAGCTTACCCAGAAGAAGCCTGTTCACACTCACTTTGAAGAGATTAGGGTTGTATGCGCTCGGAAACACAGACGCAGGTAGTGAGTTCCACTCTTTTGCTGTGCGCATTATAAAAGATATTTGGAAGCGCTTAGTGCGAATTGGTGGAATAGCAACTAGGTAGAGATGGTAACTAGCAGTGCGTCTAGATGTCCGATGGTAGAAGGGGGCCGGCGGAATGAGGTCGTGGACGACCGTATAATCTGTAGAAGACCGACAAGCAGGCAACCTTGCGGCGATGAGCCGAGCTAACGACGTATGCATCCACCAATTCTACGTCGCCAATGAGCCTCTTAGCTCTGCGTTCTACCGAGTCAAGCGCGGCAAGTTGGTACTTAGCTGAGCCATCTCAAAGGTGGCTGCAATACTCCATGCAGGAGCTTTGTCTTCAAGATGACTTTGACATATGACAAGCGCATAGCGCTCTCTCGCGGCGAAGCTTCCGGTAAAAGGTGGTGAAGGACGGGCGTTTTGGGGGACTGTCTTAAGTAATTTTGACGTTCAAAAAGTGCTGATTCTTAGCCTAGTTTGAATAATTGACTTTTGATTTTGAAACAACCCCATTGATAAGAAGTTTTTTTTTTTTCGAAAGCGCCACCGTCACCGGGCCAGACGGGCATGCTATACTCGTATTATAGGCATCTTTTAGCAAGGCTGACGTTAAGGCGATAGTTATACGTCAAATAGACGTATAGAGGCATGAGGAACCGGGTGTAAGTTCACTCATCCTCTATAGAAAAGGGAGGATCCGCCGACCAGACGTGTGTTGTGTCTGGTGGGCTACTGCCTGACGATGATGTCGTTGACGATGTTGATGTCGGGATGTTGCCAGTCGCGCGGTAAACTCTGCTTGCGCGATGCTGGTTTTGTGTGACGTCAGGTCTTTGATGCGCAGTTCGCATGTGGCGTTGTAGATGCCGCTGTATCACTTCCCTCCGGAGACCGGAGGTCGATAGTGGACTGAGTCGTATATCTTGCAATGTTTGCCAAGGCCTGTTGAGGTTCCAGTGAGTCGGAAACGGATGCCGCATAGTACACAGTGAGTCTGAAATATCTGCGGTAATTCCCCGAGTGAGGCAGGTTAATAATAATAATTACCATTTATTTCAGACAACACAGGCCCACCGAAAAATACCTTAACCTATTAATATTTGCAGAATTTGTGTGACGTCAGGTCTTTAATGCGTAGTTCGCATGTGGCGTTGTAGATGCCGCCACGAACGTATCGTGTAGTGGTGTATACGTACGCTGCGCGTCGTTCATGTGCCGCACCGCGAGCTCGTTCCCGACGGACGCGAGGCGCCGCAGCAGCTCGGGGCGACGGTCCGCGGCCGCACCCGCCGCGCGCCGGTACGTCGCGCACGACGACAACATGGCCGACACCTCGCTAGTGGGGAGGGATATGTCTGCGAGAAGGAAAAAATAATATATGTTTTACAGTCTAAGCCTATAAATAATAATTAGTAACTTTAAAATAATAATAATAAAATAATTAGTAAGAAATAAGTAGTTTTTCCTTTATTAGTCACTGTAGTTTTCAATGTTTTTACTATTAATTCAAATTGGAACACTGCGCCTTAGCTGAACAGGCTTGCAGAAAAGAAACAGGTATTCGCTGTCTCTTTCTAGAGAGCGGTCACTTTCTTGAGGCTAACGCTCAGTCCATACTCTGTGAAAGGTCGAGAGAATGTGTTCTTGACAACTGTCAGTTTCATACTAACGAATATGTGTTTTACGAATTTGATCCTAGAAATCGGCATGAGATGCGGAGAAATGAGGCAAATGTCGTCAGGAAAGTTTTGAGAATGAATGTGGATGGCTATACAAGTAGAGGAAGACCAAAGAAACGATGGATGGACTGTGTGAAAGATGATATGGCTAGAAAGGGAGCACCCGGGACAGTTACCGTTAAAAAAAATACCGGTGAAATCGTTATGTTACGTTAAATATTTAAAGCGTTATTTTGCTAAATACTAGTAATTCGGTGCGACGTGCGACGTGAAGTCCCCACCTTCATCGTTAGAAAGAGATAGGCGCATAAATTGCCGGTATAAGAATTGTAATTTTTACCGTTACTATTATTAGTAATTAGATAATGATAACGAAACACATAGGTTTCGTTATTAATATCGTTACTTTTTTATTGTTAACATAACGGTAACTGGTAAAGTTATAAAAAATAACGGTAATTCGGTCCCTGGGAGTGACTACCGAGATGACGACTAATAGAGAAGTATGGTAGAAAGACATGTTGCGCCGACCCCAAATCGATTGGGACAAGGGCAGGAAAATGATGATCCTAGAGATTGTTCAACTGACAGGTGTCAGGTACGCATTCTCTCCACGACGACGGCCGGACTGTAACTGTGGATTAATAATCCTAGGCCCGCTTGCATCACAAATCAATACACAACAGAGTGATGCTTTAAATAAGTTTAGTGTTAAACACATTTAGTGATTTGTGGTGCGAGCGGGCCTTACAATAGGGATGACGACAAAAAAAATATTTTGACCGTCATGTAGATTAATAAATTATATTGGATACGTATTTTTTTTTCTTTTTCTACGTAATCAAAACATTATGGCAATACATTGAGTTAAAATGTGGCATGAAGCCACGCTTTGGTAGATTCTCTACGTAGAAGTGATGTAGCGAGCCCCACTCCTGAACTTTAATGCGGATTATCTAAGTATTTTTTTATTAATATGATAAAGCAAAAAATACGTATCTAATATTTTTTTAATATCTGACTGACGGACTAATTATAATTTCTTTTTTTTTACCCAGGCATCATCCCTATTGGTGGCAAATAATTAAAATGCAAATAAGGTCATGTATTGTACCTATGGACATTTCAGACTATCTCCAAAATGGCCTCACACTGCACACAACACCGATAGCGTCACGCCACTCACTGGTGTTGCTAGAAAATAAAAATGCCACCACAGTGTTGCTATATTATATTTTTAGTACTGCCAGTTTTTGTTATTATAATCAATGTCCAAAGGTAAAAGCGTCCATAGGTACAATACATGACTATATTTCAGTTTCGAGATTTTCAACGAGACAATGAACATACCATAGAAAATATAGAACTAGAATAAG
Organism: Dicycla oo; assembly: GCA_948252095.1. Lineage (NCBI taxonomy): Eukaryota > Metazoa > Arthropoda > Insecta > Lepidoptera > Noctuidae > Dicycla > Dicycla oo. The sequence goes on along the minus strand of OX411732.1, from coordinate 4,040,087 downwards.
TTTTTTTATCGTTTTGGTGATCCCTAAAAACCGCATTATGTTGTTGGTGTGACCAAAAAAGAATAAGATGTAACAGGATATCGCGTTACTGTTTGGTGGACAGTAACAGTAACGCGATATCCTGTTACATCTACAATCACATTTACAACAGGCACTGGGCACGGGACGAGATTATTCGGCCATAGTAAACTAGTAGGGGAGGCCACGATGCTAAATGGTGATTTATTTACTCGAGCGTCGTGGGGACCTGGTAGAAATACAAAAAGGTTATATGATGTATACCCTTCACCGGTGAGGAGAGCGGCTACAGGTTTTCAAAAATGCAAAAAAAAACTGTCACATGTATGTGGAGGGAGTTCCTTAACCTGACGCTTTGAAAAAATATTTTTTCAAAGCGTCAGATTATGATAATACCAGATTCTAATTGACAGATTATGGGTCAGCACGACAAGGACATCAAGCTGAACAATGTCAGCACGACAAGGATATATTAATCTGACGCACTCCGAGTATTTCAATGTCACGATTTTTTTTGCATTTTCAAAAATCGCCCATGAATTTTGGTCGCGTCCAAATCGTCAGTAGGTTTTACTTAACATGCCTTCTGAATATCTTTCACGCTCGAATAGTATTCTTTTCCCAATTTCAACCTCTTTGTACGGCTAAACCCACCATGCAAACCGGCAGATTAATATTCCTCCGTTATCAGAAACACGTGGGGCATATCACTATCAATATCTGAAGCGCTCGAGTAAATACATGTGACAGTTTTTTTTTCTTTTGTATTTTTGGAAACCTGTTGCCGCTTCCCCTACCGTTGAAGGGTATACATCATATAACCTTTTTTCTTTCTACCATTTAATCTTCAAAATCCAATAGGTCGCCACGACGCTCGAGTAAATCACAATTTAGCATCGTGGCCTCCCCTACTATAAGCCAGGCCGTCACATTTAGACGTATTAGTCCATTATTTTGAAAACTTCAGAACCGATTTTGATGAAACTTGCACTGTTCCCTAAGTTGAAGCAAACATAAGCCAATAAAAAATAATGGTCACTATCCGATTATTAGTTTCGGAGAAATGCGTGGACACATACAGCTATAAAAAAAATGTAATAATAACATACATACGTATACGTCTAGAATTTCCAAACCTTTTTTTCTGAAGTCAATTAAAAACTAAAATACAAGAAGAACACTCACCAAGTTCAAACTCATCAGCAATAACATGATCTACTTCTTCCGCCATATCATTTTCCAGCTCCAACCGTATCTTACTATCGATATCATGGTCCGTCTCGAATTGCTTCTTGAACTGCTCCAGTCGATGCCAATTCTTACTCATTTGGAAGTAATTATCACCGACACGACCAATCAACGCTCCGGCATCGACAACTTTACTCTTAATAATCATATTCGATAATAATTTCTGACATTTGCTCGCCATATCGATATATTTTAGAGAGAATCCGTACTGTTCGTTTGAGTAACTGTACTCTGCTAGAGTGGCGTATGCTAGACATATTTTTTCATACAATAATGTCTTAAGATGTAGTTTCCATGCGAAATTATCGTCTCGATTAGGCTCGTGCCACGTTGAATAAACTTTCTTTTTCTCTTTAAGAACTTGAATGGCATTTTTATCGATATTGGAATTTGATTCGATTAAACAGTTTGCCGTTTTGTCGCTTATTTTTCGCTCACGTTTTCGTCGTCGGCTACGTGAGGAGTGTTCTTTAGCGTCAGCTTTTGGCTTTGTTGTCATTGGTTCGTAACTCATTTTGATTGGTTCGTACGGATTCGCCATCTTTGGGTGTTGTTCTTCTATTATAATTTGTTGTTTCAGACGTTCGCGTTCTTCTTCCTGTTTGGGGATGATTTCATGATAATATAGTAATTGAATTATATAAAAAATGATGTAGTTGGAATTACTGTAGTAAAATTGAGAAATAGGATTTGATTATGCTATTGTAGTATACGCCTTCGATCAGGGCGGACGCGGTCATACAAATTGAGAGCAAGATGGCAAGAGACTTGGTAAAAATATTTTTTTCTACTCGAAGGTATTATCCCAGTCTATTCGTTTAATGCATAGAGCATCTTGAATTAAATATTATTTTTGTTTCACAACATTTTTAATAGATAGCGGACAAAATGAAAATGTTTGAATTATGTACAGTCAACCGCAAAAAGATTTATGCAACGAAAATAATTCATGTGATTTTCTACAATTTGTGTTCTCATACTGTATCAAAGTGTATAGCTATAATTAAGTACCCAGTTGAAATATGCTTTGTGGCTCAAATCATCATCATCTTCCTGCCCTTGTCCCATGTTACTTGAGGTCGGCGCAACTCGTTTTCTCTTTCCATTCTCCCCTCTCTTTATTTAAGTCCAAGAATTACCTTGCACTTGTGTATGGTAACATTGTGTAACGCTAGCAGTCCCTTGAGCGCGTGTGAGAGCGCGCGCCCGCAGCGCTCGGGTGGCGACGAGCCCAGACCAGAGCCTTCGCCTGTGGATTCCTTACGCCCCTAAAGAAATATAAAAAAAAAACAATATTTTATCTTCTCTCATATCAAAAAATTCGAAATATGAGTCATCAAAACGAGTTTATGACATGCTTTATAAACAAAATGCCGAAATTTAAAAATATAATCATTTTATAACACTTTTTCTCTAACAAAATAATGTTAGAGAAAAGTGTTGCGATTTGGGGGACTGTCTACTGTCTTATATAATTTAGACGTTCAAAAAGGACTGATTCTCAGCCTAGTTTGAATAGATGACTTTTGATTTTGTTATAATACGCACATCAAAAAAATCCAATCAACACGCATCATTTACAGACTACATGTTTTATTAATTGATACTTTATTTTTTTTCGATTGGCATACAATCTTTGTGTTCTCGGAAAAATATACTGGCTGATTTTAACAATAGAAATTTTTCGATTGTGTTTTGGTTTCATTAAAATAAAAGCAAATTATTTTTTCCCGATTTCATGTGTTTTCGTTGATTGAAAAATTTGGTATTTATCTCATTTTTATCATTTTGAGATACGGCCTACGAGCACGACGCCCAATTAGGTGCCCACCTATATATACGCCATGGGAATCGGGCCCGTCGAAACGAATGGTGTAGGGAACTCTTGACATGGACCCATAAGCAATGGCATACAATTTTATTTTGCGATGAGTCCCACTTTGGATTTGAAAAACGCAAAATGCCAGCGCGTCTGTATCGATACAAACGCGCGTCAACGGTGCGTTTAAAAAACGTGGTGTGCACAGGCCCTTAGCGGTGACGTGCTGGGTTTTGGCTTTTTTTTTATTCAGGTTCAATCCCAATGTATGAGAGTAGAAGTGTATGTAACTGCACATAACTAGGTATTAAAACACTCGTGTGATACTATTAAATACACCCTCAGTACCCCTCATTATTCAACAGTTTCATTAACTACTATAATTTAACACTTATATAAATACTTTGCCTGCAAAAGTTAATTATTATTGAAAAACCACATTTATTGGGTAACAAAGTGGCACAACACTGCATAACATTATGAAAGTTTGTGTGTGAAGTGTGAAACTAGTTTCCCACCACTCAAAATAATATTGCTATAAATTCCGATATTTGGTTCACATGTTGAAATGTTGAATTTACAAATCCTGGGTTTTAATCTGTAATGTTGTGCATGTACCCTCAGGATTGGGAAAAAAAAGTACTTTTTTATGAAACAATCTGTTCAAAATGTTTAAATAAGTGTTTTCTTTTTTATCTTTTGAGCGATTTTTCAAATTTATTATCAACACACATCGATTAGGCCTAATATAATTCATTTCTAGACTATTTTAAAATTAACTTGAGGACACATTTACAAAAATCGATCGGAATAACATATTACATACATGCTGTACGTTCCGAATTACGAAACCCGATGCTCGTTCTTAGACGGAGAATTCCCTTACCTTTTTTTTGTGGATGGGAAATCATCACATAACTTCTCCCGCTCTGGGCGGAGTGGGAGGGCGTGTCAGACTTCTACTGACTAAAACCCACCCGTGTTCCTTCAGAACCCACCCGTGTTCCTTCAGTTGCCTGTGCCAGGGCCACGGTAACTCTTTCGAACAACCCGCAACCCTGGCGGGCATCGGCCCTAGCGGACCCCTTCAGCTAGTGCTGACATCTCTTTGAGGCGCGCGTGGAACACAACGCGCCGTCGACCCGGGCCTGGTCCTTACCGGACGGCGAGCTACCTGTTGCTCGCCATCCGCAAGCCCGCGCTTACGGTGGCCGGGAATCGGCTATCGTTTCCCGACGCCCAAGGCGTCTCCTGCGGCGACTAGGGGCGTGAGGGCGCAAAGATTGCCTCTCCCTCACGCGTTCAGCCTCCTCCTTCGCGAGCATTACAGCTTCGCAGAAGGAGGTGACGGCTTCCCATGCACTCTCGCTCCGTACCATGGCCTGTATCAGGGTCGGACGCGAGAGATCGCCGCCGCCGATCGCCTCCGCGAGGACGCGGCGGTGTTCTGCCCAAGCCGGGCAGACCTCCACCGTATGCTCTACCGTGTCCTCCGGTCGATCCACACAATGGTAACACCCGGGCGTTTCCTCCCGCCTTATCCGGAAAAGGAACCTCCCAAAGCACCCGTGTGCGGTGAAGACCTGCGTCAGGCAGAAGGTGAGGGTGCCATGACGCCTCTCCAACCACTCCTCAAAGAGGGGACTTATCGCCGCAATTGTGACGTGCCCAGCACTGGGTTGCGACAGTCGCACTCTCCATGTCGCCATGAGATCCCGCCAGAGCTCTGTCCGCTGTGCCATGATTTCTCGCGGCAGCGGAGTTACGCCCCGGCGTTTTGCCTCCTCGCGCCACTCCCATGTGTATGCGAGGACTTTTGCTTCCAGATCCCACGGCGGCAATCCGGCAAGGAGGCTCGCCGCCTCACTGGAGACCGTGCGGTATCCTCGAACTAGCCGGATGGCCATGACCCTTTGGGACGCGTTCAACTGGCGGGCTGGTCGCCGCCCCAAGGAACACGCCCACACTGGTGCCCCGTAAAGGGCCATGGACCGCACAACCCCGCGTAGAGTTTGGATTCCCTAGATTGGGCAAGAGCCACTTCAAGGCAGCCGCGGCCCGCTAAAGTTCTCAAAATATTAGGTTGGGGAAAAAGTCTTTTCGCATTATAGTATGTATGAACTTGTAATAAAATCTCTTTGGCTACACTATTTGTATCTGGCTGGTTTTGGTATCATTGAACGTTTAAATTTTAAAGAACATAATTCCAAATTCAAATTAGGAAAATGTGTGATTTTCATTTGTTTTTCGTACCGTCAAGATGAGTGAATCTAATGAAGAAATTCGATACATTTTAAAATTTTACTACAAAAAAGGTAAAAATGCAACGCAAGCCGCGAAAAAAATTGGCGATGTTTATGGACCTAGTGTAGTGTCTGTGAGAGTAGCACAAATTTGGTTTAAGCCTTTTCAATCCGGAAATTTTGATGTCAAAGATGCACGTCGCTCTGGTCGCCCTATTACGGATAAAATGGATGCCATTTTTGAAAAAGTGGAGCATGATCGGCATATCAGTAGTTACGACGTAGCTGAAGAACCGGAAATTGACCACAAAACAGTTTTGGCGCATTTTAAAAAAACTGGGTACACAAAAAAGCTCGACATTTGGGTACCTCACGAGCTCACTGAAAGAAACCTAATGAACCGTGTACTCATTTGTGATTCTTGAGCTCGGGAAGTGAGATTGAGGTATGCAAGTTGGAATGTTGGGACGATGACTGGGAGAGCCAGAGAGTTAGCGGATGTATTAAAAATAAGGCGAATAAATGTGGCGTGTTTGCAAGAAACAAAATGGAAAGGAACGAAAGCGAGAGAAATTGGCGAAGGATATAAGTTTTTCTACTGTGGGAGTGACGGGAAAAGAAATGGCGTGGGAATAGTGTTAGACAGTAATTTGAAAGAAGGCGTGATGGAGGTAAAAAGGATTAATGATAGATTAATCGTTGTAAAAGTTATGATAGAACATGTAGTGCTGAATGTAATTAGTGTGTATGCACCGCAGGTGGGATGCGATGAAAGGGTGAAAGAGAAGTTTTGGGAGGACTTTGACACAGTTTTGATGAACATTCCGGTGCATGAAGAATTGATAGTTGGAGGTGATTTTAATGGACATGTGGGAAGAATGCGAGGAGTTTATGAAAGAGTGCATGGAGGATGGGGATTTGGTAACGTCAATAACGAGGGAGAGACATTGCTGCAATCCGCTATCGCATTTGACCTGGCAGTAGCCAACACTTCGTTCCAAAAGAATGATGGACACCTAATTACGTACAAAAGTGGCAATCACAAGACGCAAAATGATTACTTTCTAGTACGACGCAAATACTTAAAGCATGTCAAAGATTGCAAAGTAATACCGGGAGAAGATCTAGTCTCACAGCACAGACCCCTAATTATGGAAATGCTTGTAGAAAGAAAGCCCAAGAAAAACAAAGAGCGACCCCCTCCCAAAATAAAATGGCATATGCTGGAGAAGAATGACTATGCGAAGAAATTTAATGAGCGAGTAGTGGATAAAATGATAGATATGGGGGACATGAATGGTCGAAGTGTAAATGAATGCTGGAATGAAATGGCAGGGTATATTAGGAGTGCAGCGAAAGATATTTTGGGAGAGACGAAAGGAAAGGGTACGATAGATAGGGATACACGGTGGTGGTCGACAGAAATACAGAATGTGTTGCAGGATAAGAAGAGAAAGTTCAAGGAATGGCAGAGTGTTGCAGATGAGAATGTTAGTTTGAAAGCAGAAAAAAAGAGTGAGTATGATGCTCTAAAGAAAAAAGCCAAGAAAGCTGTGGCCAAAGCAAGAGCAAAAGCCCAGGACAAGCTTTATAACACACTGGATAATCCAGCAGGCCAAAAACATCTTTACCGGCTTGCTAGAGCTAGAGAGAGAAAGACGAGAGATATTTTGTAAGATAAAGTGTATAAAGGATGAAACTGGAATAGTTCTTTTGGATGATGAGAAAATTAAGGATAGGTGGAAGAGCTATTTTGAAAGACTAATGAATGAGGAGAATGACTGGAGTGGTGTGCTTGGGAATAAACCAGTAAATGAGGGTTTAGTGAGAATGATTAGTATGGATGAAGTGAGAATAGTAATAAATGGGATGAAGAATGGTAAAACAATAGGCCCGGATGAAATACCGGTTGAAGTATGGAAGTTATTACGAGTAGACGGATGGACGTGGTTAGCTTTATTCTTCAATAAGTTGTTGCTGGAAGAAGCCATACCTGACGAATGGTGTAACAGTTCGCTGGTGCCCATCTTTAAAAACAAAGGTGATGTGCTGGAGTGCAACAACTATAGAGGAATAAAGCTTATGTCACATAGTATGAAGGCTTGGGAGAAAGTTATTGAAAGGCGACTGACAGAAGAGAGTGAAATTTCGCAAAACCAATTCGGTTTTATGCCTGGTCGAGGAACAACAGATGCCATCTTTGCTACCGCCAGCTGTGCGAGAAATACAGAGGTGCGCATAAAAACTTGCACATGGTATTTGTTGACCTCGAAAAGGCATACGACCGAGTGCCTCGTGAAGTTTTGTGGTGGGCGCTGCCAGGGAAGTATGTGCAGTTGATTAGAGCGATGTACAGCCGATGCAGTACCCAAGTCCGGTCTACTGTGGACACTACTGGCAGCTTCAGTGTGGGTGTCGGCTTGCACCAGGGATCAGCACTCAGCCCTTACCTCTTCGTGCTGATAATGGATGCTCTTACATCTGATATCCAGGAAGCGGCTCCCTGGTGTATGCTGTTCGCTGATGACATTGTGCTGATTGCCGAGAACGGCTTAGAGGTCCAGAGCAGATTGGAGGTGTGGTGGGAAAGACTCGAGACCGTTGGCCTGAGAGTAAGTCGGACCAAAACCGAGTATGTTCTGTGATTTTGGCGGCCTCTCCAGTCCTGTGCCCATATCTCTCGCCGGAACGCCCTTATCGATCTGTTCCGACTTTCGGTACCTCGGGTCGCTTGTCCAAGGAGATGGCGAAGTAGACCGAGACGGTAACGCACCGGATCAACTCAGGATGGATGAAATGGCGACAGGTCACAGGAACAACTTGCGACCCACGGATGCCCCTCAAGTTAAAGGGGAAAATTTATAAGTCCGTGGTAAGGCCTGTCGTACTTTATGGGTCTGAATGCTGGGCTGTGAAGAAGACGGATGAAAAAAGATTGCATGCAGCGGAGATGAGAATGTTGAGATGGATGTGTGGAGTAACGAGAATGGATAAAGTAAGAAATGAGTATATAAGAGGAAGTTTGAAAGTGGCGCCAGTGACAGAAAAGTTGAAAGGAAATCGTTTGGCTTGGTATGGGCATGTGATGAGAAGGGACGAAACGCATGTGACTCAAAGAGTGATGAATATACATGTTGATCGATGGAGAGGGAGAGGAAGGCCGAAGAAAAGATGGATGGAATGTGTAAAGAATGATATGAAAGAGAAGGGAGTGAATGATAATGTGACGGTTGACAGGGGAGAATGGAAGAAGAAAACATGTTGCGCCGACCCCAAGTAACATGGGATAATAATAATAATAATAATAATAAATAATAATAATAAATCATTTATTTCGGGTAACAAAGACCCATAACATATATACCTTACAGACTATCATACATATTATATAAAAACCACAATAATATTATTGTATACGAAGAGACGGCGTCGTATTACGCTGCGTGGTGTCGCGTAGCCTTCCGCGGAATCGCCGATACACGACACCCTTCGGCCAAAACTCTTCCTTAAGTACGGTCTCGATATATTGAGTCGGAACTCGCACCACGAACGACTTGAAATTCGTGTTGTGGCGCGACGCCAACTTCTCGACCCTTAAGACCCAGTTGGTCTTCGCTCGAACATACTCCACGATCTCCTCAACCTTCGTGGTGTGATGTAGCCGAGAAACATAGAGCTGCGTCGTAGGTATTGCCGGACGCAGCATATTGGGTCCTGCCAGCGCGGTCCCGCACTGGTTCCGACTAGGAGGCTTCTTCCCTTTCTTCCTCTCCACCTTCACGAAGCCATCCTTGTCACACGTGCCCTCAGCCGGGCCTTGCTGTTTCGAACCCCTGTCGGCATGTTCACAGCAGCTCTCCTTATCCCCCTTCTTGGCCTGAGACACAGGTTTGTGTGTGGCGACGATAGTAGCGTAGGCAGGTTTAGGGGTCAACGAACCTACACGAGTCACTACCTCGACCGGCAACGAGTCAGCGACGGCGGCGGCGCAAGTTGCAACACGTGCAATATCAGCAGCGGGTGACGCAGTGGAGCTCGCCGACTAAAAACTGCTGATGCTAGCGTTTTTTCCCGCTCCGCGACGTGTGTTCACATTGGAGGCATCAGGCGACCTATTTACCTTAACAGCGTTGCGCAACAACTGTACTTCGGCACGTAGTTCACTAATGGTGTTATTAGACACCTCCAACTTGGACTGTACATCGGCCAGGCTCGCCTTGAGACTTGTAATGTCCTTCAGCAACCTGGTGACGTCGACGTGGTCAAACGTGACTGGGGGCAACTTATGTAGCTCCTTCGCCACAAAAGCGGGCACGTCGTCCGGGTCGGTGCTCTTCATCAATGTGATGATGTCCTGCACACACTTCTGGCCACCATCCCTCCGGCGGGATTGCATCTGCTCGACTTTGCCGAGCGATTGGAACAGCAGCAGCTTGGCACTGCTGATCTCCTCCTCCTTGAAACTGGACTTGCAGATCTGCAAGATGCTGACTTCGTCCATGTAGTCGATGGCATGGTTGATAAATGCCAAGACCTCGTTGGCTATGAGCGGTTGTGAACTCATAGCGACGTAAACCGAGCAGCGGCTAAAGCCGCGCAACACGTGAATATAATATTCTTGTCGAGCAGCGCAAACACGTCCGTACTTGACCGTGCATTGCACTGGAATGATGAGGCAGGAATGATAAGGGCAGGAAGATGATGATGATGATGAAGATGATGATTACGACGTAATGAAACCGAACCATTTTTGAAGAAGCTGGTAACTGGTGATGAAAAGTGGATCACGTATGACAAGAACGTGCGAAAAAGGTCGTGGTCAAAGGCCGGTCAGGCTTCACAGACTGTGGCGAAACCCGGGTTAACTCGCAACAAGGTGATGCTGTGTGTGGTGGGATTGGAAGGGCATTATTCATTATGAGCTGTTACCACCAGGCAGGACCATCGATTCTGAACTCTACTGCGAACAACTGATGAGATTAAAGCAAGAAGTTGAGAGAAAGCGGCCGGAATTAATCAACAGAAGGGGTGTGGTTTTTCATCACGATAACGCTAGACCTCACACATCTTTAGCCACTCAGCAAAAATTAAGAGAGTTTGTCTGGGAGGTGTTAACGCATCCGCCGTATAGTCCTGACCTTGCACCTTCAGATTTCCACCTGTTTCGGTCTCTTCAGAATTCTTTAGGCAGTGTCAGGTTAACATCACGAGAGGACTGCCAAAACCACTTGTCGCGGTATTTTGACCAGAAGTCCCAAAATTTCTATAGCAATGGGATCATGTCCCTACCTACAAGATGGCAAAAAGTTATCGAACAAAATGGTACCTACATACTTTAGTTAAATGTAAATAAACTATATTAAAAAATGTTTTGTATTTTCTTAAAAGATGCGAAGAAACTTTTTCCCCAACCTATTAAATGCGAAAAACTACCTCTTTTCGGCAAGCGACAGAACGGGACTATACCGGCGACGAAGTATAGATTTACATAGGTATGTAAGGACGGACTATATCCAAATAAAATCCCCAAAATACTTGCGGGGAATTACTTAATTTCGAACGCCGATTTACACTTTTCACCCGACTGCGCGACGCAATAAATTATGTTGAATAAATGCCCACAAAGTAACTCACCCCGATAGTATTCTGCACCCTGTCCCCTATGTCCCTCAGCGCCAGTCCCCTGATCTGCAGCGCGAGCGAGGTGTCCGCCACGCTGTCTTCGTGTTCTTTCCGCTCTGTTACGTCCACCGCGTTGTCCGGACAAATGTCCGCCGGTTCGGGCGGGTAGTCGGTATTCACGAAGTCGTCGGAATCTTCGCAGTCTGAGTCTGAATTTTCTTCTAGAATATGGAAGAAAATCAATTAATTAAATGATAGATTAGAAGGTATGATGTTGCGAGTTGGTTACTATTTTTTTTACCACAAGAATAAATAGATGGCCGGTGCAGACCTTGCGACGCGTAGAATAGCGTGGGTGCCACTGCTAAACGAATATCAACATTGTAGAAGTTGCAATAAAGTCGAAAATAAATTAGTTTTCACTAGTGCGCACACGGTATACGTTTTGGTTGAAATAGCGTTGAGTCGCGTAAGTCAAGTCAACCAACTCAGGCGTACGCTCACCGCTGCGTCGATTGGTTGACACCTATAATAGGCAGTTTGGCTCATCTGATATTATGTTTCTCAGCAAGGCTATATTTAGAAAAGAAATTGTAACTATATTAAGTGATCAGAACCCTACTAATTAAGTAATGTTTACTTTTATTCTGTTTATTTTGATATCGTTCATTCTAACAACTAGTAGATCTGTTTAGTAATATGTGGATAACGTTGTGAGTAGTGTATTTGTTACCTCTACTCGTATTATTAAGTTCTAACCTATGTGTATTTAGTATTACACTGCTATTTGTTGTCCCTAAATAAATAAATAAATAAACAAAGCCCTGTTGGTCACCATGAATTTGTTTGTTAAGAAGAAAATAATTAAATAAATAACCACATCTGACATTTTCAGCTATATTTAGCGACTGACTTAAGAGACTAAACGATTAAACGATTTTTTCAATTTGCAGGTCAGTATTAGGTTGTATGTTGATGATAATTATAATTATTATAATCATCAATACATTTCTCTAAGTCAGAATTGGCCTCAAATGTCGTGATTACATAAAAATATAAATAATAATCTTTTTAAAAACAAGCTCTTTGAACTAAAAAGTGCTAAATAAAACTTACGTAAACATAGAAATATTTTTTATAGCTTTTTTTTTAAAGATACCCTTAAGTGTAAGAAAGACGTTCACGCCTCAAGCTTTTTAGAAAATATTAAGGTTCTATGTTTATGTAAGTTTTATTTAGTACTTTCTAGTTCAATAAAAGCTTTGTTTTTAAAAAGTTTTTTACTTACGTTTTATTGAGTAGTTTTTTGCATTAGAATTTGATAAAACATCTGTTCTATCACCTTCACTTGTAAGGTACTTGTCAAAAGCCTAACACTCAGGGCTCAGCCAGGTCATGGTGAACTTTAGAGGGGAATATCATAATTAAATGGGTATAATATAAAATTTCGTATCTACTGCTGACCGTTGAGGAGTTCCCTCGTCTGGAGCCAATATTGGGTGTAGAATCAGGTCATGCTTATAGTAAAAATGCATTGTCTTTGGAACGGAACCAACATGTAAAATATCAACTCCGTAGGGTAAGAGGAAGTGGTTTTAATTCAGCTTGCAGGTTTCGGCCTAGAGAAACTAACTAACATACAAACATTGCAAGTTAAATAAAAGCTTGTAAAATAGGCAATCAAGAGGGTAATTTGAACTTAGAGGACTCCTGAAAAGCTTGTAAAATAGTCAATCAACAGGGTAATTTAAACTTAGAGGACTCCTGAAAAAAATAATAACTTACTGAAACCAAACTCACCTTTAAAATCCGGGTTAGCAGGATTCGTAGTAGCTGGCACATACAAATCGGCCAACATATAGTGCGAGGACGCGATGATTTGCGGATACCTCTCCACTTTCAGCAACTCTATGACATGTTCCAACAGCTGCCGGACATGTTTCGACCTGTTTGTCATACGCATGTTCCTAGCGACTCTATACAGCAGCATAGCCACAGGGGTAGTGAACGGATTGTCTAAACTGTCAGGGCATAGTGACGTCAAATCGTATAGTTTTACAACGTCATCATGAGGCCCTTTAAAAAGCCAATAAGTATGTCCAGCTTTCGTCGCATTCGACTTTAGGAATGATAAGATATTTTGAGCAACATTTCTGATGACTTTCGGCGAAAACTTCGAATTTTCCATGTTTGGGAGATCCTCAGTCTTCATCGGTTCGTATTTTTGTACGATTCCATCTATATGGTAGCACATTAGAACTTCAGGGACGTTGCACATGAGGTTGTCTAGCCAGTAGTCGATGCCAGTAAGCACGTTGATAGGCTCGCGTGCGTCTCTTAGGCGTAGACTAACGCAGGGTCGGTCTTTATCGCCGAAGATTGGGAGGTCGCTTCCTATGAGCATGTGGATGTCTTCGAAAGTCCAAAGGACGTTGCGATTGTAAAGGTGCTCGTTTGGAGGTTCTTCGGCCCGAGTTTCGGGTTCCGGGAGGAAAGGACCTGTGAGGAAATTTTATTATTTATTTATTATTATTAATTACAACGGTAATACACCAGTAACAGTAATTAATTATTTTCTTATGTATTATGTATGTACAGCGTTAATATAAATAATAAAAATTAAATTTCGTCAGGTTAAAAATTATTAGGACATTGGACACAGCAATTATTCACATATGTTTTTCACAAAATCTCAAGCACAATAACATAATTTGGTTGAATCTGTCAGTCAACACGTCACAATCGGGAAGGTCATAAGTAAAGGCACTGATTGCGCTGTGCATGCGACACAGCGGGGAATGCGCACGGGACACCGTGCGGCACTGTGCGATCGCAAATAGTCTTGGACAGTGGCGTAAGTAATATGTTGTGCAATTCTGGGGAGTCAATTACATTCCGCAAAATTTTCAGTGCAGTGATGATTTGCGTTCGAGACCGCCGGACAGCTAAGGAGTTATATCCTAGAATACCTAGTAAAAAATCCGTGGGGTATTGAAAGTTTTTTTTTTTAGGGCCTTCTAGAATTTCCTAATGAAAGGAGAATTGACAGTCGGTTTCTGGAAGCCACTTGAATTTATATTTTTACTGATATCTGAAAAGAACTGATTTCGGTGGAAACCCATAAAATCTTATTAAAGTTTCGATATTTTATATTATCTTATAATTTGTAAGCAAGAAAACCGAAGAGGACAGAATATCTGTTGTAAATAGCATTCACTTTTTTTCATAGTTTTAAGGTGTCTTCTTGTTTTTATGCCAATAAACGCAATAAGTAAATAAAATAAGAGCAATACATTACGTTTATCAGTGAGGCACATGGTGGCCATGTCTGGCAGCGATTGCGGCGGCGGCGGGCGCTCGGCCACCGAGTGCGACAGGAACTTGTGCGTCAGTTGCAGGGCCGAGCTCGGCGCCGGCGCCAGCGTCAGAGACATGCGCTCCTAGGAGCATTTGGAGTTTAAGGAAGAGCCTCAAGGTGAAAGCGCCAGCCTAAGCTGAACTTTATGTGGATATGAAAATTCATCAGCTGCCTAGCCTTTTCCCAACTACGATGGGGTCGGCTTCCAGTCTACCCGAATGCAGCTGAATACCATATTTTACATGGAAAGACTGCCTATCTGACCTCCACAACCCAGTTACTGGGTAATACGATACCCCTTGGTAAGACTGGTTGTCTGACTTTCAGGCTTCTGACGACCCGTAACGACTGTCAAAGATCCACGAATGACAGCCGGGACCAACGGCTTAACGTGCTATCCGAGGCACGGAGGGGTCTTGGTATGTAAAGGTGGTCACCCATCCACGGAACAACCGCGGCAAGCGTAGCTTAACCTGATCGATCGACCTATGCGGCTGTTATTACTTAGCCACAGGCGCCCAGGGTCCCCCCCGGTGGGTTTCCGCATTGTCGAGGCGGGGGGGCTTAGTAGCCGTGGCTTGGTCACTGAAGCGAAGAGGAGGGGCCGCTTGTCAGGGCTTTTCCCAGAAAGTCGACGACGTAGCGGCCAACAGGTAGGTTGCGGTGCAACTTGGGCGACATCGCAACTGAGGCGGACCGCGATGTCGTATGGCAGACATCGCGGCTGAGGGTTGGTCATTGGCCGCTCTCCCTATCCTCTGCGGCCGAAAAGTGGTAGGCGGCCGGGCCACTGACCTGACCGGTCGCAGGGGGACCAAGGGTGCCTAAACACGGTGTCGTCTAGCGCCCATGTGCTTGTTAGGTCCCTGGGGTGGTCATGGCGTGCCATGTGTTCTGGTGCGCCGGTGATGGGGCCCCAGAGGGTTCGGTGACGGACAGCCGCGGCGGGTTCGCGGTGAGTGCTAACGCGTGCCCGTGTTCCCGCCACAAGCGGCTGTGGAGGACACCGTGGAGTTTTAGTGGGTTGGAGTCCCACATAACTGCACTATCTCCCCGTGGTAGTGCAGTATGCATGAGCATTTCTCCACGGAAAAAATAAATAAAACCAGCAAGCATCGTTGCTGTGTGGGCCTCGTGGCTAAGTAATAACAGCCGCACGGGTCGACCGATCAGGTTAAGCTATGCTTGCCGCGGTTAGTCCGTGGATGGGTGACCATCTTTACATACCAAGACCCCTCCGTGCCTCGGAAAGCGCGTTAAGTCGTTGATCCCGGCTGTCAATCGTGCATCTTTGACAGTCAGAAGCCCGAAAGACTGACAACCAGTCTTACCAAGGGGTGTCGTATTACCCAGTAACTTGGTTGTAGAGGTCAGATATTCAGCAGGTATTCAGCTGCATCCAGTTAGACTGGAAGCCGACCCCAACATAGTTGGGAAAAGGCTAGGCAAATGATGAAGCAGCGTTGCTGTGTTCCAGTTTGAAAGGTATGGATGACAATGAAATTACAGACACAACATTTTCAGCTTTGTCTCTGATATGGTCAAACATCTGCGATGCTTCTACTGTTGAGATGTGCAAAGGCGGCGGTGACTGTTTAACGTCATAGTCATCTATGATTGAGACAATTTAACAAGAAAGAAAAAAAAATATTGCTTGCCCATATAAGACTTCTTTCTTGTTTCGCAATAATAGTCGGATATGCTTAAGTCGGATATGCTCAAATAAAACTCCATAAATTAATAAAATCACTGCCAATCAGTTATTATCATTAAAAACCTGTCTTTTCTCGCTGAAATGCAAATCCTTTCTAATCTCATTTTGTGACTTAACTAGTCTCTAAATTAAAAATAGAGGAAAATAGTAAAAACATTTTAAAAAATTATTTAAGGCGAAATGTGTCCCAAAGACGATATTTTGACACATTTCCGCTGCACGCTAAATCAATGTTTGTCCTCAATTTGCCTTTTTCTTTTGATGATTATAAAAATAAGATTCAATTATGAGGGTCAAAATACAATTTTTTATGAGAAAAAACTGTTTCATTCGTTTTTAATTAAAGTCATTTCAATAAAGTTTCATCTACACGTTCACAATTAAAGACATAAAAAATAAGGGGATTATGGATTTATTTTAATGGAACAGAGCATATAGAATTCAGGGCATACAGAATTATAATTTTTTTTTTTTTTTTTTAATTCTATAATTATGCTACATTTGGCCATACCAATGCTCCAAACCCCGTTACGATACCATTTCGCCTTGAGGCACTTACCTGTTCCGACATGGTCTTCAAAATGTTTTCGTAAAAGAAGTCTTTCAACCAGGACCACTCCGACTTCATGAGGTAGTCGTAAACATCGAAGTCGTCCAGCAGAAGGGTGTTTTCTACGCGATGGACCATCATGCTTACCTACAAAAAATAGGTGAAATAAGTGACACGTCCGTTGCTGTGCATCCGATCCACGGCGAGTTGGCGAGCTTCTCTTTCACTTTGCATTTTGGAATGACAAAATGGAACCGATCTCTTGCGATTGGGCCTGGACCACGGTGGTGCACTGCATGGGTTTAGTGAATATTTTCAAGTGATTATTTTACCTAATGAAAATAACTCCACACGCGCGAAATGTAACAATAACTAATATAATATAATATCCTAGGACATTGTTCACACACGGTCATCTAATCCCAAACTAAGCAGAGCTTGTACTATGGAAACCAGATAACTGATATACTACATATACTACTTTTTTTTTTTGTAAATACATACTTATGTAGATAATTACACCCAGACTCAGGACAAACAGACATGTTCATGCACACAAATGTTTGTCCTGGATGGGAAACGAACCCACGACCAGCGGCATGGCAGGTAGTATCTTAACCAACCACGCCAACTGGCCTGTCAAACTAACTAATAACAACTAATAACAAGTACTGCGTGGGTTAAGGCCTCGGGTCATGCATGCCAGCTGCATGCGAGAGCGAACTGCCCCGCGCCCGAGTCTTTCGTAATCTTTCGGCCATTTCCGGTCGCGTGCGGCGCACGTATCTATCCTAAAAATGTCACACATTTTGTACTAAGCATTTTCCGTCTCACGCGCCGGGCGTTTTCCATCGTCTTTCATACAAGTTGTTAGAGCTCGCTGCGTGAGCTTTAGCGAGCGCACAGGACCACTTTTGTTCAAGCAAAATTAAGATCTAATTCTTTCGCAGTAGAAATCACAACAGGTCAGCTTAACACATTCACTGCTGAATTATTTGGCGAACTTGCTCCAAGTGCTGCTTTATGATACACTAAACCCTGTGCGGCAAACGCTCATGCGCGCCCAAAAAATACTTCGTGTGGTGCTATGAGCGCGCATGCGCGATTGAAGAAACTCTACCCAGTGCGGCTGGGCGCATATGTGCGCCGTTACAAACTTATCCCAAGTGCGGCGAGACGCTTATGTGTGTTTGAAAATTTTCCAGTTTTATGAGTCATAAAACAATTACGCCAAGAACAATAGAGATGCACAAAAAACGCACAGGTGCGGCGCGCCGCATTCGAAGGAAGTTATATAAATTGTATGGACACGCATATGCGCCGGTAGCACATGGTGAACGTTCGAAAATCACGCATGCGCGTCGGCCGCACAGAACGTGTTAATTTTATTTATCTCGAATAACAAAACCACGTCAATCAGATATGTAATATCTGTGCAGGATAGTGTGAATGTGGGTCATTGTTTTGAAAGTTTATGCTTTATAGGTAGTATGGTATAGGTAGAATGTAGGTGCATATTTATTGGGTTGGCTAATAAGTAATGAGCGACATACAACTATTTTATTTGTATTTATTTATAAAATGAATAATTGTTAATCATTAATAATATATTCACCGTCGTTTTCTACTACCATTCGCCATCGATCTGGCAAAGAGTGAATGGCGTCCGCATAGAACTTCGTTGGTTTTGAATTGAAGAAGTCAACTATGTATTGTTTCAAGTGTGGTTCATCGTCAAAGCTTTTTTCCCGTAAATTATTACTAAGTGATCGGAACAAGCTGAAATCAGTTGGTGCTAAATCCGGCGAATATGGAGGGTGGGGTATTATTTCCCAATTAAGCTCCAATAGTTTTAGCCTGGTACTCCTAGCAATATGCGGCCGGGCAATGACGTGCAGGAAAAATATTTTGTCGTGTTGTGGACGTTTGCGATGGATGTCAAGCTTCAGTTTTTCGAGTCGACAATATACTGTTGCTGTAATCGTAGTATTAGTAGGAAGGAATTCTCAGCTTATTACTCCATGTATATCCCATCAGACAGAAAGCATTACCTTGCGAGGGTGAAGATCACCTTTTGACGTTGGTTTTCCATGTTCTTTACATCCCAGCCACTGGCGCTTGCGTGTGTGATTAACATAGAGAACCCACTTTTCATCTCCAGTGACAAGATGATCTAACCAATTAAATGTGCGGCGGAAAGATAAAAGTTGTACGCAAATCTCAGCTCGGTAGGTCAGCTGATCTTTACTTAATTGATGGGGTAACCAAACACTATATTTGTAAGTCTTTCCCAAACCATGTAAATGATTTTCTATGGTGCCATGAGAGCACTCGAGCTGAACAGCCAAATCGCGTGTAGTTCTTCGAGGATCTTCTTCGATTAATAGTTTTAATTTATCGATATCTATTTCGACGGGGCGCCCAGACCTTGGTTGATCGGTTAAGGAAAAATCGTTATTGCGGAACCGTAGGAACCAGCGCTTTGCTTTGCTTAATTTTGTATGAAAAACCAATAAGCTTTTCGTCAAAGTTGAATTTGTTGTTCATACAGAATTAACACCTATTACAACTGGCGAAGGTTCTTATTATTGTACAGTTTTTATTCCGCATAATTGTTACACACACCGGATAGCTGCGTAGGCACTTCCACTTGGCTTTTCTATTCCGTGATGGAGATTGTCAATGGGGATTTGTGGAATAACCCGACCGTGCGTGATAATCCGCATAATCACGCACTGTGAGAAGCCATTTTTAAATGGCAACTTTGGATGGTGACCAGATAAGAGAGAGAAAATATATTAATTAAACTTACAGTTCCGTTAGGCTGATAAGGTAACTTGAGCAGTTTCTTGATACACTCGGCGCCGGAAATGACGTCGACCTCTCCGACACAGTCTGGAAACATGTGTGCCATTCTGAAACTGTAACGACCAAATACTTTTAGTATAGTCATCATCATCAGAGGGGTTACTGAGACGACGACTAATAGAGGTACACAATGCATAATATCACGCTTATTTTCTCCGAAGGGTTAGGCAGAGGTGTACCTAAAGTATTATCCAGGAAACTTACATCTGACCAATTTGAAAATAAAATCCAGTGCACACGATGACCACATCTGTTAGCAAGCGTTACTACAGCGGCCGAGCGCTGCAAGCAAGAATTGTCCTTATGGTGTACACTGCCGTCGTAAGGAAAAAAGACGCATCTACCAGTATTTTTAAATTGGCGAAAGTTTAATGAAAACGTAATAATTCTTACTATTAAAAGATGCATCTGCCTTTGTATCTCATAGTTTAAAAAGGACAAAATATTTTTTTTCTCCATTTCTATATTTCTGTAGATACGTCCTTTTTCCTTATGGCAGCAGTCTACTGCCGTCATAAGGAAAAAAGACGTATCTGACATTTTTTTTTCGAAATAGAGTTATTTACATATTCGGAATCAGCAAAAAAATACGCATCTACCAGTATTTTTCAATTGGCGAAAGCTTAATGAAACCGTAATATTCTTACTATTAAAAGACGCATCTGCCTTTGTAATCTTATAGTTTAAACAGGACGAAATATTTTTTTTCTCCATTTCAATATTTCTGTAGATACGAGTACGTCCTTGCCTTACGGCGGCAGTATACTCGTAGATGTTCGTTTCGCCGATAGTACACTGTGTAGTACACTCACAGTATTTCGCCAGTTATGTTTAAATCCCATATAATAGGAGGCGAGCCTATTGCCATCAACCGGGCACAAATCCAGACTCCAGGTTGCTACTGAGAAATTCCTGAGAATTCCTGATGGAAAAACAATAACAACTAACTAACGAATGAGCTAACTATTGAACTACAGTATTTTTATCTCACGAAGCGACGCGCGTTTTGCTTGTGGTAACCAAGTGTACAAACACGCTGTGAATGTGTGCGTGAAGACAGACGAGTAGCGTCAGCACAGACGGTACCGAGAGCACCTGCGCTTCATACACATTCACAACGTGTTTATACAGTTGGTAACCACAAGTAAAGCGCGCGTAGCTTCGTGAGATAATGACAACATGCAGATTATTCAAACATATTGGACACGTATTTTTTCTTTTTCTACGTAATCAAAAGATTACATTGAGTTAAAATGTTGCACGTAGAAGTGACGTAGCGAGCCCCCACTCCCCAACTTTAATGCGTGTTATTTAAGTCATTTTTTATTAATATGATAAAGCAAAAAATACGTGTCGTAATATTTTTTTATTATCCGACTGACTTCTCTTTTTTTACCCAGACATCATCCCTATTCTGGAGTGGAGACTTGTCGGCAAGCGTAGTGATGAACCCAAGACTTTAAAAATGTGGCTGGGACAGACTGGATGTAGAAGGCGGAGGACAGGGTGTTGTGGTGCAGCCTGGGAGAGGTCTATGTCCAGGAGAGGACTGAGACAGACTGAGTTGAGTGATTGATTGAGCAGAGCTTTTCCAGAAAGATACCCAAATTGATAAATAAGACAGTCGGTAACACACAGAGCACGGAATCGCCGCGCCATGCAGACGCGTCTAGAGATGGCAGGACTAATAAAATTCGTGGCGCTGAAATTGCGTTGAATGCACAACTTCTGTCACTAACCATCTCCAAACGCGTCAGTTTAGTACGTAATTAGTATCGTAGTGCGAATAAACGGTGCCATGCTTAGTTTGAATGGAAACTGTTGACAACGCCGTCTCTAGCCGAAGCGTCTCTGTGCTACGAATCAATGAATGAAATGCACCGACCCCAGCGTGGTTTGACTAGACTCGATTACTCGAATGAACCCAGACTCGCACTAGCCCCTGGAGCCTCATGTTTCATGGGGCTACAGAGACCTTTGACCAAGGAGTAGAGACTGGGGCGCGCGATTATGGTAGGGAAGACGTGCCCTTAGGATATGGATATAGAAGGATTATTAGAAACGTACGGGATATGTACGTGTCAGTGCTGCAAGTACAATATTTTACCTCGAAAGTCCTGTGTCTCTAGTCAGTATTTGCTTCAGCCCGTACGAGTCAATAGCGGCCCCCCAGTTGGAGGGGGGCATGTTGAGGTCCGTGTTACATTGTAGCCGCGCGTAGCCCACCGGGCTCTGGAACGCGGTGTACTTTACTACCGCTGTGGACTTGATGCCCGGGGACGGGCTGCGACTCTGGAAGCAAGAATATAAAGGAAATAGTAATGAAAACTTTATTGCCAAAATGTTTTACATTGGCCCCAAACTAGGGAAACCTGTATCTTGTCTCATTTAAACATTTATTTTCAAAACGTGTTCAGTAATTATATTAATAATTGAAATAGAGAAAGGAGAACATTTCGTTTGAATAAGATGTAAATGGAAATGTTTGATTACAGTAAAAATTTGTTTTAACGAGTAATGCACGGGAGAGAAGAATACAGGTATCCCAAGAAAAGTATGCGCTTCGGGAGTAATCGACCATCTTCGGAAATACGAACGCACGATGATGAGATCTAATAAAGAGCTCTTCCAACCATGGAAGTACTTGCACGTTTTATATTACCACTAGCTTTTGCTCGCGGCTTCGCCCGCGTGGAGGTCGTAAATTATCCCACGGCAACGTATACTACCGGTATAGAAAGTATACTATTATCCTAACCCAGGTCATGGTCTTCCCATGTGCCAAATTTCATCCAAATCCATTCAGTCGTTTTAACGTGAAATATGTTTTTTTTTTTTTGTTTTCTCGTTTTTCTCGGCTCCTATAACCTTCCTCAAGAATTGGGCTATCAAATACAAAAATAATTTTTCAAATCTGGTGGAAAGTTCTAGAGATTTACGCATTCAAACAAACAAACAAACTCTTCAGCTTTAAATTAGTATAGGTTTGTTATGCCTACAGTTTAGTGTACTTTAGCTATTTTCATAGTGTAATGTCGTACGGTATACTGTTGTGGGGAAATGCAGCCGACATTCAGACTATCTTTGTTTTGCAAAAAAGAGCGCTGCTGTTCGATCCATTTATTATTATTATTATTCATTTATTTCAGATTCAACAAATATTCCATACATTGTTAGTAAATCATACTTATAACTATGTTAGTATATTATTATTGAATGTCAAAATGATTAATTATTAATTATTACACTTACACTATTTTACATTGAAAAGGACCCCTCCAGAACCGTGAACGGTATTCCAGTGCCTCACAACCGGACAATCAACCCTATCCAATATGGTATTCAGAAGGCTGCTGGTGCTGCCCCGCACGCGTCGCATCAGGGAGGCCACTCTTTTCCTTACTATAGCCCTAAAGCAGTCAGTGCTAGCCTTAGCAAACATACCTGATGCACTGCAAAAGCGAGGCAACCCCAACAGCATCCTAAGACCATTATTGTACAAGACCCGCAGGGCATTGAAAGACCCACGCGTATAGCGGACCCACAGGCTGCAGGTATAAAATGTCTGGCAGTATGCTTTAAAAAGCGCAATTTTAACATCTTTTGTGCACCGTGCAAACCTGCGCGCCAGCATATTGCATCTCACTGCCAACGCCCTACGTTCCCGCTCAATATCTAAATCATCTGAGAGGTCCTCGGTGACCCAGTGCCCCAGGTACTTAAATTTGGTGACCCTACTTAACGGCATTCCTCCCAGCCTGACCGGTGGAACGGTTTTCGGACTCTTACTACCCGCCTTGAAAATAAGCAGTTCACTCTTCTTACAGTTATACCTGAGGCCATGTGACCCCGAGTACCTCTCACAGATCCCTATGAGGTAGTTAAGGGCTGTGACAGATGGGCTCAGCAGCACCATGTCGTCGGCATAACTAATGTTGTTCATACATACACCATCCACTGAACAGCCGACACCAGCCCCGCTGAGCTCACCTATCAGTCCATTTATAAATTAAGTCCGAGACAATCTCTCAGAGAGAAATTAAAGGAGATTAATATAATGACTGTCTGTGCGTTCTCAGTACATTTTTGAAAATCTTTTATATATGTCCATAAAAATATAAAATTGTTTAAAAAATACAGTGATATCCACAATATAAATACTAGGAACAAATACAAATTTCTTGTACCTCCAACAAGGCTCAAGAAAATAGGTGGCTCATTCAGGTGTCAATATATAGGTACGCTTTTATTATAAACTTCCGAGCCACATTCAAGATTAAATTCAAATCATTCATTAAACGCAAGTTCTGTCAGAAAGCTTTTAGATTATATTGAAGACAAAAAGGCTTGGGATTGAGTTACTCCAAATTTTCTTTTTTCTCTTTTTATTTTTGCATACTGAATGTTGACATGAATATTTACTATGTAAAGTATTATATTATTTTAATTATTGTGAATGTGAAGACCATGTGGGTCATTGCTTTTTTGTTTGTTTTATTTTCTTCTCAGTTATTTTTAATCATGGTCTGGCAGTTTGAATAATTTATGCGTCCAACCCAAATATCCTTTCTTTGGTATTGTTCATTGAATAGTTGAGCTCCTTAAGTTCTGAGTTGAGCTGCACGATTACTGACAAATGCGTGCACTGACTGGACAGGACCTCTCAATCTGTGTAATTATATCCTCAAAAGACCATTTCAGACAACAATCTATATGCTCTTCACATGAACTGACCAAGATTATGTCTGGACTTTATAAGAGACTACAACCTCTGAATTTGTTTCAGCCTTTCTTCTCAGAGTAGTCAGATAGGAAACGCCGACCTTATCTACTTTTTAAAAAAACATGATTGACGTGTAAAAGTGTTTGTACAAACCTAGTTACAGAAATAAAATCATTATCATTTGCAGCATTGAGATATAAGGTGATTTTTTATGGTAGTAAACCATAAAAAATCAAAGTATTTAGTAAAAAACGAGTCTCGACTCGCACTTGGCTACTTTTTTTATATACAGTCAAAATCACTTATAACACACATTGAAGGGACTACTCCTAATTGGTTGTAAAAACCGATAGTCAAAACAAACGGCGATGTTTTCAAGGTACAAGTTTTTTTTTTTAAGAATACTACTTCCTTGCGACACATTAAAAGTTTCACAAATAACTCAACAATATGTTTTGGTGCATCTTTTACACAGATAACTAACCAACTGACTAAAGAGATACGAGAAAGCGGGCTTTGATCATACTGCATGCACATATTGTATTTAGTTTCTGAGTTTTTTTTTTGTTTTGAGTTTAGGTACTCTTAATATCTATTGACATAATAGTCAATGGCTGATCCAGATAACTGTCCCAGATGTAGAATTTCCTTTACCTTTTACCTATTCAAATTGTTTACAATACAGCTACTCGTTCTAACAGATATACTCTCCGAAGATATTAGTTAAATGTAGTCGCTTAATACATTAGGCGCGGCAGACGTACATGCGCGTTTTCGGACGTTCACCAGGAATTTTCTTCGAGTGCGGCGCGCCGCACCTGTGCGTTCGTTGTGCGTCTCTATCGTAAAATAAGGGTCGGTAAGGGTGTCTACACTCAAGATATTTTTTGCACGCACCCGAGCGTTTGCCACACAGGATTTGTGTAGCATAAAGAAGCGTTTGCATGAATGCATGCATGAAGTGATTCTTCATCTTGGTACAACGTTTTTGTCATCTGGTTTTATTAACAAAATAAATATTACAACCATTACAAAACTTTTTTGACGTTCCACAGGAATCATTGCTTTAATTTTTAAACAAAACATTCAAAGTTTACTTTTACTAGTCGGCGCGAAATGGTTAAGTAAATTCCAGAAATATTCTAGAAGAATTTCTTACCTTGGTACGTTTTTGATCATTTTCAGTTTCTACGTCTTCCATTTCGAAAATATCTTAACACCTGGATAAAATTAGTTACACAACAGGAACGTGTACACTTTCAGCGCTGATATTATACAATTTAACGTGGGTTTGGAATTTATTTATTGTTTCTTTTCAACAACTATCACGATAGTATGGAAGACTGGAAGGAAACATCATCATGATGTTGACACGCGACTGACCCTTATTTTTATCGGATTAAAGATCATTTTCGGATCAATAGCGAAATGTAAAAAAAATATTTCAATATCAGCTTCAGTCAGCTTGACAGCCGGCTGGTGCATTGCAAGTCCAACTAGATAGTATTTTGAACATATTTTTTTTAATGTATAATATCTGTGGTGCGGTTATATTATATGATAATACACACATCAACACGGTCTAGGGATATTTCATACTCAATTAAATAACTCGAAAAGTACTGGCCGCATTGGAATTTTTTATACACCGATTTGTTTGTAATTTATCTCAGACTAATTCCAAATTCAAACTTTTGAAAATTCTTTTGTTTCGGTGGCATAAAATGTCTTGATGTGTAGGAGAGGGAATTTTCATTTGTGCGAAATTTAGAAAACAATACGAATTATGTTTAGTTACAGTTTTTTTTCATTTTTAAACGAAAAATAAAGTTAAAATTGAGGTATTGTAGCCATGCAACGCCAACATTTGACGAGGGCGGAGATGTTACGAGCTGTGGGAATGCTGGAAGCTGGGTCTGTTCAGCGTAATGTTGCTGAGGCCATAGGGACCCACCAAAATGTAATTTCAAGATTGTGGACACGCTATCGTGCCACAGGTGAAGTAGCGGAGAGGCACCGGGGGCCAAGTCGCATCACTACCCCCAGACAAGACTGATTTTTGCAAATTACTGCGCGAGCTCAACCAAATGCAACGGCGACTCAATTGGTCCAAAGGCTGCGAGTGGAACACCAAGTGCTTGTGAGTGACCAAACTGTAAGAAGGCGACTGCATGAAAGCAATCTACGTTCTCGTAGACCACTCCGGGTCCCACCTTTACGGAGAGGCAATCGTGGACGACGATTAGAATGGGTTCGGAACCACGTGGACTGGGGCCGTGAGCAATGGTCCAATGTGCTGTTCACGGATGAATCCAGGTTCGGCTTCCATCCAGATTCACGAAGGACGCGTGTTTGGCGAGTTCCTGGACGATGGAGCCGTCTTCAGAACCCTCAGGAAGTTCACCCATACCAAGGAGGAACAATTATGGTTTGGGCAGGAATTCGTCTTGGAGGACGGACGGATCTCGTTTGGGTGCGGGGCAATATGACGGCAGAACGATACGTCCAACAGGTGCTGGGGCCCGTAATCTTGCCCCACAGAACACAAATGGGGCAAGATTTCCTGCTCATGCACGACAATGCCCGGGCACACACGGCGAGAACGGTAGCAGCTTGGTTACATACACACAATGTTAGGGCCTTAGACTGGCCTGCTCAATCACCAGATCTAAATCCCATTGAGCATGCGTGGGATATGCTGCAAAGAAGAGCTCTGAAGGAAGTTCCTGAAAATTTGGCTACAGAAGATCAACTTTTTGCGCACCTCAGAAGGACATGGGACCATATTCCGCAGCAAGACATTGACAACCTTGTTCTGAGCATGCCGAATCGTTGCCGATGTGTTATGAACATCATGGGCGCTTTCTCAGACTACTAACTTCAAGTTTATAAACACAAATTAAATGATTTTTCTATTTTTTTCAGTTTTTACTCACAAATTAAAAGTTAATTCATATACGGTTTCCGTCTATGCTTCATTTTTTTTCCATAAAATCCTGAAATTTTCATCTAAGTACCTTAACCATTATTAAAAAATGGTAGAATATTAAATAACGTATCTTTTAAATATATACATGTCATATAAATAATTAACACATTGATAGTAATACGCTTTTTTAAAAATATCCCTAGACCGTGTTGATGTGTGTATGTTGGCTTTTAATTCAATAAATAGTAAAAATAGGGATAATTGTCGGTTGGTGCCTCCTCATCATTTAAAATTATCTAAGGGGCCTCTGCGAGTTGGCTTCGGCTCCTCGTACGCCTTCCAAAGGTCCGGGACCCCAGGGTCCCGAGAAATGTAAATAATAATAATAATAACCCCACCGCTGTATCTTTACATTGACGTCGTGGTGGGGCTTGCGCGCTCCAAACTTTAGGTCTGTGCCGGTAGAGTTTACTTTGCCGGAACGAGGAGCCAGACCAAGAGGGATACAGAAACCCGCAGGGCAGCATACCCCACGAGCCCTATCTTCCGGGAGAAATCTTGTCCTCATCTCTGGCTTGCCTTTATTGGCCGGCTGGAGTAAACACTGACGAGGAAACGAGCTCCTCACCTCTTTCTTACCTTTATTGGCCGGCTTGAGTGGAAATTCGCAAGAGCAAATCTGCTCGGAGGAAGGAAATATTCCAGTAAGGTGCTGGTAGGGATCTTGACCGTACTTCCGGGATACCTCTCGACTCCTCAAGCACCTCAGGAAGTGTTGCCCCTTTGTCGCTACGTCACTATGTGCTAGCGACCGTTTTCGGGGGGTCCATTATTGAGTGTGCGAGTCACCCCCTGGCATTTTATCTGTGTATACCTAATATATAACAATGGCCAAAATCAAAAAGCATTTTTTGAAACTAGGCTGAGAATCAGCACTTTTCGAACGTCAAAATTACATACGACAGTCCCCCAAAACGCCCGCCCTTCACCACTTCCTAGTGCTTTAGCTGAGGAGAAGAAGCGGCGCAACAAACTCCCCAGTAGCACAGCTGTCTGTTCAGTTAACAAAAAAACAAAAAGTTCTATACAACACCTGCTTAAGTCAGTCGTAAAGTGGACTACACTATTCATTCTTTGAAAAGCCTCCAGTGCTTCTTGCCCCCGAACACCAAAATCTCCCTTGCTCAAACTCTCATTCAGCCCATTATTGACTACGCAGATGCCTGTTATTTGGATGCCACCGAAGAGCTTTTGAATAAACTTGAGCGTTTACAAAATATCTGTATTCGTTTTGTTTTTAACCTTAAAAAGTATGATCATGTTTCTAACTTTCGCAAGACACTCAAGTGGCTCCCTATTCATCTTCCCAGGAACTCTCGCATATTGTGTCTGCTATTTAACATCTTTCACAACCCTAAAACACCTTCCTATTTGCGGGAACGCTTTTCTTATGCCCATCCTTTTGATGTGCTTTGCAGGTCGCATCTTAGAAACCTCCTATTTTCTTCCCATTCCACTGACTTCTACTCCTACTCCTTCACTGTGCACGCGGTTCGGTTGTGGAATTCACTTCCACCTGACATTAGGGACTGCCAAACTGTTGCAGTATTTAAAAGAAGAGTGAAAGAACACTATCTTTCCATTTCGTCATAGTTATAATATTTTACTTATATTTATTCGAGAAGTATGTATGCATTTAAGTATTTATAATATGTTTTAATAGCGTAGTGAATTGTTTTTTTTAGATTTTATGTATTTTTATTTTCTATTTTATTCTCACTCACGGTGTCTACATCTCTTTTTATCCTCTGTCCTATCGCAGGTATGCTGGAAGAGATTTCTTTAGAAATAAGCATCACCTTTGTACGTAATTTTCTGTTCCTTTATTCTTGTCTGTTTATTTGTGTGTACATAAACGGTTAAATAAATAAATTAAAAAGAAACACTGCGCAAAATATTAAATCTAAATACATTACGCAACACAAACA
This sequence comes from Dicycla oo, assembly GCA_948252095.1. Lineage (NCBI taxonomy): Eukaryota > Metazoa > Arthropoda > Insecta > Lepidoptera > Noctuidae > Dicycla > Dicycla oo. Next base: position 4,011,007 of record OX411732.1, on the reverse strand, counting down.
TTAAATTAAATTTGGTCAGGCAGGGGACATAGATCTTCGATAGTTCAAGTTACCAAATCCACTTTAGCCACCTTAACTAACCCATAGCCCAAAATGTTTTGTTTCCACGTACAACAATAGTCCTGTTACAGGACTATTGTTGTACGTGGAATTTTGTAAGGAAGTACACACCACTATTTGATGTAAAAGTCACAATAACTTTGGAATTTAAGCAGTTTTAGTTTTTGCCCTGTTTTTGGGCGTTTAAAAGACGTTTATTCGTTTTTGCCCAATTTGCCCTGTATTTGCCTTTTTTGTCCAGCTGGGTTTAAACCCTTTGCCCATCTCTACGTACTACTAACGCGATACCCAGTATGTGGTTTCAATTAATGTCGTATTATCCCCACCACCCTGTATACTGGGTATTTTTTTTGAAACTTCCGAATAAAACATTGAAAAAAAAAAAAACAACGGAATTCGAAAGAAACGGGAATTGTTGCTGTTATTTTTAACGCTATCCGAATCCTAATCTTGTAGGATCTTTATAAGTTCTTCAGAACTTAATTCATTACCTTCATTGACTTTTTAACATTTTTTATAACAATAACAATAAACACAATCTATATACAGAGCTGCACTATCTCACACTGACCTTCAATGATGTATTATACGTCATTGCTGACCTTGAGGCACTTACGTCTATGACGTCACAGGTTGTCTTCTATACATATCAATAGCGCACGAGGCACGGATATTGAATAGTTTCGTTGTGGTTTCGCAGTGACGGGATCTTTCAATATTGATATCAGTATTAACCAAAGTACGTGACTTTGTGTGTATTAGAAGATTCATGTAAATTTATGTGTAAGAGCTAGCAAAATTAAGTACAGACGCCAGCACATCAAGCTAGGTACTACAACCTGTCAGATTTCTTTAATAGATTTTCGACTTTATTGCTAAAGCATTAGGTTCAAGGTTGATTGGGAAAATCTGAAAGTTTCGGGTAGGTTGACCTGCTGGCGTCTGTACATTCCTTTTAAGGATCATAATTATTTTTCAAAAATTCTTAAATGTGTTTTTAAACGTTCGAGTCTATCGACACTTTACAAACTTAATCAAGTAACCACAACACTAGACGTCTTCTAATAAAGACTCGTGGGGCACGGACAATATTTTGGCTAGTATAATTTTTCTATTTTTAATATAAACAAAGACCCCTATTGAAATAAAAAAATAGTTTAGGGTTTTAGGCAATAGTAAAAATACGCACAAAGCATTTATTTGTGTATTTGAATGTAATAAACGTTATTATTAGATGTTGTCTTCTAATTAAGACGTGGCGTGGTGGGCACGAAAGTTTGTCTTTAGAAGACCGTGGCGCTGAAAAGGTTATCTTGTGCTTGTCTATGGTACAATCAATAAAAATAAACCATAAACAAACAAACAAGCCAAGCCAAGCCAAGCCTTGCTCGATGGGCAGCGGCGGGCGGCCATTTTTATTACATTTGACGTTTAGCTTTCGTTCGGCTTGGTGAACGTCGTCACAGTGTTAGTATTTTTCACTGAATTTATCTTCAATAAGTGCTATTATATCGTGCTGTTCAACCATCGAGCTGTAAGTATTACAATTTATATAATGTTTAATCAGTATTTGCTAAGAAACATCAAAATCTTGAGTAAGTAATCAATCATGAAATGGGCTACGTAAGCATCGTTTTTAGGCTTGCATGTTCCTTTGTAACATTTTCTGAAGCTTTTTATGTCATAATTATAACTGTTTTGTGTACCAGATTCCTAAAGATACATTAATTTTGTTACAAAATATACTAATTAGTAGCTACGACAGTAAGTAACGAGTTGGAAAAATCAATAGGTACATAATATGCACAATCACGTTGTGCTATTCCGCCGGCCGGCCAACTTTCTGCCAGTAGACCAGCAGGCTTCAAAGCTAGTGATTTAAATATCACGCTTTAGTGGGTGTGTTTAGCCTTAAGAGCGGATCGCTAAGATTTACGTGCGAACAAAATGACACTTTGTGCTCTAGAATCTAAGATGGCGAACCGAAGACCTCAAAATAACAGTGGGCGTCGCATGGATTTCCAACGCAACGACCGCGGGAAGAACTTCGGGCGTAGTGGAGTCTCACCGTGGCAGGGTGGCGGCCCCGGCGGCGGCTTGCCCAACCTGCTGCCCCTCTCAGGGGGCTCTACTGAGGCCACCCTGGCTCTTGCAAGTAACATCATCAACCTGCTGCAGCCGCGTCAGAACCCTGTCCCCTCACTCCTCGACATGCCCATTAGACGGGACTTTGGTGGACCCAGCATGGGTCGGTATGACCGAGGTTATGGACCCAGCAGGGTAAGTACTACAGTTTATCAGAAAGGAAAGCTGCATAACAGTTATGCAATTTTACAGTTTTGATGACCTGTTAATCCAAATTTTCTAAATGTCTGGTATTTTAAATACCAATTCACTAATTCAATAATAAAAATAATGTTTTGATGATTATTCTATGCAAATATGTATGTTATTTCCGGCATTAATGTTAAAGTTTTGAAGTAATTCTGTCATCATTTTCATGCATGAAAAAATATTAAAATCTACTAGAGGCCCCTTTATATTGGACCCCAGAATCTTCAGTTATAGTACAAATAATGTTCATAATCACATTTTAATGACAAACCTGAAGTATTTCAAATTTCAGCACTTCTTCGTGGCTCGTAGAGCCCCGCAGTTTTCGTACTAACAATCATGTTCTGATCAATTCCCTTTAGATGGGCAATCAAGGTAATTTCCGGCGTACGGGAACTTACAATCGCTCCGGTGAGCGTGTCAACAACAATCGTAAACCGTATAGGCCCAATGATGGGCAGAGGCAACAAAACAAGAGTTCCCCGAAAAAGGATGCCGATTCAAAGGCTAAACCTGTTAAGGAGAGGTAAGGAACCCTGAATGTTTCCTTCCGGTGGTGACACCGCATTTCTTGTGCCTCTGCTGAGGTTGAGCCTCACTGCAAATAAGTTTCTGTTAACACCTTACGTTCACCGGCCTCTGAACTTTAGCCGAATTGGCATTACATTAGTTTCTGCCTCTTTTGAGGTATGAATGCATTTCAATACAAATCTCGAATGTTTGTTTTTACATTTCAATAAAAAATTGTCTTCACCATAGGCAGGTATAAATAGTTATCTGTCTATACTGAAAGTCTGTCATTAGACCTGACACTTGGAGCTTCATAAAACCAAGGGTGCATCACCCATCACTGGTTTTTGCACCCATTCAAACATTAACGCTTGCTTCTTTGGATTGTAATGGACCGATAAACATTTAATATTTGTAACATTGGTAAGTGTGTAATAAGATGAACTTACAAATAAATATATAGACAACGTTTTAGCAGCTTCGTAAACTATTCAGTCTTTTTATCATTTTCTTTATTATAAAAAACAAAAATTCTCTACAAACTTGAAACTAATTTGAATACAAATGCATGGCAATTGGATTTCTGTAAGTGTTTGAAAACATAATTTCACTACACAAATTATTTATCAGTATTAATTTACATAAATATATCGACCTACAAAACAATTTGACTGCCCGACAACCCCACATACATGACAATGAAAAAAAAAAAAGACAACACAAAAACTTAATTTAATCACCTCTTTTCTAAATATATTGCTAGTCTAGTAAACTCGCCACAAAATAATAGTCCGTTTTAACATGAGGGTGTCCCTCTTCGTTTCTTGTTCTTTGTTCCCGCTATGTAAGTCTCTCTTTGGCATATGAAACAATATGGGCTGTCAAAACGGACCTATTATTTTATGGCGAGTTTAATAGACAAACATGTAAACCCAATCCAAATAGCATAGACAACTTCAGCATTCAAACACAGTTAAAACCTAATTTTTATAAACCTGCCTTTAATTTACCAGCAAAGCGTCCCGCAGTGAGACTGATGACAAGAATGATGCTGAATCTAATGAGAATAAGGAGAAGGGTGATGCTACCAGTATCAAGAAGGAAGCTCCTAAGACCAGATACGATGACATCAACCCTCAGTTGCTGAAATGTCATATCTGTAACAAGAGCATGTGGGACGGCAGGTCGTTTGAGAACCATCTGAGTGGACGTGCTCATGCTATTATGATGACCAAGACTGCGGAGAGCTATGCACTCACTGCTGATACTATGCGACAGGAGTTTAAGGTGAATATTTTAATATTTTTTTCTATTTTTGGTAAGGTTTTCTCTAGGAATTTTCTATGTTGCCACACGATTGTGATAGATAGAAAGAACAGTTTTTGCAAAGTGGGTCGATATTGGCAGATATAAGCGAAAATAGGTCAGTGGTTGCTTTAGGGTCAGACTCCACCAAACGGAGAATTTTATACTTAAGAGTGCTTATCCCGCGCAGGCTGGCAACGTCGCATTTCTACAGGTTTTTCGTGATTACTTTAATACATTTAAATCAAATTACTATTTTTAGGATTCCGTACCTCAAAAGGAAAAACAGAACCCTTATAGGATCACTCTTATGTCTGTCTGTCTGTCACAGCCAATTTACTCCGAATCTAATGGACCGATTAAGTTGAAATTTGGTACACTTATGAATTTCTGTGACCCAAATATGGGTGTGTAACGTAAATAAATGAATTTTGAATATGGAAGAAAATTTAAAAAAATGTTTGTAAACTGTACCGTGTGACATGTCAAATGAAGCCCTTTCATTTGACATGTCACATGGTACAGTTTGCTCTGAGGGTCTCAAATATATATTTTTTATAATTTTAAAACACATTGTTTTGAAGTTATTTAAGAAAATGTAGTTTCGGAAATAAGGGGGAAAGGTCAATTTTCGTAAATTGACCATTCTCCCCCTCATTTCCAAAACGACTGAGCCTAAAATTTTGAAAAAAATACAGAAAATAATATCTACAGGGTACTTTTACTATGGGACCAAACCTGAAATCGCGAAAAAAATTCAGCTGTTCAGTACATTTATGTTCGTCAAAATATTCTTCAAAATGTACTGAACAGCTGATTTTTTTTTGCGATTTCAGGTTTGGTCCCATAGTAAAAATAGTATAATGATGAGTACAATGACCCCTTAAGAGGTTGATGGTGTTTTACCAATAACCCTGTATAAAAAACATGGTAAATCTCTCAATATTGTGCGTACAAACTTGCATTTGCAGTTGGAATGTATGGGAGAACATGTTTTTCAACTACAATGTTAAGTTTGTTCTTGGGATAAATTCATCCTAACTACGGAACCCTTCATTTGGCGTAGTCTGACACGCACTTGGCCATTTTTTTTAATATACTATCTAGATCGTTGGTATTTATTTATAAGTATGTATGCTATTTTTGTACATTTATTTTGGTATTTACTCATAAAAAATAACATTATAGACAATATTGTCAATTTTTATGAGTAAATACCAAGCAAGACCAGTTCTGTGAAAAATGTGGCGACTCCCATGGATTGCTGACTGATCTATGTCTTGTCCACTTCTAATTTGTGATGACGCTGCAATTATCGTCCACCACCATTTCGCACCGAAAATCTGACCGTTAATGGATTTCTTTTTTCGGCTGTACTTGCGTTTTCGGCCGGGAATCGAAACATATGTCTTTTTGTTTGTTGATAGGTTTTTCTTTGGTAAAAGTAATATAAATGCAAATCTACTCACAATCATGATATTTAACCATTTAAACTAAAATCACTCGAAACTTGATACTTTTGATAAATGATAAATGATTTTTATTTCTGTAAGTAGGTTTGTACAAACACTTTTACAAGTCAATATTTTTTTTTTTAAACTAGATGAGGTCGGCGTTTCCTATCTGACTACTCTGAGAAGAAAGGCCGAAACAAACTCAGAGGTCACAGTCTCTTATAAAGTCCAGACATAATCTTGGTCACTTCATGTGAAGACCATGTAGATTGGTGTCTGAAATGGTCTTTTGAGGAAAGAACCACACAGATTGAGAGGACCTGTCCAGTCAGTGCACGCATTTGTCAGTAATCGCGCAGCTCAACTAGCTCAACGATTCGACGAACAATACCAAAGAAAGGACATTGGGGTAGGCCGCATAGATTACTCAAACTGCCAGACCATGATTAAAAATAACTGAGAGAAAAAATAAAACAAACAAAAAAAAAAGCAATGACCTACATAGTCTTCACATTCACAATAAAGTAAAATAATATAATACTTACAAAGTAAATATTAATGTCAACATTCAGTATGCAAAAATAAAAATAATATAAAATAAAATTGGAGCAGTTCAATCCCAAGCCTTTTTGTCCTCAATATAATCTTTAACGGTATAAAAAGCTTTCTGACACAACTTGCGTTTAATGAATGATTTGAATTTATTAAGACTCAGATCTTGAACGTGGCTTGGAAGTTTATTATAAAAGCGTATACATTGACACCTGAATGACCCACCTATTTTCTTGAGCCTTGTTGGAGGTACAACAAATTTGTGTTTGTTCCTAGTATTTATATTGTGGATATCACTGTATTTTTTAAACAATTTAATGTTTTTATGGGCATATAAAAGATTTTCAAAAATGTACTGAGAAGGCAAAGTCAGTATATTAATCTTCTTAAATTTCTCTCTGAGAGATTGTCTCGGACTTAATTTATAAATGCATCGAACAGCTCTTTTCTGCAAAACAAAGATAGTCTGAATGTCGGCTGCATTTCCCCACAACAGAATACCGTACGACATTATACTATGAAAATAGCTAAAGTACACTAAACGGGCTGTCTCTATGTTGGTTAAATTACGAATTTTCCTAACAGCGTATGCTGCGGAGCTTAGCTTTTTTGACAATTTATCTATATGTGGGCCCCACTGAAGCTTAGCATCCAAAGTTAAGCCCAAGAATACTGTGCTATCTTCAGGATTCAACTCTTCGCCCTTTATCAACACGTTAGTTTTCACCTGCCTAACGTGAGGTAGTGTAAACTTAATGAATTTGGTTTTTTTTTCATTAAGGAGTAAATTATTAACACTGAACCAGTGAACTACTTTTGAGATCGCTCTGTTTACATCGTCAGTAACCAGCTGCTGACGTTTAAGTTTAAACAAAAGTGAAGTATCATCCGCAAACAAAACTATATCATGATTATCCTTAATGAGGTAGGGCAAATCGTTAATATAAATAAGAAATAAGAAAGGACCAAGAATCGAGCCCTGTGGGACCCCCATTGTTACTATAGATCCGGGCGATCTTTTTCCATTAACGTCAACGCTCTGAATCCTATTACTCAAGTATGAAGTAAGAAGATCCAGAGCGGTGTTCCGGATCCCGTAATGGCGGAGTTTCCTGATTAACGTTTCATGAAGAACGCAATCGAATGCCTTGGACAAATCACAAAAGATGCCCAAGGCATCGCATTTGTCTTCCCATGCACTATAAATATGTCCTAAAAGTTCAACAGTAGTTGAACGACCCTTTGTAAAACCGAACTGCTTGTTATGTAATAATTTATGTTTATTAAAAAATCTTTGCAATTGGTCTAAAATTAATTTCTCAAAAATTTTACTAAACGTAGGTAGTACTGAAATAGGTCTATAATTTGTGGGGTCTGATGTACTACCTGATTTAAACAAAGGTATTATTTTACTATATTTCATGAGGTCAGGAAACTCCCCACAGTCGATACAGTTATTAAAGATAAGAGCTAAAGTAGGTGCTACAATGTCAATAATAGACTTAGCAACTTCTACAGAATTACCCCACAGATCTGCTGTCTTTTTTACATTTAAAGTGTGAAAGGTTTTAATTATGTCTCTACAGGTAATTTGTTCAAAATTAAATTCCGAATCGCAAGCATTAACATTTTCCTTAAGCAAAGACTCAGCAACAGAAGTTGATGAGTTTAGGGATTTAGTAGTTGAAACGGGAATATCTGAAAAGAAATTTTCAAAGGCCGCGGCGACTTGTGAGTCTGATTTTATTATATTGTCATTAATAGACAGGCTGTAAAAGTGTTTTTTATCTAATACCTGACATATATAATAAATTGCCAAAGACAATTAGAGATTTAGATTTGCATAATTATAAAAAGAAATTATTTCAATTGCTGTTAGACAAATGTTACTATACTTTAAAAGATTATCTCGACGATGTTATTTAATTTTAATTGTTCCCCTGATAAGTAAAATGTGTATATTTCTTAATTTGTATTATTTAATTCTAACTGAATTTATAATTTATGTCTCGTTATTTTAATTGTTGCCTTGACATGTAAAAATATTCGTTAATTCTAAAGTGCTGCATATTTAAATTGTTATTATTTTAATTTTCTATTTAATTATGCTGTTAAAATGTTACCTAGTTTAAAATTATTGTATGCCATTATGGCGGGTCATAGCTGTGTACAATTTCGGAAACATGTAACAACTTATTGCTTACCTATGTACCACAATAAAGAATATTTGAATTTGAATTTGAATTTGTAGTCAGCACTTCGGTTATTAGACCTTCCCGTTTCACTATTAATAATATTCCAAGTCGTTTTAATTACATTACTACTGTTTTTAATCTTCGAACTCAAATAACGCGACTTGGCCATACAACAAACTTTTTTAAATAATTTTGAATAGTTTCTAACATATAAATTAAATTCAGCAGTGTTTACAAAAGACCTTTCATTATATAGTTCATAAAGCCGTGTTCTACTTTTATGAATACCAATGGTAGCCCAATCACTGAACGACGCGTTACTATTAACCGAGATAGTCTTGGGAATAAAGATGAGATTAAATTGTTGGCAGTACATATTAAAAAAATCATCATACAGATCATTAGGATCAGTATGATTAGCCAAAACTGTTAATTTATTAATGAGTTTAAGTTTTTTCTCAAGGACACTAAGAATTTATTAACACATTATCTACTTAATTCTTTATGCTACACCCTTACCGACCCTTATTTTACGATGTTTTCGAAACAATAGAGATGCACAACGAACGCACAAGTGCGGCGCGCCGCACTCGAAGAAAGTTATGTAAATTGTATGGACGCGCATACGCGCCGTCAAGCACCCGGTGAACGTCCGAAAACGCGCATGTGCGTCTGCCGCGCCTAATGTATTAAACACAAGACCAAGTTTTTTCTTCATTTTCACAGTTATTGTTTTTTTTTTTTTGTAACTACCGATTTTCTCTGAATAAATTAATTAAAAGTATTAATATTAATTAAAACGAAAACTGCTGAAAATGGATAATCGGCCGAAAAGGACAACAAAATTCGGTTGAAGTCTACACGCGTTTGTGCCTGTACAAAAATACCAAAACAATCCCTTCCCCGCCAGATTCGTGAAATGAAACGCACCCGCAAGGCCGGGCAACAACCCGCGCGCGACTTCTACTGCGCCATGTGCGACATGTATGCTGCCGACGGTGCCATACATCGCACCACCGTGGGCCATCGCAAGCTCAAGAAGTACCTCCATCCGACCTGCACGTCCTGTCATAAGGAGATGCCGACCAGGATCGAGTTGGATGAACATCGGCTGACTGCGGAGCATCTGAGGAATATGCAGGATAAACAGGAGATTATTACTAAGCCTAAGCCCGAAGGTGAGTCTTTGAGGATCAAAATAAAAAATCGTAACGGTTGACAGGGGAAGCGTGTTGCGCCGACCCCACGTAACATGGTATAAAGGCAGGAAGATGATTATGGAATTGAGCTGATAATCAGCAACATTTTGGACATCAAAAGTTATGAAAGACTTCTCCAAACGACCGCCCTTCACCACTTCATACTTTACATGTTTTTAGCCTTTAGCTGCGGAAACGAAAGTGGCGCAAAAACTTCCCAGCAACATGTCTGTCTGTCATGTTATAAGAAGTTTTCATTCTAAGAATAGTAAAGTAGTAATGAACTATAAAAAATAAAAAAATTGGCAGCTAGCACCCTTCAATATACCAACGAAAACAAAACAGCTCAAAGCCATTTTGAGAAATGCACAGACAGCTTTTTATAGGATAAACAACCTTTTCAGCATAGCCTTGCCTTGTTGTAACTCCAGTAGAACTGCTTGCTCCACTCATCAAACACATAATTAACTAACACTGCCATTTCTCCTCAGTGATGGTGATCTCAACGCTCAACATGGAGCAGCTGTATTTACGTGAGGACAGGCAGCGTCGTCGCCGCACCGGTGACAAGCAGGACACTGATAAGGATGCTGAAGATACAGAGGCGAAGGATGTCGAGATGAAGGATGTAGAGGGAGATAATCAGGTTAGTTGTAACATACGTAAAATGTCACCTTGCTTCTCTTGAAAATCTCGGCTTTTATTTCTCTCGCTTTGGGCTAAAACTATACGAGAATGTTAGCTCATCCAGTGGTAAAAAGACTACAGTCAGCAGGTGGGTATTTAGTTGATGATAGAACGCTCAGTGTCGTCACTCTTGGATGCCTCACGAATTGAAGAGCGCTTTACAAACACTGTGAATGTGTGCGTGAAGACGAGTAGCGTCAGCACATAACATGTACACGCACTCGCACACTGCCGACTTCGTCATTGTTCTGGACGGTACCGAGACCTGCGCTTCACACATATTCACAGTGTTTGTACTCTTGGTAACCACAAGTATAGCGCGTATACTGTACGAGCAACTATTTCCGTCGTGAAATGGCGCAAACTGCTGCACATACCAAGGGGTGTCGTATTACCCAGTAACTGGGTTGCCTCCATGTAAGATACTGGTGTTCAGCTGCATATGTTAGTCCCGAAGTCAACCCTAACACGGGGAAAGTCTAGGCAGCTGATGATACGAACTGCAGCAAACTATTTTCTCAGTCTGGAAAATCTCGCCACGCGACTTACTTCTGTAGTTTGGCTCAAACTATACGAGAATATTCGCTCATCCAGTGGTAAAGACAATCGGTCAGCGGGTCGGTTGTTAAGTTTTATTGTAATCATAAAAACGCGAAATGGTGGCCACTTTTTTCCGTTTTAATGATTACAATAAAACTTAACAATATAAAACTACTGTTTATAATAATAATAACGTATAGTCTTGTGGAGTACAACTTGACGTGCTTATTTTCTGCATTTTATTTTAAAATTAAAAGAAATAACAAAACAAACGATGAGGGCGCCACTGTGCGCTCGGTAGCCTCTTAACACGTTCTGTGCGGCCGACACGTATGTGCGATTTTCGAACGTTCACCAAGTTCTACCGTCGTATATGCGTGTCCATACAATTTATGTACTTCCTTCGAATGCGGCGCGCCGCACCTGTGGGTTTTTTGTGGGTTTTTTGTGCATCTCTATTGTTTCGAAAACATCGTAAAATAAGGGTTGGTAAAGGTGTCAACACACAAGGCATTTCGAGCAATTGATTGTAACACGTAACATCTGACAACCGAACAACGTATTGTTCGGTTGTCAGATGTTACGAGTGTCAGTGGAACACGGGTGGGTTTTAGTCAGTAAAATTCTAAACTAACCAACAGCTAAATTTTATTGCAAACGACAACATACTATCTTTTTTGTTTATGGCCATTTAATATCAGGCTATAGTCACCAGACCTTACTGCCTAGTATTACGTGTTTTTTTTAATAATATCTTTAATTGTACTTAAATTATCTCAACGTATGATGGATCAAATAATATAAGTACGAAATTCTGAAAAAAAAAACTATATGGTAAAGGCGCGGGCCCACCGCGGTGCACGGAGAGGCTACGCACGTGTATTAAGCTTCGCTTTATAAGAAAATGTATGTGGTTGTGTCCACTGCAACCCACGGAGAGGCTACGCATGAATTGACGTCATTGATACACGCGTGGCTTGCTCGAATAGGCGGTTATATAGCTCAACGCTGTCAACGTGGGTCTACGTTTCCACTGGAGTACACGAATATGACCCACGACTATGTACAGCTCACTTATCGCAGCGCAGTTTTCAGTCATACACCTTGTGGGCCGGACGCGTTTCATGTTTCTCGTATATATCGTATCGCCACGAAACCTAGCAATTGACAAAATGGCGCAGGCGTCGCGCGCTTTCGATGCCTGCGCCCAGGTGGGAAGGTCCCACCTCCCCACACCTCCCGCAGTGAAGCCGTGTCCGTGGATTGCAGTGGCACGTGCGTAGCCTCTCCGTGCGCCGTGCCACGCTATACATAGTCGTGGGTCATATTCGTGTACTCCAGTGGAAACGTAGACCCACGTTGTCAAACAAATTAGTACACGCAGCTAAAATGCGCCGCGTGCCCGTGCACAGCATGCGCCGCGGTGGGCCCGCGGCTTTACTATGGCCTTATTCTACTACTTACCTACATAATACCAAAAAAATCAGCTGTTCAGTACATTTTGACGAATTATGCGAACGTACTGAATAGCTGATTTTTTTTTCGCGATTTCAAGTTTGGTCACATAGTAAAAGTTGTTCATAATGATGAGTACAATGATCCCCTAAGAGGTTGCTGGTGTTTTACAAATAACCCTGTATATTATTGCTCTACTAGATAATTCACAAAATCGTATACTACTAAACGGCAACACTTTCATTCATTCGCTCTCTAACTAAGTATGTAAGTACGAACAACAAAATGATGAGCAAAAGCTAATTCCGAAACGCTTGATCCTTGAGGTTACAACAGTCGTGTGAGGCAACCTTTACTTGCGGCGTAATTGTTTTATGACTCATAAAAAATGGGAAAATTTTCAAACACACCTACGCGTCTGCCGCACTTGGGATAAGTTTGTAACGGCGCACATATGTGCCCAGCCGCACTGGGTAGAGTTTCTTCAATCGCGCCTGCGCGCTCATAGCACCACACGAAGTATTTTTTGGGCGCGTATGAGTGTTTGCCGCACAGGGTTTAGTGTATCATAAAGCAGCACTTGGAGCAAGTTCGCCAAATAATTCAGCAGTGAATGTGTTAACCTGATGGTTCGACCTGTGCGGCTGTTATTACTTAGCCACGAGCTTCTGGTGGATTTATTTGTGCACAAATATTTATTTATTCCTCAATTTTTTGTAATTACACCTACCACTGTTTGTCTCTGCATCACCTAAGGTTGACCTCTCGGTTGAGGTTGGTAGTAAGTCCACCTCTACGTAGTCTGGTCATAAGTTTTGTCACATATGGAAAGTTAAATAACTGACACCATGAGACACTACAACCATTTATACATCAAATGAAAGGGTATAAAATACAGATTTACACCACATTAAAATTATTCGTAATGTCCTCCTCTTGCTTCGATACAAGCCTTCAATCTGCAAGGCCAGTCATCAATCGAAGCACGCACGACGTTCATGTCAATATCGGCGACTGCTTTAATCAAGGATGCTTTAAGTGACTCCAAGTTGCGATGGGCTTTAGCGCAGACCTTGTCCTCTAAGTGCTGCCATATTATGTAATCCAAGGGATTCAAGTCTGGACTGGATAAGGGCTAATCCTCATGACTGATAAAGTCGATTCCACGGGTCGTGAGCAAGTTTTGGATACTTTTCGCCTTATGAGTCGGCGCAGAATCCTGCTGGAATACCCAGTGCTAGTTTTCGAACATTGTTTGTGAAAGAGGTTTCACATTGTTTGTTAGGACTGTGTTTTGATATACAAGGGCACTGGTTTTCACGCCTTTTTCACAAAAAAAAAAAAAAAAACACCTCTGTTGGACCCAAATAGGACAACCCAAGCCAAACCATGTATGCCGAAAGGTGATGACCACGCTGAACACGTGGCACACGTTGCTCACTTCATCATTATATTTGTTGAAACTCTCCTCAACATTAAACATTTTTTCGTCTGAAAAAAGTATTTCGCGGTATTTTTTTCCCGCGTACCGCCTTAACAAATCAATAATAATAATTTATTAATAATAATTTATTAATTATTTATTTTATTTATCAATTTTATCTAATAATAATAAGAAATAGTGCGAGTCCTTTATTCTAAATTTAATATATTTCAATTATAATTCCTTTATTTTTTTTTTATTTGTGATAATAAGGAGCAATCCCAAATTTTTGATACATGTATGTATGTATGTATGCACATGTATATCGTATGTAGCCTAGCAGCCGGGAAGGGATGAGCGACGTTTTTTTTTTTGCGAAATCGACTTGTATAACGAAATAGCCGCAGAAAAAAAAAGCCGAATCTAACCATATATGCAGGACGATTTCGCAAAGGGGTGTCGCTTGTCCCTTTTTGACTGTTGGGCGTCGATGTATGTATGTGTGTATATTTATGTATATGTATATATATATGTATTAATAATTAATTACTTGTATTGTATTTTAATAATCATTTATTTTCTATTTTATATATCTGAGTAATGCTAATCTAGTGGCACTTTTTAGATTATCTTAATTTTGTTAACATGCGGATAATGTAGTGGGCTGCAATATTGTTAATACTACTTATGAGCCTATATTATTGTTACTTGTATACTTTTTATATTGTAGCTGTTTATTGTCCCATATTAAATAAAATAAAATAAAACAAAACCCGGCTTATTTCGAGTCTGATTTTCTTCAGCCGTGCGTTGAGATGTGATGTTTTTTTTTTTCTATAAGCACGCAGTTCTAGATCTTCATTTAACACCCTTTTAACAGCAGTTCTGCTTAGTCCCATCTGCAGAGCCAACATTTTTTGCTTGTGGACAGGTTTTCGTTGGATTCGCGCCTTCACTGCTTTGATGACCGCTGGAGTCCGAACAGTACGAGGTCGACCGCTCCTTTGTTTATCTCCTAATCTTGAATCTTCCCTGAATCGTTTGATAGTACGATAAATAAATCTCAATAGAATTTTCAAATTTTTCAGCAGTTTGAAAATCTCAGTTGGCGCATGACCGCAACGATGCAATGCAATTACTGCGACTCAGTCTTCTTTGCACGTCCACTCCATTTTAGAAAATGAACAAAATTCCAGAAACACTTTGTTTTTATTTTCTTTAAATGGCTTGCATTCTAAATTCGAAATTTTGCCTATGTGACAGAACTTATGGCCTGACTACGTATACATTTATGTGCTTAAAGTATTAAAATAAATATCTAAATAAACCTCAAAATGTAATCAATCCAGCAGGATGAAGGAGTGAAGAAAGAGGAAGACGGTGAAGCCAAACCGGAAGCTGAGGAGAAAAAGAATTCTATTGATCAGGAGAACACTATCCTGGATTATAAGGAGGGCGATGATCTGCAGGGAACCACCCAGGACATGTTCCCGGCATACAGGTGGGTTTAGTGATTCCCAAGTTCCTATTATAAAACAAGCATAAATTGTTGATTTTATTTTATTTAGCGTATTTTTGCCGAATAGTCGCCGATTACATCCCCGAACACATCGCCGAATAGTCGGCTTTCCCGAATAGTAAGCGACTAGTCCGCCCATCATGTTATGTTATTACGACCTTTTCTTACACCCAACAGCACCGAACGCGGAGTAGGCGGTTCATTCCTCTCCGAGTTCCGCTGCGTGCAGTGCAGCCTGTGTCGCAAGCTACTGGACAGCGAGGAGACCGCACAGGTGCATCTGCGCACCTGGAGGCACCACCAGCTCTTCACGCGCCTGCTGGCTGAGAAGAGCGGGACTCAACTGGTACGTACCACATGTATTTTTACTGTAACTAATAAGTTTACAGGCAAACGGATCGAATACATCGTGACGAATTTCTCTCAGTGCTCCGTGAAATGTGTACTTTATTTCGATTCCCTATTTCATACTTTACTCTGTTTATAAAAAGTCGGTTATTAAATAAATCTGCTGTTTCATACCAGAAGTTAATACATACACTGTCAAAATATATGGAACAGCAGATATTTTTAGAACTGACGAAAAGTTTAACTGCTGGTAGATCTAGATTCATGTACTGAATCCATGGTAACAGATTGCGCGTCAGTGTCCCTCACACCGTGTATGAAATGATCTGACATGCAGTCCACCAGTTCAGGGCCCTTATGTGACCAGGCTCTATGGTCAGTTTTCAATACGATTTTCTCCCAGCCATCTTTAAGCAGCATGTAACGGGTATGTACAGTATGGCCGGTTTATTTTGGCGAGTCCGAACTTCGCGCAGAAGGCTGCGCAGTAAGATTTTTTAGGAACCAAATGGTCACATGAGGCGAGTGTGAGTGAGAGAACTTGCGCGAAACTTCTTAGTGCCTATGTTCAGACCTGCCAAGATGAATAATTGGCCATAATGTATACAATTTTGTAGCACAACTGACATCAAAGAGAATAAAATGCCTGCTCGAAAAAGGGTTACTTGTGCGTAGATCCATCGGTGTGAAATTGTGTGAGTTGGAAACAAAGGAATTTTAATACTTTTTACAGCATAAATGTGTCACTTAGATCATAGTATTATAAAGATAAGGGACAAGTGTGTAAGGAAAATGTTATGGTAAAAATGTACTACTTATAACGGTTTTTTTTTTTTTTCGAAAATTCTAACACTTGACAATCTATTTTTAGCCTCACCCGTACCCGATAACTGAGGAGTCGGTAACGAAGAAAGAATATAGAGTGCGTGGTTTATTTTGGTTCAGCAAATCTGCTTACAAACGTCAGGTAAGACTTCCGTGGGTTACGACACAAACAGTACGGGCGATTTACCTTGGCTAGTTCAAACTTCGTGCAGAAGGCTGCAACATTTTTTAGGAACCAAATGGTGACATGAAGCATGTGTGAGTGAGAGAACATGCTCGAAAATTCGTAGTGCCTATGTTTAGACTCGCCAAGATATTTCGGCCGTAGTGTACCGACACGACAAACACTATGAAAATGTATGGAGTCTTGCGACATATGCGTATATTTGAATACATAATCTCAGATAATCTACGTGCGCAATTCACGTACTTAATCAACTATCTACTTGAGACCTGTGTAGTTGATTTTTGATTGACCGTTTTTAATAAATAGATCCTTTCGGTTGCAATGGAATTGAATCTTTTCATGCATTGAGATTTGTGTTCCCAAAACATGAAAACAAATCTAAGATTCTGAATTCAAATATAGCGAAATAACACCATACACTATCATAGTGTTTAGTATTGTCGCATCGGTCGCGAGCCACGGAAGTCTATCCAAAGAGATATCAAAACGTAGATGTATCCCCAAATACTTAAACGATAC
Source organism: Dicycla oo (assembly GCA_948252095.1). Lineage (NCBI taxonomy): Eukaryota > Metazoa > Arthropoda > Insecta > Lepidoptera > Noctuidae > Dicycla > Dicycla oo. Next base: position 3,993,895 of record OX411732.1, on the reverse strand, counting down.
TAAACTTCATTACGCTCTTATAAGTCTGCTTGAGACTTGAGCCTGCGTGTACCACAACTTACTAAATACATGTTTGTATTTACTTTAAGCTATGATTTATGAGGTGTGATAATCACACCTAGCATAGCAGCGAAACCGCAGTAGTTCTGCCATGACTTGTCCGTAGTACGACAAGCGAATCTGTCTATTCTAACGCATAGATTTGATTATGAATCTATCTCTTTCCCGCGTGATTTTGCTGATCTGCTCGGAAGCTTTACTGATAAATGCGCGCGGAGAATTATTGATAAATGTTTAGTATAATGCAATGAATTGTAATAATTAGAATCAATATTATATTATTAATTTGGAAACCTTTGCAGTGCCCTTACAGGGTGCATGTATTAATACTGTGTCATGAAGTTTTAACACATTCGGTGCGGCAGACACACATGCGCGTTTTCATAACTTTCTTCGAGTGCGGCGCGGCGCACATGTGTGTTCGTTGTGCATCTCTATTGTTTCGAAAACATCGTAAAAAAAAGGGTCGGTAAGGGTGTAGCATAAAGAAGCGTTTGCATAAAGAATTTAGCAGAGAATGTGTTAATGCAAGTCTACTAACCAGTGTTTTACATGTTAGTAAATAAATAAATGAGCCGGTTACACCTCTGCCGCGTTTGATTCGCACGTGTCTGTGACAGTCGACAAAAAAAAAAACAAAATGGAAGTTTCGCTTTATAAACATAAAGCGAAACTTCCATTTTGTATTTTTTTTTTTTTTTGTAAAAAATGGATGTTGATTTCACGGAAAAACTAATCCAAGAGGTCCGAAGCAGACCTATACTGTATTTAATTCAAAAGCGACGACAGTTTGACTCTCATGATGTTCCGGTACTAAAATCGACATAATGTAGTAATGTTCCGCAGCAGAATTTGTTAAGCAGTTTCCCATAATTATTTCTGCGTCGTCGATCGGTCGGAGGTGTGCTAAGGCCCGAATTAAATCTACGTTCCAATGGGTCAGAACTCTGTCAAATTATTTCTACGTAGATGGCGCTAAGTGTTTGTTACAAACGAACTGTCAAACTACAAAGAAATTAAACAATATTTGATTTTTAGGGTTTCGTACCTCAAAAGGAAAAACGGAACCCTTATAGGATCATTCCTGTGTCTGTCTGTCTGTCACAGCCAATTTGCTCTAAATCTAATGGTCCGATTAAGTTGAAATTTGGTACACATGTATTTCTGTGACCCAAATACGGACGTATAATGTAAATAAATGAATTTTGAATATGGGGGGTAAATAATAAAATTAAAAAAAAAAAGTTTTGCAAACTGTACCATGTAACAAATGAAAGGGCTTACTGTGATGGTCTCAAATGTATTTTTTTATAATTTTAAAGTTATTTAAGAAAATAGACGAAAATTGACCATCCCCCCCCCCCCCCAATATCTCCGAATGTACTGAACCTAAAGTAAAAATCAGAAAATAGTTCAATACCTATAGATTACAGGAAAACCTATAAGAAGTCGATCAATCAATCAATCTGCATGGTAAATCTCTCAATATTGTGCGTACAAACTTACATTTGCAGTTGGAATGTATGGGAGAACATGTTTTTTAACTAAAATGTTCAAGTTTGTTCTTGGGATTCATGCCAACTACGGAACCCTTCATTGTGCGTAGTCCGACACGCACTTGGCCGGTTTTTTTTTTGTGTCATATACAATATAATGGGCCGTTGTGTAGCCTTTGGATGCCAACAAATAGGCGTAGACAAATTCCTAAGTAATTTTCACTTGAAGAGAAAGTGGAAAAAGGCATTGAAATGAATAAACTTCAAATCAAGTGATTTTTCGCCGCTATGTTTGAAACTTTTCAAAGAAACAGACTACGTTAACACATTCGGTGCGGCAGACGCACATGTGTGTTTTCATAACTTTCTTCGAGTGCGGCGCGGCGCACATGTGTGTTCGTTGTGCATCTCTATTGTTTCGAAAACATCGTAAAAAAAAAGGGTCGGTAAGGGTGTAGCATAAAGAAGCGTTTGCATAAAGAATTCAGCAGAGAATGTGTTAAGAAATAGACTACTACACTTCTCCATGTTGGTAGGATACCTATTATTAAGATGACTTTTTATTAACAATAGTTATAAAGATTCCAACCTATGAAGAAAAAAATGGTTTCTTTTGAAATAACCATACATTTTGTAACAAGCAACTTTACATCTTCCTTATCATTACAATAGTTAAAAAGAAAAGAAAAAATGAGTTAAGTTAATTTTATTACTTATAAAACCATAATATTGTCTAGAATACGGCTAAAAGTCGATAAAATGTTAAATATCTGGGCGGTATCGCCAGGTAGAAATACATAGTGAAGCAACACAAATAGATGAGAAAAAAAAATACGCAGATAGTCGCACGTTTTTATCAAAGACTTTTGACATGTAACAAACTCATAGCGCTCTCTTGCGGCGAAGCTTCCGAATCGTTTGAAAGTGACAGAGATAGAATGAAGTTTAAAATATGTTGATTTGTGGACCATGCGGGTTTTAGAATATAGTTGCGTTTGAGTATTTGGCCGTTAATGTCATCCCTATGCTGCCGGCTACCAAAGTACACTAGGCACGCTTTATTATTACATGTTTTTGCATGTCAAAAACGATGAACGTTTATTTTTCGTTAATCAAAAGAATAAACAGGCTGTAAAAAGACCCTTCACGACACTGTCATCATCAAACTAAAATCTTTTCAACCATTTACTTTACCGTCCATGATGTATTGCATTTTTTTCGTTTATGGTTGCCTGTCAATAAATAAGGAACTTCATAATCGTGCTGCTGTCAAAAGTAAAATAGATGGAAAGAGGTTACTTAACTTTGTGCAAAAATAATGGTTGGGAAATGACTTTTATTTTTAACCGACTTCCAAAAGGAGGAGGTTCTCAATTCGTCTGTATTTTTTTTTTTTTTTGTATGTTTGTTACGCGATTACTCAAAGACGGATGGACCGATTTGGAAAATTCTTTTTTTGTTTGAAAGGGTATACCTCCGAGGTGGTCCCATATAAATTTTATCACTGTTATTTACATGGGGCTATATCTACAATTATTGTGCTCAATTATGCATTCGAATTTGTGTGGGGTAGGTTCCACAACTAAAAAGTGAAAAATAAAAACTTTTTAGCAAAAAATAAAACCGACTTCTAAAACAAAACACTACAAAGTGAAAAATAACTTTAATATCGGAAGTCGGTGGCAAAAAACGAAAATACAAAACGAAAGACACCGACTTCCGATATTAAAGTTATTTTTCACTTTGTAGTGTTTTGTTTTAGAAGTCGGTTTAATTTTTTGCTAAAAAGTTTTTGGTGTGAAAATTCACTGTTTACCGTGGTGCGCAATGTGACGCACGCGAAGCATTGGGCTTATAGGTGCAAGCAACGGTACAGGGATTGCTGGAGTGTTATAACATTTAAACTTTATTTCGTAAAAAAAAAAAATACATAATATAAAAAAGTGTGAACTTCAATATCTCCATAATCAGAGAGTTCCCAGATATGGTCCGTTACAAAAATAATAATGTCATAATTATGGAAGGAACAAGTGAGTTTCTGCTTCGTTAAGAGTATTTTTACACCTGTTATTTTTAAGTTCGTATCGTTTTTGATTGACGACACATTCCGTTGATGTTGTAAGTACGCATCCAGTCCTTCCATGTATTTCGTTCGTCTTCTTTTTCTAGTATTGATGTGTCTGATTGCATGAAAAATGTCTTTCCGAGTTTCAGCTTTTTCTTTTTCTACTAGCTGACTCGCCCTTGCTACAACACAGAAGATTAATTATACACAAATTATTTCCAAGAGGCTCGAGATAAGCTCTATGAAACAAACAGATGCGGTGGGCCTTTTGGCTTCAAATCTGTTTTAGTTACTAAACTATCAATTTTCGGAAAAGTCCAGCAAGACTAGTTACTTTTCTAAAGAATTTCTGCTTATCTTCGGAATTTTTGTTCTTCTGCTGATTTCATATTTTATCGATGTCGATGACCAGTCAAATGTAATAACTATGTAGTTGGCGCGCAAGTGCTAGTCACTGTTTCACCGCCTGAGGCATGATCGCGATGAGACGGGGGAGGACGCGATTGGTAAAATTGGCAGACTGAGTTAGCTTCACCTCGCCTTTGTCTACCTCCCCCGTCTCATCGCTCGCAAATTCCTGAGGCGGTGACTAGTCACCGCCTGAGGAATTTTATATCTGCTGGTGCTAGCACTAGCCGATATAAAATTCCTAGCTGACCCGGCGATCTTCGTACCGCCTTAGCAGCGCCACCTACCGGGTCCAATTGTGTTTTCAAACCATCCAGGAACCCATTGAAATATACACACAAAATTTCATACAAACCGGTCCAGCCGTTTAGGAGGAGTTAGGTGACAAACACACGTACAGAGGAATTATATACATTATATAAGGATTTTGACCAAAATTACTTTGAAATTACCTTTCAAAGTAATTTTGCGTAAATCTGCGTTAACGTAAATAATAATATTAATATCAGAAAAGGCGAAATGTGGGTTTACTATACACTATTCTTGTTCAATTGGTCCCTCATTACTTGTGGTCATTGGACTCCTTTAAACAGACAATTTGTCTCCATTTACTCCAGTCCAAAGTTGCTATCACCACCTGCTGAAAGTTGCTTGAGGACGTAGCTTCTTTTACTTGGCCGGACCATCGTGATGGCGTTCGGATCATGCTTTCCTTCCTTCGGTATTGTCAACAATTACCAGCTTTTCAAGGCTGCTATCTCCCCTTCGCATTATGTGGCCGAAATAGTTCAAAATACGCTGTAGACAAGAGTCTTGACATTGAGTTGGGAAAGGACAGACACATTTATGCATTTGGTTGTCCATGGTAAGCGGAGCATCCGCCTCCAGCACCACATTTCGAATGCGGCTATCATCTATCTTTCTCTTGCTGTACTATACGCCACTGCTTAATCATTTGGGGAATACAGTAGTGGTATTATATTAAGTCAACAATATGAACCTAATATTAATCGTGGCCCGCTTGCCACACTTACACACTGGCTCCTGTTATTTTAGACCAGGTTCAGGTTACCATCTGATGTTTTCCTTCAGAGGATGTCATAGAAAACTTACTTATTGTCCCATTGCAGGACAAACATGCATATTGTCTCATACAGAGAAGGCACGAGCATTGATCACCACAGATTCACAAGACGGGTTAACGATTTCAGATTTATATTAACTATAAGTCCAGGTTTCATCCCTTCCACCGATTCAGTAATGTCCAAGATAAACTGGAAGTTCATAATTGAAAAAGTCACATTGGTACTTGTCTGGATTTGGACCCACAACCTCGTACATGAGAGGCGAGGCCTTTACCACAGTCAGCACGACATAGAAAACTTAAAAAATAACATAATTATTATGATTTTGTGTAATATCCACTTATTATGTTAATTCATTCTATCTATCTTCAAGCCAATTTGTATTTTAGGGCCGCCATACACGGACTGCTTCAAGCTGCGACTGCATACTTAACTACAGTCTTCTACGTACACACATACACGAAACCGCTCGAGCAGTTGCAACTGCTTCGGGCGCTCGTGCGGTCAAGCAGTCGCAATGACTGCTCTCGCGCAGTTCCCTCCGGCCGCGCTCTTCATTCCACATCGCACGCGCTTTCCCGCCCGCACGCTTCTTGCTTTATTTCTTGAGAAAAATGGACGACGTAGATTGTGACGCGCTAATCAGTGCAATTAAATCTCAAGAACTTTTTTGGAATTACCCATGATGCTACTGATTTGAATGACGAGCAGTTGGTATCAACTGCTCGAGCAGTTATCAACGGCAGCTTCAAGCTGTTGCCTGTGACTGCAAGAGCGGCCCGTGTATGTTGATCGATGGCTAACTGCTCGAGCAGTCCGTGTATGGCGACCCATAGTTACACTCTTTTCCTGTCAAGTCTGTGTGTACGTGAAATTAACTATGTAGTTCACGATTTGTCCATCCATGTTATTAAATTAAGTTACATTATCAATATTGTTAACAGGGAAGTGATAGCAACAAGCGGCCGTTGAACGCCGAAGACTCCAGCGACGCTAAGCGACGCAAGATTGACGATGGAGAGGAACAAAACGGACATGATAATGATGAGGAGGCTAAGGGTGAGTTTGAAAGGATTTCTTAGGCACGTATACTTTACGTTTCGTAGGCTCAAGCTGTAAACTAGTCATTTTAATAATAATAATATAACCTGGGACATTATTCACACACGGTCATCTGATTCCAAACCAAGCAGAGCTTGTACTATGGAAACCAGATAACTGATATACTACATACACTACTCTTTTTTTTTTGTAAATACATACTTAAATAAATAATTACACCCAGACTCAGGACATACAGACATGTTCATGCACACAATGCAATGCTTGAGTCTTGAGTGAGGTTCTGTAATACTAACCTTAGTGACAGAAAACCAAGTATGGTGACACCCGACAATCAGTGAAAAGATTGGTTCTTAATTTACCAACCATGAAACTGACATAAATAGCTCAGGACAATAAGACTTTGCGAAAAAAATCCTAGTGAAGCATTCACCGGGATTATCTTTATTTAATTTAAACATTAACTGTGTGAAAAGTCCATTATGAAGTCGTGAGCGAAAAAAATAGTCATAACTGTCAAAGGTTGTAAAGATCAAAATTCATCTGGCATTTTAGAAGTATTTAGAAAATACACGCGTAGATGGACGCAGAGCTGACACTGCTTTATGCTATATAGAAAGCTGGAGATTACGTTACTAATGAATATTTTCGTTATTCCTAGATGATGCCATAGACAATAGCGAGGAAGCTGACCTGAACAAGGACGATGGAGAGCCAGAGACGGCGCCTTCCGATGAGCTGGAGGGCTGGGAGCAGACCGTCGATGAGATACTTGAAGATGAGAATATGACCAGTAAGTTTTCACAATGGTTAGCATAAATAAGCTGTAATTCGTGATGGCCGCGTAGTGGGAGAGATCTCTCAACTGCCAAATAATGTGGCAATAGTGGGCCTAAAACTATAGGCCCTTTTCTTAATATCCTTTCATATAGGAAAATGAATGATATGTGCAACATACTATATATCATTTTAACATTCAGAATTTCGGTATGTAATGTACTAATGACCATTGGTGCAGACGTGTTCTTGAGTGGAACTGTTGATAACCTTCCGATGTAAGCTCTTTCTGCAACTATAACATCATTCACAGCCGAAAAAGAAGAACCGGAGCCCGAGGCAGAAGAACCCGTCGATAATCTAGAGCCGGAACCAGAACCTGAACCAGTGAAGGCACAGGAAGTCGAGAAGCCGAAGACTCCGCCCGCCGTCGCCGCAGCCGTCGACGAGAAGCCACGGGCTTCGCCACGCGGGCGTGGGCGCGGCAGGGGTCGAGGCCGCGGTCGCTACTAAGAACTAACTAGCACTGTTATTTTTTTAGTTTTATTGTCCTAGGCTGTACAAGCTTCTTTTATTTGGTCCGTTTTTGATGACCTAGCACTGTAATTATGGGGGAAAGTTGAGAAACATTCGTTTCCTGCAAAACGTCAACAGTTGTTGGAAACTGTTTTGGAACAATTGTTTGCCATGAATATGAGGTTACAAGGTTTTAACATGTTTCTAACAAGACTGAATTATTCTACGTTGACAGCAAATTATGTTTTTGCAATCCCAAAACATGTGCAACTTTCTCGTGGATGATTTTTATGAAGTGTATTGTCTATGGCTTTATACTCTATTTTTGGTCTCCATGACAATACATCCATCGTTTAGCTTTTGTGGCTTAGGACAATGTTTGGGTAGATTTCACAAGGATTGAAGTTGAAATTGAAACTACTACTCTGCCAATAAAACTATACATCTAATTAGCAGAGTAGTGAGGATATTTGCTAAGAATCCACCACTTTAAAGATTATCGAGAAATAAAATAATATCGAGGGTTCACGGGCTATTTGTATTAAGCGACATCCTGGCCGATATTGGCGCCAAATCCCTTGTTCACAAACTAAACAAAATTTTAGTTCAGTACATCTTTTTCTTTCTATTTAATGAAATAAGAAAAGGACAGACGATAAATATTAGTTTAGTCATGTCAAACTTAAGATTTTTTTTACGCAAACCAATTTTTTAACCACGTCTAAACTTGTACAGGGAGTCTGTACAAGACTAATTTGATAGGACTGCACTAATATTTATATTCTGTCCTTTTTCCTAATGAAATAGAAAGAAAAGGATGCACTGAACTTAAATTTAGTTTTGTTTGTGAACAAGGGAATCGGTGCCATTGAGTTATATTCTACCTGCATTAAAAAGTGAAAAACGTATAAAACTGAGATAGTCACTACTGATTCTTAACTGTCGATAGGTAAAAAATATTGATACTTTTTTCTCCTGTAAAGTTCCAAAAATATCGCTTAACATAAATAGCCTGTGAACCCTAGAGGAGCTTGTGGCTAAGTAATAACAGCCGCACGGGTCGGTCCATCAGGTTAAGCTACGCTTGCCGGGATTGGTCCGTCGATGGGTGACCATCTTTACATACCGAGACTCCTCCGTGCCTCGGAAAGCACGTTAAGCCGTTGGTCCCGGCTGTCATTCGTTTATCTTTGGCAGTCGTTACGGGTCGTCAGAAGCCCGAAAGTCTGACAACCAGTCTTACCAAGGGGTATTGTATTACCCAATAACTGGGTTGTGGCTGGTATTCAGCTGCATCCGGTTAGACTGGAAGCCGACCCCAACATAGATGGATAAAGGCTAGGCGAGATTGATTGAACCCTCGATATTATATTCAAAAAGATCGCAGGCCTTGGTCCAGCAGTGGGATAGAACAAGCTAGCTATAATAATAATTGGAATTATTTGCAGTTTTGTTGGATTTTGTTAGTTTCTCCTTAGAGTGTAGTCAAATAGTTCATGTCTATCTTAAGTTTAACATAGAGCCAGAAAAAGAGCATTCTTTTCCGTTTATTACCCGTGCTCCCTCCGAGAAATATAATGCAGCCGAATTGAAATGGTCGTCTCGAAAATATGATTCGCGACAATAACAAATATGTAGATTTGCCGTCAAATCTAACCTAGAGATGTATTGGTGATTCTTGTGGTTATATTTATGTAAATACATATTATTTGTAATAATTAGCTTTTGTCGGATAACTATACGTATAAACGTTCCTCTTAAATCACTCTGTCATTGATGAAAACCGCAATAAAATCCGTTCAGTAGTTTTTGAGATCATCGCGAACAGACCGACAGATGCGGCGGGGGACTTTGTTTTATAAGATGTAGTGATACAATAAATGCTTAATAACAATATACAGTATGTTAGGTTAAACGATGGACTTATTGAGGGCGGGTAATCAGTATTCGATTCTATTCCCAAATATGTTAAAAAAACTATATTTATAACCTTAAATTGTGACGTAATTGTTCAATAATCATTATTCATGAACACTGAGCGCGCAATAAGTGTACTTGTAAACAGTAAATTAATCACGCGGCAAAACACGTGCCGATCCTGCCGAAAAGGAAGCCCCGTGCGCAAACCCCGCCCCTTTCCTTAGTGTTGTCTCCGATGCACCGACAGGACACACCCCCTCCCGCGCTAACCGCAGTCTATGCGAGAACTATTTCCGCATGTCTAATTGCGTATCCCTTGACAACCCCGCTTACTTCGCGATAAATGTGTCCTGTAAACGTGTTGTTGAATAAACAAAAATGACGTCTTATCAATATTCCAATGAAGAATATTGGGATGGTTCGTGTCTACGCGTTATCTAATGATAGTGTGCGAGGAGCCATTAATTTGTACCGAGAGATGTTTCCCAATCGCTAGCGCAAGGGTGCATACACGTTGCGAAACTTTGCGAAATTTTGGGTATGGTTCTGTCTGTTATTTATCAGTATTTTTTTTGTTCATATTTTTATTAGCATCGCGTAAGCATGAACTATTGTGAGTTTGAATATGTCCCTCGTTTAAACTAACATACTGTATAACACAACTAACTATTTACACCAGGTTCAAAATTAAATGACTAACTATATATATACACAAATAAATACAAAAACTAGGAAATTTAGGCGTCAAAGTACTCGTCCGCATTACTGTGCCCAGAAGACTGGCAGCATTGCCACGTTGAATGGCAATGCTAATTCTTTGGCAAAAGAACAGCCCTCTGGTCACGTGAAGTGTCGACCAGTCGGTGAGATTTTTTTTAAAAAAAGAAGGCGTACTCGGGCCCCATGACCCGAGCGTTTCGACACATATGTTTTATTGCCGCGAATCATATTTTCGAGACTACCTTCTAATTCGGCAGCATTCTCGGAGGGATCACGGGTAATAAACATTATTTTCTTGATATTTTTCACATTTTAAGTATGATTATATAATTAACATCTTTTAGCCATTAATCCTTTAAAAAATGATTTATTACATAACTAATAGTTTATTATTGTGTAAATGTCAACCTACATTCATGTTTTCATGAAGCAGAATAATAATGTACCAGAGCAGGGATATTTACATAAACTATAATAAAGTATGTACCTAATCAAATAAAGAGTAATCTTTCAGTTTTAGTATGTAAATTGTATGTGTATACTTTGTATGTATCTTCTTTAGGACTGATTCAAATATATTAAACGGTGTATTCATAAACAACAATTTTTGTCATTACAATGTGTTGTTGCAAAGGTTGGTTAGTAAATACACGCGCAACGGGTTTTTTTTTATAGTTCTATATTGTTGCAATTTTCTTCACCGACAAATGGGCACTATGTAACTTGCACGACATAGTAATACAAATTGCAATAATATCTTCTAACGATATATTCGCCTCTTTACAGTGTGTACTGCTAGTGCACAACTATAAAATAGGGACAATTGGACCGTGTTATGCAGTAAGCAGCCATGTCGGGAAAAGTACAAACAGAGTTATAAGCGTTTTTCTGTCGATGGTTGCATTATGGATGTATGGACAAGGCTCCATTTGACGGCCCATATCTCCGTGATAAATAGAGCTATCGACATGGTTGTTTTTGCAAAAAATCTTTTATGTCGAAATTAGTATGAGTTTTCAACTCATTTTTGAAAAAAGTGCCGTATGGCTGCTTTGCATAACTAGGTCCAATTTATATATTTCTAGCACACTAAGCTTGTAATCAAGACTTCATTGTATCTCAAAATTCTTAGTTATAACTACTATATAGAAATTGTAGTGAAATTAGGTAAAATATTGTACCTAAGCTTCCTTTTTCTATTAGAAAGTGTTTGTCACCTTCTAGCCAACACGTTAGGACTAAAAGTTTAGAAATTGGGTTCTTGATTCCGCGCATCTTATAAGGGTGGAGTGGGGTGGTAAGAAATTACTATACATTATGTCATAAATAATGTATGATTTTATATGAATAACTAACAGCTATACCCCGCTGGTCTATCTTTTGTTTGATGTGCGCTGTTTATATCATTGATGATGTAATAATAACTATTCAAATAAAAATAATCAGTATAACTCTATGCATTGTTTTATTGACTGAGCGAGTGAAGCGTATCTGCTTCAAGTCTGGCATAATTTGCTTTCGTCTGTCAGTTTGTTGCTACTCATCTACAGGTCGTATTTTACAACCGATCCGGATGAAACTTGGTGTACAGGTTTTAAGACGGATGGCCAACCCTTCATACTTTTCATACAAACGCTCGTACGTGATTATAGCGTTTTAACATATATTTCTAAGAAATTTTTGAACTAATAGGTATTTTGTGCACTGTATCAAAGCGAAAAATAAAAATTTGGAGTAACAAATTCAGTATAAGCCTCCAAAAATCTGCTTTTATGCACAATTTTTACCTGAACTTTGGCCGTTCATAATGTACTTTAAATTGTAAAAGTAAAAAAAAACTCGATAGAAACCTCGCACATGTAATGCGAGATTCTAAATGACGAGTGTCACTGACTCTGGCAGGGCCACCATCAGGGATTTTAATTTTGAAAACTCAAAAATTTTGTCGAAATTAGACGCCAAATATCAGAATTAGTCGGTCACTGGTTCAAAAGATAAGTGTTTATAGGTGGCCCTGCTGGAGAGACTCCCCAGCAGGGCCAAATTTATATCTCAAAAACTAGGGCACCTAGCGAAGATCTGTTTTCTCCCATATTTAGTCGCCAAATATCAGAATTAGTCGGTCACTGGTTCAAAAGATAAGGGTTTATAGGTGGCCCTGCTGGAGAGACTCCCCAGCAGGGCCAAATTTATATCTCAAAAACTAGGGCACCTAGCGAAGATCTGTTTTCTCCACTATTTAGTCGCCAAATATCAGAATTAGTCGGTCACTGGTTCAAAAGATATAAGGGTTTATAGGTGGCCCTGCTGGAGAGAGTCCCCAGCAGGGCCACATTTATATCTCAAAAACTAGGACACCTAGCGAAGATCTGTTTTCTCCCATATTTAGTCGCCAAGTTACAGATTTAGTCGGGTGTGTAATTAAAAAGATATTAAAGAATTCAATTTCCCCATACAGTGGTACAAGCGAGTACAAAATACTTTATGTATTTTCTAGATAGTATCTATGACGTCTTATGGAGGAATGTTTGTTTCGAATTAAATAAATATAAACTTGTCTATAATTTCAACCCACCATAGGAAAGCTGTATTCATTACTTATAAACAAATCTACAATAATGTACGATGTAATGTGTATGTGTGTGTGTGTAATTCTAACCTAAATTAAGATAAAATAAAAACTCAACCCGTCTATACCCACAACACAATACTCACAATCACCTCAAAATACACACAAACACAACACACATCAAACGAACGTTTTCAACGTTTTAGTATTTTAAACATTTTACTAAAGGTACGATATCTTTTTATTATTCTAACGTTAATTAGAGGTTAACATTGTAAACTGGTAAAACAGCGCATGCGACTGTACATCTTGACACCAAATAGACCAAGAGCAAGGTTTAATGTTTTCAAAGAAGTTTAAGCCACTCTAAATTAGTAATTAAAAACATGAATTTAATTGAGAATTTATCTCTCTCGGACATTTGTAAAGGCTTTAGACCGATAAAACTAAAAGTATATTACACATATTAATAGAAATATTTTTTCTTGGTAATTTTTCGTGAACTCTTCGATCTAGCTCTTGGACTATACCTTACTAATTGAACTCATTATATCTCCTAAACTAAGACTCGACTAATTCTGATATTTGGCGACTGATTCAGACTAATTGGCGACTAAATATGGGAGAAAACAGATCTTCGCTAGGTGTCCTAGTTTTTGAGATATAAATGTGGCCCTGCTGGGGAGAGTCCCTCCAGCAGGGCCACCTATAAACCCTTATATCTTTTGAACCAATGACCGACTAATTCTGATATTTTGTTAACAAATACCAATAATATTTAGGTCATCTGTTGGATAAGTTATTCAGTTGACTATCTTATTAAAATCATAAAAGTGCCTACTCATTTATAATATTCATTGTATTATTTAAATATTAGTTTCTAGTGTTAATGTAAACTTTAAACAAATCATTACTTATTATTTTAGGTGTTTCATGATGATTACTTATTTATTTGATCAAGCAGGTATAAAGTATTATTAATCTGTGTCATGGACATAGCCTAATTTCCGTTTTAAAATTGTATAAAAGGCGGGGTACTTAGCCAGGATATGGACCCGGCGAGAGGCCCTTCTGGCCCCGCCAACGCTCGGTTAAGCAGCCAAGGCTCCCGGAGTCACCTGCGATAGGCCATTATTAAAAAAAAAAAAAAAAAAAAAACCAGGATATGGAATTCGATAGAAATAACTTGTGTGAGGCGAAGCTCTGCCCAACTAAGTATCAATAATAAGAAATAAAGTGATAAAGACCCATCGGTATACTTTTATTCTGTTCTTCGTCACATCTCAGAAGTGGGATTGTGATCGAAATGGCTGGACCCTACGCTGCTGGATTAGGCGTGAAGCGCCGACCATCCTTGCCGTCGTCAATATCCGATGGTGAAGAAAATAATATTTTTTCTCTAAATACGGACGCAGAACCATCTTCAAAACGACGCAGAATTACTAACGTCGATGCTGAAGTTATTCCCAAGTTCCAGCCTGAGGACAATACTAGCAACGTGGCTACATGGCTCCATAAGATCGATCAACTGTGTGATGTGTACGGATGGGATTCCACGGATCGTCAATTTATAATGCAATTGCGACTACGTGGTTCTGCACGACGTTGGTATGACGATTTAGAAGATTATGACCTATCGTGGGAGGCGTGGAAGGAAACTTTAACAACCGCTTTTCCCCGATCCATAGACTTCGTAGATCGCCTTGAAAACATGCTCGCAAGAACCAAAACAGGAAATGAAACAATGACGAAGTACTTCCATGATAAGCTATCACTCCTTAAGAAATGTCATATCGGAGGAGAACATGCCATATCATGCATCATTCGTGGTCTTCCAAGGGAAATACAAGCAAACGCACAAGCATACCAGTGTACGCAACCTGAACAACTGTACCACGGTTTCCTGTCATCATTAGAGAATTATAAGCGATTTGAATCATCAGCTATGCCTATACGGAAGTCAACCTGGAGAAGAGGTGTAGGCGATGGAAAATCATCAACAACTGGAACGCATCGTTGTTACATCTGTAGAAGAATTTGCCATGAAGCTCGTGAGTGCAGGATGCAGCAGCGCTGTGACACCTGTCAACGGATGGGGCATACTACGGCATCATGCTGGTTCGCGGTCACACCGAGTTCATCGCAGCCGCGTTTCCAGACACATCAAGTAAGTAATGTACTTTATACAATAGACAGTAGTGTTGGAAGCATTTATAAACGCCCCGTCTTCATTCAAAATTTAAAGTTAATAGCTTATATTGACACAGGCAGCAAAATAAATATTTTAACTTTGGCAAAGGTCAGACAATTGGATCTCAGAATTAAGCCATCTTCTATAGTGATGACGGGTTTTGGAGGTGCTCAAACAAAATCCCTAGGCAAATCTTTTGTAGAAGTGTGTGTAGATGATGTGTGTCTAAGAGGTTATGTCGAAATTACTGATAATATTTTAAGCGAGATAGATTTACTTATTGGTCAAACAATGATTAATCAACCCGGAATTAGCTTGTTAACAACGTTAAACTCTGCCAGGTTTATAGAAACAAATAATTTTGTTTACGATTCCCAAATAACATGTATTCAGGACTTTTGTTTTAAAGATCGATATAGTGTTTGTTTAAAATGTGAGACTACTATACCGAAACAGTGCGCTTGTTTCGTAAACGTATTTGTTGACATAGATACAAACGATGGCGATTTAGCTTTTCTTACAAAATCAGTATATGTACTATTAGGCAAAATGTGTTATATCATCCCTGGAGCAATTGTCTGTATTGAAGGTCGTTTAAAGGTCATAAATATGAGTGATTATGATATCTCTTGGCCGGCACATAAATTAATTGCTCGAGCTGAATTAGTAAATATTGTAACCGAAAAAACGCTTACCGCTCCAAATAATGTTTTAACCGTAAGTACGTCGCTTGATAATAATAATGCGAATAAGGACCCCACACTGTTAGAATTAGGAGCAGTTGATATTGGGCAATTAAATAGTGAACATTCAGATAGACTAGCGAGTCTTTTAAATAGATTTAGTAATATTTTCGCAAAAGATACAAAAGATTTAGGCTGCACGGATTTGCTTGAAATGAGTATTAGAACTACTACAGACAAACCAGTTCACTGTAAGCCATATAGGATGCCTTATAAGGAACACCTCGTACTAAATGAAAAAGTAAAAGATCTTTTAGAAGCGGGTATAATCCGTGAGTCAATGTCCGAATACTCTAGTCCCGTAATCCTTGTAAAAAAAAGGGAGGAGATTATAGATTATGCATTGACTACAGGGCATTAAATTTACAAACAATTAAGGATCGTTATCCGCTGCCACATATTGAGGATCAGGTATCAAAATTATCTGGGAAAGTCTATTTTACAACTCTTGACCTTGCCCAAGGTACTATCAGGTTAAGATTTCAGAAGATTCTATACCAAAAACAGCATTTGTCACCCCGTCGGGGCAGTTTGAATTTTTGAAAATGCCATTTGGTTTAGCCAATGCGCCGGCTGTATTTTCCAGGGTAATACGTGTAGCTCTAAATGAAGTCATCACTGACGTAGCATGTTATTTAGATGATGTCATGCTTCCTACAGTAACGGTAGAGGCAGGAATACAATTATTAGAACGAGTCCTTATGCTTTTGCAAAAAGCCAATCTTAAATTGAATCTAAAAAAATGTAGCTTTCTAAAAACAAGCGTTACGTATTTAGGGCATGAAATCTCCGCGGGTACTGTACGACCAGGTTTAGCTAAAATTAATTGTGTTTCGGAATATAAACGCCCACGAAACGTTCACGAAATAAGACAGTTTATAGGACTCACTTCGTACTTTCGAAAGTTTATTCGAGGGTTTGCAGAGATAGCCTTACCACTGACCAGCCTCACAAAAAAGAATGTAACATGGCAGTGGGGAATAGACCAAGAAAATGCATTTCAAACCTTGAAAAATAAATTGATTGAGAGACCAGTTTTAGGAATATATGATGTTAATGCTGCTACTGAACTACACACTGATGCGAGCAAACTAGGATTAGGCGGCATTCTTATACAAAAGCAATTTGATGATTCCTTAAAACCTATCGCATATTTTAGTAGAATTACGTCTAAAGAAGAACAGTTTTATCACAGTTATGAACTGGAAACATTAGCTGTAGTTGAGTCCTTAAAGCGTTTCCGCATTTATTTAATAGGCGTTCCAGTTAAAGTGGTAACTGACTGTGCTGCGTTACGCAAACCCTTAGTAAACAAGATCTTGTACCTCGTATAGCTCGTTGGTGGCTTACGATACAAGATTACGATTTGCAAATAGAGTATCGTCCGGGGAATAAGATGAAACATGTCGATGCCTTAAGTAGGAATCCGGTTAGCACTCCAATTTATATGATTGATGAAGCGGATTGGTTGATTACACTACAGTTGCAGGATAATAATTTACAGAGTATTATTTCACAGTTAAAAGGTCTAACAGATAATCCCGACATTATAAATAATTATATCATTAAGGATAATAAACTTTTTAGAAAAACGTTACATGGCGAACGGTTTGTAATACCCAAATTAGCAAAATACGGCTTGATGCAAAAGTATCATGACCAAATAGGACATCCGGGTTTCGAAAAATGTGAGGCTACTATTAAGGCACAATTTTGGTTTCCCAAAATGACCCGTTTTATTAGAAAATATGTAAATTCGTGCCTGCAATGTGCTTATGGTAAAGGAAATTATGGCAAGACGTATGGTGAACTGCATCCAATAGAAAAGGCCCCTATTCCTATGCATACTATTCATGTTGACCATTTAGGCCCATTTGTTAGAACCCGAAGAGGAAACACATATGTTCTCGTTGTTATAGATTCATTTACAAAGTATGTATTTGCAAGAGCCGTTAAAAACTGTAGTTCGATAGAAACAATAAAACACTTAAAAGAAATTATATGGCAGTTTGGAAATCCAATTCGCGTGATTACTGATAGGGGTGTAGCGTTTACGAGTCGATACTTTAAACAATTTGCAGAAGAATGTCAGTTTAAACATATCCTCAATGCAATAGCTAGCCCTAGATCTAACGGACAGGTGGAACGTGTAAATCGTACTATTATTAATGGTCTTAACACTATGTCTGAAAGTGAAAATGTATGGGATGATAAATTAAATGATGTGGTTTGGGGAATAAATAACACCCCTAACACCACTACTTCTTTTCCACCATTTAAACTTATGTTTAGTCACGATAACTTCCGCTTACCAGCTTTTTCTACGGGAGAAAATCAGGACCATAATTCACAACAGCAGGCTTTAATAAATAGGAGGGATATAGCAAAACAGCGTATAGACAAAAACATGGCTTTAATGAAAATGAGATTCGATAAAACTCATAAAAAATGCATCAAGTATTCAATTGGGGACCTTGTTCTATGGAAGGGAGGTGCCACTAAAATTGCCGACGCCAAAGTTACTCAGAAGTTAAAAAGTCTTTATACAGGTCCCTATCAAATTTGTAAAGCCGAGACCGATATAGACCGATATACTATTTCTACAGTTAAAGGTATGAAAGGATATAAAAAATTTACAGCGGTAGTTCGAGGTGAGACATTAAGACCATATAAATCAGTAGCACCAAATACAGACAGTTCTTCCACCGATGGTGAGGTAGATAGGGATGATTTAATCGACCTATTAGAAAGTTAGTTCTTCAATAAAAAAAAAAGTATGTAGATCAACATCTTAATTATCTGATTTTAAATTCATTTAATAAACACAAAATTAATGATAATCTTTATTTCCAACAAAACACACTAATACAATAATAATTCATCGTAGAGTTGTAAATTTAAATCTCGTACTTAATATTCCGTGGTCCCCAGTCCAAAACGCCATAAATAGCCTGCAACAAATAAGTTTCAAATTAATAACATTTCATTAAGTATTGCATCCAGGATTAGAAAATGTCATGTTGTGTTTATTATAAGAAAGCTATTCTATTCTCTTGCTCGTGACAAAGTATAAGTGAATATTATTTACATTTATCTACCGTGTCTATGTGACACATTATTTCAGATTGTTTTCTATATCTCTTAAGTCAACGAGTCTGTGTGACAAGTCTAGAAACAAATAATCCATAAATGTGCAGTCTGTGTGACACAAGAGGATGTTCAAAGATATGTGCAGTCTGTGTGACAGAATAGTGATTTACATAAATATTTACTTAGTCTATGTGATGAAATGTAATATTAAATGATTAGTCTGTGTGACAAAAAGAATAGAACCAGATTTTAATAAATAACCTGTGGAAAAATGCCGACATGCCGTATTCTATAAGTCTGTGTGACTAATAACATCATGATAAACTGAAATAACTAAATGTTAGTCTGTGTGACATGGTTAAACATCCTTAGTTAGGCATCTTTGTATTCTACTAAACATTTTTATTTGTTACTTATCGACTTGAACGTGGAACCTATCCAAGTGGTTAAAGGTGGCCAGCATGACTCATACAACAAAATGTTAAGTCTCTGTGACAATGACAATATATACCTAGGTACCTAGTCTTTAAGAAAAAGAAAACTGCAGCATACATACCGCTATGAAAACAACATCATACATTAATGTTACCCAAATAATCCTGTTATTAGAAAAATGCCATTATAAAATTAAGAAAATTTATTTACCAATGAACTTACCCCTTTTTCTCTGAATACTGCTTTTTTTTTTCTCCTTTACAGTTTGCTGATCGAGGAAATAAGTCTGTGGATTCGGATCGCCGTGGGACACGGCAAGAGCAGGATGGCCGAGTGTTAACAAATACCAATAATATTTAGGTCATCTGTTGGATAAGTTATTCAGTTGACTATCTTATTAAAATCATAAAAGTGCCTACTCATTTATAATATTCATTGTATTATTTAAATATTAGTTTCTAGTGTTAATGTAAACTTTAAACAAATCATTACTTATTATTTTAGGTGTTTCATGATGATTACTTATTTATTTGATCAAGCAGGTACCTATAAAGTATTATTAATCTGTGTCATGGACATAGCCTAATTTCCGTTTTAAAATTGTATAAAAGGCGGGGTACTTAGCCAGGATATGGAATTCGATAGAAATAACTTGTGTGAGGCGAAGCTCTGCCCAACTAAGTATCAATAATAAGAAATAAAGTGATAAAGACCCATCGGTATACTTTTATTCTGTTCTTCGTCACAATTTGGCGACTAATTTTTTGCGTTTTCAAAATTAAAATCCCTGATGGTGGCCCTGCCAGAGTCAGTGACACTCAGTCCGCCCGTATCGTTCACAGTGATATAGCGTCTGTTAGATGACTACGCTTGTGGTTCTAAACCATTTTGATTCACCCGCCGAAGCGTCGTCTGAATACGCAGACGCCAAGACCCGAGCGCCCGCGGCCGCCCCCGTACCTGCTAGTGCAGTCTGATTGACCACTAAGACTTTATAGATCTTTTTTGTCGTCGGAGATTTTTGGTTCCAGAGAGGTTTGGTTGGTAGTTTGGATGAATTTATCCCAAGAACAAAACATTGTACTTGAAAAACATGTTCTCGCATACATTCCAACTGCAAATGTAAGCACAATATTGAGAGATTTACCATGTCATTGCTATTTTCAGACCACAGACTTCTTATAGGTTTTCCTTTAATTTATTGGTATAGAACTATTTTCTGTACTTTTTTCTAAATTTTAGGCTCAGGTTTTCCTGTAATCTATTGGTATAGAATTATTTTCTGTACTTTTTTCAAAATTTTAGGCTCTAGTTTCGGAGACAGGGGTATGGTCAATTTTCTTAAATAACTTTAAAATTAATAAAAAAAAAAAAATGAGACCCCCCTTTCGTTTGATATGTCACACGGTACAGTTTTACTTATTTGCCCTCCATATTAAAAATTAATTTATTTACGTTACACGTCCGTGTTTGGCTCACAGAAATTCATACGTGTACGAAATTTGAACTGAATTGGTGCATTACATTCTGAGCAAATTGGCTGTGAGAGGATGGACAGACATACATGTGATCCTATCCTATTTTTTTATTTGAAAGGTAGTAACTAAGTTGGTCTCATAAAAAATTTGTTGAAGATCTGATGGAAAAAAAAAAAACAGTAAATATCCTGTTTTGATAACTTCAGTGGTAAATATATTAATTTTGCAAAAAGTGTGCTTGTGAGGTCTACTGTTCACTGAACTACTTTTATGTTTTTCTAACTGTTATCACAAAAAGCTAAGTAGTTGGCACCATGTGATAGTATAAAGTACTGAAGTACACGTCTGCAGTTTACCAGTGAACGATGTCACTGTAACATTATTTATAAAGGTTTCTGCGTTTTCCTCACAAGTTTTCAGTGTTTATTAACACTGTACAATTGAAACCCCGCTGCCAACATTTTTATGATGGCCTTCACTGGTGGCCTGTTCTGGGAAACCGTAGCTTTAGCCACAAAGTTATTAAGAAAAGGAAATCCTGCATTTTCAACTTTGGTAACAGCCGATGTTGACTATTCTGCCAGCGTCGTGTGGTGACAGCATCGCAATAAGGCAAGCTGTTGAACATTTCACTTCTACATTGTAGTAAAGAATATGGGAAAGAGTATGGGCACAGAAACACTAGTTATATAAGATGTTAATATAACAGTAAGCATGCACATATCGTTCCACACATTTACCTCTTCCACTAAAAGTGAAGGAAGAACTTATGGGAGGAAAGAAGTAATTACCACAAAGTAAACTGGGATGTGGCCATAAACTACATACTTGGGAAAGAGCTACATGGAAAATTATTTGGTGACTATCTAATTGTTAGGGTGACAAAAATTGTAGAATATGATTAACCAGGATGGGAAGATGTGTTTGATGCATACTGAACATGGTTTTGGTCGGCAAGGTAGTTGACACAAGCTTGGTGATTTCACGCAACCGGTGTCTCGAATCGGACACGTAAAGGAAAGGTCCTCCCTCTGGTACCTCCAATCTGTTACATGGATGACTTTATAATGAGGTAGCAAGGAATAGAAAATGTGTATTTATGTAAATATTTATTAACTTAAACCTACGTTTTATTCTACTTTTTCTTCATCAATTTTAGCATTAACTTGGTGTCGTCGATTTGTGTTTTTTGTCGTTTCCTCTTTTTTTCAACTGGTTTGGTTTTTGTTTTTGTAGCTTTTGTCTGGTCAGTATTTATGTCCTTGTTTTTTTCTACTTTCTTTGATCCATTTAGTAGTTTTTTAGCTGTTACGTTCTTTACGAGAGCATTATTTTCACTAACCACCGCTTGTTTTAATAAAACTTCTTTCTGAAACGTAACCTTCTTTTCTGCATTTATTTTCTTTTTCAAGATTTTATTCGATACTCCCGGACTTGTTGCTACAGCTTTCTGACTTTTAGCGACTTTGTTTAGCGCCTTGAACTTATTCTTGCCGAATTTCACCATTTTAAATTACATATAATTGAAAATAAAGCACGACAATTCACATGCAACAAGTTCAACTCCTTGACCTCCTGACCAACCTGACTGACGTCTCAGCCAGTGTGACCAGATTTAAATTGAACATTATTCCAGCTGCTTGCTTAGATTCTGCTAATGTTTTAAAATCACAATAAAAGAAGTATTTGCAGCAACCATAGGTTAATAATACTTTTATTTTTCACTGAGTTTATATGACCTTTTAGAACAGAAAGTCGTGAAACTAATTTCATATTACATTGCATTAATTCTTCGATCTTGATAACGAAGATGAAAACAGATCCTTCTCAAATTTCGTTTTCTTTTCATTTTTACTAAGTAAGTATAATAACGTGCACGGCACAACTGACTGACGACGACTAGAATACTTCTAGCGCAACTATCTAAGTGAAACACAAATAATTTGTCAATGTCTAATACTACTAATTTTCTGCGGAGGTTTATAAGATTCTGCCAAAACTGCTATCTGCGACACAATCTGCTAAGCCCTATTTGGGGGTCTAAATCTGGTCACACTGGTTTCCACAGAATATGACGTTTCATACATAAATGTCAGTAAGAACTGCCAATGTCAACCTCTATGTCAGTCAAGTCAAAGAGTACCCCACCCATGCAGAGTACTTTTATTAGCTTGCTACTAATATACTAATATCTAATCTGCGACTTTTATTTAGAGGAGTCAACAGACAGACTATCAGTACGTTTAGGGCTGGTTTTTTGATCCGTAATTAACCAATGGAAACATACTAACTAGTTGTAAATGTTTGCCAGAATGCCATTAGTTACTGTTTTTTTACATGAATGAGTTAACATGAATACATTCATGTTATTTCATTCATGTTTAGCCTTTCACATTTAGCCAAAATTCAAGCATGTTTAACCATTGGTTGAGTTAACTACGGATCTAAAAACCCAGCTGTTATTAGTTTCATTTTTCACTGCAACAGGGTATTTTTGTTTTTATTTTTTAGTCTATAATGTGTACAGCAGCTTCTAGGAAAAGCTCTGGTTACTTGTACAGACTTGCTAATCGAGTCTATTATCTAAAAGTGGAACTAACGCAGTTGGGAGAGTGCAATAATGGCTGACTTTTTGAACATCAGACATCAAACTATTTTCTTAGCTAAATAGGAAAGTAATCTTCTTTTTGAGGTAGTTTCTCGCGGTAGTAAATCCACAACATAATAATAATAATATATGTAAGTTGCGAGCTGTTGGACCGGCTTGAGTGAACATTGACGAGGAGCAAAGCTCCTACCTCATTTTTGCATTTCTTGTGTAAACCCGGATATTGGTTACAGATATTTGTAGATAAAACTAAGATGTTATCGATTTATTATGTGAGACTAATCCTAACCGTGCCCAAGTAAAATTTATTAGGTATGAGCTGTAGGGCAGAAATCAATTAAACAAATACCTCCTGATACATTACAAAGTTTATTCTAGAAAAACTAAACTAGAAGTACACAACCACCTAATGTGGGCGATTATTAACTATTACACAAACTTCCCTTATTTAAAAGAAGGTATTGGCTCTGACATACTCCATCTCCGTAACGGTGTATGTCAAGGCGGATACTAGCTTGAGACTATGACAAAGAATACTCAAGATCGCTTTTGAGGGTCCGAGAGGTGACAACTGAATAACTTCCAGCTCAATAGAATATTCGCAAAACATTTTGTTCGCGCTCCTATAGGAATTTTAATATTTAGAGAGTTAACGAGTCAACCTTTTCGGTCAATCGGACATGATGACATTACATGTAGGTATTATTTTTGACATAGTATGACTTATTTATATTATTTCTATTTGTAACATGTATGACACTACTTGGCATATAGGTAATGTTTTATTCTGATTTCTGACTTATTGTAATTATAAGATGCTATTTGACATTGTAATATGATTATTGTTAGCGTTTTGGTTAAAAAAAAAAACTGTTAGCTTAGAATGTATATCTGAATAAATAAATAAACCTCAGAACGGGTGCATAGTAAAAAAATCAATCTCACCGGCCTCGCCGGGGAAGATAAAAAAAAAACGTGGCCTCTGAGAATTCCAATTTCCATCTCTGTCTCATTTCTCGAAAAATCCACCACAGACGCATTATCAGACAAAATCGATTACCGAGCTCGATCAAGATAATCATTTTCCCTAACTTGCTTTAAAATGGGTTTGAACCTTTTAGGCCTCGTCCCGGTTCGCCATTTTGGTTATTTTTCAAAAGGGCGTCGCACGATAATAGTGCATATAGGCAAACAAAAAATGTCTGCAAATTAAAAATAATAATGTCCTAAACTGTCACATTACCGAGATACGAATGTGCGCTCATCATGGCCATTCTTAACGTTAATTATCTAGGCCAAACTAGTTTGTCCTGGGCTAAACTACACTCGCGAGTAATAAACTGGAATCACTTCATCGCGCGTTGCTCAAAACCATTTTTTACAATTTCTGTGCAATGAACAATGGATTGTAGTATATTAATTGAAAGGTAATTTTTTTAGCTTTAAAAAATGGTATCAAAAATATTCAAAATTAATTTAATTTTCTACCTAAAAGGGAATTATTGCAATAGGTCGAAGTTGTGGACGTCTAAATGAATAGGAAGTAATATGAAAATTATTAAAAAAAATATTTAGGTACAATTTATGTTATTTACCCTTCAATATTTTGTGTTACCGCCCCCAGCCCCAATGACTCCCTGTAAATGGATTTTCATTGACCGAATGAGTTTCCTGGTGAAATCGTGTGGGATTTCCTGCCATTCTTCGACTAAAGCAGTTTTCAGGTCTTTTATCGACGCCGGAGATGAACATCTTCCTCGTACCCGCTTTTTCAGCTCGTCCTACATATGTTCAATCGGATTCAATTCAGGACTAAGGGCTGGCCAGTCTAGTGTGGGAATCTGGACTTCTTCCAGATACTGCCTAGTCACTGCAGCGGTGTGGCAGCGGGCATTATCGTGCATAAGCAGGAAATCTTCGCCAATAATCCCGGCGTAGGGGTCGGGGAGCACTATGCCTAGCAGAATGTCGTTGCATCTTTCTGCGGTTAGCCCCCTCCCCGACCTCCACCAGGTACGAATATCAGCTCCGTTTTTGCTTCAATAGAAATCCCCGCCTACATCATACAGGGCCCATCACCGTATGCCACTTTTTCCGCAAAACAACATTGTGCGAATCGCTCCCCCGGTCTCCTCTAGACTCTTCGTCGACGGTCGCTGTCGCTACCATGCAGGTCTGGTTTTGTCCGAGAATAGGAATCTCTTTCATTGCTTCATATCCCAATCTAAGTGATCGCGTGCAAACTGAAGCCGGGCTAGTCGGTGGGCTATAGAAAATTTGGGTCTAGTGGCTGGCCTTTTTGGGGTCAAGATCGTTTCTTTGAGTCTTCGCCTCACTGTCCACTCGCTGACAGCCCTCCCTCCAACTTCTCTGAGCTGGACGTCCACATCGGTCCACCACCCTCTTCTCGCCGAAATAGACATTTCGGAGAGAATAGGTGACAATAAATCGGTCATCTCTCACCGATAAATGATAGTCATAAATGATTTTTATTTCTGTAAGTAGGTTTGTACAAACACTTTTACAAGTCAATCATGTTTTTTTTTTTAAACTAGATGAGGTCGGCGTTTCCTATCTGACTACTGCGATGTGCATCGCCGTCTTCCAGATCCTGATCTTCGGACTAATTTTCCAATCTCCCTGAACCTCTTATTTACCTTCGAGTCACAAGACTGGCTCAGATGAAGCTGTTGAGCGATAGTACCTTGAGGCAAAAAAAAAATCTGCTGTCCCATACCGTTTAGAATAGTAGATAGGATAGATAGATAACTTTAGTAAGCAACAGCAGATTTTTTTTCGCGATTTCAAAGTTAACCAACTTTGAAATCCCCATAGTTATTCAGTTCAATCAATGGTCTAAAGCGCTCCTTAAAGTTTGTAAATTTATTTTTTTAACCTGTACCATAGTTCTTCCAAAGTTCTAGGTAATCAGTCCTTCTTGGCCAGCCAACATCATAGACCAATATCTTTGTTTCCATATCCTGTAATAGTCCTACACCCACCGGGGTTTGTCCTCAAGGCCGTCTTAAACCATGCTGGGGCCCTTGCGCACACAAGAATTTGGGGCCCTTTTGGAAAGTAAAGAATGCGAATTATACTAACATTTTTCTACTATGATCTTCTATTTATTATGGATAATCAAGTATTTAATATAATATGTCATTAATGATATTAGTAAGCTGCTGGGTTTTTTGGTTACGACTACGATAATGGTTTCTTTCGGGATTTCTGTTGAGAAAAACCTTCTATTACATCCTCAAAGTCAATTTTTGCAATATAAATTAATTCGTCGTTCTTGTAACATTGTTGTTCGCAATACAATTTTTATTCTTTAAAGCTGCGAAAATGAACGCACTCCACTACAATTGCACAGATTGATACAGATGGGACACTCCGCAAAGCGACTCTTGCTACGCCACAATAAAGTCCAATTCAGGTCGCACAACGCTTATTACCTACAGTTATATTCACCTACAAGTTGCCTCTCTTCCTAATGCGTAACTCTTATACCTTCTGACCGCGGTAGTCCTAGTCCTACTGAATTGGCCCGCTGCGTACTTGTTGCCGTTCATACCTAAACTGCGGAGTGTCCCATCTGTATTAATCTGTGCCATTAGGCAAAGGAATATTCTTGTAGCAACTTCAACTAATTCCAGAATTGTAATTAATAATTATATTAATTACTGAATCTTCACCATTCAAACATCCGAGTGAATTTTTTTTTTGATAAATATTATATATAATACGCATGTTGCAACGGATTCAGTATATTACGTTTTCTTCTTGCTTTTAATTATTATATCTAACAATTTAGTAAAACTATCCAAATTGATTTTATTTTGTGTTACTTTTACCTTAATAATCCAAAACCAAACCAAGTTTAGACTAATAAATTAATACCTAAGATATTGATCACGTGATCTCAGTAATAATTGAAGTGTTTTTGTTTATAATTCCATTTTAAACAAATATTATATACAACGTGTTAATGAAATAACCCAAAACCTCGGACACCCCAACTGATTTTTATATTAATAAATCGATATGACGTATAATTATTTATTTTCATAAATTATAGTAAAAGATATTTGTAAATGTTGTTGTCGCGCTACTTCTTACAGATTCGTAGCTCTATCGCCGCGCCGCTGTCAAACGTTCGATGACACGGGAGCACTATCGTTTGAGGTTAATCCCCTCCTGTTATTAAATAATGCGTATGTTTTGCTTTGGAATAGAAAAGTGACTCAAATTTTTCCATCACACTTTTTCCAGGCTTTGGACTGGCTGCATGTAAACCTACCACGCTTAAAAATAAGCGAAGGCTAGTTGAAAGAAAAATCAAAAAGCCGGTGGTGCTAAACAAAACTTGGCGTGTTTAAAAGATTTGGATCACCATATTTACAATAATTATTTCAAATAAATTAACGTACCTATTTACAACAATAATACAGTAAAGCACTTATTGAAAGTTCGTTCATTTTTTGTCACAGTAATGCCTCGAAATGTCTACCACCTTGTTGAATACAATTAACGTTATCATCACATCGCGCTAACATTCGCACCATTTCACAATATTGTACATTTGTGAAGTGAAACGCCATTTTGCCGCCGGAAGACGGAGATCGCACGCGCTGGTCCTAACCTGTGTTGGCACGTAGCGCACGCGCCGCTGCGCTAGGGAGACTACGCTACGGGCGGAGGGTGGCCGGGGTGGCGCGGGCGCCGGCGCGTCTACCCGCTACCGGCCTTGGCTCCGCCAGCTCTAGCACCCCCTCTCCTCACCCTCGCCCGCGCTGTTTGTTTACATCGCGTTGGACAGTAGTGAACAGCGTCGTTAAAAAATATTAGATACGGCATGACAAATAATATTTTTTTTGAAAAAAAATAACCTATATTAAAAATTATTGTATTCGATTTAGCTGCCGATTCCAAACAAACTAGTTTCAGGTTTTGGGTTATTTCATTAACACCTTGTATATATATATATATATATATATATATATATATATATATTTACATCCTGGAGCACTTTTGGCGTCATGCACGTTGCGCATCATTACGGCGTCCCCCAGTTCCGCTGTCATTTTTTGTCATTTCTCTGTGAATGTTGCTTAGTTTTTTAATTTCTAGAGGCGTGGGGTACATTATTTTTCGATAATATTGTTTTCTACGATATTCTTCTTGCAGTTGGCCCCAAACATTTCTGAACTCCGATTGGTTCTGGTGTAGGTACTCTTGGCTTCCTCTATATACGGACCATGGTACCAACTTTCTTACGTCTGGTGACATTATGCATAAATGCGACGTTGCCAGTTTTAAGCCATTATGTGGGCAGATATTTGTAATGCCAAATACAGTAGTGTAAGGTTTGAATGAAATCTGTTAGGTAGGTACTTAGCGGGCGCGGCGCGATCGTTGGCTTCAGCAAAGGATGACTATCGGGCCGCTTTCCGCCTTTACCGCCTCTGTAGGTTTCGACATTTTTTATATGTATACCTAATAAGTACAGACGACAGTGCGCCAAGCTATACAGTTTGACCTTTAGACCGCCCTTATTCCGTGTGCCATAGTTACGAATTTCGCAGTGAAACTGTATAGCTTGACGCGCTGTCGTCTGTACCTATTTTGTAGATAGGTGACATAGGTAGGAGGTACTGTGGCGAACCAGGGTACTTAATGAAAGCCTTTTTAGGGTTCCGTAGCCAAATGGTGAAAACGGAGC
This sequence comes from Dicycla oo, assembly GCA_948252095.1. Lineage (NCBI taxonomy): Eukaryota > Metazoa > Arthropoda > Insecta > Lepidoptera > Noctuidae > Dicycla > Dicycla oo. The sequence continues at coordinate 3,964,950 of OX411732.1, read as the reverse complement.
CCTTATAGATTCGTCATGTCTGTCTGTCTGTCCGTCCGTATGTCACAGCCACTTTTTTCCGAAACTATACGCTGTTGAAACTTGGTACGTGTGGGGTATCTATGGATAGGTCTTCAAAAATGATATTGAGGTTTTTTATATATATTTTTTCTAAACTGAACAGTTTGCGCGAGAGACACTTCCAATGTAGTAAAATGTGTGTCTTCTAAAATAAGAGAATGATAAAACTAAAAAAATATACACTTCTGGACACATCTATTGGCCCACCTTGTATTTTCAGTTTCGTTTGGTCCTAGCTAAAATTTTATATTAGGTCGAGCAAAAAGTTTTTATGCAGTTTTGAACCTGGCACATTCACAATTTCATTCAATAGTCTTTTTTTGAATTTCGAACACAGAATTTAAAGAAACAAAAGACAATTTGGAGCCTGTTTGTTGATATCAAACAATCGAATACTAAGAAAACTTGGTTTTATTGGTTTACTTGGATTTAATTCTTGAAAAAGTGATTGATATCTTTGGTTTTGCAACAAACATTACTTATTCTTAACATTAAGGTGAGGTTCTATCAATAATCTATGGATACTTCACCTGAAGTCGCCGCCCAAGCTGTGGCACTTATTCAGGCCGGACACAGCCAAAGAAACGTGAGTGCTCAACTTAATTTAAGTCGATCTGCGGTCCGAAATGCTTATCGGAGGTACCTAGAGACTGGCGGCTTTGTTCGTCGCCGAGGCAGGCCACGATCTCGGGTCACAACTGAAAGGCAGGATCGATTCATCGTGACGACCAGCTTGAGAAATCGTCACCTTACCTCCATTGAGATACAAAACCAACTTCGCGACTTCCACGGAGTATCTGTGAGCGCTCGAACTGTTCGGAGAAGGTTAAAAGAACGCGATATGGTACCACACAAGCCAGCTAATGGGCCCAAACTAACGCGAGCCCACCGAACAGCGCGCCTTCATTTCGCACGCAGTCATTTAAATTGGACACAGCAAGATTGGAGCCGTGTACTCTTTTCTGATGAGTCTAAAATTGTGTTACATGGCAATGATGGAAGGAAGAAGGTCTACCGACGTAAGGGAGAGCGTTTCGCACAATGCTGCTTTGAAGAGAGGGTTGCTTATGGCGGTGGCTCATGGACTGTCTGGGGCGGTATATCCGCGAGCGGCAAAACTCAACTTGAGGTTGTTACAGGACCACGGCTGCCAACATTAAATGCTGAAAGGTACATTCGTGAGTGCTTAGAACCTCACGTGATACCATACGCGGACTATGTGGGCCCAAATTTCCTTTTTATGCATGATAATGCAAGAGCCCATGCGGCTGGCATCGTCAGGGAATATCTTCGGGATGTGAACATCACAGTTATGGACTGGCCAGCCAGAAGCCCAGACATGAACCCCATTGAGCACATGTGGGACTAGCTAAAAAGACGTGTTAGGGCTCGTCAGCCAGTTGCCCAGACGATGCAGGAGTTGAAAACTGCCATAGAAGAGGAATGGGAGATGATCCCTCAAAATTTCATAGAGCGGTTGATAAACTCTATGCCTAATCGTATGAGAGCTGTGGTAGATGCCCATGGAGGCAACACGCGTTATTAAATTTAACCTTTATTTGATAAAACATGTTTTTTATTCAAAAATCAATTGCCTTTAACAAGGCGCATATCCGACTTGTTAGGCGTAGCTCCATGTCGTATGGTATTCTGAATTCAAATTTAAAACAATACGATCGAAAAAGATGGTAAAATGTATCAGGTTTAAAACTGCATCAACAGTTTTTGTTCAATCTAGCAATCATATTTCGGTAGGGGCCATCGAAACCTAAACTCTAAGGTGGGCCAATAGATGTGTCCAGAAGTGTATAATATTAACCTCAGATAACTTCAATGCTGATGGCTTTGAGAAGATTCTATCAAGACCTCCTGAACCTTTGGACGTGAACAATGATGCTATCATGTCAACGCGACAGCAAGGCTCGGAAACGTTATTTAAAATAACGTTTTCAAAACGTTTCTAACAGTTCTTTGTACAACATTCTGTTCAGAACGAAAACGATATGAGAACGTTTTCAAAAACCGTTTTCCGCGGCTGCGCGATAAAATCCCGCCGCAATAATTTTACGTTCGTGCGAACGTGGGCTAAAAACTAAAGCACATAATTATGTGTTTGGAAGGAGTTTTATATAAGGGTATATATACAGAGTTATTGGTAAAACACCAACAACCTCTTAAGGGGTCACTCATCATTATGAACAACTTTTACTATGGGACCAAAAACGATATTGCGAACAAAAAATCAGCTGTTCAGTACATTTTGACGAATTATGCAAACATAAATCGCGATTTCAGGTTTGGTCCCATAGTAAAAGTTGTTCATAATGATGAGTATAATGACCCCTTAAGAAGTTGTTGGTGTTTTACCAATAACCCTGTATATGCAGGGAGGGGTGGAGATCCCCTCCCTGCATGGAGGAAGTTTAGGAAATGCATAGTTCTTTTTATGAATTTTAAAAAATCTTAGTTTATGTTTTGTTGAGTTTTTGGTAAAAATTTAGTATCGTTTGGAAGGAGGAGGGGGTAGGGGGTGCAACCTCTCACCTGGCAGCACTCCCATGAAAGATACCGCACCCCTTCTTGAGAAAAACAAATTATTGTAACCTAACCTCAAAAACTTTAATGTTGCTTCTGCAACGTCTCTGGCGCTGCGGGAAGTGCAGCCCCTTCGCCCTTGTGTAACAAAGGATAGACACCCATGCTCACCTCCGCAGTTTCGGCTTGCTTTAGCTGCTATGGCCCGCACCGGTGCCTATGCTTTGTTACAGCGGGCGGGGGCTGCTCTCCCTTCGCGCCTCCGGATTTTTATATACACTCTAGGGGTAGCAGCCAAAAGACTACTTAAAGTCGGGTGCCCTGAGCCTGACTCGGTTTTTGAACAGATTCGACGTATTTTAAAGATGGATGAAGAATGGCTGCAAATTATAGATATTGTGTTTCGTTTCACCTCTAGCAGATACCATCAGGATAAAAATAATAATTTTACATTGTCACAAAATCAAAATTTTTGTAGTTAATTTCGTAGTCACCCAAAAAAAAAAAAACTCAAATCACTGTGCAATTGTTAAGCCCAAATAAATTAACGCAAAATAATGCTAATTTAAAAAAAAATGTGCGTCATATTATTATTTGCAAAATCAATACGCATTATTAAAACTCCATAAAATAGCAACACCTGCTGTCAAAATTACGTCAAAAACAACAAAATAGTGCAAAAGTTGAGGTTATTTTATCAAAGTTTGATATTTTATATTTCCGAAAGTATTTATTTCCTAGACTTGAAATTGATTGATTGACGTGGTTGATTGACCATGTGAATACCTCCTACTATTGTGTTGGATCCTGGGGATGGCGCTTTCCGGGGCCCGTGGAAACAAATGACTTCCGATTTATGCAGTGCCACCTGGAGACCCAATCGCCGGATCCTGCCTACGACTTGCGCAACCCCAGCTGTTGCTAAGACTGTCACCTGCCGGAGCGTCTTCCCCCGTGCCATTACCAGCGTGTCATCGGTGTAACAGATGACGCCGACGCCACGGAGGAGTGCACCGCGCAGCACCCAGTCGTATCCGATGTTCCACAGGAGTGGCCCCAAAACCGAACCCTGTGGAACACCACACGACATCTCTCGCCGACCCCATCCTTCTCGATCCGGGTAGATGGTCCATGGCCAAACTCTCCGCCGCATTATCGGGTAGTTTGGCACCCTATGATATCAGAGTGACTCCCTAATGTTACTCCAGGAAAAAGTGTTGAAGGCATTGGCAATGTCCAAAGACACCGCCAAGACGAACTCACCCTGGGCCATTGCTTCCTCCGCCAAGACTTTCACGCGCATGATCGGGTCTATTGTAGAGCGCCCCTGACGGAAACCAAACTGGTTATCTGACAGATCCGGCCCCTCTCTTGTCATGTGTTAGATAAGGCGGTCTGCAATAATTCTCTCGAAGAGTTTGCCCACCTCACCCAACAACACAATGGGCCAGTAAGAGGATGGTGAGTCCGCAAGCCGCCCTTCCATTTTCAATAGGACCAGCTTTCCAGTCACGCATGCGATGCGCAAATACGCAATGTCTTGCAATCACCAATACACCTGGCGCCTGGCAGATGGAGACTGAACTGAACATCGCAGCATCACAGATTTGTGTCATGGCCTCCCGGAACCATTCTGCCTCCTCGTCAATATCGACAGACCTGACTGGTGAGTCCAACCAGGCCTTCATGACTGAGGCAACCAGAAGGGTTTCCCGGTTCAGTTGTTTGAGCGCCCATCGTGAGCCATCCTCAACATCGGGTGGGGCCGCTTGTGCCGGGCCATTCGAGGTCTGGGCGGAGACGTCGAACTGCATCTGTGATCCGACAACGTCTCCACGTCCTCCAATACACGCCAGTCCTGAACACGGCGTGCGACAGCGGGGCTAGCAAACGTGATTTCGTGATGAAACTCTCAAAGTCGGCGAGAGGTCGGTTGGGTTAGAAATAAATCCCCACGACCATGATATCTTCGACTAAGACCGCTACAAAGCCCCGCCCCCGGGTGACGGTCTCCAGGGGCGGAGTGCCAGCGGCCGGCCTCGAGATAAGCGCCACCAAGCTATCAATGTCACCCACTCAGTCATCCCTGGGAGGAACAAAGTATGGTTCGGCAACGATAGCGACGTTGATCAACCACTCCGCCATGCTCTGGAGCAAAAGGTCCTGAGCCCTGGCGCAATGGTTGATATTCGCTTGGAGAAGACGAAGGTGTGGGGCCATTCATGGGTGTCCATAACAATCGCCTCCCCCTAAACCCTTTCTTCGGCTTTATTGCCAGCGGTCAGTAGGCGCGAGGGCCCAATTTTCCTATTTGAGTCAGCTTTTTTATCCCTCGGTACATGCCTTGCTGCCCGTCTGGTGGTCAACCGATCTGTTCAATGCCGCACACACTACACAGTGTGGCGCGGCATCGCAAGAGCTGGCCTTGTGATCGAGCTGATCACAGCGGAAACAAAGACCGCAGCAATCGACCTCTGAGGTGAATCGAACTCCAAGGTGTCCCTCTCTCATGCACCTATAGCATTGAGGGGCTTATTTGCCAGAAGCCTGACCCGTGCCAAATTCTAGCCCACCACCAGTCTGGGACCATCTTTTAATTTTCGAGCTGCCGTGCCGGGACAGCTGACCAGTACTCTCCGCAGATCGGAGAAGCCCGGACGAATTGTTTCCACCTTAACTTGGTCTAGCGGGCATTCTCCGGCCTTTGCAACAGCAGCTGCGACCTCTTCCGAAGTTGCAGAGTCCCCCAGGTGCATTATACGCAGATCTGCGCACTTGACCTGCCTGGACACTCTAACGTCCACTACGTCGAGCGACGCTGAGGGCCACTGTTGACACCAGGGATCTCCAGTTCGATAGTTGCCTACCCTACCACACACTATTTACCTACGCGTACTCACAGAGTCACAGATAATACTTAGCACTTGTGAAACGACGAAACTAAGACGCGTGGCCTTGAAATACCATTAAATGAAATCGTAGAACTTTCGTATCGGAAAAACCCAAGAAATGCAATAAAAACGATTAAAAACGTTTTATTAATCAAAAACGATAAAAATTTTGTTCTTCTTCAAAAACGTTATTTATAACGTTCCGTTCGAACGTAACCGAAACAAATCGTTTCTTAGGTATTTAAGACGAAACCGTTTCGAAAAATATACCGGTATCCGAGCCCTGCGCGACAGTATACAGATTCAACTAAATTGTTGAAAGCTTTGTCGTTAGTTTTTTCTTTAGATTACGATAGAGAGAGAGAGAGAGAGAGAGTTTTTTATTTGCTTAAACGTGTGTGTGTACATACTTAGAAAGTGCATACAAGATGATACAATAACTTAAGTGCAAACATGTTTGTCACTACGTGACGTGCAAAATAATAGATTTATAAAATAAAATAGAAAATAACAAAATATTAAAAGTTGTCTTACTTATTATTAATGGCTTATTAAAATTATAGAATAAATTAACATTATTATAGAAATAGCTCCAAATTAATTTAATTACTTATGTCAAGACGAATTCCTTTTCATTAAGAAACTCAGTAACGCTATAATATGCTCTGGCGGTCAAAAAAGTACGAATTTTATTTTTAAACATAGATTGAGGTAGTTCTCTCCAACTTTTAGGTAATTTGTTGTAAATGACTGGAGCCATACAGTACACACTTTTACGCATTAGGGTCGTCTTAGCGGATTGGAGACAAAGTTGACCATTGTCACGTCTATTGCGTGGGAATATGTCGGCTAGACGCTTATAGTGATGCGGATTCGACTTAACAAACACAGCCACTTCTAATATGTACAAGCACGGTAAAGTTAATATCTTGTAATTTTTAAAATAAGGATAAATTGGCAGATGCTTGTTGTGCAACCGTACAAAGATGATTCTTGGGAGGAGGACGGAGGGAGGGTTTTGCACTGAGAGGGCGGACGTTACAGTCGGTAAAATACAACAACAGACTGAGATTCAACGACGAATATCTACGAGCTGGCAACCTCGCATTGGTGGACGCCAAATTCGCGGTCCACTGTCTGCGATGTGCCCGCGATATACTCCTGAGAATATACGCGCGACAAGAGCGACACACGGGTGCTGCGGAATCGCCCGGAACGAATGATTATACTTTTTCAGTCATTGTGCCGCTTTTTGACTTCCACCTATTTTTGGCGTACAAGCTCCTAGGACCACAAGGGCCTAAGTGAACGGCTCAAACAAACTGGCGTCCGCATACCGGACGCCAAATGCCGGGGGACGCCGCTTCGAATGCACTTTTTTCTTCAGGGGACGTTAGATCGCTTACGGGATGTAAATATATATATAATATATATAATTTAAAAATTGTCAATGTAGACTTGAATATAACTTCTTTGTCTTAAATCGATCCTAACTAAGCCAAATAAGTCAAAATCAAGTCAAATGTTACGGTAATTTTATACTTCTAAAAGACCTCAGCGAGAGTTGGCTTCGGCTCCTCGTACGCCTTCCAAAGGTCAGGGTCCCGAGATATTTCAAAGATACTTTAAATAATGTTTCAGGCAAAAGCAGTAAAACACGAAACACATTCTTCAATAATTTATTATTGTCATATCGTCTCCTTAAGACATTGCGCTTAACAGAAACATCGACACATGTAACATTGATATACAATAGGTACATGATTAGTCTACGACAAAAATAATAATAAATATTACTAAAGAAATGAGCAAAATAAATGCGTTGAAGATTGCATCAATATTTCTGTACGTCTGTATAGATCGAGCGCGTCTTAATAATTATACATTCTAAGTTTAGATTAAATTAAAAAATCATATCTAAAAAGTGTTGCTATTATAAAAATGATACGTTCCTATTTATGCGTTTTGAGATTCTTATCGTGAGATTGTTCTTGGGTGATGCTACGTACCTATGGCCTATATCTAGAATTGATCCATCACGTAATATTATTTCATTTACAAGGAACCAATTAGTAAATTTGCGATGGTCATAATTCGTAGACATTGGTCAAGGGAATGAGATTTTCTTGTTCTTTTTCGTAGTAGAAGCTCTGTTTCGTAGTAGAAATACTCAATCAGAAACATTCTTTAACTTTTCTACACTGAGTTGCTTATTTGGATTAGAGTTTTTCTGGTAGGTAGATACTGAAACCGGCTATTTAGGCAGATAGCATTTGATTACAAAACTTTACAGTTCCTACAAGCTAGTCCAATATCTAGAGACTCTTTATACAATGGCTCATGATCAATCGAGTTCCAAGGATTCATTTCAATTAAACTAAGTAGGTAACTACTTTTGAATGGTCATAGACTCGACAATTTTGTCTGAAAGGTGAACTGTGAAAAAGCCAAGTTGAGCCATCGCACGCTAGGCAAAATACATATGTAGGTATTACTTATTGGTATTATAATTTATTCTAACATAGCTACCTCAGGTAACTGTGGCAGTTGCAACTCGCAATGGAATGTTTTGAGTATGTTCCGAACTTGTATATTTACACAATTAAAAGTAACCAAAAGAAAATTCTACGTCACGACTTCTATAAATCTCTTTACAACTAATAATTGTAGTACAACACCTATTATTATGCCAACAACACACAACATACAGTCATATTACTAAACGAAAAATATAGCAATATTAAAAAAAAAAATGCTTTTTAAAAGCTGGTTTTGTGTGATGCACTTTTTTAATAAAAAAAAAGTACAATTACTTACTTAATCATACGTAGGTACACAACGTTAATATCTAGTATGTTTTGCGTTTAATATGTAGGTACTTGACTTATTTCCAAATATTTGTATGATTTGCTTACGACATCCAAACATTAAGACTAAACTTATTCTACGAAAATCTAATGAAATTAATAATAACATCTTTCTTTGGGAATGGCAACACTTAGATCTTAGTTTAGCACAGCCATACTGACAAATCAAACAAGTTTATAAAAAATTAAATTATAAAGAAATACATCGACATACATATCACATAGTTATCCTACCCAGTAAGGTTATCCGGTATCCGGTTTATCCCCACTGATCCCTCAACGCCACTCAATGCAGTGTCAAAAAGAACGTAGGTATAGCTTGGTATACCTGTACAAGGATTTTTGGCGCGTAGGGAGTGAATTAACATCGCCATCTTGTTTTTAAGTGACCTCCAAAAAGAAGGAGGTTCTATCTAAGAGGGTTCTATAAGTAGTATAATGTATTCTGTGATTGTACGTAGGTATTACTTTTTCAATATTTTTTTTTCCAACACGTTGACCTTGACCGCGGGCGCCCCCTATCAAGGTTAACACATTTGACTGCTTAATTATTAGCGAAATGTATGTAAACGCTTCTTTATGCTACACTAATCCTGTGTGGCAAACGCTCGGATGCGTGCAAAAAATATATTGGGTGTAGACACCCTTACCGTCCCTTATTTTACGATGTTTTCGAAACAATGGAGATGCACAACGAACGCACAGGTGCGGCGCGCCGCACTCGAGGAAAGTTATGTAAATTGTATGGACGCGCATACGCGCCGTCAAGCACATGGTGAACGTCCGAAAACGCGCATGCGCGGCGGCCGCGCCCAATGAATTAACGTCATTCAGCGTGAGTGCCAAAAGATCCTTGTAAATACTGCCGACGCGAATTTCATTATTATACTCTGGGCCGACGCGACGTGTCTGAACATATACGAACTTTAGCGCATTTTCTCACTCTCACTCGCCTCATGTCACCATTTGGTTCCTAAAAAATGTTACTGCGCAGCAGTAAGGCCCTTCGCACACGGATCGTAAGCGTAGTCTTGTAATCGTATCGTCATGCCGCATTGGCGCGAAAAATCTCATACGATTCGCTGCAGCACCGCTTCGTATGCGGAGAAGTTTGAACATGTACGTGCTCGTATGGCTCTCGTACTACGCGCGTATTACGATACGACTACACTTAGGTACGATCCGTGTGCGAAGGGCCTTACTGTTAGATGTGCGCGAACTCGCGAAGTTCGGGCTCGCCATGATACCGCAGAGTGGTGGTCTGTGTAGGTATGTGCTGAGCTTTTAACATGTTTCAAATAAAGGTTTGATAATCTGTCTGTCTGGTAGGTATATTTCTAAAAAATTAGATTTTATCAGAAAATTATGAAAACATTGTAAAATTTAACTTTCACAATAAAATCTGTAACCTATAAAAAAGTTTTCGAAAAACAAATACATCATAAATGAAATGAATTCGAGATTGTTACCAATCAAATAAAGTCAAATATTTTTATTAGGGACCTATCATAATATAAATAATCTAAGAAATTTTGTAGCGCAATGTACTTTACATTCCAATATTTTTTTTACAATAATTGTATCGCGTTTTCTCTTTTTATCACTACGAAACGTTACGAAAACTAAGCATTTATAAAGGTTATATAACTTTTTATACGAATACAATACTAGCCTAAATAGTGCTTGAATAGCCAACCGACCATTTTTTAAGAAAATTATTTTTTTTATGTGAGGTATAACTAGAAAAAGACTTTCTCTACAGTCTTCTTTTTTATTTCATGTGGTTAGTGACAAACCTGGTGTCAGAGTTTTATGCCGCCCATGCCTCTGACGGCTCCACATGCCGTCGAGAAATATCTGTCAGACGTGCCGGTTTCCTCACGATGTTTTCCTTCACCGTTTATTAAGCAAGTGATATGATACAATACGCACATAAATCTGAAAAGTCAGAGGTGCGTGTTTAGGGGTCGAACTCGAGACCTATTTATACAGTCATTAAAGTCATTTTCCCAAAAAATAGTCGGTTGGCTATTCAAGAACTAGGGGCATATAAAAGCTACAACTAACATTGTTAAATAGGTATCTATGTAGGTATTGTCTATTTCAAATTACACTTACAATTAATTTAATTTGGAATTTTGTGGCCCAAGAAAGGACTGCGTGATTTTGTTATATTATAAAACAATTGAATGATTTGCCTACTTAAGAGTTTGGCAGAGGGTGAGTTGTAGCCCTTATGGGTAGGTACGGTCTACTACTTACGTCCCGGTTTGTTCGGTCGAACTTGATTGAAACTTCTAATAATAATATCGAGTGTTCACGGGCTATTTGTATTAAGCGACATTTTTGGAACTTTACAGGCGAGCATTTCAAAGTTTCATTATTCGGGAAAAAGAACATTGTAGAAAAATGTATCAATATTTTTACGAAAAAGAAAGACCTATCGACGGTTAAGAATCAATAGTGTCTATCTCAGTTTATAGGTAGATTATAACCATATACAGTATGTTAACCAACAGAGGGCGTTCCCGTTAACCCGCAATAGTATAGCATCCATACATGCTAAAAAAAATATTACCATTCGAAAACAAAATGGTTTTTATTTTTTTTTAATATTAAAATATTCACTAAAATATTCAAAAAAATATAAAAATTTTCACTAAAAATAAAAACTAAATTGCGATGTTTCCGTCCTTCAAGTACGCGTGTACAGAGTGTTTCTTTTACGTATCAATTTAACATTTTTAGTGAAAAAAAAAAAATAAAAACCATTTTGTTTTCGAATGGTAATATTTTTTTTAGCATGTATGGATGCTATACTATTGCGGGTTAACGGGAACGCCCTCTGTTGGTTAACATACTGTATAACTCAATATTGGCCAGGATGTCGCTTAATACAAATAGCCCGTGAACCCTTGATATGTATTTCGTTCGTTAATATTAGTATGGTGTAATAAAGCCAAGAATTTGCCTACTCTTAAAAAAAAATCTATTCCAGAAAAAAATTACTTAAAAATTCAAAAATGTAGATAAATAGCTTACAACTCCATCGTCGACTTTGTCTCTGTCACCTCTGACCTAGACTAGAGTCAAGAGCAAACCCATCACAAATAAAAAAAAAAAAAAAACAGTTTGTAACTTAAAAACTAATGTCTGGTAACGGGGTGCACGGCAGTGTACACAGCCAAGTTCATCATTTAAAATGATAAATTATAATATTTACGCTAGCGTCATGAAATTATAATTTCCTATTATTATACATTTTACTTGTTACTTGTTAGCAAGTTGTCTATAAACTTAATCATTTCTATATTATTATGTAGGTAGATGTCGTTTGTTGCTTCAGACTTGCATGCTTCCATTCTCTCGGCTAAGCCTTACGCTATTATTTTTAAAATCAAAACATTTGAGATCTACTTACTAAAAAAGGGAATGTAGGTATACATTAAAGCAAGAATGTAAAAAAATATTTACTACCTGCTGCACCTATAAAAAAGGCTCCTAAAAGGAGGTACGCCTGCTAACAAACTGCTTAGCAGTTTGGAAAAATAAATGTATTTCTGTGAAGAAATACTTTTCATTTAATTTATTACGTATACACAATGCATATTTCTGTTTTCGCAAAACATAATATAATATTCTTTACTTTCGGTAGTTGCGTAATGAAGATTATATACGCGATAGACACATCAGCATTTTTTAAGCTGTTACCTAGACTGATAATTATTATTCTACACTGAATCAGGAGTTTCATTTGCTAAGAAAAGTAACGTGTCTGTTTGGTGCATTATTTTTCTAACGTTTCTAGCATTTAAGTTTCCAACTGTGTATATTTTTGCTTTTAGTTAAGTATAATAGTTTTTCACTAGCAACAATTCGATGTCAATCAAAAAATGTTACTAGTCTTGACTAGTAACATTTTTTGATTGACATAATACTATACATTGACATAATGTTACTGATTGTCTTGACTCGCCGATAGCTGCCGATGATGCTCCATAAATACACAATGACCAGTAAATGTTGATCTGTGGCGAAAAAAGGAACTAAATCTAAATGTACTGAATTTGACATAAGAATTACTTTTCGCCTTAGCAAACAGCGTCACACTAAAGTTTCAAGATATTCTGGTCATTGTATGTATAAATACTAAGATGACATTTTATAATATACCTACTTACATATTTGGTAATTGAGTACATTTAATTATAATTAAAACATACAACAAGTAGACAGCTCACACATTGGCAATAAATCGTATAGAAAGATCGTTTTTGCGACAAAAAATTGTAAATGTGTGAGTTGCTATGCCTATATTCTTATACAGTGAATATAGTATACCTATAATTTTTATAAAAGCACGATTGCGCTTGCCTGTTTTACGAGAAAAAAATTGCAGTATTTTTTTTTAGCTTGAAGCCTGGTTATGAATCCAGCCATGTTCAATATAGCATTGCCTTGAGTCATTGCATTTTATGATATATTTATACTTTTCATAATTTCTGTATACACTATACACACTACAATGACGTATATTGTTATTTCTCTCATAGTAAAACAGGTAGGTGTAATACGGCCTTACTGATGTGGTCGGATATGTGGTCGAGTGCAGTTGTCGTGGAGGGCATTCACTGGAAAATAAAATATTAAGTATTACATTTTAATTAATAAATGAAACGTTTTAGGGCAAGGGCTGGTTCGCGATGGCTCAGGAAAAGCATACGTGGAAGAATTTGTAAGAGGCTTTTGCCCAACTGTGGAATATGTTAGCTAAATTTAAAAAATAATAATTATCGTAGTTGAAAATCTACAACGATTTTTTTCAGACAATGCACAATAGTAGTCTTATTTGGGTTCAGTATAATGAATTGCTCAAATATCATTTTTTTTTATTGTAGTACAGAGTAACGGAACTTACCTTCATTTTGGGACGCGCTGATAAAGTCAACTTTTGCACAAGGAGGGTAGCGCAATCTGAAAAAAAAAACATATCAAATGACTTCGAAACAATTTTAACTTGAGCTCTTGATCGTGTCATGTCCTAGAACCAAAAATTCGGAGACATGTGACATCTATCAACCCGCACTGAGCCCGCGTGGTGTACAGCCCACTCACTCTCACAGAAAGGAGGCCTGTGTCCCAGCAGAGGGAACGTTGTTATAGGCTGATTATGCAGCTCTTGATTTGTTTTATTTTTTAGGGTATCACCCAAATGTCTGATTCAAGCAGTAAATGCTCTAAATAGATCTCATGGTAACTCACTGGTGAGGGAGCTGAGCCACTTGATCCTGGTCCTGGGATGCAGCAGCAGCAGGTAGACGGGCACGGCCGTGAGGATCATGAGGCAGCCCACGCCGGTCTCCGCGGGAGACGCGAACGCTGGGAACGCTACCACCAGGATCGTGCAGATTATGTAGATCACTGGAATGTAAGATTTTTAATTAGTCAACAGTTCTGGTAGGTACAGTGAGCACACCTTAGTGGTAAAAATTTGACATTGACAACGCTTTTATGTTTTAGCAGTAAAGGTGGTTTTTGTAGTGCAATTTTTACTACTGATGAGCGATTGACTGTACCTGTCAGGGTGAAAAAATACACAACCAAACGAATCAGCATAGGTCTGAACATTTTTTATACGTAACCACTACACAAGGAGGTATAATTTAAAAGTCACTTGAGCCACTTACCAGGGAAGAACAGGTTGACTTTGATCGGTCGTTCAAGGTTGGGCTGTGTATACCTCAGAACGGGTAGGCACAGAACTGCCGCTCCGATACTCAACTGTAACGAAAATAAACAATATGGTAACCTATAACATGAGCTTCGCGTTTCTAAGTACACTTCACTGCGACTTCACACGACGTGCTAAGGTCTTAAACCACCAATACTTTTGCCGAACACGGAAGTAGTGATTACGTTCTACTAACAAGTTAAGAATATAGGAACATGGTGGCAAGTTCTTCAACCTCCACTGAAAAGCAAGGATCCTCCGCCCACAAGGGTACTGTGACTGGCGGGCTACTGCCCGATGGTTGTTGACGGGTGCCAGTCGCGCGGATAACTTTGCTTGCGCGATGTAGGATTTGCATGACGTCAGGTGTAATGCGTAGCTCGTATATGGTGATATAGACGCCACAAGCAGATTTAGGAGATTGACGGACACTTACCCATGTAGCGAATCCCACATAGTTAATAAGCGCGTATATATCGGACACGGTGAGGTAGACCAGACTCAACAGAGCCACCGCGAGCACGGCGGCGGCGGGCGTGGCACGTGACGAAACCATAGTCAGCATCTCCGGCATCTGGCCTTGAGCTGCACCAGCGTAGAATAATCTGGAAGAAAAGTTGGCGGTACAGTCTCACCATCAATACCCATAAAACCGGTTAGGAGCAAAAATGCTTGATGGCAAACAATAAAAATCGAAAATAATTTATTCTACAGAAAATCTGCCTTTTTTATATTACAGGACAGACCCTTTGAAACGCTTCAGCACTCCCCAAGTGCTTTAGCTGGGAACTCTCTAACAGCACAATTTATTAACTTGCTTAATTAATCATTTGAATTTAGGTAACTAAGTAGGTATGATAATGCTGAACTCTTACCAGCAACTCTATCTACAACTTCAGTTACTTTAATTCTTTTTAAATAAAGTTTTAGTTAATGCTCAATTATTTCACAGTTTGTCATAGAATCTAAACTGTGTTGGTGTTTTTCCAACAACCTTCACCGCTAGCCTTCATTATTTTACATTAATTTAGGTACTTTCACATATTTTGTCGTAACTCATA
Organism: Dicycla oo; assembly: GCA_948252095.1. Classification (NCBI taxonomy): domain Eukaryota; kingdom Metazoa; phylum Arthropoda; class Insecta; order Lepidoptera; family Noctuidae; genus Dicycla; species Dicycla oo. Next base: position 3,949,805 of record OX411732.1, on the reverse strand, counting down.
ATAGTTACGAGTACTACGTTTTGGAATGGGCATCTAACTTCATCGTTCTGACTGATCGATTCCTTGAAAATTCCAAAGTGGCTTTAAATTGTTTAATTTCAATAATAATGCCTTCGCTTCTTGTGCATGTGGTTGTGGGTTCAAATCCGGGCAAGTAGCAATGTGACTTTTTTAATTCATAATTACTTTCGGTGTTTATCCTTGGACCTTACTGACATCGGTGAAGACAAACATCGTAAGGAAACCTGGACTTTATAATTAATATAAGTCTGAATTCGCCAACCCGTCTTAAGCAAGCGTGGTGGTCAATTCTCGTGGCTTCTCTGTATGAGAAGTAGCCTTTACGCTGGTATTATTATTATAAATGCTTTGAATTTATTTATGTTAGTTCTGCAAAGAGACCTTGAAGAAGTGAGCAGCACTCCATTGACGGCTCCGAAGGTGGAAGCTGCGACGAACAGTGGGATGGAGAGAGCGAACCATCCGAACAGACGCTCTGCAAATGTTACTGCTACTGCCGCTGAACCCAGCACCTAGAATTAAATGTTTAACTATTACTTGACCAGCTTCTGCCCGCGACTTCGTCTGTTTGTTTTAACATAAAACAATATATCTTATACCTAGCACTCGGCAATAATAATAATAATATAATAATATCCTAGGACATTGTTCACACACGGTCATCTGATCCCAAACTAAGCAGAGCTTGTACTATGGAAACCAGATAACTGATATACTACATACACTACTTTTTTTTTTTTTTGTAAATACATACTTATATAGATAATTACACCCAGACTCAGGACAAACAGACATGTTCATGCACACAAATGTTTGTCCTGGATGGGAATCGAACCCACGACCAGCGGCATGGCAGGTGGTATCTTAACCAACCACGCCATCTGGCCTGTCAAATGCAATGGTGTAGCTTTCGATCAGTGAAACAGTCAAATCAGTTCATGGGCGTGTATGCCGCACGCCCAAACATCCTTCCGCCAGCGGCGATCAAAATGAGGGGCCCGTGGTTACGGGCCACCGTATTGCTTTCGCGGTCGGGGGGCCATGCCCCGACGCCGCACGCCGCGCCCCCTTACGGGGGCGTAGCGACATCCCGCAAGTTCAGTGAAACATTTTTTTTATTTTTATACTCAAGTCAGTAGGTTACCCCGAGATATTATCTTTCACAAACATATAATCAAACAATTTTACCTCGTTGTAGGTAATAATAATTTTAGAAGTAAGTATACTGATTATTTAGAAGATAAAATATTAACAGATTTGGTGGACATTGGCGCCGATTCCCTTGTTCACAAACTAAACTAAATTTAAGTTCAGTGCATCTTTTTCCTTATATTTCATTAAGAAAAGGACACATGATAAACATTAGTTTAGTCCTGTCAAATTAGTCAGCGCCTGACGTAAATTTACGTATTTTTAGTAGCCAATTTTTTAATCACGTCTAAACTTGTGTATGGAGTACTTATCTTAATTTGATAGGACTAAACTAATATTTATCTTCTGTCCTTTTCTTAATGAAAGAGAAAGTAAAAGATGCACTGAACTTAAATTTAGTTTAGTTTGTGAACAAGGGAATCGGCGCCAATGGCGAATTTTTTGGTTAACTTGGCTGTGCTCTACTTTGGTCTTGATTGTTTTGAGGCGTGGCGTTATAAAGTATAATAATTTAGTTGTTCTGCTAAATTATTTTATTTTACTCGTAAGTATTATAGAACAAAAAGTTTAAAGTGTGATGTGCTTTTCAGTCAGCATCAAAAGTAGGGACCTAAGGGTAACATAATAACGCATTTTCTAAAGTTTCTACACGAAAATGGGATACGTAAATGAATTATTTTCTTTTTGTGCTGTTTAATATTTTTAATATTCTGCTGATAATCACAGGTTATTTATTTAGACTTAAAATAACAATGTTTCACTGCCGCATAAGCATAATATAGAGTAGGTAAGGTACACATATTACTTTTGGCATCCTTGCTACTATTATAAATACGAAAGTGAGTTTGTTTGTTTGTTACGTTTTCACCGCTGAACGGATTTGGATGAAATATGGCACATGAGTAGCCTATGACCTGGTTTAGGACATATACTTTTGATCCCGGTAGTGCGTTCCCGTGGGATAATTTCCGAAAACCACGCGGGCGAAGCCGCGGGAAAAACCTAGTAATTTAAATAATTGGCTAACCTTCACCTTCACTGTACATTGGTTTACAACAACATTGACAAAATAAACGCTTCCTCATTTTGGCATTAACAAGAATTGAGGCAAGATTTAATAAGAATCGTACATACCTAACTTCGCGGAATGAGTGAATGGCAAAGTAATTATGGCGTCGAAAAAATAAATTTCAATTTTATGTATGACGACAAGCCGTGTATTATATGTGCCCGATGGGATTTCCCACTGGCAAAACTGACGAATTTCTATCTCAAATTTAACCGCTTTTGGGGATGCATATTCAAAAATTTTACCTTAGTGCTAACCTTCGTTACAAAAGGCACTCTTGTGCTAGACTTTTTGGTTTTAGTTAGACCCAGCGGTTTAAGGCTGTGTGATGTCAGTCAGTGAATTTAAGGTAGATGTTGATGATCATACCTCAGTTACTCGTAGCGCCAGCGTGGTGTAGACCACAGTGACCAGCGTGCAAGAGATGCCGATGTTGATGATCACACCTCAGTAGGCGACAGCGTGGAATAGAAGGCCACGTTGGTGAAGGTGTAGACCACACTGACCAGCGTGCAAGAGATAGCGATATTGATGATCATACCTCAGTAGGCGACAGCGTGGTGTAGAAGGCCACGTTGGTGAAGGTGTAGACCACACTGACCAGCGTGCAAGAGATAGCGATATTGATGATCATACCTCAGTAGGCGACAGCGTGGTGTAGAAGGCCACGTTGGTGAAAGTGTAGACCACACTGACCAGCGTGCAAGAGATGGCGATATTGATGATCATACCTCTGTAGGCGACAGCGTGGAATAGAAGGCCACGTTGGTGAAGGTGTAGACCACACTGACCAGCGTGCAAGAGATAGCGATATTGATGATCATACCTCAGTAGGCGATAGCGTGGTGTAGAAGGCCACGTTGGTGAAGGTGTAGACCACACTGACCAGCGTGCAAGAGATAGCGATATTGATGATCATACCTCAGTAGGCGACAGCGTGGTGTAGAAGGCCACGTTGGTGAAGGTGTAGACCACAGTGACCAGCGTTCAAGGGATGGCGAGTTTGATGATCATACCTCAGTAGGCGACAGCGTGGTGTAGAAGGCCACGTTGGTGAAGGTGTAGACAACGGTGACCAGCGTGCAGGAGATGGCGATGGCACGAGGGAGGTTCCGCACGGGGTCCTTTAGCTCCTCTATTATGAAGTTTAGGTAGTTCCTGGTATAAAATGAATTGATTTATCATAATTATTATGATAAAGATATGTTATCAATAGGTTGAGGTATCAAGGGCAACAGAAAACGTATGTAGCCAAGTAATAAGCTAATTAAACGTACAAGTTACAAGACTTTACTTAGTTTTTCTTGGGTTTTACTTGGCGATAGGTATATTTACAAGACTTTCAAGACGAAAATCAAAGAAGTCATTCATGCCCGCGAAATTTTATCGACGTTTTTTTACCTACTCTCAGATTATTTCTATAATCTGAGAACCTACTCATTAACATCCAATTATTGGGTTGGTTATCGGCTTTTTCCATCAAGAATTTATCAGTAACAGCACAGAGTCTGGATTTGTGCCCAGTTATGGCAATAGGCTCGCCCCCTATTAATTCGGGTGTAGGTACACCTCTGCCTAACTCTTCGGGAATTACAGGCGTGATGTTATGTGTGTATGTTATTAAAATCCAAAACTACCATAAACAAGAGGCAAGCTGCTTTTTGGTAAAATTCCGGCTACATATAAAAATTTTATATCGGTAATTTTGAATTTTTTAACTTTTTAGCCGATGAACCCTGTCTTTAGAGTAGCTGAGTTGTTAGAGCTAGGTTCTTACCATCCGTTATAGGCGAACAATCCCGAGTAGAAAGACAGGGCGATGGAGGTCACATCACTGGTGGTACCCTCGAATGTGAAGTGTTGCACCTCACCTGGAAGAAGAAATAAATGAGTTAACTGCGTTAGCAAATGTAAAGCGCCTGCTGCGAATTTGTTGCATTACTTCTTTTCAGACTGCGCTATAATATAATAGCGTATAGCATATAGTTCATAGCACAACAATATCGCTCGCCATACATTTATTTAGAACACGTTCACACTTTGCAATACTATACAGGGTTATTGGTAAAACACCAGCAACCTCTTAAGGGGTCATTGTACTCATCATTATGAACAACTTTCACTATGGGACCAAATCTGAAATCGCAAAAATAAATCAGCTGTTCAGTACATTTTGAGGAATTATGCGAACATAAATGTACTGAACAGCTGATTTTTTTTTGCGATTTCAGATTTATAATAATAATAATTAATAATAATAATAATTGTTTATTTATAAAAAGGTCACATTTACAATAAAAAGGTTAGCTTAACAAATAAACTAGAACACAGTTGTTTATTTGGTCCCATAGTGAAAGTTGTTCAAAATGATGAGTACAATGACCCCTTAAGAGGTTGCTGGTGTTTTACCAATAACCCTGTATATTATTGGCTTGCTATACGCTATGAAATTGAGCGATACACTATGCTATGACCGCGCGGCGCTCGCTTCCCCGCACACCCCGCGAGCGGGACGAACGAAACGACTCGACGTCAACGAGCTTCCCGTATAGCATATTTGCTTGCGATTATATCGCATAATGGGAACGCAACGCTATATAGTATAGCTATTATATATTATATTATTATTATGCCATATTAGCTGAAATACAGGCCTAGAGCTTAGTTTAGGCGCCAGTCTCCCGCAAAATTAAATGTTAAATGTTAAAATGTTAAATAAATATTTTTTTTTTTTTACTTTTCTCGGGACCCTGGGATCCCGGACCTTTGGAAGGCGTACGAGGAGCCGCAGCCAACTCGCAGAGGCCCCTTAAATAATTTTAAATGATAAGGAGGCACCAACCGACAATTATCTCCCTGTATGCACTATGCAAGTGCACCCAAGGACAACCCCCGGTTGGTGCAGGACTATTGTTGTGCGTGGAAATAAAACATATTGGGCTATGGGTCTGGGTGGCTAAAGTGGATTGGGTTACTTGAACTATGGAAGAACTATGTCCCCTGCCTGACCAATGTTAAATATTATACACGGATAGAATGGCAGGGGGTGACTTGCACACTCAATAATGGGCCCCCGGAAACGGCCGCTAGCACATAGAGACGTAGCGACAAGGGGGCAACACTTCCTGAGATGTTTGAGGAGTGGAGAGGTATTCCACGGCTATTAGGACAATCCCGGAAGTACGGTCAAGATCCCTACCAGCACCTTACTGGAATACTTCCTTCCTCCGAGCACGTTTGCTCTTGCGAATCTCCACTCAAGCCGGTCAATAAAGGCAAGAAAAAGGTGGGAGCTCTGTTCCTCGTCAGTATTCACTCCAGCCGGCCAATAAAGGCAAGCCAGAGATGAGGACAAAATTATTATTATATAATAGTTTTTAATGTTATACTATAGGTACACATATAGCAGAATAGTATAGTATGAAATGAGCTTAAAGCACTAGGAAGTGGTGAAGGGCGACTGTCTTATGTAATTTTGACGTTCTCAGCCTAGTTTGGATAAATTACTTTAGTTTTATTTTTTTTATTAAGTACATAAAAAGCAGCATAGAATGGGGTGCGGCCCACTTTTGTGTCTGGTTTAACTTTGAGCTATACAATATTGAACCCTAACCCCTTTTGCGTTTAGGCTTATAGTTTCTTCAGCTACATTATTGACAGTGCAGCACGGACTACAAGTGAATTAAACCGTGAAATTTTGTAATCGAGGATCAATACTCGTAGGTAGGATATACAAACTCAGCTATATATACTTCCATCCTGCCATGCTATATTATAAATTCAAAAGTAACTCTATCTGCCTGTCTGTTACCGTTTCACGCCTAAACCGCTGAATGGATTTCGATAAAATATGGCAAGCAGATAGATGGCATCCTGGGGACGAACATAGGCTACATATTATCATAAAAATAATTCTACAGGGGGTGATATAGGAGATGAAAGTTTATATAGGAGACCCATGAAGTAAAGGTATATTAAAATTCAAATTTAAGCTTTTGGTAAGAAATAAATAGTTACATGTTTCAGTGTTTTTGTGAAATCACCCCTTAAGGGGGTGAAATAGAGGATGATTTTAAAATCCACATGTAGGTAATGTTGTACTTTTTGTGTACCTCTTTTTCTGAGATTTATGGGATTGGAATTGGAAATATTGTCATAGTCCGTATCTTGAGGTCAAAAGTAATTACAATTGAATGTCACAGAATAACTTAGTTGACACGTACGCATTCACAGGCGTGGTCAAAGGCGGCGCTAGAGTATTTCAAATTGATGTTTGATTATATGTACATTCAAATAATTAATTACTTTTAACTTACAACATTTAGAATCATAAAACCAGATAATTAAAAAAAAAAGAAAAACAAAATTGTGCAAAAACCGTAAGCGGAGAAGGTGGTTTTTTTTTTTTTTTTTGGATGCCCTGGAAGGTACTCAAAAACTTTTCTTATAAAACTGATTTTCACTCAAATCTGGAAAGATAAAGGAGTTGCTGTTGCATTAGCCTCCTCTGTAATAGCCATCACGTTGCTAAGTGGTAGCCGGAGGACACATTCTGTACTTGAGCAGTCATTAAACTTAGCTCACGAGGAAATGCCAGTTTGTAACATTAGTAAAACAGCGAGCGGGGATACATGTTACAGCAATGTAAACTGTTGGTTTGGAATAAATGTACGATGTCTTACAAAAGTGTAATCGAAGCACTAAATCGAACTATCAAAGATATCAAGGGCAACCAAAGTAGCACGGAATATTGGTATATGGTGGTACTGCTAGACAGCGATTTTAGATAGTCTCTGGGGATAATTTCCAACCACCACGCCGGCGAAGCCGCGGGCTAAAGCTAGTTGGACCCTAGAGATTGGTTTCATTGAAAATCGAAACACATTCAATCAGCCTAGCCTTTTCCCAACTTTGTTGGGGTCGGCTTCCAGTGTAACCAGATGCAGCTGAATACCAGTATTTTACATGGAGTGACTGCCTATCTGACCTCCACAACCCAGTTACTGGGTAATACGATACCCATTGGTAAGACTGGTTGTCCGACTTTCGGGCTTCTGACGACCCGTAACGACTGTCAAAGATCCACGAATGACAGCCGGGTCCAACGGCTTAACGTGCTTTCCGAGGCATGGAGGAGTCTCGGTATGAAAAGATGGTCACCCATCCACAGACCAACCGCGGCAAGCGTAGCTTAACCTGATGGATCGACCCGTGCCGCTGTTATTACTTAGCCACGAGCTCCTCTTTTATTGTCATTATGTAGTTTAATAACACCACTTCTAACTCTGCCGACCCTTTTAAGCCGACTAAGGACTATACTGGGCCGTATGGTCGTTGAAGCCAACTTATCATGCCAAAAATACTCCTCAGTACTCCAGCATTCTATTGTAATGTCGGACACAATCCGGATTGCAGCAATCATTTAATAACGCTCTCTTTGTGGCGACGACGACCCCAGTGAACGAATTTCGTTCACTGGGCGACGCCCACCACTCGCCTCGCAAGGAAGTGTGAATTGATCTTGTTTAATTTTGTGCATTGTGCATGTCTGATGTCTGATCTTAGCAGATCATAAGTGACCCCTATGTGTTTCCTTGGCAACTGATCCAGCTAAGCGAAGGGAACTTTTCTGCCAGGAATTTCTCAGTAGCAGCCTGGAGCCTGGATTTTGGCAATATTGTGGGCTCACCCCCTAGTTCATAATTGGCGACGTGTTATAGGTGTATATCTCTTCCTATCCCTTTAGGGAATAGCGTGCATGATGTTATATCTATAAAGCTACATAGTTTATGGTTACAGTTTAAGTTGGCACTTGGGGCGACCGTCAATGCTTGTGCCAGCGAAATTACAGAGAGAGACACAATCCCAAGTCTCTAGACACATGACACACTGTCTCTAAAAGTCGGCAAAGTATTAGCTAAGTCCTTGAAGTTGCAATCAATATGTGTATAAATAATCAGTGTCCTCGGCAAAAAATAATCACCCCCTCTTATACCTCAGAGGCATGACGTGAAAAGATATAAGGGTGTACAAGGGAGGGTGGATCGCGAAATCAATTTGTTCGCTTCTAAAAATAAAAGGTCTAGCTGGTGAAAATTGGACGTCACTACGATTGAATAGCCAACCGACCATTTTTGGGAAAATGACTTTTTACTTTTAGTTTCTACAATTATACATTAAAAAGCGGTCAATTGCGTGTCAGACCACGCACAATGAAGGGTTCCGTAGTTGGGATGAATCTATCCCAAGAACAAACTTAGCATTGTAGATGAAAAGCATGTTCTCCTATACATTCAAACTGCAAATGGGGGGGGGGGGGGGGTATTTTAAAATAATTAAAAAAAAATACTTATTTATCCTATAAGGGTTCCGTATTTTCCTTTTGAGGTACGGAACCCTAAAAAGTGATTTTCCCAAAAAATGGTCGGTTGGCCATTCAAGCACTTGGGCGACGAATAGGTGGCATGACACGGAAAACATTAAGTCGCTACCCCGAGCAAAACCTTGCGATAGTGCATTATTAGCTTATTAATTAAAAGAGAAATTAACTAATTAAAATGGATGATTTTTTTATGGTCTTGAATGAAATAGGGTACAATACGTAAACAGAGTAGAAGCCTATGGCATACCCACCCAGTTTTTTTTTCAAATGCTTAGACAGAAATTGCTCTATCAATAAACACATTTGAAATTTTGAAGTAAACTAGAACAATAAAAACATAAATTAAAAAAAATAACTTTATAGATCGCTAAAAAATATCGAAATTCAAATCATACGCAACTACGCTGGGTGCGTACGTATAGCGTATGATTGGAATTTCGATATTATTAAAAAAAAAAAAATAGATATGCCATAGGCTTCTACTCCGTTCTCCTATTATACCCTATTTTTTTCAAGACGGTAAAAAAATTTACCCAGTATAAGCACATTATTAATGTTCGATATCCTATCATCATATTGCACGTTCTTATTTGTTTTTATGTGTTATAAATACATTTTGGACGAAATTATTGATTGCATGCATTCTTTGCTGATGATGGTGATTTTCTTTCTTCTCTTCTTCGGTGATGTTCTATTAATTTAAGGATTATACTAATGTATAGATAATTTAAAAAATATAAATAATTCACGATTCATTTTATTTCAAAAGATCGCTTTCCCTTTTTTTATTAAAATAATTTCAAAAAGTGAATTCCATGATAAATGTGCGTGCGGAGGGCGCGGGACAGAGCTTGTCAGAGAAGGACCGAACACTCAAGGTGGTTCCCTCGGGAACATTTTGTTTTGTATGGCCCGGCTGGCATGCCAAAGCAACTGTACAATTATGTACAATTGTACAGTAATTTATCTTCAAATAAACGGTCCGAACGCGAGTAATACCTACGCGCCTCGAGTTTAGTCTGCACTTAGTCGGCAAAAAGTCGCGAATGCGCCGAAGTGACGAACAGACGGTGTGATGGTTTTGTAAACGTGCGAATTGTGACAAATATTCATTGAAATAAGTACAAGTACTTATTTTAATTTGGCAAAGAGCGATAATACACTACATTGTGTTGTTTTTGGTTGCTTGAATTCGTTAATAACGCACCCAGAGAAAACATTTTTTATATTACCTGGAAACTCCGAAAGGAACGAAGAAGAAAAAGACTATAAATAAGTTTTTATACTTATTGGGTTGGCACAAAAGTAATGAGACACTCTACAAAACTCTATACATTTCTTTTTTAAAGTTAATTGTTTTCGATAACATTCTAGAATGTTGTAGAACATTCTAGGTACTTGTGATGTGGGGGTATATAAAGTCGCCCTCGCGATGGGTTTAGACAGTTTGAAGAAAAATGGACGAGCGACAAGTTCGAACACTATACTTATACGAGTACTTATTAGGTCACAGTGCTCGGGCTGCTATTGGATATTGTCAGCCATATCCACACTGCATTGGGCGCTGGAAGTACAAGCCATGCGACAGTGTCCCGATGGTTTGACCGTTTTAAATCAGGAGACAGGAGCCTTAAAAGTCAGCCACGCTCTGGAAGACCACACACAGTGAATGGTGACGACTTACGCCGCGAACTGTAGGTGAATTCAGATGCTACGAGTAACACTCGTGAATTAGCGGAAGCACTTAACAGCAGTCACCACGCCGTGGAAAACCATCTGCAAGAGCTTGCGTATCGAAAAGTTTTGGCTAGATGGGTACCACACATCCATACGGACGCTATTCGTGCAGTCCGTGTTGCTATCTGTCAATCACTTTTGCTGCGACCCCGACGTAAAGAGTTTTTGTCTGATCTGGTTACTGGAGATGAATCATGGATTCATTACGAGAACGATATACGTCGTGCATTTTGGCTGCTTCCAGAAGAAAAGCCACCAACTCAACTGAAGCTGAGTCAAAAGAAACGCTTAAAAGTTCTGCTTCGCTGTTTCTGGGACGCGCAAGGCATGCTGTTTTATGAACTATTACACAATGAAACTATAAACGCTGACAAACATTCAACCCAGCTCACCAAACGACGAAAGAAAAAACGACGAAGACGAGTCAATGTAGTTTTACTACACGATCTGCCGTTCACCAACATTTGGAGAACTTGGGCTTGAGTTGTTCACAAACTAAACTCATTTTTAGCTCATTGCATTGCAATATTAGTTTAGTCCTGTCAAACAGTCAAATTAGTCTGTGCCTGACGTAAATTAACGTATTTTTAGTAGCCAAGTTTTTAATCACGTCTAAACTTCTTGTCTATGGAGTATCTTAATATGATAGAACTAAACTAATATTTATCGTCTGTCCTTTTCTTAATGAAATAGAAAGAAAAAGATGCACTGAATTTAAATTTAGATTTAAGTAAGTACCTAACGTTTGCAGAGCGGTTTGACATCGGATGGGTGACTAAAATAATTGTTATTTCGAGTTGCTCCGTGATGTAGGTAATGGGATCTTAATAAGCTGAAAAAAGATATTATAATTACTCGTCAGCTGTTTGTTGCATTTTGGTTGAGTAGGTAGGTCTTGAAGTTGGTAAGGATTGGAGTTTGGTAACCTCAGACGACAGCAGTGTATTAAAAAAAATAATAATAATATTTACAATCACAAAACTGGAGAGTCACTCAAGTAGGTGATGTAGGTGGTAGGTAGGATGAAATTAAAATACTGTAGGCGGGCAGCCCTATCGCGTGTTTACGTACCGCGCGGCTGTAGGTAATTATTTCAAGGCCAGGGGCCGAGTCACATTACTGGTAGATATTTATACTGTGCCAAAGCCTTCCGCGGCATACTGCAGCATCACGTGGTATGCTCAAGTCCCTTTGTGACGATATCAATGAAATCGTGATTCAAAATCATTTCAAAAATCCTTGAGAATAGTGGTGGTCCAGTGGCAACGGCGACTTACGAGTTGTGATCGCAGGTTCGAACCCAGACAGGCGCTTTACTTGGTATAAATTATTTCATCACCACTGCTCTCAAAACGGTGAAGGAATACATCGTGAGGAAACCGACATGTCCTAGAATCAGACATTTACCAACCCACACTGGGCCCGCGTGGTATATTACAGCCTACTCCCTCACACCGAGAGGCGGCCTGTGTCCCAGCAATGCAAGTGGGAACATTATAGGCTGATTATATCATAAACAAGGTGCACAACCCCTTAAGGGGTCATTGTACTCATCATTGAACGGGTGCTGCTTGTGGTGGCTGGTCGTCTTGCTGATCTTGCTTTTGTTTTGTTATTACGAGTAGTAATTAACTCTTTATTTATTTTACTTAGATGGCCCTAGTTTATCATTTGGGACTGCGAGTTACAGCTTCATTTACGGATGGCTAGTGTGCACGCCCTTTATTACTGGAGGCTTTTATTTAGGTATAAAGTGCTGCTTACGTTTTTAGTTTTGTATTTTTATTTCTGCTTGAGTATAGTTTTCAATTTTTTTTTGGTATATTGGCGTGTGCTAGCTGTCTTGTAGCAAATAATTTAATTTAATGTTTGTGTTTCGTAATGTTGTTGTAGAATTTTTGTTTTACTGAACAGGCAGCTGTGCTGCTGGGGAGTTTGTTGCGCCACTTCTCCTCTGCTAAAAGCACTAGGAAGTGGAAATTTTGACGTTCGAATAGTGCTGATTCTCAGCCTAGTTTGAATAAATAACTTTGATTTTGATTATGAACAACTTTTACTAAGGGATCAAACCATAAATCGCGAAAAAAAAAATCAACTGTTCAGTACATTTATGTTCGCATATTTCGTCAAAATGTACTGAACAGCTGATTTTTTTTTTTCGCTATTTCAGGTTTGGTTCCATAGTAAAGGTTGTTCATAATGATGAGTAAAATGAGCCCTTAAGGCGATACCAAAATAAGTTGGGGGCTTTTTCGTAACCATTTATTTCACTCTTACAGAATGTATAGATTTAATTTTTGGATATATGTTTATTGACTATTTGATCAATACTCTGACTGAAGGAAAACACGATTGGGTTAAATTTCCTCGATAGAATTTAATTCCGAAAATACCTCTGCTTTTTTATATTTTTTTCTGTAATTCTAAAATCCTAAGTAATTTAATTGCAAAATTGCATTCAAAATGTGCGTATTAGGTAATTCAAAACTCTGGCTGAACACATTTTTGATAGATAGCTTAATTTATTTTTAAACAATTTTTATTTGGTTTGGCGCTTTTATTTTAGTTCCAGCGCATTGTTGCGCTCTCTTTTTTTCGCATGTGGATGTAATTAACTCTGTCACTTTCTTATTACCACTCAGTTAGCTTTTTACGTATCGCCTTAAGAGGTTGTGCGTTATTTAATTTACACCTTGTATAGCCGGAATTTTCCCAAAAAGCTTGTGAATCAAAAATCTTTTCCATGCCACGCCGCCTAGCGTGGTGAGAGCAATAAAATTATTGAAGCGAATGAAGTTTTGAAAAAATATAATTTCAAAACTTCATTCACTTCAATAATTAGTTATGGACGAGTCAATGCTTAGTACGGCATAGCGAAACGTAATTGCTTGGCAATGTTTATTCATAATTTTTAAACATAATTGATTGATTCGCAGACTTAGATCTAGGTCAATTTCAAGGACTACAACTGGTTTTTTTTCCTGAACGTATTTACCTTTAATTTTTGTATAAGGATTATTAAAAAAAGGGTTAAGTGTAAATTGGTAGGTATTGGGACTTATATGAAATGATTTTATTTATTTTATATTCAATGTCCTATCTGTGAGTTTTATGAGCCCAGAACATAGACTATAACGTCAACAGTTCAGAGCAAACGAGCAATTTGTTGTCAGCAAGATGAAAAAATTATGTTTAATTTATTTTTTAATTAATTATTCCTAAAATCTAAATCGAGCCATGACTATGCGTTAGGGAGTACCCTAACGCACAGTCATGGCTCGATTTGGAAATCCCAACACAAAAACCACAAACTAACTCTAAAGAGATTATTCCGATCTGTTTGTCGCCTAGAGGGAAAGATCGGAAAAAAAATTGATCTCTCCCCCTGTTAGCAACGAGAGGACAGTTCGAACGCTAACAGGGGGGGATAGATCAAATTTTTTTTTTCCGATCTGTCCTCTAAGGGGCAAAGCAGGGTGACAGATCGGAATAATCCTGAAAGACAACTGTATAGGGTGACTGGTAATTGGTGACCGATACTTAAACACATGATTGTATTCATAACAACAAACAGCTTTTACTACGGGAACAAATCTGAAATCGCGAAAAAAATCATCTGTCCCATGGATACATTCATGTTCGCAAAACTCGTCAAAATGTAGGGAGCAGCAGATTTGTTTTTTTCGCGATTTCAGGTTTGGTCCCATAGTAAAAGTTGTTTCTTATTATGAGTATCGGTCACTAATTACCTGTCACCCTACCTAAATAGATACCAAAAACCCACCCATTCATATTTTTTTTCATCGCAAACCTGAGCGGTACTTGCGTGACAGTTCAACAACATTAAAGGCCTATTCAAACCTAAGCGGTATTCGCTACCGTCTGCGGTAGAGAAAACCGAGTGGGTATGCGGTAATATTACTATCCATTCATCTGTACCGCTTTTGCCGCGAAACATAATACTAAATACCTAAGCGAAACCCGCGCGGTATGTACCTCTACCCATAGCGGCAGCGAATACTGCTTAGGTTTGAATAGGCCTTAATTGCGCTATTTACGTTGTTGAGTAGACAAATTTTCGAAACATGAAATTCCAGCAATGGATTAGCAATTTGCTTCAAAATCATTCAGATTTTGATTGATATAGTGTGTTACGCAATTAGGGAGCAGTAAGAAGTTAACATTTTTTCCTCGACCGTAATGTCAATGTCATTATTACTCTGAACACGAAAGTCTATTCAATACTTAATTGGATATTTATCTCGCTAACTTTGTACCTACTCTTTTTCTGCCGCAGTTTGTTTTGTAGAACATTTTGATATGATTTAACTCTGGCTATTCTTGGAGATTTGCCACAAAAAGCTACCAAGTAACAGAGCAGTATGGATAAATGGAACTTTGCCTAGCAAAGAGATACATAGCAAACAGCAAATACGTTTTGACTGAATAGGTTATTTTTAGGCAAGAGCGCAATTGAGATGAGGTCCAACGTGAACCTATGAAATCTAAAAAAAACCTGCCCGAAGATATATTTTCTTGCTTCTATACATTTTCTTTTGAGATTAATTAAACGTCAAAAATAATTATTATTTCACACCACTTGCTCGCTAATGTCAAATTACTTATCATGCAAACCTAACCTAGGATCTAGCCGGGCAATAATATTGTATTGGATTTCATTATGACCCGCTGGTGCATAATGTTATTTGAAAATGGAACGTCAAGTAAATTATTCGAATGAAAACTTTTACCATAACGATCAAAGAGTTCTCATTTCATAGGTTTTAGTTGCTGTTGATGGACAAAAACAGACACTGCTTTATCCCCTTAGTGAATAATCTACTATTAGAGGTATTGTCTTGAAACCTACGCACCTGAGTGTAGTCCCTGAAGGCCTCGAAGGATTCAACAAAAGAAAGTCCTTACCAACTTTAGTGGCGTTTATTAAAACAAATTATTAATAATTATATCGAATCCAGGTGTTTAGATGGATTATTCCGATCTGTCACCCTGCTTTGTACCCTTAGAGTGACAGATCGAAAAAAAAATTGATCTGTCCCCCTATTAGCAACGAGGGGATAGTTCGAACTTTATTCACTCCAATCTGGGACTAGATAGGAGTGAATAAAGTTGCTAACAGGGGGACAGATCAAACTTTTTGGTAAGAGTGGTTGTCAGGCTTACGGGACTGCCCTGAAAATCCACGAATGAGAGCCGGGACCAACGGCTTAACGTGCATTCGGCACGGAGTGGTCTTGGTATGTAGAGATGGTCACCCACGAAAATACCGCGGCAAGCGTAGCTTAACCTGGACGATTGACCTTTGCGGCTGTTATTAGCCAAAAGCGCCAACCGTGCACTAACCTAAAGAACCAAATCAATTAATTCCCTTTTATATTTCTATTAACCTCCCGCAAGCAATCTTCGTTCAATATCTGGTGGAGTGCTCAAGTGTTGACTCAATTTGCTCGCAGATTGCTCTCCGTTATCGGCCGTTCTTTTATCTGCGTCGCCTTGAACTCATTGCTAACGGGTTTTTGCGCTTGACATTACTGTTAAGGCTGCCTGTTCAGGATGCTGTAGTGTTGTGGAGGACTATTGTTTGTATTGTTGTGATATTGAACGCTCATCGTTTTTCAGCTCTTTTTAAAATGAAATGGGCGGTTTCAGATGCTCTGTGTTTGTTTTATTGATGTAAGATTACTTAATTCGTTAGGTGAAAGGTGAAGGACCTTAAGTCCCAATCTATAAAGTTTACAGTAGACCCCAATATTGTTGACTAAAACCTGGGACACGGACTTCATGTCCCAGGAATATTGAATATTTGCTAATTTAAAATGATTCGGCGTTAGGATTTAATGTCTTTTACCATTTTTTCTTTTACCAAATTCGAGTTTTTCGAATCGGAACAAAAAAAGAACATGAAAAGGGCCAAAAATGGACTTAAGGTCCTCCACCTTTCACCTACAGAATTATGAATTTGTGATTATTACGAATAGGTGAGTAGTGGAGGGGTAGGCGTCGGTGAGGTTCTATGATTGTGTTTCGTTTAGTTTGTGACCTTTGTGCCAATAAATACCTACTTTTAGGGTTCCGTACCTCAAAAGGAAAAAACGGAACTCTTATAGGATCACTCGTGTGTATGTCTGTCTGTCCGTCTGTCACAGCCAATTTGCTTTGATTCGAAATCTAATGGACCGATAAGTTGAAATTTGGTACACGTATAAATTACTGCGACCGACCCAAACACGGACGTGTAACGTAAATAAATGAATTTTATAAATGGGGGTCAATAAGAAAATTAAAAAAAAAGTTTTTGCGAACTGTACCGTGTGATATATCAAATGTAAGGGTTTACTGTGATGGTCTCAAACATATATATTTTTTATAATTTTAAAATAAATTGTTTTAAAAATATTTAAGAAAATGGACGAATTGACCATTCCCCGCTTATCTCCGAAACTACTGAGCCTAAAATTTTGAAAAAAATATAGAAAATACTTCTATTCTATACCTATAGATTACAGGAAAACCTATAAGAAGTCTATGATCCGAAAATAACATGGTAAATCTCTCAATATTGTGCGTACAAACTTACATTTACAGTTGGAATGTATCGGAGAACATGTTTTGCAATTGCAATGTTAAGTTTTTTCTTGGGATAAATTCATCCCAACTACGGAACCCTTCATTGTGCGTAGTCCGACACGCACTTGGCCGGTTTTTCTTTCCGTCTTGCTTTCTTTCTTTCTTTAGTATGTTTTTGTTTACTTAATAGTTTTGCTTTAGCCATCAATCACAGCTTTGATTGGAAACTATTTGACCCTGCCGAGATTGAGCTGATCGAAATTGGTCCTTAGAGATCCGCAATCGTCCTTAACGAAAAAATTATAGTGGGTAATATGGGTATTTAAAGGTACCCAACACTTTCATTCAAAATAATCCATTTAAGGGGACTACAGGACCTAAACGCAATAGTAATCGCAAGTTTATAATGGCTAAAAGTAGATATATATCTATCTAACTACAGTAAACAAAATCAGAAAAATAAATGATATTCCTCAGGATATATGCTAGTTAGATAGTGTGTTGAAAACATAAAACAACAAAATTTCTTCCACATCGCTGTCAATGCGGTGAAGGAATCGACTGCCTCGGACACCATGGACTATTCTGCAGCAAGAGCGCTGGTCGGATGGCACGGCACGCCAGCATTAACGACATCATCCGTCCGGCTCTTGTCACCGCCGGGGTGCCAGCAGTTTTAGAACCCAATGGCTTGGCTCGCGACTATGGGAAGAGGCCAGACGGAATGACCATAATGCCTTGGAAGATGGGTAGGCTTTGGTGAGGGATGCAACCTGTGTCGACACCCTCGCGCCATCCCATCTTCTTAGCACGGCGGGTTGTGCTGGGGCGGCTGCTGCAGGAGCAGAAAACCTCAAACGGCGCAAATATAGTAACCTTATTGGGAGCTTATATGTTTGAGCCGTTTGGGGTGGAAACTCTAGGGCCTTGGGTGCCCATCAAGTATTTCGGGGCATCGCCAAGCGGTTGGTCGACTCTTCACGGGACCAGAGGGCTGGCCTATTTTTAGCCCAAAGAATCAGCATTGCCATCCAACGTGGCTGACGCTTCCTCCTTAAGCTGGATTGACGCTGTAGCTAACAGCGTCAATCAAATATTGTCTATCAATGAATAGCCAGATTATTACAACACTACTAACTTGACGTAACGACTCAATGCCAAATGAAGGGAACAGGAAAAGAAGAGGTTCATCAACAAAAAAAGTATTCAGAGATAATGGCTAATTAAATAATAATATAATAATATAACCTGTGACATTATTCACACACGGTCATCTGATCCCAAACTAAGCAGAGCTTGTACTATGGAAACCAGATAACTGATATACTACTCATTAAATGTTCAACATGTAATAATTCTGTCAAAAATCAGCGCTTATATTAAACTGTAAATTTTGTATACTTATCACATTATCTAGAGTGTCTGTAATTATCGGTTTTTGCATGCAATGGGAGCAGCATTGGGATCCTTTTAGTCGTTTGCGGATATTTTTGTTTGTGGTAATCCAGAACAGTAGGTATGAAAAGAGCCCATTGTGAATGTGTCTGAATAAACCAACCGAAAGGCCCGCTTATAACGAATCGAATAACATAATTAGTTAGATTTTACGAAATATTACATATGAAATTGGCGTTTTGTCAAACTGGCCACTTTGATCTCAAATATCTGGCGTTTGGTTAGGAATTCCAAATTCAATTTATTTCAAATTTAGGCTTGTGTATTTGTGTTTCCAATTTAGCGATTTAATTGTTTTCGCGCCATTTGATTTTTCTTTGACATCGTTCTGTTCACAATCTGGAAAACTTAAAATATCAGGTTATTTACGAAAACGAGTTCCACTGTGGCACCAGCGCCGCAGAAACAGCTCGAAGGATTAATGATGTACTCGTATATGAGGAAGCTATAATACCGTAAAAGAAAACACGGTACGTTTTTGGTTCCAACGTTTTCGTTCTGGAAATTTTGACCTTCAGAACAAACCCCGTGGACGGCCGGAGACCTTAGTTGACAATGAAGAATTAAAAGTGATCGTGGAAGCGGATACATCGCAAACCACGTCAGAGTTAGCGGCAGGCTTCGATGTGAGTAATAAAACAATTTTAATTCACTTGAAACAAATTGGAAAAGTGAAAAAGCTCAAAAAATGGGTAGGTACCTACTGCATGAATTGAGTGAAACAAACCCACAAACACGAGTCGAGTGCTGCATTACATTACTCAACCGTCACAATAACGAGGGGATTTTGAATCGTACCGTTACTTGTGATGAAAAATGGATCCTGTACGATAATTGGAAACGCTCATCACAATGGTTAAACCCAGGAGAACCGACCAAATCCTGCCCCAAGCGAAACTGACTCAGAAAAAAGTACTGGTAAGAGTCTGGTGGACCAGTGCTGGTGTCATCCACTACAGATTCCTAAGATTTGGCCAGACGATTACGGCAGATCTGTATTATCAACAATTGCAAACCATGATGCTAAAGCTGGCTGGTAAACAACCGAGACTGGTCATTTGCTCTAGCCCATTGCTGCTTCAGGACAACGCTAGACCACACGCTGCACAACAGACGGTCACCAAATTAGAGGAGCTGCTATTGGAATGTCTCCGACACCCACCGTCCTCCCCAACCGCTAATAACTACGAGAATTCAAATGCTAGAGTAATTGTTAGGCATTCAAAAGATAAGTAAACAAGATTTCACCGATTATGATACTTTTCAGTTCTGAGTAGATTTATGGCTGTTATGAGACGACAACTTAAACTTTTTTGCTAAAAAATCAATCAATCTGCCTAGCCTTTTCCCAACTATGTTTGGGGTCGGCTTCCAGTCCAACCGGATGCAGCTGAATACCAGTATTTTACATGGAGCGACTGCCTATCTGACCTCCACAACCCAGTTACTGGGTAATAAGATACCCCTTGGTAAGGCTGGTTGTCAGACTTTCGGGCTTCTGATGACCCGTAACGACTGTCAAAGATCCTCGAATGACAGCCGGGACCAACGGCTTAACGTGCTTTCCGAGGCACGGAGGAGTCTCGGTATGAAAAGATGGTCACCCATCCACAGACCAACCCCGGCAAGCGTAGCTTAACCTGATGGATCGACCCGTGCGGCTGTTATTACTTAGCCACGATTTTTTGCTATTTGTGACATAAATATTTTCTTTCGGTTTCTGACACTGCGGTAGCTATTGCATTTGCTCGGTACTAGACTTTTTAGGCTCATTGCATTCCTTTTGATACAAGCTTTATTAGATTATTATATTGTCAACTTCATATTATTAATTTTGAACCCTATTTTGGTCCTCTAGGTACCTCTAGGTCCTGGTAGTGCTTTGTCAACTCTTGACAAAGGCACCAGAATAACTGATCTAACTAACCACGTTTTTGCGCTATACGATTTGATTTCGACACATAGTGAAAAGTAGAGGGTCGCGTGCATGCGCGTGCACTCGCAGTGTGACGTCATCGGCAAATTATATCTTGCCCTAAAATTGTTGTAAATATGACCTATCTTTTGAATGCTCAACCATTACTCTATCATTAAAAGTCTCGTAGTTATTAGCGGTCGAAATCTTACATGTTTTTGTCGGTCAGAAATATTGACCTTACCACCAGTGCTCCGTGCGAAAAGACGTTTTCATGTCAAAAAACTGTACATACGAGTAAGTAGAGTGTACATGCAAAACAAACATTTCATATTTGGCTGCAAATGATTTAGTAAGACTGCGAATATCTAAATTGTCACTAAAATGTTTAAAATGAAAATTAATAATTTAAAAATTAAAAAAAGACACAACTGCCCTGCCAAAAAAGAACATACACTGAACTGCAAAGCAAAAGAGTGGAACTCACTACCTGCATCTGTGTTTCCGAGCGCATACAACCCTAATCTCTTCAAAGTGAGAGTGAACAGGCTTCTTCTGGGTAAGCTCACTCCATCGTCGACTTTGTCTCTTTTTAACCGACTTCCAAAAGGAAGAGGTTCTCAATTCGTCTGTATGTTTTTTTTTTTGTTTTGTATGTTTGTTACGCGATTACTCAAAGACGGATGGACCGATTTAGAAAATTCTTTTTTTGTTTGATAGGGTATACTTCCGAGGTGGTCCCATATAAATTTTATTAAGTTTGCTTGGGAAGTTTTTGAGTTAGCTTCAATAATGCGTAGGTATATTTCCCACTTATTTTATGTGGATGATGTGATGGTGTTTTAATAACTTCCTATCACTGTTATTTACATGGCTATATCTACAATTATTGTGCTCAATTATGTATTCGAATTAGTGTGGGGTAGGTTCCACAACTAAAAAGTTAAAAATAAAAACTTTTTAGCAAAAAATAAAACCGACTTCCAAAACAAAACACTACAAAGTGAAAAATAACTTTAATTTCGGAAGTCGGTGGCAAAAAACGAAAATACGAAACCCAAGACACCGACTACCGAAATTAAAGTTATTTTTCACTTTGTAGTGTTTTGTTTTGGAAGTCGGTTTTATTTTTTGCTAAAAAGTTTTTTTTTGTGAAGTCAAGAGCAAACCCATCTCAAATAAACAAAAACGAACGAACGCGTAAAAAAAAAAACAAGTTGTATTCCCTGACTAAAAAATCAGATAAACAGAAATAGTAATAGTAATTTATTTCTCTCAAAAAGGTACAATTTTGGTACATAGTATCAAAGTTACAGGCAGAATCAAACCTTTGTGAGAGCTGGAGTCTATACCTATACTGGGCTCGGGGCCTGTATTACAGATCTCCAGACTCACACACTTAAAATTACAATATTAAATTGCACTTACGTACTACAACAATGTATAAGCTCCAAATGCTGAGAGGTAGAGTATTCATAGAAGTGTGTCCGTGAGTGCAATAGGTCCCCACACTCAGCGCCCACGATGGGCACTGGGTGCGAGCATCCACATGCCCGAGAGTGTGTGTGTGTGTCTGTATGTACGTGCGTGCGTGCGTGCGTGCGTGCGTGCGTGCGTGCGTGCGTGCGTGCGTGCGTGCGTGCGTGCGTGTGTGTGTGTGTGTGTGTGTGTGTGTGTGTGTGTGTGTGTGTGTGGTTAAAAAGGAGAAACGCAATCTAAGATAAATTGAGTAGGTGAATATTTCCGGTAGGCGAAGTTATTTTAGGGTTCTGTACCTCAACAGGAAAAAACGGAACCCTTATAGGATCACTCGTGTGTCTGGCTGTCGGTCTGTCTGCCCGTCTGTCACAGCCAATTTGCTCCCAATCTAATGGACCAATTAAGTTGATATTTGGTACACTTATGAATTTCTGTGACTCAAACACGAACGTGTAACATAAATAAATGAATTTTGAATATGGGGATTAATTTTGGGGCAAGTAAGAAAAAAAAAAGTTTTTCAAACTATACCGTGTGAAATGAAATGTCAAATGAAAGGGCTTACTCTGAGAGTCTCAAACATATTTTTTTATAATTTTAAAATAAATTGCTTTTAAGTTAAGAAAATAGACGAAAATTCACCATTCCCCCCTTATCTCCGAAACTACTAAGCCAAAAATTTTGAAAAAAATGTAGAAAATAGTTCTATATCTATAGATTACAAGAAAACTTATAAGAAGTCTATGGTCTTAAAATAACATGGTAAATCTCTCAATATTGTGCGTACAAACTTACATTTACAGTTGGAATGTATGGGAGAACATGTTTTTCAACTACAATGTTAAGTTTGTTCTTGGGATAAATTCATCCCACCTACGGAACCCTTGATTATGCGTAGTCCGACATGCACTTGGCCGGTTTTTAGTTAGGGAATCGAACTTGTTTTTTACTTTTTGATTTGTTTTTTTTTTTCATTTTAGATGGTGTCAGTGAAATGGCATTACATACGTTCGTCCCCTAGCAAATGGGACACAATGATAAGACTAAAAAGTCCACGCTTGATTTAAAGGGGAGCTTTAACTCACGGGGCGAGACCCCTGGGGATTGTGCAAAAAATAGCAGTCATAGGCTAGCCCTATCACCCTAAAGCCCACTTTCCAATATGGGATATAATGTAACTTATATTACATCTCGAGATATGGATTAATGTCGCTCACCGTACTTTTAAATGGAACCGTTTCCACTGAGATATATTACATCTCAAACTATAAGGCCCACTTTCCACTATGGGATATAATATATATTAAATCCCGCGATTGGCCTTGCTATTGTGAGATATACATTGTTATTGGTAAAACATCAACAACCTCTTAAGGGGTCATTATACTCATTATTATGAACAACTTTTACTATGGGACCAAACCTGAAATCGCGAAAAAAAATCAGCTGTTCGATTTATGTTAGCATAATTCGTCAAAATGTACTGAACAGCTGATTTTTTTTCGCGATTTCAGTTTTGGTCCCATCGTAAAAGTTGTTCATAATGATGAGTACAATGATCCCTTAAGAGATTGTTGCAGTTTTACCAATAACCCTGTATATCTTTCTCCAGTTTGCGTTCGTCATTGGATCACGCCGCACGCGTCTTTCACAAATAAGTATTGTTTTGCTAGGTAGCCTCGACAGTACAATAACAACAATAGGTTCAACAATAGGTTAGCGAATGAGCATACGGACAAGGTCACTCAAGTAATGATAGACACGAACTGAGTGTAGCGACAGCTCGCGGCGCGGAATGGTGTGCGGGGGGACAGGAAGCGAAATATAATATGAAAGAATCGCTCGGTCGGTCGAAAAAATATTTATAGTTTGAGATGTAATATATATTACAGCTCAGTGAAAACGGTTCCATTTAAAAGTACGGTGAGCGATATTAATCCATATCTCGAGATGTAATATATCTCACAGTGGAAAGGCCAATCGCGGGATATAATATATATTATATCCTATAGTGGAAAGTGGGCATAACTCTTCCTTGAACTGGCTTGTTCAATCGCCTTATAATTTCGTTATCCACAAACTCGAGCTAGTGTTTTGTTTTTTAATAAAGGATAATCGGCAGAACTTTTAATTCTTGTCAAGGTGTTATTACTTTTTACCCTGATCCAAACAGGCAATCTGATAAAAATTTAACGCCTGTCACCGCCCATAAAAAAGATTAAAATACTTACTTAGCCTAATTTTTCCAGCAACCATATCCTTCAAAAGACGAAAACAGCATAAAGGTTAAAGAAGATAGTTGATGAATCTAATCCACCAGACGGATCGTCGACTTTTTGAATACGACAGGTGTACAGAAAATGAGCCCCGACCGCCTTGATTTTTATTTACTCTCAAATATTGAAGTGTAACATCGCCGCATTCATATTATGAACCCTCAAGACGCACTGACTGCAATCGAAAGGTCTGTGGTAAAGAATCCCAGTTCGCGCTTCTCACCAGGCAAGGTCACTTGGCCTGGTGAGAAGTTTCTTCCTTTCCAATGGAACACCTAAGTTATACAGGGTCCAATTATGTAAATAGTATTTTTAAATTAAGTAATGGTTATCGTTATCTAAACACGACAAAATAGAAATAAAAAAGATTTGAAGATATTTTTTGGGGTCAACGACCGTTGGTAATAGTGTTCTTATTGAAGTATGAGTTTTTTTTTTGTTTTATTGTATTAAGATATCGGTACCCATCACGTCTGTAAAGTTTACACAAGAAAAGCTGTTTTTTTTTAAACTAATATTTCAACTACGCTGTGGTTGAGGACCCCAAAACTTATTTTTTAACCGACTTCAAAAAAACTTTTTAGCAAAAAATAAAACCGACTTCCAAAACAAGACACTACAAAGTGAAAAATAACTTTAATTTCGGTAGTCGGTGTCTTTGGTTTTGTATTTTCGTTTTTTGCCACCGACTTCCAAAATTAAAGTTATTTTTCACTTTGTAGTGTCTTGTTTTGGAAGTCGGTTTTATTTTTTTTGCTAAAACGTTTTTATTTTTCACTTTTTAGTTGTGGAACCTACCCCACACAAATTCGAATACATAATTGAGCACAATAATTGGAGATATAGCCACGTAAATAACAGTGATACGAAGTTATTCAAACATCATCACATCATCCACATAAAACAAGTGGGAAATATACGCATTATTGAAGCTAACTCAAAAACTACCCAAGCAAAGTTAATAAAATGTATATGGGACCACCTCGGAAGTATACCCTTTCAAACAAAAAAAGTATTTTCCAAATCGGTCCATCCGTCTTTGAGTAATCGCGTAACAAACATACAAAAAAAAAAAAACATACAGACGAATTGAGAACCTCCTCCTTTTTGAAGTCGGTTAAAAAAAGGAGGCGGTTCTCTGTTCGTCGGAATCTTTTATTTATTTTTTTATGTATGTTCCCCGATTACTCGAAGACGGCTGGACCGATTTGGAAAATTCTTTTTTTGTTTGAAAAGGTATACTTTCAAGTTGGTCCCATTGTCATCAGGTCAGGACGGAAATCGATGGAACTCTTCAAATATTAATATAGGCACACCTATAGCGATTTGGGTATTTTTTATAGTAACTCGTGCATTTGTTCTTGAAAAGCACCTTTTGGTCAAGTGGAACTGATGATGAAGATCACAGATGGACAGAGGAACTACTCAATAATAAGTGTTTCACGGGTTGCGATTCGATTAGGTTGCAAATTAATGGTTGCTAAGTAATTTATGCTCGTCTCAATGGTGATCTCAATAATTAACGTCCCTGCATCGGGAAAAGCAATATTTTGTAAAAGGTGAAGATGAGCAGTTGACATTAGGATATTGCAACTTAGATAAATTACAAACTGCCCACAAAAAAGTGAAAAATAAAAAACTTTTTCCAAAAAAAAACAATCGACTTCCAAAAAAACACTACGCAGTGAATAATAACTTTAATTTCGGAAGTCGGTGGCAAAAAACTAAAATACAGATCCAAAGACACCGACTTCCGAAATTAAAGTTATTATTCACTTTGTAGTGTTTTTTTGGAAGCCGGTTGTTATTTTTTTTGGAAAAGTTTTTTATTGCTTGATCTTGTTTAGATATTGGTGCCCCCACGTCTGCGGAGTTTCGCTAGCTAATTTAATTTGACCTTGTATACACATTACTGTTGTTGATGGTTCCTACTTACAGTGTATCAGAAAGGGTGAAAAAATAATCAGCCTTTCCATACAGTTGGGTCTAGTAGGTATTAAAGCTTTGTATATACAGTATGTTAACCAACAGAGGGCGTTCCCGTTAACCCGCAATAGTATAGCATCCATACATGCTAAAAAAAATATTACCATTCGAAAACAAAATGGTTTTTATTTTTTTTAATATTAAAATATTCACTAAAAATGTTAAATTGATACGTAAAAGAAACACTCTGTACACGCGTACTTGAAGGACGGAAACATCGCAATTTAGTTTTTATTTTTAGTGAATATATTTATATTTTTTTGAATATTTTAGTGAATATTTTAATATTAAAAAAAAATAAAAACCATTTTGTTTTCGAATGGTAATATTTTCTTTAACATGTATGGATGCTATACTATTGCGGGTTAACGGGAACGCCCTCTGTTGGTTAACATACTGTATACGGGATAGCTGATATTTTTTTCTCGATTACGATGTTGGTGCCATGGAGAAAGTTGTTCAGTTGGATGGTCTGTACCAAACCCTTAAATTTGACCACACCTTTCTGATACACCATACACCATGTATTCATACTTTCACAGATCAATTCTTTCGCAAGAAACTCTAACACCTTAAGAGGGTACCGAGCGCTTAGTGGCGCCCTCATCGTTTGTTTGGTAGGTTATTTCTTATATTTTAGAATGAAAATGCAGAAAATAAGCACGTTAAGTGTAATCCTTAAATAGGGAATTCTGTTTTAAGGATTACAATAAAACTTAACAATATAAAACTACTGTTTGTAATAATAATAACGTATAGTCTTGTGGAGCACAACCTTTCATTCTAAAATAAAAGAAATAACCAAACAAACAATGAGGGCGCCACTGCATGCTCCGTAGCCTCTTAAACGCCTTACTTTAAATTCAAATTAAAACACAATAAAACTTAATGATGCTGTAACAGCTGTCTCCATTTCTAAGCGCCATATTTGCATAGGCGTAAGTAGGCCTCGGTCAAGTCTAAAACGATCGTCACAGATTAATGCAGATGGGACACTCCGCAGTTTAGGTATGAAGCTACAAGTACGCGGCGGGCCAATCGGCGGGCAATTCAGTAGGACTGCCGTCAGTGCAGCGGTCAGAAGGTATAAGAGTTACGCGTTAGGAAGAGAGGCAACTTGTGGGTAAATATAACTGTAGGTAATAAGCGTTGTGCGACCTGAATTGCACTTTATTAAGTCGTAGCAAGAGTCGCTTTTTATTTAAATGATTTTGCGGAGTGCCCCATCTGAATTAATCTGTGCTATCGTCACACTCACAATAGCAATATGGACACGGGAAACTACGAGCAAACGTACGAAACACCATACACACAGACGCGCGCATCGACGAGTCACCTAACCACAATAAATATACAGAATTACTTTCAAAACATGCGACAAGATTTAAGGGGGTGTTTCTAGTTTCTACCCATCAATACGAATAACTTTTACTATGGGACCAACCAGAAATTCGCAAAAAAATTTAGACGATTCTTATACAAAATCGTTCAATCGGGTATGTACTTTTGGGAAGGTCGATATTTTGTTTTGCGAATTCTTAGTTGGTCCCATAGTAAAAGTTATTCATATTGATGGGTAGACCAACCCCTTACATTTTGTTGCATGTTTTCAAAGTCACCCATTACTGAGAGCACCGCGGCTGTCGTTTGGGGCCTCGTCGGTGCGCGCGTCTGTGTGTTTGTACGTAGTTTCCTTACCGTCCATATATTTTTATTGTGCTATCGTGTCTGAACACGATTGTGTAATCATAATAAACGCAATCAAAATCTTTAGTGGTCTGTCTAGTCGCACTGATCATAAAACTGGTTTTATCTGTTTCTGATAACGAATATTATTTTGTTTTAGTGCACAAAATAACTGTTGTACATATCAAGCTATAAATTTCCAGTATAAGCTGACCTCTCATTGTATACAATGCGAGATCCAGTTTATACTGGAACGTATAGCTTGTCATGTAGCCGTGTGTACACGCCACTTCTCATTCTCATACAGAGGAGATTCGAGCATTCATCAAAATGATCATCATGCTTGATCTCGGTATTTCGGTGATTTATAAACTTCAACCAATCCCGTATTATTGTTTCCTAATTAGATTACTTTTAAAAACAGCTCTAGCACAAAATAAAATGTCACGTTAATACAGGCTCAAAATAAATTAGCTAACGAAACTCCGCAGACGTGATGGGTAAATGGGTATCAATATCTAAATAATGATAAGGTCATCAACCGCTAATCACCACCTAGCCTAGTCACTTAGCTAAAATATCAGTTTAAAAATCAGTTTTCTTTCTGTAAACTTCACAGACGTGATGGGTATCGCTATCGGTATGATAAAAAAGTCATGAAAATAATTTCCTTTTTGTTTGATCATGTTAGTTATCGATTCCCATCACATCTGCAGAGCTTCGCTAGCTAATTCAATTTGATCCTGTATAAGTCTGAAATCGCCAACCCGTCTTTAGCAACTGTGGTAATCAATGCTCGTGCATTCTTGGTATGAGAAGAGGCCTTTGTCGTGCAATCAATCTGCCTAGCCTTTTCCCAACTATTTTGGGGTCGGCTTCCAGTCTAACCGATGCAGCTGAATACCAGTATTTTACATGGAGCGACTGCCTATCTGACCTTCACAACCCAGTTACTGGGTAATACGATACACCTTGGTAAGACTGGTTGTCCTTTCGGGCTTCTGACGACCCGTAACGACTGTCAAAGATCCACGAATGACAGCCGGAACGAGGCACGTCGGGTCTCGATATTTAAAGTGGGATAGTAATAGACTGGTATGTACGTATATGTTTTGAGTATGAATGTGGATGGCTATAAGAGTAGGAGAAAACCAAAGGAATGATGGATGGACTGTGTCAAAGATGATATGGCTAGAAAGGAGGTGACTATATACCGAGATGACGACTAATAGAGAAGTATGGAATGAAAATACGTGTTGCGCCGACCCCAAATAAATTAAGACAAGGACTGGAGAATGATGATGCTGGTGATGTAAGTACAAAAAAGCCTATTAATTAGTACTTACGTGCATTTGGCACAGAAAAATATTCTTAATCTTTTGTAAGCTTTTTATGTTTGTGTTGCTCTCTATCACATTGGTCCTGCGACCTTACTTATTTATTATTCGTATTCAGGCCATTGAATCAATTACACATTCACTATAACGTAATGCACGTAATATTTGTTTAAACTGTATAAAGTAACATTTGTTTGAACAAATGTTTTAAAATGTCCAAGGTTGATCAGTGAGTTTAATCAGTAATTGAGCAAACGTTTAAACTTACTTCATCTTGGACTTTGCAATTATATAAGTAAATAAAACTGTTTGGGTAGCTACTTAAAACACTTTCTCGGACATTGAAATAAAGTTGACATTTTGAAAACGACACTAAAAATTTTCACATGAAATAAGACCACGCCTATACGCCACGACTGCGGTAAAAAACCTATAGACTTCCTATAAGTTTTCCTGCAATCTATAGGTATAGAACTATTATTTATATTTTTTTTTCAAAATTTTAGGCTCAGTAGTTTCGGGGACAAGGGAGAATGGTCAATTTTCGTCTATTTCCATAAATAACTTTAAAACATTTTATTTTAAAATTATAAAAAAGATATATAGGTATTTGAGACCCTCACAGTAAGTCCTTTTATTGGTGTGTCACACGGTACAGTTTGCAAACCTTTTTTTAATTTTCTTATTTGCCTCCCAAAGTTGACCCCCATATTCAAAGTTCATTCATTTACGTTACACGCCCGTGTTTGGGTCACAGAAATGCATACGAGTACCAAATTTCAACTTAATTAGTCCATTAGATACTGAGCAAATTGGCTGTGACCAACAGACAGACACACGAGTGATCCTATAAGTTTTTCCTTTTGCGGTACGGAACCCTAAAAACAGTCAACGTACCTGTAATATGCTATTTCTTTACGGTATTTTTTGGCCTTGACATTAGAAAAAATTAAGTGAGTGCAATACGACACTGGATCACGTGGCTATTTAGTAATGTACGCACACGGGTATAGACGGTTTGTCTGTTATGACTTGGTAAAATTAACTGCCGGTTGGCGTAGCGTCATATCAAACAAAAAAAAACCGGCCAAGTGCGAGTCGGACTCGCGCACGAAGAGTTCTGTACCATTATCTATAAAAACGGCAAAAAAATCATGTTTGTTGTATGGGAGCCCCCTTAAATATTTATTTTATTCTGTTTTTTAGTATTTGTTGTTATAGCGGCAACAGAAATACATCATCTGTGAAAATTTCAACTGTCTAACTATCACGGTTATTATGGACGCTTAAACTTTTGACGTGATTCCTTTTTTTTTTTGCGTGGAGAAACGCTCATGCATACTGTAGTTGTGGGACTCCAACCCACTAAAACTCCACGGTGCCGCTCCTCTGCCGCTTGTGGCGGGAACACGGGCACGCGTTAGCACTCACCGCGAACCTGCCGCGGCTGTCCGTCACCGGACCCTACTCTGAGGAGCACCCCCCATCACCGGCGCACAAGAACACAATGCGGGCCGTGACCACCCCATGGACCAAACCAGCACATGGGCGCTAGACGACCCCGTGTCTAGGCACCCTTGGTACCCCCGCGACCGGTCAGGTCAGTGGCCCGTCCGCCTACCACTTTTCGGCAGCAGAGGATAGGGAGGGCGGCCAACGAAATACCGACACTCCTCCTCCCCTGCGGCCCCACCGCGTCCGCCATCAGACGGTGGCGACCCCGTCAAGGCCGCGGCAGTTAGGGAGAGCGGCGCACCGCAATACCGGCACTCCTCTCCCGCCGCGGCCTCCAACCCTCAGCCGCGATGCCTCCCATACGACATCGCGGTCCGCCTCAATTGCGATGTCGCCCAAGCGGCACCGCAACCTACCTGTTGGCCGCTACGTCTTCGACTTCCTGAGAAAAACCCTGACGAGCGGCCCCTCCTCGGGTTCCTCTTCGCTTCACCATGGGTGGTCATGCCACGGCTACTGAGCCCCCCGCCTCGACAATGCGGGAACCCCCCGGGGGGGTGATGTGAGTCCGTGGGACTCAGGAAGTGAATAAAGGGTTAAGCAGCTAAAAAAACCACAAAGCAATGACGTCCACTGCTGAACATAGGCTAATATTTTCGCGGAGCCTCCACAGAGTCTTTGCGGAACCCTAGGGCTCCGTGGAGCACATTTGAGTATGGCTGGGGTAAAGAAATAGCTCCTGTGCACTGCAGCCCTTTTACGGTCCAGAAGAACTATTCTGTAAAAATCTCACCGCAAAAACATAGGTGAAGTAAGTAGGTAAGCTTCAATATTGTCAATCGCTAGCATCAAGTGATATGCCAGCTCACTTCACCTAATTATTCACGTTGAGATTTTCACAGATTTGACCGGCATCGGCAGGTGACGTTTACACTTTTTTATTGACGTCACGTGGCCAGAGGCGTATTTTTAGAGTTTTTTTTTTAAATTTGAGATGGGTTTGCTCTTGACTCTAGTCTAGGTCAGAGGTGACAGAAACAAAGTCGACGATAGAGAGAGCTTACCCAGAAGAAGCCTGTTCACTCTCACTTTGAAGAGATTAGGGTTGTATGCGCTCGGAAACACAGACGCAGGTAGTGAGTTCCACTCTTTTGCAGTGCGCATTATAAAAGACATTTGGAAGCGCTTAGTGCGAATTGGTGGAATATCAACCAGATAGGGATGGTAACTGACAGTGCGTCTAGATGTCCGATGGTAGAAGCGGGCCGGTGGAATCGGGTCGTGGAGTTCTGTTCCGTTCCCAAAGGGTAAAACGGGACCCTATTACTAAGACTACGCTGTCCGTCTGTCTGTCCGTCATTCACCAGGCTGTATCTCATACTACCTACTTATAATGTCCTGACACCGTTCTCCCTAAGTCCGTACTGCCTCATTCCTTCGTTCTCTCAACTCACTCAGTCCTTCACTTACGTTCTATTCGTTCTTCTCGAATTCTTTCCCACATACATATACCTTAAGTCAATCAATATGAATCTGCCCGCCTTTTCCCAACTATGTTGGGGTCGCCTTCCAGTCTAACTGGATGCAGTTGAAAACCAGTATTTTACATGGAGCGACTGCCTATCTGACCTCCACAACCCAGTAACTGGGTAATACGATACCCCTTGGTAAGACTGGTTGTCAGACTGTCAAAGATCCAAGAATGACAGCCAGGACCAACAGCTGAACGTACTTTCCAAGACACGGCGGAGTCTCGGTATGTAAAGATGGTCACCTTATGGATAACCTGATGGATAGTCTTCCTGCCCTTATCCCATGTTACTTGGGGTCGACGCAACACGTTTTCTTTTTCCATTCTCCCATGTCAACCGTCTGATGGATCACCCGTGCGGCTGTTATTACTTGGCCGCTCCTCTTAAGTATCCTTATATAATTCTGTACGTGTGTTTGTCACCTAAATCCTCCCAAACGGCTGGACAGATTTGGATGAAATTTTGTGTGTATATTGCAATGAGTTCCTGGATGGTTTGAAAACAAAATTGGACCCGGTAGGTGGCGCTGCTAAGGCGGTACGAAGTTCGCCAGGTCAGCTAGTAAACAAACAGGACACATACCTCTGCAAAGTTGATAGATTCCAGCAGCGATGATGATGAAGAGCGCCAACAGCTTGGCATACGTGAACCAGTCCTGCACCCTGGTGGCGGCGCGGACCGACCAGCAGTTCACGAATGTTAGCAGTACTGGGAAAAGTCACTTTGTTATTATGGTTTTGTAAATTTTTAGACCGAAAAATAACTTTTTGGTATGTACAGAAGCCAGAACATCAAGCTACTACAATCTGTCAAATTTCTTTAATGGATTTTCAACTTTATCGCTAAAGCATTAGGTTTAAGGTTGATTGGGAAAATTTTACAGTTTCGGGTAGCTTGACCTGCTGGCGTCTGTACAACGGCAGCCTTTTTTTTAGCTACATTAATTTAATGGAAGGTTAAATATTTAAATAATCTCTGAAATCTTAATGTTTACAAATCGTTACGCTTGTTCCAACCTTGCAAATAAAAACTGAACCTTTCATAAATATTTATTCTTTTAGATTGGAAACGGAAAAGATTGGGGCAACAATACCTATATAATATAAGATCGTATCGGGGCGGAGGAATCCGGAAGCTGTTAAGTCGACTGTGACTGGAGACTCGGAACTTATTAAAATAACTTGCATACTTCCTCGTACTGTAGTGAAATATACGAGTATCTGGGGTGGAGCCTTCTTTTAATATACTGTGGGGAAACGAATAAGATGATTTATATTAAATTAGAGCCTTTTGAAAGTAGGTTTTTGGGAAGAGCTTAACGAGTGTAAAGGTTTTTTTTTATAATGTGTAACTTATTGATTTTTAAGTTAAATTCCACCAAGAAAAGTGATCCCGATAAGAAGTAAACTGTTTAATAGTGACGGCTTATAACACATGGAAATTAGTTTGTAAATGAAGGATCCAGTTTATTAGCGATTCAAGACAAGTTGATTACTAGCGCGTAAAGTGGAGCAAGGACCAAAATGTAGATCCTTCTTGGTATTCCAGGTATTCGTTTGAAGTAATTTCACCAAACTTAGAAGTTAGAGACGTTTGAGATATACCCAGCGTGGCTTCGGTACATCACAGGTTAGCAAATGTTCTGCTAATTTCATTTTGTGTCATTTTATTAAATTGTGAGGTCTCCACCCATCTAGCATTGCTATTTAGCAGAACCAATGGCGCCAATTCCCTTGTTCACAAACTAAACTTAATTTAAGTTCAGTGCATCGTTTTCTTTCTATTTCATTAAGAAAAGGACAGATGATAAATATTAGTTTAGTCCTGTCAAAGTAAGATACTCCATAGACAAGTTTAGACGTGATTAAAAAATTGCCTACTAAAAATACGTCAATTTACGTCAGGCGCTAACTAATTTGACAGGACTAAATTAATATTTATCTTCCGTCCTTTTCTTAATGAAATAGTAAGAAAAAGATGCACTGAACTTAAATTTAGTTTAGTTTGTGAACAAGGGAATCAGCGCCAATACCAACCTTATCTTATTCGTTTTCGGTTTCATTTCGTTAGTTGACTTTGAAGTTCTACAGTAAGGCAGTAAAACATACTCACATATACAACAGGCCGCCAGCAGCCTGGTAGCGTTTTCAGGAGGATCACACTCCGGGAATATTGGCTTCAGCACGTACACACTGAATGTCAACGCCACTATCGCCTGGAAACAAGATGGCGTCATATACGAAGGCAGTAAAGACGATTTGTAATGACTGAAGAGGGGATAAGTTAAACTTCTAGACTATCTTTCCACGGACGAATACTCCAGATGTCTACGTCGTATTACTTGAACACAAAGGTATAAATCGCCTTATGAAGCTACTATTACCAACATTCTATGAATTTTGTAGCACGGCACATCTAAGAGGAGATCGCGTTACAGTCGGTTTTTAGTGTTGTGCCAAAATTGGCAAAAAATTTTGTCATTCTGTCACTGACAAGTGTAATAAGTTAGGTATAGTTTTTAACTTTTGTAGTAGTGTGCAAAGTAAGTAGTTTACATATTCAATACTATTTTTCATAAAAGTCCATAGCAAAACTAAATTTAAAAAATACGCTCTGGGTCCGACGCTGAGCGTCAATAAAATCTAACAGTAAGCTATATCAAATATATTGTTATCTGCTCTATACTAGGATCAATTCAGACTAAGAACAAATAAAGTTCAATCTAGTCTCACTATAACGGCAATTCAAACGAAACAACATTTAAATAAGTTCCGCGTTGGGCGTCAATAAGGGAGTGAAACAGATCTTTAAACCAATATTGTGTTGTCAAATAATAAGAAAGAAAGACAATGTACTACTCTAATACTAGTTATTGAAGCTGATCAACCAATAAAGTTCAATCTAGTATCCCACTAACCAAAATCCAACGGAAATAACATTTAAATAACTCCCGGCGTCAATAAGGGAAAATGTTAGAAATGTAGTAAAAAATTGCGCTATTCTGATATCAGACAGAAATCTAATAGAAATAACATTTAAATAAGGCCCACGCTAGGAAGGGAGAGAATAAAGGAGTAGGTAGTAACATACATCTCCGTAGCAATATGGTGTTGTAAACAGCGCTTTCCTTAAATCTTTATTAATGAATCGTCAATGTTGTCCCGTAATAACAGATTAAATTATCTTTAAATCCCACGTTGGGCGTCGTTCCTCCTTAACGGAGTAATATTAGCGTAGTAGTAAAACAAATCTCCGTAGCAATATTGTGTTGTATCCTAATAAAGCAAATAATAAAATTGCACTATATCATTTATTGAAGATATCAACCAATCAAATTAAATCCTGTCACAGTCTCACAGTAAACTAAATTCCAATGGAAATAATATTTGAATAAGTCCCACGTTGGGCGTCAATAAGGGACAATGTTAGGGTAGTGGTAAAACAAATCTCCGTAGCATATTGCGTTTGTATTGTAAAGGAAAGTAACCAAATGAAGTTTAATGAACTATATAAACCAATAGAGTTCAATCTAACGTAACAATAACAAATGCGATGGAAATAACATTTAAACAAGCCCCACGTTGGGCGTCAATAACGGAACATGAATGACAACGTAGTAAAACACATCTCCGTAGCAACATTATGTTGTATTCTAATAAAAAAAGTAAGAAAATGTTAGTTGGCTGCTCCATGTTCTTTACAGAAAGTCGTTGAGGCTTATCCAATGTGCGTGGGCTGTATAATATGTAAGTATATTTTATTTACTTTGAGGACAATATGCGTGGGCTGATGCTTTCAGAACCGTAGTAGGGTGAATTTCATTTACTGTGTGTATTATATCGAGGTTATATTGAAATTGATAATATCATATATTCGATAATTTTTTTTTTATTTATTTGACTCAAATTCAAACCCAAGGCATTTATTTTTAATTAAACTATTTATAGGCTAATTGTCAGAGTCGGTCAGTTAGTCAGAAAGGTGAAGTTGCCCATTCCAAAACATAGACCATATCTAT
Source organism: Dicycla oo (assembly GCA_948252095.1). Taxonomy (NCBI): domain Eukaryota; kingdom Metazoa; phylum Arthropoda; class Insecta; order Lepidoptera; family Noctuidae; genus Dicycla; species Dicycla oo. The sequence goes on along the minus strand of OX411732.1, from coordinate 3,913,717 downwards.
GGAGAGGAAGGGGCAAGAAACTCCGAGGACACTCTTTCAAATCAAGATATTACAAAATCCTGGGTATATTTTTCTTGTTGCTTCTTTAAGTGAGAATAATGTAAAAAAAAAACAATATAAACAATTTAAAATATAAGATTAAATATAAGCCGTGGTAGTTAAGAAATGACCAGTCTCATCTGACGGACGCCCGCTCACGAACATGACGCGTGGATCAGCAAATTTTTTTTTTTAAATGTCTTCTCGTAGTTGGCCTAGTGAGGCCGTGACTACTTAACCGGTCAATCCTAAGGCAGCACCATCCAGCAGCTCAACTATTTTGTAGGGAACCGAATGATCCAACACACGCGCTACCATCAGCGAGATATTTGAGTGAGCATGGCAAACAATACATTACTATACACTGTTTCAGTGGTATTTCGAGTCTACTTAATTCATACTCTTAAATGCATTCTCAAATATGTTTTATGTAATTCACAAGCCACATTAATAAAAAATGCTGAAAGCTGGATAGCGTCAGGGTAGCCCGCGAAATTCTTTTCTTCGGTTTTTTGCAATTTAAGTATTAGGGTCGTACGTTGATCAAAATGTGATTCGCGACCATAGCAAGTATGTATATTTATAGAATTATAATCATTGAAGTCATCAATCCAAGCAACAACTCTTTAAGAATCTCTTTAAGACTATTTCATGAAATCTTGACATTTGAGGATTACACAAACTTAAGGAGTTGTATTACTGATTTTAATGATTATAATTCTGTAAATACATATTCATTACGGTCGCGAACCATACTTTATTCAACATACAACCTAATAATGACTTGCAAATTGCAAAAAACGTAAAAAAAAAAGAATTTCGCGAGCTACCCTAACGCATCCCCCTTAATCGGATTGTTGACCGTGCCACTGAAAGCTCTAATTTGTATTCCATTTTTGTTCTTTCTACGCAATGTGAATACGTCATTGCCTCCCTCCCTCCCTACAAGCGTCTGAGGACATACTGAGCAGGCTTTAGTTATTGCGTCATACGAATATTCAAATTTCGTATCAAGTGCTGCTCGTAACAAGGGCTGGTTCTGATAAGCATTGGATAAACTAAGGAAAACTTTCATGGAAAAATAAAAAAACAGTTATGAAAGGTAATATAATATGTATGTCGAGAGTAAACGTTAAGGTCAGAAAGAGAATTTACTACTTACCTACCTACGTAACGTGAAAATCAATCCCACTGAAAAATATTGGAATTTGATTTTAGACCTTGAAGGTTCTTTGCAGTTCAACAGACCGGAATAAAAGTATTAATTTAATGCCTAGTCAATATTTATTTATTGATTTAGGATCTCCAACAAAAGATGTACCTATATGGCAAATAAATGGCAACAAGGCAAAAAGGCAAAAAAAAATTAAGAACAAAGGGCAATAAGGGGTATTAAAAATATAGCGGTATTAATATAAATGTCGGATTGTATAAAACTTTTTTACAATGCATGTGCTCGAAATGAGCGTTTTCCAAGCAGCCAAATTGTGCAGAGAGTGCAACTTTTTCGCACGCAGTGCTTTTTGCTTTTCAGTTTTTTTATTTTTTATTTTTAACTCCGTCGTCAGCCCGACGCAGAGTTTTTATTATATGAGACAAGTTTTACAAATTAGTCAAATACCTACAGATTATCATTCATATACAAGGTACAATAAACTAATACTTCATTAAACGCGTTATTAATTACTCTAGATTTAGATTTTGGTCAATAAATTAATTTTAAATATTCATTAAATGTGTTTGGCTGAACGTATATTTTGCTCGTGCCTTTTTGCGATACGAGGTGGCAGCTATTTGCACATGCGCAGTAGTAGTTAAGCTGAGCGGGCATGTATTTAAAATAAGCCTGCCATTTTACTAATTTCTTGCTTAGTTCGGAGTTAATCTGTGTAAACCTGCTAAAAATGCCGAGTTCAAGTGATGAGTCAATTAATTTAACCCTAGAAAATGTTATTCAAGAAGCGCAAACAGCTTCTTACCAGCTAAATAAAAAGAAAAATACTTTTTCAATATGTATTTTTTTATTTCCTCGCACAATGCATTGCATAGTAAAACGTAACGCGTGCGTAAAATGATTTCCGACTCGTACACTCGCTCGTTTATAAAAATGCGCCACTAATGTTAATATACCTAGTGTGAATTTTCGATACAATGTAAAAATTGTTAGTGAAATAAATGAAATGAATGAACTCGTCGGCAATCACCTTCTTTCCGCACTTGTAGCATAAATAACTATTTTCGCATTATTTTAAATCCTGCGTTGCAAAGAATAAAGATCTGTAGTGTAATGAAACAATATGAACAACAGATAATACAAAACAAGAAACAAATGTTCAGATGACCTTCCTGAAAATAATCTAGCACATAACGGCTTGCGGTTATCTCATAATTGCTTGTCATTAACTTTTAAAAGTTAATTAGTTTTACTTAGTTATGTGTTAGAATTTGTTACAATATTTTTGTTTTATATTGTTGTTCTTTAGAAATACATAGGTACGACATGTATCACCGAACCTAAATTTAATCTTTGTTTGTCATTCGGTCATTCCTATACTAAACAAAAGCAATGCAGGATTTATGTATTCCATCTTTAAATCTTACGAGAATTTGAATAACGAAACATAAGAACAGAGATTTTTCACGATTTTCCAGCGAAAATTAAATAATTTCTGGCCCTACCTACCTATACAACGTCTCGAATTCATTGGATGTCAGAATACCGAATTTTATATTAGCATTTGGGCAAAATCTTAGGTGATAAGTACGAAATTATTAAAATTGCAAAGCAGCACCAAATTCTATCTGAATTTACTGCGTAAACAAATAAAGAAAGAATAAAGTTTATTTGGACACAGTTCGCGAAACACAAAAAAAAGAACAAAAACGAAAATAATGTTTTAAAAAAGTAAAGTGTGAGCTAAAAGGTGCATTCAGCATTAATACCAGAAAGATCCTGTCTGACGCTGGTTTTCTAATGAACCTTTAGAGACAAGTGACGGGGAGTACATACAGTTTCAACACACCTTATACATCATTTTTATACTTATACTTAAATGTATGATAAATGATAAATGATTTTTATTTCTGTAAGTAGGTTTGTACAAACACTTTTACAAGTCAATATTTTTTTTTTTAAACTAGATGAGGTCGGCGTTTCCTATCTGACTACTCTGAGAAGAAAGGCCGAAACAAACTCAGAGGTCACAGTCTCTTATAAAGTCCAGACATAATCTTGGTCACTTCATGTGAAGACCATGTAGATTGGTGTCTGAAATGGTCTTTTGAGGAAAGAACCACACAGATTGAGAGGACCTGTCCAGTCAGTGCACGCATTTGTCAGTAATCGCGCAGCTCAACTAGCTCAACGATTCGACGAACAATACCAAAGAAAGGACATTGGGGTAGGCCGCATAGATTACTCAAACTGCCAGACCATGATTAAAAATAACTGAGAGAAAAAATAAAAAAAACAAAAAAAAAAAAGCAATGACCTACATAGTCTTCACATTCACAATAAAGTAAAATAATATAATACTTACAAAGTAAATATTAATGTCAACATTCAGTATGCAAAAATAAAAATAATATAAAATAAAAACTTAAATAAATAAACTAGTAATCAAATATAATTACAAAAACAAAAAAAAAAATTAAAACATCAAAGTCTCAGCAAAAACCTGTTCTTCGCGAGTATGTAAGTTCTTACCTGCGAACAAGGTCTGACGATCATGCACTCGATCCAGAGCCTGATGAAAGCGGCGAAAGGACCAAACGTCTCCATGATGTACGCGTAGTCAGCACCACTGAGCCGGATCATGGTGCCAAGTTCCGCGTAGCAGTATGCACCTATCTGAGGATAACATAAATATCTATTATATTTATAATTGTAATATATATTCAACTAAAAATGGAAATAAATTTAACTTTAAAAAAGTTAAAGACCGACTTCAAAAACCTAAAACGAATAACTTTCATAAAAAACTTAACAGCTTCTGAGGTCGGTGTCTTCAATTCTTCAACGCACCTTAGCTTGGCACCGGCTTCAGAAGCTGTTAAGTTTTTTTTTAAGAAAGTTATTTAATTCGGTTTAGGTTTTAATTTTTTAGTTTTTTTTTAATGTTTTTATGGCCAGATGCTAAGCATTTTTGGTTCTAGTACATGCCGGTTTTCTAACGACGCGTCGACGGTGCGTAAATAAAAACACCGTGTGCTTAGACTTAGGTATTAAAGAAGTGATGGATTCTCAATCAATATAATAATATGAAGGACAATGAGTGTCTCAAATATAATATTTAGTATACAAGGTGTAACTTAAGTAACGCACAACCTCTTAAGAGGTCATTGTACTCATCATTGTGAATATATTTTACTATAACACCAAACCTGAATACGCGAAAAAAAATCAGCTGTTCCCTACATTTTGACGAGTTATGCGAACATAAATATAGGGAGCAGCTGATTTTTTTCACAATTTCAGGTTTGATCCCATAATGAAAAGTACAATGACCCCTTAAGAGTCTGTGCGTTATTTAAGTTACACCTTGTAGTGTCTTACACAATCTGCAAACTTAGGTAAACTTAAGACTGAATTCAGTTTCAATCATAGAAATAATAGGTTTGTACCTATGAAGTTGCCGTTTTACAATACTAGCCATTTGAAACGCAATTAATGTATGGCTGGCAATAAATTCTAAACTCAAATTATAATTATATTTTAAAATATAGAATTGTATTTTCAAATTCAGTCATTTTTTTATTGATTAGTGTTTTGTTTTCACTACATTTGTATCTTTTTCATCAATATGGACACGATAAAAATACGAGTAATTATGGAATACGAGTTCTGTCGCGGTAGAAATACCGCACAAAAGGCTCGCAACATTAATTACGTGTACGGAGTGAACACTACAAACGAACACACGACTAGTTATTGGTTTGAACGCTTACGACATGGAAATTTTGATCTAAAAAACCGGTCAAGTGCGTTTCGGACCACGCACAATGAAGGGTTCCGTAGTTGGGATGAATTTATCCCAAGAACATTGTGTAACATTAACATTGTAGTTGAAAAACATGTTCTCCCATACATTCCAACTGCAAATGTAAGTTTTACCATACTATTTTAAGACCATAAACTTCTTATAGGTTTTCCTGTAATCTATAGGTATAGAACTATTTTCTGTATTTTTTCAAAATTTTAAGCTCAGTAGTTTCGGAGATAAAGGGGGAATGGTAAATTTTCGTCTATTTTCGTAAATAACTTTAAAACAGTTTACTTATTTTAAAATTATAAAAAAAAAATATTTGAAACGATGGATGGACTGTGTGAAAGATGATATGGCCAGAAAGGGAGTGACTACTGAGATGACGACTAATAGAGAAGTATGGAAGAAAAAGACATGTTGCGCCGACCCCAAATAAATTGGGACAAGGGCAGGAGAATGATGATATAAAAAAAAAATATTTGAGATCCTCACAAAATTGACCCCCATATTCAAAATTAATTAATTTGCATTACACATCCGTGTTTGGGTCACAGAAATACATACGTGTACCAAATTTCAACTTAATCGGTCCATTAGATTTGGAGGGAATTGGCTGTGACAGACGGACAGACAGACACATGAGTGATCCTATAAAGGTTCCGTTTTTTCCTTTTGAGGTACGGAACCCTAAAAATGAGCCCCGTGGTCACCCGAAAACTAAAGTCAGCAACGACGAATTAAAGGCGATAGTGGAAGCTGACGATACTCAATCTACAGCTGAGTTAGCAACAGCTTTCAACGTTAGCATCAAAACAATATTGGTCCATTTGCGTCAAATCGGCAAGGTAAAAATAGTTGATAAATGGGCACGAACTGAACGATCGCCAACGCGACGAACGCGTTGAGGTATGCCTTGCGTTGCTTAACAGACACACAAACGAAGGGATTTTGAACCGCATTATCACTTGCGAAGAAAAATAAATTCTTTTTGATAATCGTAAGCAGTCATCTTGTTGGTAAGACCCTGGTTCAGCGCCTAGGCAATGCCCCAAACGAAATCTTACCCCTAAAAAAGTCATGGTCACTGTTTGGTGGTCTAGTGCTGGTATAATTCATCACAGCTTCTTACCAAATGGCACCAACATTACTGCGGATGTGTACTGTGAGGAACTGGACACAATGATGGAGAAGCTCTCAAATCTCCGGCGCGACTTGATTAATCGCTCGTCCGCGCTGCTCCTACATGACAACGCACGACCTCATATGGCACAACAGACTGTTTCTAAACTACAAGAGCTAGGGTTGGAAGTTTTGCGTCATCGACCGTACTCACCAGATCTTGCACCAACAGACTTCTACTTTTTCCAAAATTTGGACAACTCCTTGGCAGGGAAAAATTCAATACCCGAGAGGCAGTAGGTACAAAATGCCTTTGAAGAGTTTGTTGGCTCCCGTACACCTGACTTCTTCAAGAAGGGCATTGAAAAATTACCACAGCGCTGGCAGAGATGCATCGATAGCATGGGTGCATATTTTGATTAATAGAAATAAAAAATATGTATCCTTTCTCCTGCCCTTGTCCCAATTTATTTGGGGTCGGCGCAACATGTCTTTTTCTTCCATACTTCTCTATTAGTCGTCATCTCGGTAGTCACTCCCTTTCTGGCCATATCATATTTCACACAGTCCATCCATCGTTTCTTTGGTCTTCCCTTACTCGTATAGCCTTCCACGCCTTCCTCGTATAGACTTTCCTGACGAGATTTTCCTCATTCCTCCGCATCACATGCCCATACCATGACAACTGATTTACACACAACTTTTCAGTCACCGGTGTCACTTTCAGACTTCCTCTTACATACTCATTTCTTATTCTATCCATTCGCGTAATACCACACATCCCTCTTAGCACTCTCATCTCGGCTACATGCAATTGCCTTTCATTCATTCTTTTTATGGCCCAATATTCTGATCCATACAAGACAGCAGGTCTAACCATTGTTTTATAAATCTTCCCCTTGAGTTTAAGGGGAATGTGGGAGTCGCAGATTGTTCCCGTGACCTGCCGCCATTTCATCCATCCAGTGTTAAATCTGTGCTTAACAGTCCGGTCTACTTCGCCATCGCTTTGCACAAGTGAACCAAGATACCGGAAGTCGGAGCAGACGTCGGAGAAGCGCGCCATCAAGCGCTATGGCTCCAGCACTGGAGAGACCGCCGAAATCGCAGAACATAACGTTCTGCTGATTTTCAAGCCGACATTCTCCAGTTTCCGTTGCCATTACTCCAATCTGCTCTGGATCTCAGGTCCATCTTCACCGACAAGAACGATGTCGTTGGCAAATACACCAGATTGCCTCTTCCTGTATGTCCGCTGTCAGAGCGTCCATAATTAACAGGAAGATGTAAGGACTTAAAGCTGACCCCTGGTGCAAGCCTACCGCCACACTGAACTCGTCGGTGTTGCCAGCAGCCGACCGGACGTAGGTACAAGATTGACTGTACATAGCACGAATTAACTGTACATACTTCCCGGGCAAACCTTTCTCTTTCAAGGCCCACCATAAGACATCCCGAGGTACCCTATCATACGCTTTTTCCAGATCAATGAACACCATGTGCAAGTTATTGTGTGCACGTCTGTACTTCTCGCACAATTGGCGGAGTGCAAAAGTGGCGTCCACTGTTCCTCTACCTGGCATAAACCCAAACTGGTTTGGGGTAATCTCACTCTCCTCTCGCAATCCATTCTCTATTATTTTCTCCCATACCTTCATACTATGGGACATAAGCTTTATCCCGCGATAGTTGTTGCAGTCCTGTACGTCACCTTGAAGATGGGCACTAGCGAACTATTGCACCATTCTTGTGGGATCGCTTCTTCATGCAACAAATTATTGAAGAATAAAGTCAGCCACATACATCCATCTTATTTTAAACACTTCCATACTTCTACTGGTATGTCATTTGCCTTTCCATTTTTCATACTTGGGACTGCCTTCCTTACTTCACCCATGCTATAAAAAATATATATTTATATTAAAAAAAAAAAAAATAAATAAATCGACTTACAAATAGGTATTCCAGTTTTTAATAAAAACTAAAAATTACGAAATAAAAAATAATTTAAAAAAATTAAATCGACTTCAAAAAGGAACGAACTCAAAATTATGAAATAACTAAGTCGGTGGTAAAAAACTAAAATACAGATTCCAAGACACCGACTTCCGAAATTAAAGTTATTTCATAATTTTGAGTTCGTTTCTTTTTGAAGTCAATTTAATTTTTTTTAAATTATATTTTGTTTCGTAATTTTTAGTTTTTATTAAAAACTGGAATATTTGTTTGTAATAAAAGTATTTTATAGTTTTGTTATAAATATTGCACTAGAATTTGACCAAAGTTTTGAGATGTTTTCCCTTTGACACCACACCCGTAGCTCATATCAATAAGCCAGGCCGTCACACTTACACGTCCGTTATCTTGAAAACTACTGAACCGATTTTGATGAAACCTTCATGCCCAATGTTGAAGTAAATGTAAGCCAACAAAAAAGAATGGTCACGATCCGATTAATAGTTTCGTAGAAATGCGTGGACAAACATACATACATCTTTAAAATTTTGTATATTTGTTTGGAAGCCCTAACAGATTATTATATGTGAATATATTGAAGTCCTATAATATTACATACATACGTATCGAATTGATAACTCCTTTTTTTGAAGTCGTTAAAATGTAAGGTGAAGCGTAGCTGAGCGCTCCAAAACTAATGAGTACCTACATTATTTCTGTTGTATTTATTTTTTATCGTTTTTAATTTAACTATCTTGAAAATTTCGTTGGACGGAGACCTAGATGACTGATGATGTCACCTACCTTATGGTGGAATCTGAAGGTAGGATCTCAGTGACGGCACTATGTCGAACCATCGTGTTTTTACTTATTTGAATAGAATATAAGTAAAGGAATATAAATATTGAAAGCTAGGTCATCCTAACTATTTCCATTACTGAGGATCAATAAGCACTTACCTGGTCATCATCAGACCTTCAGAAAGTATCATGTAGCAGTATCAGTGCTCAATTAGATAAATGTTGAAAGCTGGGTCAACCTTACTATTTCCGTTATTGAGAACCGATAAGCACTTGCCTGGTCATCATCAGACCTTCAGAAAGTATCATCAATCAAGTATCATCCGTGCTCAATTAGATAAATGTTGAAAGCTAGGTCATCCTAACTATTTCCATTACAGAGGACTAATAAGCACCACTTACCTGGTCATCATCAGACCTTCAGAAAGTATCATGTAGTAGCACCCGTCCTCAATAAATGTGAAAACTGGGTCATCCTAACTATTTCTGTTACTGAAAACCTTGTATTTTTTTAGATGTTTTCCCTTTGACACCACACCCGTAGCTCGTAGGTATCAATAAGCCAGGCCGTCACACTTACACGTATTAGTCTATTATCTTGAAAATTACTGAACCAATTTCGATGAAACTTTCACTGTGCTCTAAGTTGAAGTAAATTTAAGCCAACAAAAAAGAATGGTCACGATCCGATTAATAGTTTCGGAGAAATGCGTGCACACATACTGACAAACATACATCTATAAAATTTTGTATATTTGTTTGGAAGCCCTAATAGATCATCATATGTGAATATCTCGCAGGTCCAATAATATTACATACATACGTATCGAATTGATAACTCCTTTTTTTGAAGTCGTTAAAAATGACTTTGGCAATTTCATAGGTAAAGACCTAATATTTCTTATATCTATGGTTTCAATCCAGCAATCAATATTTTATCTGATACGAGTATCTTAAGGATTTGAAATGAAGGTTCATGACCTACTTTTCTCAAAATACAATCGTTTTAATTTATATGGGTAGGTAGTGTAGGTACAGCAGACTGAGGCAAATGTAAAACCTTTGCGGGTCGAAGCACCAAAATACTTCGAAACCGTTTAAAAATCAGTTATGTGTGAATGTCTGATGGCTTTGATTAATTTATTTAATGTCATGATTTGATTGATTTGGGATGGGCTTAAAAAGTTTTCATTTAAACGTTGTATTCAGTTTATTAATCATTTTACCAATACATAACTCGTCATTCAGGTTTGTCATTAGGGTTCCGTAACAACATGGTAAAAAGGAAACCTTATGTTGCGACTCTGTCTGTCTGTCCGTCTGTCACAGCTGGATATCTCAAGAACAAGCAGATGCTAGCAACTTGAATTTTGGAATAGTTTTTGATGAAAAACGAAAAAAAGATACTGTCCCCCCCCCCTCCTCCCTTATCTCCGAAGTTTGCACAGAGAAAAATCTGAAATTTTACAGGAAAATAAAATGAAGACTCTAAATAACACACTTTTTAATATATATATGTATGATGGTACGGAACCCTCGGTGCACGGGTCCGACTCGCACTTGACCGCTTTTTTTAATACACATGTTTCTTGTTTCGTCTACCGAAATCTTACTTAGTTCTTTGCCCGCGTCAATGTCGGATTTCATGGGCTTTAATTATTTTTTGCGCGAAACCCCAATCCTTTTTCTAAAATAAAAGTAGCCTGAGTTACTCCTTTTCATATCAGCGATCTGCCAATGAGTCCCGTCAAAATCAGTCCAGCCGTTTCGGAGATTAGCCGGAACAAACAGACAGACAGATAGACAAATATCTTTAAAATTATTTGTTTAGTTATAAGTACCTTTAATTAGTACTTTCAGATGCATTTAGTAAAAAGCTGTTAACTTGACATTACAAAGAGACTGTACAATTTTATTTATTTTTGTAGCTTACTCATTTATACCTTAAGTATAAAGAAATAAGAAATACTTATTATTGAGTAGTTCCGACGAGTAATGTAAGGTCTAAGAACAACGGATAGTTACAATTATCCGTTGTTGTTGTAACCGACTTCAAAAATGTGTACTTATATTTTTTTAAAGTAAGGAACACTCCTTACTTTAAAAAAATATAAGTACTCAATTTTGAAGTCGATTAAAAATCTAACTAATATATTTTAAAAAGAGATTAGAAACTAGACTTCCCAGTGCTACCAACTTTCTGCAAATATGAAATCTATGGGAAAACGGCGACCGTGATTGCTCGATGTTATTAATTATTACTTATTATCATTAGCGACTAGTTTATGTGGGTTTATAGGACCTGTGGGTAATGGTGGGAACATGTGGTTGAGTACCTACATACTGCTATCAAACCACAGACTTGATAAAATTTTGTTTATAAAGCATTCAAAGTAATTCGAATACATGTACAGGCATGTATCAAAATCCATTTTCTAGCAAATAAATTATTTGATTTGTTTTGAAAAAATTGAAAACAATAATACATCAACATCAAAATCATAAGACATTTATTCAAACTAGGCTGAGAATCAGCACTTTTCGAACGTCAAAACTACATAAGACAGTCCCCTGACACGCCCACCCTTCACCACTTCCTAGTGCTTTAGCTTGGAAGAAGAAGTGGCGCAACAAACTCCCCAGCAGCACAGCTGTCTGTTCAGTGAAAAAAAAAACGGCCAAGAGCGAATCGGACTCGCGCACCCATGGTTCCGTACTATAAAAAAGTGTGCTATTGAGTGAGACATCCTTTTATTTTTCCTGTAATCTTTACATAAAGTTCTATCACACAGAATAATTTCATATTTTTCTCTATGCAAACTTCGGAGATAAGAGAGGGGGAACCGTATTTTTTTTTACATTTTTCATCAAAAGTCGAAAACTGTTCGGCCTAAAAAAAAGAAGAAAAATGTTTGAGAATGTGCAAACAGCGCTCTTTCATATGATACCCCACATGCTCTAGTAGTCCCACTTCGAATTTTTAAGGCCCTGTTCAGTGTGTTGTTTTTTCAGCCCTTTTGCAAAAAATATATACATTTTTATTTCTTTCTTATTTACAAAACAGTTGGGCAAACGTCATCTAAAACTATTCCAAAATTCAAGTTGATAGCATTAGTAATTCTCGAGATATCCAGCTGTGATAGGCAGATAGACAGACAGGCTGAGTCGCACCATAAGGGTTCCTTTTTACCATTTTGGTGCGGAACCCTAACAATGATTCTATACTGTAGTACGCACAATAATTTAGGTAACGCAACACAAGACACTAAATTAAATTTGCCATAATTTAATTTAATTTAATTTATTTATTTACTTCAGACACAATGGTCCATATTTATTTATGTTAGTAGGTGTTCTTAAAAATTATGTTAGTAACTAAGTAAGTAATAAGTCAGGTAGCACACGCCATTAGACCAAAAAAAAAAGCTATACTCAAGCAGAAATAAAAATACAAAACTAAAAACGTAAACAGAACTTTTATACCTAAACAAAGGCCTCCAGGCGTATGTAGCCGTAACTCGAAGTCACAAATGATAAACTATAAGACTATCAAAGTAAAATAAATCGTTTCGTCATCGTTTGACGAAAGGGGCTATAACAGCCGCACGGGTCGATCGAGGGTTAAGTTACGCTTGCCGCGGTCGGTTCGTGGATGCGTGACCATCCATGATATATCAAGACCCCTCCATGCCTCGGAAAGAAAACCGACAAAAAAAATGCACCTTTCATAGATCTTTGACAGTCGTTACGGGTAGTCAGAAGCCTAAGTCTGACAACCAGTCTTACCAAGAGGTATCGTGTTTGTTACCCAGTAACTGGGTTGTGAAGGTCAGACAGGAGGTCACTCCATGTAAAATACTGATGTTCAGCTGCATCTGGTAAGACTGAAAGCTAACCGCAAAATAGTTGGGAAAAGGCTAGGTAAATTGATTTTGAATAGGTACATACCTCGTTTGATGAGCAATGAAGACAACATTCTTCGAATAGACGGTACCTAGTTTTAGCCTTAAGTCAAAGACATAATTATTGAAAATACTGTCACTAGGAAAGGAACGTCCTTTCCTGCAAGTTACTCCTTAACTTTCATCGAAATGACTTATAAGTTCACTACCTCATCGTACAGATTATTTTTCTACAAAGTACAAGACATAATAATATGTATCAATCTGCCTAGCCTTTTCCCAACTATGTTGGGGTCGGCTTCCAGTCTAACCGGATGCAGCTGAATACCAGTATTTCACATGGAGCGACTGCCTATCCGACCTCCACAACCCAGTTACTGGGTAACACGATACCCCTTGGTAAGACTGGTTTGTCAGACTTTCGGGCTTCTGACGACCCGTAACGACTGTCAAAGATCCACGAACGACAGCCGGAACCAACAGCTTACCGTGCTTTCCGAGGCACGGAGGAATCTCGGTATGAAAAGATGGTCACCCATCCGCAGGCAAGCGTAGCTTAACCTGATGGATCTACCCGTGCGGCTGTTATTACTTAGCCACGAGCTCCTATATTACTAGATCATGCTCGTATTATAGTTAGTTATATTCCTAGTAAGATAGTTATGATCCGCTTTCATATAGGTAACTATATCATGGCTACAACCATCTTACTGCAACAGATACATTGCAGAGATCTCCAGCTTATGGAGAGCGATCAAATTAACATGGCGCAAGATGAAAAGACTATTAACTGACTGATTTATAAAATAAAATAATAAACCGATCGTGAATGTTAACTAGTACGTACTGATTGAATGATGAATGCAGCCATTGAAACCAATGCTTATGTTACGCAGGGGCTGCACTCAGGAACCATAGGAAAACCCTATCCTACAGTATGCGTGCCTCAAAAAACATGAAATATAAATACACTTGTTAAAATTTTTAGGAAAATCGTATACTCTGTACGTCTCGTGAGTCTGATTCTCAGATTTGACTAAAGCTTTCGATCGATTAAATCATCATAATTATCAAGTTTTTATTATTCAGTGGTTTAAATAGATATCGTGTTAGTTGTGAAGTCCGTTGTATCCGTAAGACTGGAAGCCGACAACAAGTTAGTTGAGAAAAGATTAGGCTGATTATGCTAATTAATTGAAAAGCTCCCCTGTATTTACTTAGAACATCTTTTTACCACTCTGAAAGCCAGAACATGAAACCAAATTAATGACTTAAGAGTCCCCCGGAGCATGCGTTATTCATACATACGAAATACCAAAATAATATGTAATCGAACATATTCTTAAGGTAGTGTATATTTATACCGATTGGATTACAGATATCTAGGTTCCCAAATATAATTATATTAAATAATAACATTGATGTAAACATGAAATATGAGAAAAAAAAGTTTTTAATAGAAATTTATAGTAGTTGCTATTCCACCAATTCGCACTAAGCGTTTCCAAATGTCTTTTATAATGCGCACAGCAAAAGAGTGGAACTCACTACCTGCGTCTGTTTCCGAGCGCATACAACCCTAATCTCTTCAAAGTGAGAGTGAACAGGCTTCTTCTGGGTAAGCTCACTCCATCGTCGACTCTGTCTCTGTCGCCTCCGACCTAGACTAGAGTCAAGAGCAAACCCATCTTAAATAAAAAAATAAAAAATTAAATACCTCATATCTCGTCTTTACAATGTTTGTAAATATGTGAGCACCATGGTATCTATCACATAATAAATTTATCTGTCATTGCTTCATTTTTAATTATTTTTACCGATTGTGGTATAGTAATTTTATTTTAGGTACATCGTCTTCACATTATAATCATATAAGTACCTGGTCGACCGAGATCTGCTCGAGTGATAATAGAGAAATCCAATTTTCCCAGATATGAGACCTAGTTAGATCGATTTTTCACCCCCGTAAACCCGCTATATTGGAACTTTCATCGAAATCGATAGAGCCATTTAATAGTATAGGATTATTATTTAATACTACACAAAATATTGTAAAATATTTTTAAAGAGTTTTTTGTCCATTCTTTTCCATACGAAACTACCTTTTGGAAGGAGCAACTAGAATCAATTCCATTCTTATTTTTACGGGGTTATTTTGTTAATTTTGACGTTCAAAAGTACGTTTTATGTGCCTATTTGAAATAAAATGTTTTGACTTTGACTTTGAAATTAAAGTTTAGCGATCTACGAGAGCTAGTTTTTAATTTCCTAATAACTCTCTAAATCACATAAAAGAAATAAAAGCTTTCCCAGTTTTCAAAAAACAATTTCGAATGCAATCCCCATTCCTTGAGGAAGTCCAAATGGCAACCTTAGATAAATGAGAATAATATAAAGTTCACTATCCCTGGTGGACTATCGCTATGTATTGTTCTGTCGGGCATGTGATAGATAGTGCTTGTTTATTTTATATGTATACGTGATTTAATTTTATATGGCACACGTGGTGATAGCAATATAGACGATGACTACATAATATGTATGATGCTCTGATAACGAACGGAGTTCAGCATTCATGTCATGTAACTTGTATAACGCAATACAAGATCGGAATAAAGGTACATGATTGAAGGGAAATGAGAGAACAGAAGGCGTAAAAAAGGTATTAAGTAAACAAGGACATTTCAGAGAGCTCACTTCAAATACATGAAAAGAAGAAATTGGTTCAACTAAATTCCGCGGAAATAACTATCAATAGTCATTACAAACTCATTACTACACAACCAACACACCTATGGCAAAAACAACTATGGCAAAAACTACACAACTTTTCATTCCTTTTGTCAGTCAGCTAGAACTAACTGTCCCACTCCATAGTAAATACTGGTCCTCATACAGAACTGAATGCTAGTTTGTTTAAGTTAGGTAACCAAAAGGCCATATTCCTCTTTACTGAAGATTTAAAACCGCCAGCAACAGATATGTAGTAAAACAATAAATATGACAATCACAGCCCAGATAAAGAAACATTATTTATATCTCTAACATTATATCTCTAACATTTTATTACATTTTTAAGCCAGATGTCAAAATTCAAGTTATCTTATCACGTGAGTCTGATTCTCAGATTTAACTAAAGCTTTCGATTGATTAAATTATCATAATTATCAATTATCGTATCTACTTAGATTAGAACATCTTTTTTACCACTCTGAAAGCCTGAACATGAAACCAATTTAATGACTTAAGAAGAACCGAAGCACCATTCCTTTATTCACAGCAAAAGATAAGTCTCGTTTCAAAGACATTTTACATTCTTGAATTTATAAAAATAAATAAGTAAGCTTTAACAATACACAAGAGATTTATGGAACAGCAATTTTTAATAAGTCCCTCGGAGCTATGAAGCAATTTCTCTTACAACATAAGGTACCATCTTACAGATTGGCTTTTTATACTGGTTGTAATAAGTAGGTCCTAATAAGTCCCTTGGGGAATCCTCTTTTAAGTTATATATATCATGAGCTATTGTGGAAGGAAAATTAATCAGTGGATTTGGTATATTTCAAAATATGGCCGAGTAAATCCTCGCAATTTGGTATCAAGTGGAAGACGATTTCAATTAAACATATTTTACCTGAATCAATTCTATCGAACGGAAAGACAGAATTCTTGAAAGGGATCGTTTGGAAAGCTACGCCACCATACTTATTTTAAAACATTAATATTGCGGTTTCCCGAAGTTTTGTGTTAGTAAAATTATAATGCTCACGAGACATTTCAACATTGTCTTGGTATCGCCTAAACGCGGTGGTAACTACTATCCATTACTCTGTCCGCCAACAAGATTGTCCAATCCCTAACGTTTAAAAAATTGCGCCTGAAATATGGCAACAGGCTCACCACAGTCGCCACCTATTACATGGGACTTAATAACAAAGGCGAAACGTTTGTGTACCTGTACAGACTCTTGTAACACCTTTGTTTACCCCTTCGGGGATTGCAGGCGTGGAAGTGTATTTTTTTTTTTAAACAAGCTTTTTTTAATCTGGATATTATCTAGGACAGAGTCCTTGTCAAGACAAATCAAACGAGTCCAAACTCGATAGGGTTGCGTCGTTTTATTACGGAGTTCCCATGGACGCCTTCCGGCTCCATGTCATAATAATATTGCATTGTCATCTGATTTACATATGCATGTAAAATTTCAGCTCATCGGAAACCGGGAAGTGGGTCGAATTAAACTTGCAGGATTCAATTACAGACAGACACCGGCACAGGTGAAAGAAAAAAATCCTTGTAAAAACTTAAAATGACTTACCATACTGAACACTCCCGAAGCAACCCACACTAACAGACTAGCGTTAACTGATCCAGTGTACTTCAGGACTCCTGTAGGTGACACGAAGATGCCACTGCCGATAATAGAGCCCACGATGACCGTAATACCGTTCATCAGGGACATCTTCGCTTCCAGAGCCCCTTCGCCGGCTTCTTCGTCTTTTGTTTCGGGGTCCACTTCGGCGTCCGATTTTAGGGCTTCGCTTTCGCATTCTTCTTTACTTTTTGGTGACCTAGAAAGAGGGAAAGCAGTACGGTTATCTAGTGTTATGTGATTGTCGTTTTGCATAAAGTTTAATGCGATGATATAAATTGTTACAATCTTTATCTAGCTGCTATTTTACGAGAGTTACTTATCTGCTGGCCTCGACAGCTAGGAATATTTATTTATTTTTAGATATAAAACCATTGTAGAGGGGCTCGTGGCTAAATAATAACAGACACACGGGTCAATCGAAGGTTAAGCTACGCTTCCCGCGGTCGGTTCATGGATGGGTCACATATCCGTCACATATCGAGACCTCTCCGTGCCTCGGCAAGCATTTTCAGCCATTGGTCCCGGCTGTCATTTGTAAAGTCTGACAACCAGTCTCACCAAGGGGTATCGTGTTACCCAGTAACTGGGTTGTGGAAATCAAATAGGCAGTCGCTCCATGTAAAATACTGGTATTCAGCTGCATACGGTTAGACTGAAAGCAGACCCCAACATAGTTGGGAAAAGGCTAGGCAGATTGCTTGATATAAAAGCATTGATTGATTTACGTAACCATGTCATGTAAATATAGGGTCAAGGACAAACTATTAAATCCAGTGTTCCAAACGTTAAAATTTTTAAATCCATTTTCCCTTAAGTCAAGAGAAACTGGTCAAATATAAAGATTACAGCAGTTCATTGACACGGGACGTTTGGACTGATTGGATTGAACGTAATAGTATTTGTTACGTACCTATTCACTCTTCAAGAATAATTCGTGTGACAAGAATAGTCTGTTACGACCTATGTGATTGGGATGTTTGTTAGTAAATTCTCTTACTTAGCTGCAGTTATCGATATTGAAATGTTAAAACAACTGTGTTCGTGAATAAGACGACATCTCTGCTTAATCTTCGGATACTTGCTTGTAAAAGCAAGTACCTATGTAGGTACAGACATCTACACTAATCTACATTAATCGTTTACCTCCTTTCTCAAGAGATCTGTCCCTCTCTACGCAATTAAAGGCATCAGGATGTAGCTCAAGACCCAACAGCTAAGGCGTTGATTAGGGGTAACGATGTTGTTGTCAATCTGGATATAAACACCTTCCCTACCCTTAATCCTAGTAATTAACTTAGTGAGGTGTTCACAAAAATGTTAGGTCCCAATTATCCGGAATGAAAATCCCTTTTGTATTATCACAGACAGCTAAACTAATCGTATTCAGGATTAACATGTAGTTACTATTTTGTTCAGTACCTATTTACATCCTTTCTCTGCTCTGCATACCCAAACTTCCGTAGATATTTTGCCTACAATTTTAGTATTATGTATTGTGTATCACTACTATCTGTAAAAGAAAAGGCAATGTTCATCTCGCACTCTTTATTAAAATGGAAATAAGAATCTTCATCTGCAAAAGTCAAGGTTTATATATCAAAATTAATTCTAGTCTCAAGGAAACCGACTGGCTAGCGACGAGATGTGTTAAACTGTTTCTTCCGCGCTCATATTGCAATTGCTCCGGACACTAGTAATTCTATTAAAGACAATTTGTGAATCCAGTTCATATAGTCTTGTGGCCAAATTGGCGGGATTCGTAGCTGTACGAAAGATACTTTTTTGTTCTTTTAAGTTATCGAAGGAATTTGTATAAAAAGTTTAACATTTTACAACTCTAATAGTTAAAGCTCATATCGTCAAAACAGTTTTATAAACATTCACGGAAAACCTGACCATAAAGCAGCTCATTCAAAAGAGTTATTTATACAAATCAGGGCAGCCCATGTGAATATCATTGTACAATGTTCCCAGACGTCTTTTGTGCGCGGTCAAAGGAGCGATTACGTTCAAAGATAGCTTGTGAAAGAAACGATTCGTTGGGGTCCCGCAAGGGCACATGCTTAGACCACATCTGTGTTAGATGTAGTTTTTAGTATGCCTTTGATCAATTTGAGCAGTAGCGGAGATGTAATTTTTTTTCGTTTTACGTTGAGACGATTTGTTTCTGTGATGATAGGAAATAAAAATTAAAAAAGATAGTAAAATATATATAATTGAATCAATTCATTGATTGATTTTGAGACAAGAACCCGAAGAACCAGAACCAGTTTGATTGACCAGATGTATGAATGTATACGAGGCAAAAGGAGTATGTATGTAAGGAACGCAGCAGGTGGCGTTCTGCAGCTTCTGCCTACCCCCATGAGAAGAAGGCGTGAGTTTATGTGTGTATGTATGTGTATGAAACTCGAAAAACTTACACCTACGATATCTATAATCATTCATCAAATTGGAGAGCAAAATCATTCTCCGGCCCTTATCGCGATTTATTTGGGATCGGCGCAACATGTATTTTCTTCCATGGTTCTCTATTAGTAGTCATCTCGGTAGTCACTCCCTTTCTAGCCAATATCATGTTTCACACAGGCCATCCATCGTTCCGTTGGTCTTCCTCTACTCGTATAGGCATCGACATTCATACTCAAAACTTTGCTGACGACATTTTCCTCCTTCCTCCGCATCACATACTACACCGATTTCCACACAAATACAAATACAAAAAATGTTTATTTCTTAACCAGTTTAACCATTTTGTTGATGAATGTCGCCTCTTTTTAAGCAAATAATGCCAACACAACTTTTCAGTCACTGGTGTCACTTTTAGACTTCTTCTGAATATTAATTTATAAAAAAATAAATACAAAAAATCTATTCATTCGCGTAACACCACACATCCCTTAGCATTCTTTCTCAGCTATATGCAATTGCCTTTCATTCATTCCTTTTGTGGGCCAACCTTCTGATTCATACAAGACAGCAGGTCTAATCATTGCTTTACAAATCTTCCCCTTAAAGGGGAAGCGCCAGGGTAGCCCGCAAAATTCAAATTTTCTTACGTTTTTTGCAATTTGGAAGTCAGTATTAAGTTGTAAGAAATATATTTTAGAATTATAATCATTAGAATCAGTGATACCACTCCTTAAGTTAGTATAATCCTCAAATGTCAAGATTTCATGAAATAGTCATTTAATAGGATTACCTGGTCTTAAAACTTTCGATTGATGACTTTAATGATTATAATTCTGTAAACTATTCTATAAGCTCACTCCATATCGTCGACTTTGTCTCTGTCGCCTCCGACCTAGACTAGAGTCAAGAGCAAACCCATCTCAAATAATAAAAAAATAATATTATACATACTTGTTACGGTCGCGAATCATATTTTGATGAATATACAACCTAATACTGACATGCAAATTGCATAAGACGTAAGAAAATTTGAATTTCGCGGACTGGCGTCAAATATAGTGTCTACCTATTAGTGGATATTCGTTCCTCTACTATCACGTGAGTATTACGGCAAAGTATTTAAAATCCGGGGAAAACCGGTCAGAAATAATTTTCGTGACTTATGTAACTCTTGATTTGCATAATTAGATACTTACACTTAATTAACATCTATATATATTATAAATTAAAGTCGTTTTTCGTTGCTGTCTGTTTGACCACGTTTTTCTTCTAAACTACGCAAAGGATTTTGATGCGGTTTTCCTTATGCGGGCAGACGTCTTCCCAACCCTTAGGAGAAACAAGGCATAACAGGCGAAATGTGGGTGTACTATAGGTACCTACACCTGTACCTAGTACACCCACATTTCGCCAGTTACGATTAAGTCCCACGTAATAGGGGGCGAGCGAAAATCTGACAACCAGTCTTACCAAGACATATCGTAAGTATTACCCAGTTAGTGGGTTGTGGAGGTCAGATAGCCAGTCGCTCTATATAAAAAAACTGGTATTCAGCTGCATCCGGTTAGACTGAAAGCCGACCCCAACGAGGCGAGAGCGAGCATATTGTCATCAACCGGGCACAAATCCACTGAGAAACTCCAGATAGAAAAACCCAACATCCTTGCCCGCGCTGGGAATCGAACTCACGACCTCATGATCAGCAGTTGCGTTTACGACTAGACCAACCAGGCGGTCTTGTTTTCACTATCATTTATAGAATTTATTCCGGAAGGTCATAGACAGTTATGTGGGAGCTCGTGGCTAAGTAATAACAGCCGCACGGGGTGATCCATTAGGTTAAACTACGGTTGGTCTGTGATGGGTGACCATCTTTTCATACCGAGATTCCTCCGTGCCTCGGAAAGCACGTTAAGCCGTTGGTCCCGGATGTCATTCGTGGATCTTTGATAGTCGTTACGGGTCGTCAGAAGCCCGAAAGTCTGACAACCAGTCTTACCAAGGGGTATCGTATTATCCAGTAACTGGGTTGTGGAGGTCAGATAGGCAGTCGATCCATGTGAAATACTTGTATTCAGCTGTATCCGGTTAGACTGGAAGCCGACCCCAACATAGTTGGGAAAAGGCTAGGCAGATTGATTGATAGACAGTTATGTGGGACTCCAACCCACTAAACCTCTGCCGCTTGTGGTTGGAACACTGGCACGTGTGAGCACTCACCGCGAACCCGCCGCGGCTGTCCGTCACCGGACCGTCCTCTGGGGAGTACCCCCCATCACCGGCGCACAAGAACACATTGCGCACCATGACTACCCCATGGACCAAACCAGCACATGGGCGCTAGATGAACCCGTGTCTAGGCACCCTTGATCCCCCTACGACCGGTCAGGTCAGTGGCCCGGCCGCCTACCACTTTTCGGCCGTAGAGGATAGAGAGAGCGGCCAACGAAATACTGACACTCCTCCTCCCCTGCGGCCCCATCGCGTCCGCCATCAGATGGTGGCGACCCCGTCAAGGCCGCGGAAGATAGGGAGAGCAGCGCACCGCAATACCAATCCTCTCCTGCCGCGGCCTCCAACCTTCAGCCGCGATGCCTCCCATACGACATCGCGGCCCGCCTCAGTTGCGATGTCGCCCAAGCGGCACCGCAACTTACTTGTTGGTCGCTACGTCGTCGACTTCCTGGGAAAAGCGACGAGCGGCCCCTCCTTGGGTTCCTCTTCGCTTCACCTTAGGTGACCTAGCCACGGCTCCTGAGCCCACTCTGCCACGGCCAGCAAAGGCTACTGAGCCACGGCTACTGAGCGTCTACTTAGTTGGGGGGGGGGGGGTTGGGGGGGGGGGAAGGTCATAGACCTTGTATAATAATAATTAAATTAAACTTACAATAATTATAAGATAGAAATCTCCATGTTTCGTCAAGTTTTAAAAGCCATGCGAAGCAGGGGCGGGTCGGGTCGCTAGGTACCTAATATCTATCTACGTATATATACTACTACATACTATTAATAATGAAGCTGAAGAGTTTGTTTTTTTGTTTGTTTGTTTGAATGCGCTAATCTCTGGTACCACCAGTCAGATTTGATAAATTCTTTTTGAATTTCACAGCCCAATTCTCGAAGAAGGCTATAGGTTATTTAACATCACGCTGTGACCCTTAGGAACCGAGCAAAAAGAAAACGAAGTAATAGCGTGGGCAGACGATGTGATGCGACGAGAGACACAAGAAACTTCACGCGGATAAAGTCGCAGGCAGAAGCTAGTACACAGATAAACTTAGAAGTGGCATGAGACAATAGTAGCTAGAAAACAGGATCAGGAAAAAACGAGTTTTGACCCACTGACCTTTTCGATAATAAGTATAGGTATATGTTTGATTGGAGTTAACTATATAAATGTGAAGGTTAGTGTTTTATACTCGTACTTAGTTAAAATCAACTTAACGTCTGTATCGATATCTAGAAATGGAGAAGGTAATATAGATATCAATAGATGGTACAAATCATTTGAAATGCAAGTTTCTGTGAAAGAAAGTAAAGGTAAGGCTGATTGAGTAGGGTCTAGTTATATTATTTGGGAATATAAATAATACGACAAATTATCTGCTTTTCTGCGGGTACTAAAGAGTTTTTTTTAGGTTTCCGTACCTCAAAAGGAAAAACGAAACCCTTATAGGATCACTCATGACTGTGTCTGTCTGTCCGTCTGTCACAGCCAATTTGCTCCGAATCTAATGATAAATGATTTTATTTCTGTAAGTAGGTTTGTACCATCACTTCTACATGTCAATCATGTTTTTTAAAAACCAGATGAGGTCGACGTTTCCTATCTGACTACTCTGAGAAGAAAGGCTGAAATAAACTCAGAGGTCACAGTCTCTTGTAAAGTCCAGACATAATCTTGGTCAGTTCATGTGAAGACCATGTAGATTGGTGTCTGAAATGGTCTTTTGAGGAAAGAACCATACAGTTTGAGAGGACCTGTCCAATCAGTGCACGCATTTGTCAGTAATCACGCAGCTCAACTCAGAACTTAAGGAGCTTAACGATTCGACGAACAATACCAAAGAAAGGACATTGGGGTAGGCCGCATAAATGACTCAAACTGCCAGACCATGATTAAAAATAACTGAGAGAAAAATAAATCAAACAAAAAAGCAATGACCCACATAGTCTTCACATTCACAATAATTAAGTAATATAATACTTTACAAAATATTCATGTCAACATTCAGTATGCTAAAATAAAAAAGAGAAAAAAGAAAATTTGGAGCAGCTCATCCCAAGCCTTTTTGTCCTCAATATCCTTAACGGTATAAAAAGCTTTTTGACACAACTTGCGTTTAATGAATGATTTGAATATATTAAGGCTTAGATCTTGAACGTGGCTTGGAAGTTTATTATAAATGCATCTGCACCTGAATGAGCTATCTATTTTAATGAGCCTTGTTGAAGGTACAACAAAGTGTTAGTTTCTATTTAGTATTTATATTGTAGATATCACTGTATTTTTAAACAATTTTATATTATTATGGGCATATAAAAGATTTTCAAAAATGTACTGAGAAAGCATAGCAAGTCATTATATTAATCTCCTTAAATTTCTCTCTGAGAGATTGAGTTAAGGACCGATTTGAATTTATGTGACCCAAACACGGACGTGTAACATAAACAAATGAATTATGAATATCAATTTAAATTTCAATTTTGGGGGGCAAATAAGAAAATTATCCCTATATCCCTTGGTAATATTTAGGTATAACACGACAAACCATGTAAATGCAGAGAACTTGACAATTTAAAAATACAAAACCTTATTCATAATTAACAAACCGTCGAACTCCAATAGCGCTGGTACAGGTTTGGGTCAAATCACAAGTGGAACTGCGGAAACTTTTAAGCATTCCGAAAGTTTTCTTCTGAGTATTGGAGTTTCATATCGTATCCTATAATAAGAAGACCAATGAAACAACTAACGGATTGTATGAAAGATGATATGACTAGAAAGGGATGGCGACTTATCCTACTATCCTATTTCCTACTTAAATGCGAAAGTTTGTGAGGATGGATGGATGTTTGTTACATTTTCACGCAAAAACTACTGAACTGATTTTGATGAAATTTGGCACACAGATAGTTTTTAACCTGGATTAATACATAGGATACTTTTATCCCCATATTCCTACGGGTTCGAGACTTACGTGGGTGAAACCGCGGGGCGCTATTAGTAGAGACATAACCTACTAATTTTCTGTCTCAAAGTGACACCGGTGACTGAAAAGTTGTGTGGAAATCGGTTGTCATGGTATGGCCATGTGATGCGGAGAAATGAGGGAAATGTCGTCAGGAAAGTTTTAAGTATGAATGTGGATGGCTATACGAGTAGAGGAGACCAAAGAAACGATGGATGGACTGTGTGAAAGATGATATGGCTGAAAGGGAGTGACTACCGAGATGATGACGAATAGAGAAGTATGGAAGAAAAAGACATGTTGCGCCGACGCAAATAAATTGGGACAGGAGAATGATGAATAACCGTTCAGCGAAAATTGACTTCAGTTATATGAATAGCATACTTTACACACGATAGTGTTCTTCGATGTTAGGTATTGGGTTTTTCCATATGGATTTTTCCAGTAGCAGCATGGGGTCTGTATATGGGTTAATGGTGCCCCATATTACATGGGACGTCTATATTACACCTCTGCACAGCCATTCGGGGAATAAGGCGTGTTGTTATTATAATACGTAGTATTCTTCAAAGGAGTGGGTATAGCTTTCGGAATACAACTGCCTACACTTTTTCAGAAATTCGCCAATTTCTTCTACTAAGTACATTTATATCAGGTAAGTTTCAAGTTTCCAGTAATATGGCGAGCTTTTTCCTATATTCATGGATTGCTGACTGCGGAAAGGTTAATGTCAGTGTTACTTATTCCAGTCCTGAGGATTAGACTCGTGACAGCTTGATGTCTTAACCAATCAATCTGCCTAGCCTTTTCCCAACTATGTTGGGGTCGGCTTCCAGTATAACCGGATGCAGCTGAATACCAGTATTTTACATGGAGCGACTGCCTATCTGACCTCCACAACCCAGTTACTGGGTAATACGATACCCCTTGGTAAGACTGGTTGTCAGACTTTCGGGCTTCTGACGACCCGTAACGACTGTCAAAGATCCTCGAATGACAGCCGGGACCAACGGCTTAACGTGCTTTCCGAGGCACGGAGGAGTCTCGGTATGAAAAGATGGTCACCCATCCACAGACCAACCCCGGCAAGCGTAGCTTAACCTGATGAATCGATCCGTGCGGCTGTTATTACTTAGCCACGAGCTCCTCATGTCTTAACCAATCAGCTTGATGTCTTAACCAATCAGTCATTTAATGATTTTACTAGCTTCCGCCCGCGACTTCGGCCGCGTGGATGTCGGGAATTATCCCACGGGAACGTACTACCGCGATAAAAAGTAGCCTATGTCCTAAATCCAGGCATGGTCTACCCATGTGCCGAATTTCATCCAAATCCGTTCAGCCGTTTTAGCGTGAAAGCGTAACAAACAAACTCACTTTCTCATTTATAATAATACTAGCTTTCGCCCGCGGCTTCGCTTGCGTTATTTTAGAATTTGACAATCAATTCACACTACTAAACACACGAAACTTTAGTAGTGTGTTAACTTAAAATTTTATCTTAATTTATCTAAAAAAATACCGGTTGTTATATATTATAACCGGCAATTTTTTAGATAAATTAATAACAACGGTTGTTATAATATCACCATGAATTAATTCTAATTGACGTTATTAATTAATTAATTAATTCAATCATGATTCGAATCACACGTGACGCCATTTATTATAATAAGAACGTTATTGTTGTTTTCCTCGGGAACAGTACTTCTTTTCAGGATGAAAGTTACCCTACGTCCGTGTCTGAACACCTTTTTTTTTTTTTTTTTTTTTGTGGATGGGAAATCATCAAATAACTTCTCCCGCTCTGGGTGGAGCGGAAGGGCGTGTCAGACTTTTACTGACTAAAACTCACCCGTGTTCCTTCAGTTGCCTATGCCAGGGCCACGGTATCTTATTCAAACAACCCGCGTCCCCAGCGGCATCGGCCCTATTGGACCCCATCTTTTGCTGACATCTCTTTGAGGCGCGCGTGGAACACAACGCGCCGTCGACCCGGGCCTGGTCCTCACCGGACGGCGAGCTACCCACTACTCACCGTCCGCAAGCCCGCGCCTACGGTGGCCGGGAATCGGCTATCAATTCCCGCCGCCCAGGGCGTCTCCTGCGGCGACTGAGGGCGTGAGGCTGCCTCTCCCTCACGCGTTCCGCCTCCTCCTTCGCGAGCATTACCGCTTCGCAGAAGGAGGTGACGGCCTCCCATGCACTCTCGCTCCGCACCATGGCCTGGACCAGGCTCGGACGCGAGAGATCGCCGCCGCCGATGTGTCTGTACACCTGACAACGTATATGCAAAATTTCAGGATGATCGGTTCAGTAGTTTCAAGCGTGAAAAGATTACAAACAAACTTACTTTCGCATTTATAATATTACTAGCTGTTTCCCGCGAATTCGTCTGCGATCCAGTATGAATAGTAGCCTATGTCCTTCTCCAGGTCATGGTCTACCCATGTGCCAAATTACATCCAAATCCGTTCAGCCGTTTTAGCGTGAAAGCGTAATCAACAAACAAACACACTTTCGGATTTATAATATAGTTAGGATAGTTAGGAGGATGAAAAACCGATATATCGACACTCTAGAAGTCTAGACTCACAAAATGTATTAGGTAGGTACTTACTTAAATTTAAAACTATGATAATATAATTCAATCATGATTCGAAAGACACGTGGCGCCATCTATTATCATAAGAACGTTATTGTTGTTTTCCTCGGGAACAGTACTTTTTTCGGGATGAAATGTACCCTATGTCCGATTCTTTACACCAGACAACGTATATGCAAAATTTCATGATGATCGGTTCAATGGTTTATGCGTGAAAAGGTAACAAACAAACAAACAAACTTACTTTCGCATTTATAACATTAAGTTAGGATATTACATTAATATAATATATTAATATTAATTAATTAATTATAGTTACGAAATATTAGTTAGGATCCTAAGGTACCTATATCTATTCATGCACTAAATTTCTTAAGGGGTTATTGTACTCATCATTATGAACAACTTTTACTATGGGACCAAAAAAATCTGCTATTCCCTACATTTTGACGAGTTATGCGAACGTAAATGTAGAGAACAGGTGATTTTTTTTTTTTTTTTCAGGTTTGGTCCCATATTAAAAGTTGTTCATAATGATGAGTACCATGACCCCTTAAAAGATTTCGTGTATGAATAGATAGTGATTATATAAGTTAGGATTTATTCGTTTTCGGTCCTTAGAGGCGAATAACTTAATAAGACGCTAAGTAACCCCGTAGTACACCCAACTGTATTGAACTTGAAACTCTATCTGTACGGCCCATACTTAGATTAGGAAGGCTAAGTGCGGATTTCACCAATGAAACTGAACTCGATCTAAACCGAGCTCAAGAGCTGTCAATGTGAATTTTCCAAAGAAAATAATGACACTGACAGCTCTTAAACGTGGTTTATGTGCTGATCGCGTTCAGTTTCATTTGTGAAATCCGCGCAAGTAGGTCGTGCAAGCTTAGGAAGTTTAGTACATCGTGTCTACGAGCGAAATGTGAACTTAAAACCACTTGACAAGATTACAAATCCACCACCCAACGTTAATTACACCCTACATACAACAACACAGTCTTTAAACATAAATAAGAACACAGATGAAGAAACAAATCAGATACCTATTTACTCCGAGAGAGATGTGTGTCTTATCAGTGGTTCAGTCACAGTATAAATATTATATTGTGGTTCAGTGAGTTGATAGCTCTGGTCAGTGGTCATTAGGTCAATACAGATAAATAAGTTTTGAGTTCCTGATTACGTACAGGGGTTAGTGACAAGAGGACTTGATGCATCATTCTGATTACTTCAGTCAATCAATCTGCGTAGCCTTTTCCCAACTATGTTGGGTTTGGCTTCCAGTCTAACCGGATGCAGCTGAATACCAGTATTTTACACAGAACGACTAACGACTGCCTATCTGACCTCCACAACCCAGTTACTAGGTAATACGATACCCCTTGGTAAGACTGGTTGTCAGTCTTTCGAGCTTCTGACTGTCAAAGAAGTACGATTGACAGCCGGGACCAACGGCTTCACGCGCTTTCCGAGGCACGGAGGAGTCTCGGTTTATGTAAAGATGGTCGGTCACCCATCCACGGACCAACCCCGGCAAGCGCAGCTTAACTTGATGCGGCTGGTATTATTTAGCCACGAGCTCCTTCATCGGAAGAAATGGTTACTTTTTATTGATTTTTGTACTATGATTTCTCAGTCTTGTTCTGTAGTGTATTGTCTGTTAGTGCAATTTAGGTACCTACCTAATACACAATACCTACGTTTATTATGTACAGTCGCGACCAAAAGTCGATAAGCAAACTCACAAAGCAATAGCTTGGCGATTAGTTTGATGTAAGACCTTCTATTTCCAAGAACATAAACATGCATAATTATTGTCGTCAACAACTGATTGTAGTTCATAATTTTAAAGTTATAACATGTGTAAAGATGACCTAGCGGTTAAGCGCGTGCAGATAGATGCGTGAATCAGTGAGCCGTGAGTTCAAATCTCACGCAGTACTTGACTTTTTGTAAGTTTTTACTTGATTGGAAGTAATGGGACAGAAATATAATATTCTTTATCTTGTTCGCTTGGTCATTCATTTCGTAAAGTTTGAAAGGTAGATCATAGAAAACTAAATAGGTATTGACATATGTGTTATTAGAATATCCTTTCTTTGTTATGTTATTATGAATTGACTAAGTAGGTATACAACAAAAAATCCTATGAACGGTTACAAAAAAACTTATTTTATCTAGTAGGAATGTAACGTCACAATTCTCTTAAGTTTGTTAATTTTATAAATAAGTAAATAAAACGAATAAACATTTTTGTTACCATTCAGCACGACTTTTTTATTTAAACATTCCAACACCGAAAAGATAAATTAAAAATCACAAAAATAGTTAAATAATAATACAATAACTAATATTTAACTTCTTATAAAAATAAATAATAAATGAAAAGAAACATTAACAAGTTTTTGCTTAAAATAGAAATATATTATTATGATTCCAAAGAAACAAAAAACAGTCCCACATTGTGATTAAGATTCGAACTCAGACTTCATTGATCGTGAAACCATTGCTTTGCCCAAACAGCTACCAGCACATGTTATGTTTATGCGAATTTTAGCAATGCAATGGTAAGAACAGGTCGTCACTATGACGATTATTCTAAATTCAACACAAATATAATGTTATTTCGCGTAGTACGACGACATGCGACAATTCATTAGTGTGTGTTATCTGCGGAATGTTGGCTCATACACGCACACGTACTGGTTCGTGCTCGCACAGCTCATAGCAATGTAATCCTTAGCATGCTTATGGACTTTTGAGCGTTTACTGTACCTCCATAATAAATCTATTGTGCAGAATTGAAGCTAAGCACCTGTTCACCTAGATCAATAACATTTATTCTGAACGAAAAAAGAACGAGATGCGAAAATGTATTTCAGATTATGAATTCGAGAGAATACCGAATTTTGATACAATTAATTCAATTGGTAGTAATAAATTGTATTAGTTTTGTGATATGAACAGAGTAAGTGCTCTCATCAGTTCTAGTCGCGAGTTAATTGGGGCAGCAATATATCGAGGCCGGAGCGATATCAATCAATCCTAACTATCCTAGCTTCTTAACTAATATTATAAATGTGAAAGTAAGTTTGTTTGTGTGTTTGTTACCTTTTCACGCCTAAACCACTGAACTGATCATCCCGAAATTTTGCATAAACGTTGTCACGTGTACAAAAACGGACATAAGGTACCTTTTTTCCCGAAAAAAAGTACTGTTCCCGAGGAAAACAACAATAACTTTCTTATGATAATAGATGACGCCACGTGTCACGAATCATGATTGAATTATATTTATTACAGAAAAAAACTTAAGTAGTGTGTTAAGAGTTTTTTTTTAAGTACCTAATACATTTAGTGAATATCGATAGACCGGTTTTTCGTAATACTAGGTATAAATGCGGAAGTAAGTTTATTTGTTCGTTACACTTTCACGCTAAAATCACTGAACAGATTTGGATGAAATTTGGCAATTGCGTAGAGTATGATCTGGATTAGGACATAGGATACTTTTGATCCCGGTAGTGCGTTCCCTCGGGATAATTTTGTATAATTTTCTTTGTGTACAAACAAAGTCTACGCATTCTTCCTTTCACTGGCTTTTCTTTCTTAATTCGTTCCTACACTCTCTCTCTCTCTTCTATCAATGAATTTAAGAATTTCCTCGGAGTTTCTTGCCCTTCTTCTCCATAGAATGATCTACGTTTTGGAATGGGCAACTAGCTTCAACTTTCTGTCTACCGACTCCTCGATATTTCAAAAATGCCTGTATTTGATTTAATTTAAATAAATGGTTTCGCCTCTTTTGCACGAAGGTCGATTATTCTTCCTCTTCTTCTTTCCTTTGTCTTTACAAAAACTATTTAGAAATATTTCTTACTACTTATGTACTTTCATTCAAGTTCTATTCATCATCATCATCTGCGTAGCTTTTTCCCAACTACGTATATTGGGGTCGACTTCCAGTCTAACCGGATGCAGCTGAATACCAGTATTTTACATGGAGCGGCTGCCTATCTGACCTCCACAACCCCGTTACTAGATAATACGATACCCCTTGGTAAGACTGGTTGTCAGACTTTCGGGCTTCTGACAACCCGGGACCAACGGCTTAACTTGCTTTTCGAGGCACGGAGGGGTCTTGGTATGTAAAGATGGTCACCCAACCACGGACCAACCGCGGCAAGGGTAGCTTAACCCGATCGATCGCCCCATGCGGCTGTTATTACTGGCTGTTCAATTTCTAGTATCACTACCAAATTGTCGAAATCTGTAGCAGGGCAAAGACCTCTTCTGATCTGTTTAATTTGCTAATTAATTCATCAAGATCATCAAATAATTATGAACCGAAGGTATAAGTAATTAAAATTAAAATTTGCTTCAGCGTATAAGTAGGTCATTTAGACCGTCTGCCTTGTTAGATACGCTTCGAATTAAGATATTACGAACTAAATATAGGCACATTCGTCAAGGACAACGACCTGAAATGTTAATTCTTTAAACTCGTTAGTATTAAGTAAGTAGGCATTGGAGTGTATATCAGATCGCTTCTTTGTATTATTATTAAATTAGGTAAATCAATTTCTTCTATTAATATAATATTATCGTGTTACCCAGAATACGATACCCCTTATCAGGGTGAGGTGTGAACAAATATTAGGATGTTGTACAGACCATCAAACTGAAAAAACCGGCCAAGAGCGAGTCGGACTCGCGCACGGAGGGTTCCGTACCATCAAAAAAAGTGTGCTATTTAGAGACATCGTTTTATTTTTCCTGTAATTTTTATATAAACTTCTATCACATAGAATAATTTCAGATTTTTCTCTATGCAAACTTTGGATATAAGGGGGGAACGGTATTTTTTTACATTTTTCATCAAAAGTCAAAACTATTCGGCCTAAAAAAGTTTTTTTTGTTTTATTTGAAATGCCCCAGTAGCCCGCCCCGCTTCGAATTTTTAAGAGCCCCTTTCAGACCCTGTTGCAAAAAAAAAATTTTTCTTGTTTGCAAAATAGTTGGGCAAACGTCATCTAAAACTATTCCAAAATTCAAGTTGGTAGCATTAGTAGTTCTTGAGATATCCAGCTGTGACAGACAGACTGAGTCGCACCATAAGGGTTCCTTTATACCATTTTGGTACGGATCCCTAAAAATGACTTGGAATGTGAGAGGGAAGTATAGCTGTGACAGACGGACGGACATACTGAGTCGCACCGTAAGGGTTCCTTTTTACCATTTTGGTACGGAACTTTTTCCATTTTCCACTCACAATAAATCAAGAAACTAAAAAAAAATTGTTTACGCTGGAACACCGAAATGTTGACGACCCCGTGTGTTTTCGGGGCGTCGAAAAAAGTCGCGCGAGTGGAGCACGCTGTCCCTGAGTATGCGCATGCGCCATCGCCTGCTGATTGAAGGTCAGTTGTGTTTTGCGACCGTTTTTTGTACATTGTGAAAAAGACAAAAGTCTTCTATTTTTTCGTGCTCGTGTAAAAAGTTGCGTCCTTCCGGTCTTTTTGTCCGGCAGGTAGGACTCCAGGCGACGTGCTTTCCGAGGCACGGAGGAGTCTCGGTATGTAAAACTGGTCACCCATCCACGGACCGACCGCGCCAAGCGTAGCTTAACCTGATCGATCGACCCGTGAGGCTGTAAGCATTTAGCCATGAGCCCCTCGATAGTCGGACAAAGGACCATTTTTTGGTAGGAATCAATGTAATGTAACTAAAGTAGTTTAAAGAAGGTAGAAACTAATATTAAAAACAGGATACATAAAAATATATTTACTAGTGCATTGCTGAAACACAGGCAGACAAGTATCGATTTCAGATATCGAGGTTATTGCCGAAACAAAAAGCGTAATAATTTTAATATCTAACCTTGCAAGGCATACAATTACTAGTTGTGTTCAATCTACCGACTAAAAATAAGATCAGAAATCAAGTATTTCTCACGTCGGTTAATTCGATTAGCTGCCTATAGGTACTATCGAGAAATGGAGAGGGAGAGGAAGGCCGAAGAAAAGATGGATGGATTGTGTGAAGAATGATATGAAAGAGAAGGGAGTGAATGATAGTGTGACGGTTGACAGGGGAGAATGGAAGAAGAAAACGTGTTGCGCCGACCCCAAGTAACATGGGATAAGGGCAGGAAGATGATGATGAGGTACTATCGAGAAAACTAGGTTGTACATTGTTTTATAGCTAATAGTTTTATAGAATTTCGTTTCACATAATTTTTTTCTCATATTTTCGTTT
Source organism: Dicycla oo (assembly GCA_948252095.1). Taxonomy (NCBI): domain Eukaryota; kingdom Metazoa; phylum Arthropoda; class Insecta; order Lepidoptera; family Noctuidae; genus Dicycla; species Dicycla oo. Next base: position 3,880,068 of record OX411732.1, on the reverse strand, counting down.
TATAGAATAATCTATACGCAGATTACTTACTTTGAAGATTTTAGAATCATTGATTTTTGTTTCACAGAAAGTTTAATGTTAGAATAATCATATCATAGAATAACAAATCAAATATTCTTTATCCTTATATTGTTTATTTAATATAAAACTTATTACCAAGAATAACATACCGTTGATAAAATGCATACCCTCATCTAACTTACTGCTTGCATGCTACAAGCGAGCATGCAGCATGCAGTGTGCAAGCAACATGCAGCGTGCAAGCAAGCATCCATCATGCAAGCAAGCATGCAGCATGCAAGCGAGAGGACTCCCGGCGATTTATCATTAAAGGTGAACATGCGGAAGATTGGCTGATAGTACAGTCGTACTTTCCCCTATGTTTGTCGTCTCATTAACAACGACACATCTTCCAAAGAAGGCGTCCTTGGCCTAAATCTATCAAAAGGGCTGGAACCCTAACTGAAAGCAGTGGACATAGGGGACGCGGGATTGTATCGCGGATTGCGTCAGCCTCGCATGCAAACTTAGCGGAGGATTTTGTATAAAGATTTTATTTAAAAACTCAACAGTTTCGACGATGATTTTGGTTTATTTGATGCTTTACATTAAATAAATTTTAGCTGTCTATAGGAGACAGGAGCGAAATGTAGAAGGTTTTAATTTAAAATCAGTAAGCAAGTGAAATTACTCATGAGGAGCTCGTGGCTAAGTAATAACAGCCGCACGGGTCGATCCATCAGGTTAAGCTACGCTTGCCGGGGTTGGTCTGTGGATGGGTGACCATCTTTTCATACCGAGACTCCTCCGTGCCTCGGAAAGCACGTTAAACCGTTGGTCCCGGCTGTCATTCGTGGATCTTTGACAATCGTTACGGGTCGTCAGAAGCGCGAAAGTCTGACAACCAGTCTTGCCAAGGCGTATAGTATTACCCAATAACTGGGTTGTGGAGGTTAGATAGGCAGTCGCTCCATGTAAAATACTGGTATCCAGCTGCATCCGGTTAGACTGGAAGCCGACCCCAACATAGTTGGGAAAAGGCTAGGCAGATTGATTGAAGCAAGTGAAATTACTAACAAAATAAAATATAGGTATCCCTAGAGATTTGACACGGCGGAAACCATGGATTGAATTCATAAGAGCACTGATGAGGCTTCCTGCCTAATTCGGTTACGTTTGTAGTTACCGCATTTATTAACTAATCGGTTTCATAGCATTTAACTACTAGTGAGCTATGCGTACAACTACACTTCGAGTTTATAAAGTTTCTTTTTTTTATTTTTCTGGATGGAATGTAACTTCTAAATGTGTTTTACTGGAACCAGCACCAGGTTTTAAAGCCAAATTATATTTAAACATCCTAACTAATATTATAATTGCGAAAGTGAGTTTGTTTGTAACGATTTCACGCTAAAACGGCTGAACAGATTTGCATGAAATTTGGAACATGGGTAGACCATGACCTGGAGAAGGATATAGGCTACTTTTCATTAGTTTATTTAATCTTGAACTTGAGGTGCTCGTGGCTAAATAATAACAGCCGCACGGGTCGATCCATCATACGTTTGCCGGGGTTGGTCTGCGGATGTGGGTGACCATCTTTTAAGCCGTTGGTCCCGGCTGTCATTCGTGGATCTTTGACAGTCGTTACGGGACGTCAGAAGCCTGAAAGTCTGACAACCAGTCTTACCAAGGGGTATCGTATTACCCAGTAACTGGGTTGTGGAGGTCAGATAGTCAGTCGCACCATGTAAAATACTGGTATTCAGCTGCATCCGGTTAGACTGGAAGCCGACCCCAACATAGTTGGGAAAAGGCTAGGCAGATTGATTGATTTAATCTTGAACTTCATCAGCATCTCTCAAGTTTTTTCAATGAGTTAAGGAGGAAGCGTCAGGGTAGCCCGCGACATTCAAATTTTCTTACGTTTTTTGCAATTTGCAAGTCAGTATTAAGTTGTATGTTAAATAAAGTATGATTTGCGGCCGTAACAAATATGTTTTTACAATAGAATCAGTAATAAAACTCCTTAAGTTAGTATAATCCTAAAATGTCAAGATTTCATGAAATAGTCATTTTTTGGGATTACCTGGTCTTAAAGAGTTGTATTGATCACTTTAATGATTCTAATTATGTAAATAGATACTTGTTACGATCGCAAATTATAATTTGATCAACGTACAATATTATACCGACTTGTAAATTGCAAAAAACGTAATAAAATTTGAATTTCGCGGGCTACCCTGACGCTTCCCCCTTAAGTTTTTTTTTTATTTTATTTGTGATGGGTTTGCTCTTGACTCTAGTCTAGGTCAGAGGCGACAGAGACAAAGTCGACGATGGAGTGAGCTTACCCAGAAGAAGCCTGTTCACTCTCACTTTGAAGAGATTAGGGTTGTATGCGTTCGGAAACACAGACGAGGTTTCACTCCTTTGCTGTGTGCATTATAAAAGACATTTGGAAGCGCTTAGTGCGAATTGGTGGAATAGCAACCAGGTAGGGATGGTAACTGGCAGTGCGTCTAGATGTCCGATGGTAGAAGGGGGCCGGCGGAATGAGGTCGTGGAGTTCTCGGGCACACTCTCCGAAGTACAATCTGTAGAAGACCGACAAGCAGACAACCTTGCGGCGATGAGCCAAGCTATGAAGCTTGGCATTCACCAGTTTTACGTCGCCAATGAGCCTCTTAGCTCTGCGTTCCACCGAGTCAAGCGCGGCTAGTTGGTACTTGGCTGATCCATCCCAAAGATGGCTGCAATACTCCATGCAGGATCGGACTTGCGCTTTGTAAAGCGTTAAAAGCTGTCCAGGCGTAAAGTATCGCTTCACCCTTCTTAGGATGCCCAGCTTCTTGGCCGTAGTTTGAGCTTTGTATTCAATGGTGTGAAAATAATGATAATACGGCTAGATAAGAAGTGAATATGAGACGACGTTTATAGATATACCTAATATAAAAGAAAACAACGTTAGCTACATCGCCAATCCCAAATAAATTGGAATAAGTCATGAAGATGATGAATTGAGTGACGTTACGATAATATAATCAATAACTGGCCCCCAATAAAGAGTGACTTTATTAGACAACACATATTGCATTATGTTCTTTCTTCTTCCAATTACCTACTCAAAAAAATAGATCGTCTGTTTGCCCTTGAATCATGTCACAGGTCTCGGAGAAAGGCGCCGCCAAACCACAGTATAAATATGGCAAACTGAGGACATATACCATAAACTGGGTACATAGAGATAGGGGCTTTGACGTCATAAGCCCGTACTATTGCCAAACAGGCCTTACTTATATACCCACAAATCACAATGCTACGATTATCGGAAAACATGGCGCTGAAAGTTTATGGAATGCGCTTTCGCGAATATGAAATTGCCCACAGTGTGGCATTAAAAGAAAGGTAATTAAAGCGATAATCTGCCTTTATGGATATCTTTGAGGATGCTGATGTCTATCCTATTCTTTCTTTCAAGAAATTGCGAGTTTATAATGCTCTGTCGCTTTTAAGACAGCTAAGAAGACAAAAAGGAAAATAAATTCCTCTAGAAAGCTTACTGCTCGCGAGGTATACTGTTCGCAGAACTAATAGTAATAATGCAAAGCTCTACTAATTCTAAGGGCCGGTTTTTTGATCCGTAGTTAACTCAACCAATGGTTAAACATAGTAACTAATGGTTGAATTTTGGCTAAATGTGGAAGGCTAAACATGAATGAGTTAGTTACCATTAGTTACTATTATTTTTTAATATGAATGAGCTAACATAATACTAAATGTGAAAGGCTAAACATGAATGTATTATGTTAGCACATTCATATTAAAGAATAGTAACTAATTGCATAACTCATTCATGTTTAGCCTTTCACAATTAGCCAAAATTCAACCATTAGTTACTATGTTTAACCATTGTTTGAGTTAACTACGGACCAAAAAATCGGCCTTTAGTCCGCTCCGATAATATTTCATTCAGCCTTAGAACAGATACCTAGAACTAAATTATAAGATGCTAAAGAGTTTGGATTTAATACTACAAAGTCTACAAGAAGAAGACCATGTCCCTTAAAGTCTTCACAGCGTACTGTACTTGGTGGGACATATCCCATTCCTTTTCAAGCTTTAATTCATAAATCAAAACCTTTTACTGAAAAGGACTGCTGTCAAAATAACTTACCTAATGTAGGTCTAAGTGTTCAATGAATAACGAGTTAAAACGATTACGTTTTATGGATGTCCACAGACGCGTTCACGCTCCGTCGTCTTTTATTTAACCCTGCTGAAATACTTGATAACAGAGTGACGCAAACTGAAAGTTACGTAGACATGAGTAATTTGTATAACTATCAGGATTATTGTGTCTCGCGTGGATCCACGTTAGACGATACGAAGTGTTAAGGCTAACGGCAAATTTATCTTGGACACTACTGGCTTACTTACCTACAAGTAATAATTTCTCTAAGGATGTATCGTTTATTTTTCAGTCTTGAATTAAAATAAAATGAACGTAAATAATAACATATACCTAATTAATAAACAAAAATAACAAAATTATATCCTAACTTAAGTAAAACTATTCACAAACTAAAATATGACGTCGAAAAATTCATCCTCATCGCTGTCGACTGGTAATGTACCCAGGATACTGACGGCACTGCCACGTTGTATGGCAATGCTTAGCCTCTGGCCAAGGTAAAAGCCAGCCTTTGGGTCACGGGAAGTGTCAATTAGCAGTTTTGAGATTTCGTTGAACAAACCAAGAGTACTCGGACCACACGGCCCGAGAGGGTTAATTAATTAATTTCATGAATATTTCTGCCCGAGAGGGGATCGACCCCAAACGGCTCGAAAATATAATTACCACCGCTTGAGGTTTTCCGCAGCAGCAGCGAGCGGCGCCAGCACAGCGCGCCGAGCTAGAAAGATGCCAGATGCATGGAGACTGGGTAGCGGCACAAGAGTATCAATCCCTGATGCATCCCACACTAAAACCGGCTAGGATTTTCTTTCTTTCCATGGAAATAAAGACATGCCGTCCAGTCTCTTGCCATCGTCGCGTGCCAAGTTCTAATACAGCTGGAACGCCGACGGTGACAAGACCTCGTGTTCGCATGCTGCGCTAAGCGACCGGCACTTCGGCTACAAGACAGGCCATGGAGTCAGAGACTGTTGACAACTTCACCACAGTGACAGCGATGAGGAGAACAACATGGAGCTCCTAGTCGCAGGGAAGCGGCGAGGCGGAAAGTAGTGTCGTCGAACAAAGTGCCTATGCTCGACGACGGTAGTGCATGGAGCCACAGACAGACCCCGATTCCCACCTACCCACAGCCAGCAGGCGCGCCCGCTCCGCAGTAGTAGCATTGTTCTGTACTACTCTGCAGAGCGGCTCATCCCACCGTCTCTGGGAAGATCGATTATCAGGTAGATCAGAGTTGATGAGGTGGAGTAACTGCATGTCAGCGTTTTCAATCCATTAAAACCAGGTTTCATGACGATAATAATTTTAAATTCATTTTGTATTAGTGGAGTTCAATATTAACATAGAAATATTTTTATCTAAAAGACTGAAATGATGAAAAAACATATTCCAATGGCTTATTTGCTATATTTCACGCCTCTATAAAGGATTTTGTTTAATTAAAAACATATTCTATAGGTATTCAAAATCAAAATCAAAAGTCAAAATCAAATTAGGCTGAGAATCAGCACTTTTCGAAGCTCAAAATTACATAAGACAGTCCCCCAAAACGCTCGTCCTTCACCACTTCCTAGTGCTTTAGCTGAGGAGAAGAAGTGGCGCAACAAACTCCCCAGCAGCACAGCTGTCTGTTCAGTTAAAAATATATATTCTATACAACAATGCGCAAAATAATATATCTAAGTACATTACGCAACACAAACATTAAATTAAATTTTATGTATTCTAACTATAACTTGTAATAAGTTTGTTCAGCAGTTCGGTTATTACATTTTGTTTTCTTAATTACTGATGCGATGTATTGACGAGGCGGCCTTGTGCGTCTGATAAAGCCGTTGGTTGACCTTCTTCTCATATCAATCATATTATTATATACTTTCGCTTTATATGGTCCTTGATCCCAGGTTCAATAAAAAGTGAACTAAGGAAATATTACATACCTAGTGATTTTATGCTATACAGCTTGTTATTAGGGTTCCGTACCCAAAGAGTAAAACGGGACCCTATTACTAAGACTCCGCTGTCCGTCTGTCTGTCCGTCTGTCACCAGGCTGTATCTCATGAACCGTGGCAGTTAGACAGTTGAAATTTTCACAGATGATGTATTTCTGTTGCCGCTATAACAACAAATACTAAAAAACAGAATAAAATAAATATACAAAGGGGCTCCCATACAACAAACATGATGATTTTTTGCCGTTTTTATAGATAATAGTACCTACGGAACCCTTTTTGCGCGAGTCCGACTCGCACTTGGTCGGTTTTTTTTTACTTCCTGCAAAGATTTCTTGTTTTACCAAAACGTTGAAGTTGAAATAATTACGTCGAGGATATTTTTATTGTAGAGGAAGTTCTGCCAATTTGTTCAAAAAGGCTCGACTGGCTGTTCACAATGGTGTGCTGGAGTGATACCTCGCTTATGTATGGAAGTGAATGTCGGGTGTGGTAAAAGAAACATGAAAGTAGAATAAATGCTGTGCAAATGCATTCCTTGCGAAGCATGTGTTGTGTGACTATGAATGATAGGCTGAGGAATGATGTGATAAGGCAACGGCGTGGTTTAAAAGAAGATCTAGTGACAAAAATTGAAAAGAGTATGCTTAGATGGTATGTTGTATGTCCACGATTTTCTCAAAACCAATGACCCAATTTTGATGATTCTTTCTCTAGCATAATCTACATATTTTCAGGAAGGTTTTAGTATATAAAAAAACATTAGGTAATTAAACTTATGTACGAAGTTATATACATACATTTACTGTATCTCCGGCATTTCTAAGCGCATTTGGATGATACTTCTTTTCGTTCCTACCTAATAGTATATTCAACTAAAAATGGAAAATAGATTTACAAAAGTAAAAACCGACTTCAAAACCCTTAAACGAATATAATAACTTTCATAAAAACTTAACAGCTTCTGAAGTCGGTGTCTTACCTTGCCTTATTTTGTCACCTTAGCTTGGCACCGACTTCAGAAGCTGTTAAGTTTTTTATGAAAGTTATTTTATGCGTTTTAGGTTTTTGAAGTCGGTTATTTTATTAACACTATACTTCGCGTCATGTAAGTTTGGGGAGGGTTTGGGTAAGGGATTATCTGAACAAGATGAGATGATGAGCAAACAGCAGCTTTACTAAAACAGCGACCACAAACAAAGACCAACTAAGGGACTCTGGCCTGGCGCACATTTTTAGATCGTAGTATAGGCTCTACTCTGCTTCCAAATTATCGCAGCCAGTTTGGCTAGCCACTTGAATCGATATTGTGCACTGTTGGCAGGTCACCGGGTCGCCAGTAGGCCCATCATTGATTATTAAAAACTTCTGATCGATGCAGTTCAATAAACTTGAGAGACTAGTAATTTAAATATATACGTGCTTAGTTATTGAGACAAAGCTTGGGTATACAAATACGTAACTGTTATCTGTCATCTGTCAGGCAGGATGACATACCAAAATTTTCCGTTTTTTCAATTTTAATGTATCTATTCATTTAAAAAATCATCATCAAGTCTCAAAAATTGCAAAGAATGTGCGCAATATGGAGTTATAGAATTATGGAGAAATGTTTTGACGCTGCGTGAGCGTGCGTGATCCATCGCCGCCCGTTCGATGTCCACCGCGCACAGGATGGATGGAAAGCAGCACATGAAGAAATTTTTTGCTCTGTTGGTGTAATTGCTGTGTGGCGTTCCAGTGAGAGGATAAATAAGTAAATAAATAAATAAATAAATAAGTAACCCATGATCCGAAAATAAAAAAAAATAGTGATCATTCTCCTGCCATTGTCCCAATTTATTTGTGGTTGCCGCAGCATGTATTTTTCTTCCATACTTCTTTATTTGTCATCATCTCGGTAGTCATCCCTTTCAGCCATATCATCTTTCACACAGTCCATCCATCGTTTCTTTGGTCTTCCCCTACCCGTATAGTCATCCACATTCATACTCAAAACTTTCCTGACGACATTTTCCTCATTCCTCATTTCCACACAACTTTTCAGTCACCGGTGTCACTTTCAGACATAAAATTAGTAGGTACATATTTTCATTGTTTAAAGTTTAGCAAATAACCTACCTACCAAATAAAATTATGTCTGAAAACAAAATAATTTAGGATAGCATTGCCTGCGGCTCAAAGGACCAGTAGGTCAGATACCAGTGACGATTGGTAAAATAAACGATCCGTTTACGTAGGTACTTCCAACCGGGCGTTAAACTATAAAAAGTCACGAGATCTAACAATGTCAATCCCGACTCATTGACTTTATAGGCGTTAACAGAGAGTGGCGTTGACAAGGTCTTCGAGTTGTAAAAAAAATGCTTAGAATTACTAAGATTGTTTAGGAGATGTTCTTTTTATAAGATTTTATTCAACTTGTTTCTAATACCGATGTCCTTCCGAGAAACGACTAGTCTTTTGATTTAGTTGACTTTTGGTCAACCATCGAAATTATTTATTAGCTTTAAACTAAGGGCCGGTTTTTTTTATCCGTAGTCAAGTCATCAACCAATGTTTAAACATGAATTCATGTTAACTCATTCATGTTTAAAAATATTAACTTATGGCATTTTGGCAAACACATTTAGCTAAAATTGTATAATAACAGTAGGTATGTTTAACCATTGGTTGAGTTAACTACGGATCAAAAAACTAGGATAACTAGCCGTACTAGTAAAACTAGAAATGGTAGGTATATTTAATTTGCTGGTTTATTTTTGTGATATTTTAAATGATATCTCTTTCTGTAAATTGGTTCAAAAATATACTTATATACGTCAACTTTTTAGGGTTCCGTAGAGCCGAGAGCAAGATTGAGACCATCGGTGAAGGGTGGACAACGCTCTCTTCCGGCCCTCGTAAACAGGTCCGGAGGGACGGTGGACTCGGGGACGTCCGCCGCCCCCCATCTAGCAGGACCCGAGGCGGCGGCGCGTAATATTCCACGCGCGCCCCTAATGGACGTCGCGGGGGGAGTCTCACACTTCAATCCCCCGCGGTCCTGAGGTGGCCGGCAATGGCCGGCACCAGCTGGGGATCGTGGAAAGCGTACAAGTTCCCATGATCCCCAGAGCAAGTGTGAGAAGGGAACACCGGGGTGGTTTTTAGTCAGTAAGAGTCTGACAGACCCCTCCCCGGCTTTCCCAGGGCGGAGGACATTCATGAGAATTGTAGACCCCGGGAAAAAAAAGATCAAACTGGTATGTTGGTAACGGGTATTTTTTTATTAAAATACAATAGGTGCTTAATTGAGGATAAATATAATGCTGGCGCAATAAAATTGAGGAAAACGCACGAGACGCCCGATTATCATAAATTTTTAACTCAGAACTTTATTCGCACTAGGATAAAATCGAATCGATATTCCTTGTGGGCACAATAATTAATCTGCCTAGCCATTTCCCAACTATGTTGAGGTCGGCTTACAGTCACCGGATGCAGCTGAATACCAGTATTTTACATGGAGCGACTGCGTATCTGACCTCCACAATCTAGTTACTGGGTAATACGATACCCCTTGGTAAGACTGGCTGTCAGACTTTCGGGCTTCTGACGATCTGTAACGACTGTCAAAGATCCGCGAATGACAGTCGGGACCACCGGCTTAACGTGCTTTCCGAGGCACGGAGGAGTCTCGGTATGAAAAGATGGAGTTTGAGACACATACGAGAGACTTCCGATAAAAATATCTAATATAGTAAATGGTCACAAAACTCTCTTCTCCATAGTTTTGTGATCCTTCACGGTGAGACTCTAGCTAGCATCAAGTGGAAGGACAGCTCACTTCAAGCATCAAGCTCGCTTCACCTAACTTATCACGATGACATTTTTACGGAATAGACCGGCTGACTATTCAAACCCACGCCGTCCTTCACAGCGGCCAAGGCAAGAATTAAATAGCTTTGCCAAATGAATTGCACACACAGCAATTGAAACTGATTGATAATGAAATATCCATTCTTATTACATAAGCATTTGAAACTATTACAGTTAAGATCAATTGTAAGATGACGACATTATCAACTTAAATTGCTGTTTTAAATTCTAACCAGGAACCGATTTGGTCTGCGTCGGAAGAGTTTAATGAGGGCTTTTATTGTAAGTATTGTGTAGATAATGGAGTTCCATTTGCTTGTAGTTTGGGTAAAAGTGAGCTGACAGAAACTTCATTTTCAATCTGCCTAGCCTTTTCCCAACTATGTTGGGGTCGGCTTCCAGTCTAACCGGATGCAGCTGAATACCAGTATTTTACATGGAGCGACTGCCTATCTGACCTCCACAACCCAGTTACTGGGTAATACGATACCCCTTGGTAAGACTGGTTGTCAGACTTTCGGGCTTCTGACGACCCATAATGACTGTCAAAGATCCTCGAATGACAGCCGGGACCAACGGCTTAACGTGCTTTCCGAGGCACGGAGGAGTCTCGGTATGTAAAGATGGTCACCCATCCACAGACCAACCCCAGCAAGCGTAGCTTAACCTGATGGATCGACCCGTGCGGCTGTTATTACTTAGCCACGAGCTCCTCTAGAAACTTATTGATGTATTTTCTTCTGGATACAAAGTGACAGAGGTCATACACAGCAAAGGATTTGGTCAAGGGAAACAGCCCCAATCACAAATACCTATTGCTTTAAAAATTAAAATCAAAAGTCATTTATTTAAACTAGGCTATCAGCATTTTCGAACGTCAAAATTACATAAGACAGTCCCTCGGCACGCCTGCCCTTCACCATGAAGTGGCCGCAACAAACTCCCCAGTAGAACAAACCTTACTTTAAATAAACTTAATCTTCTTAATCAAAATTTAGCTACCTATATACGAGTTTGGCACCTTGAGTAGCTTACATCAGCAACGTGCAGTCAACAGGAATCGCTGGACACGATAGAGGGAAGCGCCAGGGTAGCCCGTGAAATTAAAATTTTCTCACGTATTTTGTAGTTTGCAAGTCAGTATTATGTTGTATGTTGAATAAAGTATGATGCGCGACCGTAACAAATATGTATTTACAGAATTATAACCATTAAAATCATACGTAAGAAAATTTGATTTTCGGGGCTACCCTGCTGGCCCTTATTTTGTAGGACAGCACCACATTGACACCGCAGGGCGGTCTATTAACCCTCCAGATACAGTACACACATAGAACTGCTAGATTGGTTAATCAACAGCAAAGCAGTATCTCTCGCACCAAAAATGTTATTGGTTCTGATGGAGTAAAACGTTGAAACTTAGGTAGATATTTAAGGCTATGAAATCTACTTTTTGCCATGTCTAGTATGGCACTAGTCAGAAGCCTCACGTTCTGTTTGAATTTCGATCTCACCATAATGCTTACGCTTTAGAACGTAGACTTTTTTCTGTTCTAGAGAAATAAACGGTTTTATTCGTCTGAGGGGAAGTCGTCTAGCTAGACGATATAAAATTTAGAGAGCATCCAAAAAATATACAATTTAACCAGATACCAATAAGCAGGGACCACTTCCGCGGTCTCTGCCAATAAGAGTGTTGTAATTTTACCCAACGATGTCCAGGATAGCCAAACAAACATTCTAATTTCTTGGAATTCATGAAATTACAACTCATTGATCTACAATACAAGGACAAGGAGTACAACTATATACAAAAGAAAATCGTTTCAGTAACCGCTTCAGCGGATTACAATAAAAAACGGTCAGATGACGCAATCAACAGTTATATTTCACTTTCAGCGAAATTACCTTGCTCAGTAACCAAATCTTGAACGGTAGGCTCTTTATCCCCTCCATATCCTAAGGGCCTGTCTACCATATCTACCATTATCGCACCCCCCGGTCTATTCTTTGATATGCAATGGTCTCTGTTGCACCATGTAACATGAGGCAACAGGGGCTAGTGTGAATCTTTGGGTTCATTCGAATAATCGACTCTGGTCAAACCACGCTGGGGTCGGTGCATTTCATTCATTCATTCATTCAGTAACCAAATCTTTAAACGATCGAATATTGAAAATACAATTCGCTTGTTGTTCGCGACCTCGTCTGCAATCTAGGGAGTTACTTAGGTACCTACTAATTTGAATTGAGTGAATGCGTGTGGAAAGCTTGATGAATGAGCTTTGAGCTTAGGAATATTGTAGCCCATGGCAGTTGTCGAGTTTCGAGTAATATGCAGTCGTTTCGCCAGTTAATTTAATTCCGACCTACAAATATTCAGCCGCAATATAGATTGATCCCTAAAATATTTTGTAGAACATTAACTTAAGTAACACTTTAAAAATGCAGTTATATTTATTACCTACGATTGATTTTCGGGTAGCAACTAGGTACGTAACGAAGAAAAATAATTTGTGATTCCGGAAAGCTCTTATCAATTGATTGGCCGAACTTGCGATATCCTACGACTATAATAGGAGGAAAACTGCAAGTTATAGAACTCTACGTTCGTAGGTAGTAATTTTCTTGAAGATATTACAAATATATAAACTGCGTGGCTATATAGTTTGCCCAAAAATATTGTAGCAATATAGCAAATACGATGAATACATAGATTAACAAATTATCAAGTAAGTGGTAACTGATTATCACAAACTGCTTATTCAAACCTAACAACTCGCCTGTATTCCGCGAAGGGTTAGGCAGAGGTGTACCTACAGCTGCAGACTGCTGTTGCTTATCTCCTCTTTCTAAAAATCACATTATAATATTCTCTGCACTGATTGTCCGGGGCCAGCTAGGGGTCAAAGGTACAAGACATTTTGGGGTTGCACTCGGTAGTAGGAGAGGGGTGAGAAAGGGAGGCAGATCGATGTCGCCACGTGTTCCGTCTGACGCAAGAACCGATATTTTTAACGCGGGAAAAATGTATTTTAATTATTTGAAAAAGGAATACTTAATGGAAAAGCTTCCATCAAAGTTTGTGTTCGGAAAAGGATCTGAGAAGGGAAAACTGTTCTTTCTATAATTATGTGTATATTGAGGGTTGGGTAATCGATACAAAATGGCTGTGCAGGAAATCGCAAAGCTTTTCCGAGCTTATTTGTGACGTAAATTCATCATCATTATCATAAATCACGTCCGCGCTGATGTAATTTTATCTGCTCTTATTGGATATTTACTATCAAAGTGTGATAAATAAGTTCAAGGAGACGATTAGTTACGTACCTATACTAATCGTCTCCTTGAACTTATTCGAATATTCGTAATTATTAGTTGGCTAAAAGTTTGCAGATTAAGGTCATCAGTAGATAAAATACTCTGCAGAAATTATTTGGAATTGAAGATGAAAAAAAAAATTGCTTTTATGAAGACACCACCAGATAAACATGAATTTTGTTTAATTATGGAATTTTAAGTCCGCAAAATATAACATATTTACGACAAAAAATCTTCGCATCTAAGTTTTCAGTTCGTCTTCGTAGTTATTTGTACCTACTCAAATTAATAGGTAGGACTGTTAATATTAGGGATCTATATAAATTATGCTCTTGAGGTACTTATAATAAAAAATCCTTGCCGAAAGAAATGTCAAAGGTTAAACATTTTTACTACCATAAAACCGGCTCAGCTGGCAAATTAATTAATTCAGACACATTATAAAATAAATACTTACATTTTGGTGTATCAAAATATTAAATTTAATTCACTAAAAAATATTTGCAAATAAAGAGTCACTTCACTGTAACGATTTCCCGCGTTTTTCCGTCGGAGCGACTTAGCCCGCCAACTGGGGTCGCGAGACTGCCGTGCGCCAAATAGAAAGAGACAGAAGGTCACTTTCGATGGGTGCAATAGAGAGGACTGTATAGTATTGAACGGGGGATGCAAAGGGGTTGGAGATTTAAAAGCAGCACATCCGTTTTGATTGGTATTCGATTTTTCAGATTTCATCTCGCGATCGAATAAATATAATTATTATCTAAAAGTTACCTGGAGTTGTGATTGGCTATCATTAATTACTGGGGAAAGTTCGAATGTTTTACATTTTATTCTGATTTTCAGAGTAGGTGGACCTAGTAATTTTTGTGTCCGTTCACACAGACCAGCTTGGAGAGGAGAGTACATTTTTATCGCGTTTAAAAAAGAGTTTTGAGTAATTGAAATAAGGTTCATTATTGTTTTACACTGAGCGCGTTAGGTCGGCTCTTAAGCATTCCTATTAAAAAAAGAAGAGAAATGAAAATCAACCTTATTTCAATGAACCAAAACTCTTTTTTAAACGCGATAAAAATGTACTCTCCTCTCCGAGGCGGTCTGTGTGAACGGACACTAAGACTCCACTAAGGTCACTTTTGTAGCATTGTAATATACCTAATGAAGGTAATTAATAATAATAATAATCTTTGTGTAAAAGTTTAGGTTTCATCAACTTTATACACAAGCTGATTGATGAACAGATCATACGGTCATTTAAAATTATTAAAAGCATTTTATATATAATAACTGATAATAATTATTTTCCAAGTTCGGTAAAATGGCCTTTTATAGCTAAAGTGAATAAGTCTATAAACTGAATTATTTTATCTGTATCGTAATATCGTTCCAACTTCCATGACGTAAACTGTCAAATGTCATGAGTTATGTCAACAAACAGCTGTTAGCCGTGTTTTGATTGTTTAGTTTTGTCGTATAATCAATTAATTTTTTTTATAATGAGTGAAGTGCCAAGACTCATCGTGCTTTACGGTAGCCAAACCTATACGGCCCAAGAAATAGCTGAAAGAATATGGCGTACGACGAAGGTTTTGGGATTTCGTGGGCCGGTTCAAGCATTGGATGAGTATCCCATTTCTCGGCTTATAAAAGAGGAATTTGCTATTTTCGTGTGTGCTACGTCTGGCCAGGGAGATGAGCCGGATAATATGAAGAGGTTCTGGAAGTTTCTTCTGCGGAAAAACCTGCCTTCAAACTCTTTAGCAAGGTTAAAGTATGGGGTGCTTGGTCTGGGTGATTCGTCGTATTTGAAGTTCAATTTCGCTGGGAAGAAGCTTCATAAGAGGCTAATACAGTTGGGGGCAACACCTTTGCTTGATATAGGTAAGAATTGGCTTTTAATTCTCATTAAAAAGAAAAAATTACATAAGAAATGGGTGTTAGAAATTGTATTAATTCCTAATCTGAAATATTGCGTCTGATTGTTATGAGATAAGGCGTAGCATTTTTTCATGACTGTTGGGTGCAGTTTGTAGATAATATTGGCATTGCCCTGACATTCCCAGAAAAACAGGAAATAATATCGCACTCAACATTCATACCATTTGTAACAATAGGACTAGAGAGATCTGCAAGGAAAAATTGTAGAAATCGTTTTCCATGCAAATCAAAATTCACCTGAGAATTTCAGATTTGACAAAATGATTACTTATCTCAAAGATCCTGTTTTAATCAGATTAAAAAAAAAAAAAACAATTTGATTGTTATATTATTTTATTATGTTTATTTTTATTAGGGAAAACAAACAGTAGTATATTACTATATTATAAACAGAAATAACTTAACATTTAACTTAAGAGGGAAGTGTCAAGGTAGCCTGCAAAATTCTAATTTTCTTATGTTTTTTGCTATTATAAGTCGGTATTATATTGTATGTTGATCAAATTATAATTTGCGGTCGTAACAAGTATCTATTTACATAATTAGAATCATTAAAATGATTCAACTCTTTAAGACCAGGTAATCCCAAAAAATTACTATTTCATGAAATCTTCACATTTTACTTAAGGAGGAAACTTAAGGAGTTGTATTACTGATTCTATTGTATATAATTCTATAAAAACATATTAGTTACGGGCGCAAATCATACTTTATTTAACATACAACTTAATACTGACTTGCAAATTGCAAAAACCGTAAGAAAATTTAAATTTCGCGGGCTACCCTGACGCTTCCTCCTTAAAAAATATACTATGCACTACATATTCCACAGATTACATACAATATCAGATTAGATTTATTATGTGCACAAACTAGTTATTTATTTATGTAAAATTTAGTACCTTAAGTATACTGTTCACATTACAATATACATAAAAGGCTGCCAGTAACAGTGTCTATAGTGCATAAACTCCTATCTGTATAATAATAATAAGCCTAGCGGGAAGGCTCAGTTCAGCCGCCTACGCCGTCAGGAAAGTAAGACAATACACTGACGTTGATACAGCTCGGTTAGTCTATTTTAGTTATTTTCATAGCGTTATGTCATACGGTATTCTGCTCTGGGGCAAAGCCGCTGACATTCAAAATATATTTGTTCTTCAGAAACGAGCTGTTCGAGCAATTTACCAGCTCGGTGCCAGAGTTTCTTTGAGAGATTTTTTTAAACAGATTGGTATTCTCACGGTGGCATCACAATTCATCTTCGCCAACATCTTATATATTAGACAAAATATACATTTATACACTAAAAACAGTGATATTCACAATGTTAACACCAGAAATAAGGACAAATTACGTGCTCCATTTCACCGGCTTCATAAGGTTCATAACTCATTTGTTGGGCTTGGTATAACTTTTTATAACAAGCTACCCTCTTCTTTGCTAGATTTGCCCTTTAATGCGTTCAAAGCTAAAGTAAAATCTAACCTTTGTTCAAAGGCATACTATTCTATCAACGATTACTTAAACGATAAGAATAGTTGGTCGCTGTGTTTTGCTTAAGACAATGTTTATGTTCTTTCTCCAGAATTAGCATAGCTACTGACAGGTTATATGAGTTCATATAATTATTTATTTTCTTTGACTCTCAAGGTCAATTTATTTTAATTTTATTTTTATTTATTATTGACATAATCTACTCATTTCAATGTTTATTTATTTTTTATGAGTGGTATTGCAATATGTGGTTAGCTAGTGACCTCGACAATTGATCATAGTTTTTCTTGCCCGAGCAACCGGCAGCAAGTTCGTCATGCTCCCTTAGATGTCACTGCTTGCGGTAGCGTCGGGGGTCGGGTTGTCTCCTTCCCTCAAATATGGCGAGGGGGATAATGGCTGATCTTTGCGTTATACTCGTGAACGGGTGCTGCTTGTGGTGACAGGTCGTCTTGCTGACCTTGGTTTTGTTTTGTTATTAGTAATTTAACTCGTTGATTTTACTTCGATGGTCCTAGTTTATCCCTATCTGTGACTTGTGAGTTACGACTACATGTACGGCTATATGTAAGTGGGCACGCCCTTTATTACTGGAGGCTTTTATTTAGGTATAAAGTTCTGCTTACGTTTTTAGTTTTGTATTTTGTTTCTGCTTGAGTATTGTTTTCGTTTTTTTTTTTTTTTTTTTTTTTGGTATATTGGCGTGTGCTAGCTTACTTATAGCAAATAATTTAATTTAATGTTTTGTGTTGCGTAATGTACCTAAATTATTATGCGCAGTATTATATAGAATCATTTTTTTTAACTGAACAGACAGCTGTGCTGCTGGGGAGTTTGTTGCGCCACTTCTTCTCCCCAGCTAAAGCACTAGGAAGTGGTGAAGGGCGGGCGTTTTTGGGGGACTGTCTTATGTAATTTTGACGTTCAAAAAGTGCTGATTCTCAGCCTAGTTTGAATAAATGACTTTTGATTTTGATTTTGAAAGCTGAAGAGTTAGTTTGTTTGTATGTTTGAACACACTAATCTATGGAACTTCCAGTTGGATTTGAAAAATTCATTTTGCATTTGATAATTGCCAAATTCTTGTGGAACTCTGTAGGCTATTCAACATCACGCTAGGACCCTTAAGACGCTACCGAGCGCACAGTGGCGCCCTCATCGTTTGCTTAGTTATTTCTTTTATTTTAGAATGAAAATGCAGGAAATGAGCACGTTAAGTTGTGCTCCACATGACAATACCTTATTATTATTATAAACATTAGTTTTATATTGTTAAGTTTTATTGTAATCCTTAAAACGGGAAATGGTGGCCACTTTTTTCCGTTTTAATGATTACAATAAAACTTAACAATATACAGGTTGTCCCTGGAAGTATGGATCAAATCGATTAGGAGTGTAGGCAAGGTCATTTCCAAACTTTTTAACCCTGAGAATGTTGGTGCAATTTTTTACGGTTCAAAAGTTATGACCAATTTTTGTTTTTTTTCAAACACTTCGCATAGTGCTCAATGAAAAAAATCATTAAAAAAAACTAGCATAGCTATCAATTACTTTTTTTTTCAAAACGTAAAAAACATGTGTTCAATACTGAAAAACAGTTACTGCAAAGTCGGTCTGGCAGAAGTTTTACTCAATTCCTGAGCGATTTTTATGGGAAAAAGTTACACTAGCGAAAGTTGACCACGTATTACAAAAACTGGTCCAAGTCATAGAGATTCTTTGGAGGTATGAATCACTGGAATATTCTTAACAGCTTAAAAGTTAGAGATTTTTATTAACAAGGAGGTCGTATTTTTACAATTTTCCATGTTTCAAATTTTCATTTTTTTCAGCTTAACTAACGATTTAATTTCAGTCCCTAGGCATTTGTTACCTATCTACGAGTAGGTATCTGTTTGATGTGGTTTAGGTTTAAATAAAAAATAAAAATAATTTCGGTAAACTTTTTGTAATCTCATAGTCATGAGTCATGTTATTTGCCCTAGCTACAACCCGGAAAAAACCGTGCACCTGCTGTCAATGACGTCATATCGGCGCTCTGGTACAATATGTATGGCGATGGGGCGAGCGCGGCGAGGTGAAAGAGCAAGTGCGAGGGGCATTGCATTCCAACGAGGTGCTAGGAATTTGCGGGGGAAGGGAAACAAAAGAACCAGCGCCGGCGCACGTTCGCACTCAGGTAGATGTTTTAGTAACTCGCTACCAGCTTGTGACTGCGCACGTACTTAATTCGGTGTTCATCAATTATTATTCTTTAACGTTATTTGGACTGTGTAACTTGGACTTTGTTTTTGCCTGTGATTTGGACACTGTTTGACTGGAGTATGGCTACGTACAACAGCCATGAATATGCAGATATACATTTCATTTACGGATTTTGTGATGGAAATGCACGCCAAGCTGCAAGAGTATATCGAGAGCGATATCCTAATCGGGACCGCTATCCGGATTACCGAGTATTCCAACGTGTACACTCCGCTTACGTAGATGGTAGAAATCCAGGAGCTAGGGAAGCTCGACGTAGCGTTCCAGACCTTGGAGTCGAAGATGTGGTGCTTCAGACGCTACGTGAGAATCCAATGACAAGTATTCGTCGCATGTCAAGAATGTCAGGGATTCCGAGATCTGTAGTACATCGTACTGTGAGACGACACATAATTCATCCCTTTCACGTTCAACGTGTGCAGGCCCTTTTACCGAGTGATCATGGCCCGAGAAGGGCTTTTTGTAGGGAAATGTTACGTCGCCATCGTGAAGATTCTCAATTTTTAAAGAAAATTTTATGGAGCGATGAAACAAGTTTCCGAAGGGTGGGGATATTTAACATGCATAATCTGCATTTTTATGCGCGCATTAACCCACACATTGTACGAAGTGACCATTTCCAGCATCAGTTCGGAGTAAACATGTGGGCTGGAATAGTAGAAGGACAGCTAATAGGTCCTCATGAGTTACCTGCTAGACTCGATGGCCCCTCATACTTGAGATTTCTACAGAATGACCTAAATGGTTTACTTGGGGAAGTATCACTTGAAACCCGTCGAGACATGTGGTTGCAGCAAGACGGCGCTCCCCCACATTACGCAAGAGTCGTAAGAGACCATCTAGACTTAACTTTCCGTAGTCGTTGGATTGGAAGAGGGGGGCACATTCGATGGCCAGCACGTTCCCCTGACCTGAACCCCATAGATTTCTTTCTATGGGGTTATTACAAAGAGATTGTGTACGAGACAGAGAGCGGAACCGAGGAACAACTCCGTCAGAAAATCACATCTGCAACCTTATACATAAAAAATAATTCCCGTGCATTTAGACGAACAATACGAAATTTCATTCGGCGATGCCAGTTGTGTTTGAGAGTAAGAGGAAGGAATTTTGAACATCTATTGTAATTTCAATTTAATAATACATTTACATATTAATTTCATTGTTATATTTTTTTTTTCCACGTAGTTAGAAAATTTTAAAAATACGACCTCCTTGTTAATAAAAGTTTCTAACTTTTAAACTATTAAGAATATTCCAGTGATTCATACCTCCAAAGCATCTCTATGACTTGGATCAGTTTTTGTAATACGTGGTCAACTTTCGCTAGTGTAACTTTTTCCCATGAAAATCGCTCGAAAATTGAGTAAAATTTTTGCCAGAACTTGCTGTAAATGTTTTTTCTTATTGAACGTATGTTTTCTAGCTACGTAAAAGTATTACCACAGGAAAGGCCCACTTTTCTATAAAGTTCTGAATAAAAAAAGTAATTGATAGCTTTGCTAGTTTTTTTTTATGATTTTTTTCATTGAGCACTATGCGAAGTGATTTAAAAAAAAACAATAATTGGTCGTAACTTTTGAACCGTAAAAAATTGCACCAACATTCTCAGGGTTAAAAAGTTTGGAAATGACCTTGCCCACGCTCCTATTCGATTTGATCCATACTTCCAGGGACACCCTGTATAACTACTGTTTGTAATAATAATAACGTATAGTCTTGTGGAGAACAACTTACCGTGCTTATTTTCTGCATTTTCTTTTTAAATTAAAAGAAATAACAAAACAAACGTTGAGGGCGCCACTGTGCGCTCGGTAGCCTCTTAAAGAGCCGAGCAAAAAGAAAAAAGTCAGGAAGAACGCTAAGTAAACACGAAGTAATAGTGCAGGCAGGAGATGCAATGCGACAGATGGGGTGGGTCGGTGGAACAAGAAATTTCACGCGAACGAAGTCGCGGGCGGCAGCTAGCATTGTATATTTATTCATAGTCCCCAATGAAATGAAGCAAAATAGTTCATAACTCTCTGCTTGTTCCAGGACTGTGCGACTACCAACATGACTTAGGCCACGATGCAGTAATGGCCCCATGGCTCAAAGAATATCTGTCAATATTAAAACAATACTACCCTCATATACAAACGGATAATATCAAAACTACCTTCATTCCGCGATGGAAGGTTTCTCTAGAGAAATGTGAAGAAATTGCTACTTGTAACGGTTTGACAGAAGATTTATATTTTTCTAAAGGTGTAAAGGACAGTTTTGTTGATGCTACACTCTTGGAAGTTATCAATAATGATAGGACTACGCATGAAACACATTTTCAGGTGAGTTTGAGGATATTTTTCTATGATTTTGATCTTTAAAGACCACAAAGTTTTCAATGATTTAATAAATTTTCAGATTACTTCATTGTGGTATTTCTTTTACGTATCTTAATGCTATATGTGTGCTATCTATGTGTATTCTAATTTTTAATATCTTCAGTCTTAAAAGTATGACTAAAAGTAAAATTCTCATTATTCTGGAATTGTAACAAGGCGAAAATCTTTTTTAGGATGTAAGAATGATAACGCTGAAGACCGCAGACGAAACTAAATTAGATTATAAACCTGGAGATGTATTTAATATACGGCCTCGCAACTGTAAGGAGGAAGTGGAAGATTTATTTAATATTTTCAAAGATCACAATATTGACATAAAACCTCATTACAACTTAGTAGTAGAGGAATATCATGATGGTAAGTTATTTTCAATAAAAGTTAATTTTTGAACTGATAAGGAACATTTTTTAAGTATTGTCTTGCTTGATTTAAAAATATTATTTTGAAAAACTTTATATTTCTGAACGTTACTACTTTGAGAAAATGGTGTTCGTTTCGGAACCCAACATTTTGTTACGTTTTGTTTCTCCGGTAAAAATGCCAAGATATTAATATCAATATTTTGACAGGCCAGTTGGCGTGGTTGGTTAAGATACCTACCTATCATGCCGCTGGTCGTGGGTGCGATTCCTATCCAGGACAAATATTTGTGTGCATGAACATGTCTGTTTATCCTGAGTCTGGGTGTAATTATCTATATGAGTATGTATTTACAAAAAAAAAGTAGTGTATGTAAGATATCAGTTATCTGGTTTCCATAGTACAAGCTCTACTTAGTTTGGTATCAGATGACCGTATGTGAATAATGTCCCAGGTTATTATTATTATATAAATTCACAAAGGTACCCTTGTGGATTTATATTGATATTAATATCTTGGCATAACAGTTTTATTTATTTATTCAAAAAGCATTCCAAGTCGTGACAGCACTGCTGCACTGACAGCATTATTTATTCATGAATATCCAAATAAAAAATAACTAAACGCGGACTGTCAATGTCAAAATAAACACGTGTGGTGCTGTCACTTATCAAATGTCATGTCATGTCACTTTATCACCGAGTTGCTTAGCGTGTGCAATGTTTGTAACATAAAAGTAAAGATTTACACCATAAATAAGTTAAAATACAATAAATATTGACAATGCTGCGACGACAAGCGCGTTTGCGCCGTGAATACTTGTACAGGAAGTCTGTTGAAGACAAACAAAAGAATATTCAATCGAAAAAAGATCAACTAAAACGATGTTTGGAAGAAAACATTCCTATCCACGGAGATTTGAGGAAGGAGGCTCTTACATTACAGAAAAGAATTGACTATGAAGATAAAGGTAAGTTTCTACAGCCTGTTTATTAGTTAATGTGTGATTTTTTGTTTGTTTACAAACTGTTATCATAACCTAAGTTATTATCACCTTACATGATCGTATCAACATGCTTGCTTCAAACAAATTGTAAGGTTTCGTAGACATTGTAGGCCAAAAGTCTACCCTATTTTACTAGCTGATGCTGAATACTAGTTTACAAAGACCTCTGTAACATTAAGTTGACCATATAAATATTCAAGAGCATTTGTAAAACAAATCGACATTTTCCTTTGCTGCATACTAAATTACACTACCAACAACTATCATTCTAGGTCCTGAAAGAGCAGCAGTAATAGGCAGTTTCAGTGGTGGTGCAAACACACAGAGCTCGCAGGATGATGAGTACAGATATGCTGGTGTGGAGGATCCTAAGATTATGATTACCACGTCTAGAGAGCCTAGTGCCAGGCTCAAGATGTTTGTTAAGGAGCTTAGGTAGGTACTTACTTACTTGTTTTTTCTCAGGTTCAAAGTTCAGTTCCCATACCAAATTTCAACAAAATCGGTTCAGCCGTTTAGCCATGAAAGTGAACAAACTCACATACGCATTTATAATATTACTAGCTTTCGCCAGTGGGTTCATCCGTGTGCATTTCAGAAATTATCCCATGGGGACATACTACTGCGGTAAAACATATCCTATGTCCTAAATGGTGTCCCACCCATATCCAAAATACGCGCATTGACGTGGAGTTGTAGGTACCAGCCCGTTTTACCTATTACCTATGTCCTAATCCATTGATTTTCAAAGTGGGGGACACGCCCCCCTAGGGAGGCGCGACGACATGCTATGGGGTCTCTGGCAACGCGGGCGGCGCGACTCGTGTGGTTAGCGCTCCGGTTGCCTGCGCACCTTTTCAATTGGAAAACTGGTCAAATAACAAGTTCAGCTGTCACATTGACTTTTTTTATAACAAGTGTGTAAATACAACAATTTTTTAAATAAAAAATTGTACTTTCTGTGGCATTACAATTGCTTACCGATTATTGCGCCCACACTTGTTGCTGATTCAATTTAATCATACAATTTCTGTAACTATCTTTGTCAGACATGGACTTTTGAAGTAAATAATTAAATAACCCCTTTAACTTATCTTCCCAGGTTAATATTCCCAAACAGCCAGCGCATGAATCGTGGTGGCTACGAGATGTCACAGCTGATACACGCGTGTCGCGCCAATGAGGTCACTGATTTTATTGTAGTACACGAACATAGAGGTGTGCCTGATAGCCTGGTGAGTTCAATTGTTTTGAAAATATTAAATTAGTTACGGAATACCTACTGAAATATAAGTAATTCTTGACTAGACAATGATGGATGAAAATTGGACTAATGTTTTTACTATGAACCACTTCTGTGGGTCACCATAAAAGCTTCTCTCTACTGTCAACTGACCTCCTTATAGAGGTAACAATAGAAATAGAATCGTGTCTCAGAATTGACATAACAGTAGAAGCTTTATAATTGAATTGGAAATACCCATTAATGTAACTTATTTACACATTAATTGTTCTTGTTGTAAAATGCTATCGAATTTGGCAATAGCGATACTTTTCAATATTTCTACTAGTCTTACTTTAAAATCTGAGATACATTTATTTTTCGCTGGGCCTGGGGCAATTTCTGTTAATTACTATTCAATCTGTCTAAACGTCAACTATGTTGGGAAAAGTCTACGCAGTTTCAGCTAGGTAGCTGCATCCGGTTAGACTGGAAGCCGACTATGTTGGGGTCGGCTTCCAGTCTAACCGGATGCTGCTGAATATCAGTATTTTACATGGAGCGACTACCTATCAACCACGAATGACAGCCAGGACCAACGGCTTAACGTGCTTTCCGAGGCACGGAGGAGTCTCGGTATGTAAAGATGGACACCCATCCACGGACCAACCGCGGCAAGCGTAGCTTAACCTGATCGATCGACCTATGCGGCTGGTATTACTTAGCCACAAGCCCCAAGCAGTCTCACATAAAATTTCAATAGATAGCTTTCGGCTTCGTCTATATATTCCAAAATCTGTGATCTTAATCACGTTAGCACTGGTGCAGTCATAGATTTTTAAATCAATTTTATTATTTTGTTCTCCACCCATTTGACCTTATCCACATGTATGTCATCCCCAGGTAATCTGCCACCTACCATACGGCCCTACAGCGTCATTCACACTATCAGGCGTAGTGATGAGACACGATATCCCGGACATTGGGCCCATGAGTGAACAGTTCCCACATCTAGTGTTCCACAACTTTAAGACTGAACTTGGTAAGTTAATATTATCATAATATAGCAGCCTGTGGAAAGACATTTATGTAATTATAATGTTATATTATGTTATGGGGGTTTAGTTTCCGCACTTAGTCCTTCAAGTGGACCATTGTGCGTGAGTCATGATGGCGGCCGTCAAATCAAATCATTTATTTGCATAATACAGGTTGATAAAGGTTTTACAAATAATATCCGATAGATACACTGTACACAAATTAATAGAACTCACAAATCAAGTATTTCAGTAGTGTTACAATCAATTCCAACCAGTCCACTGCCCTCCAGAAGTTGATTACGTCTCCTGATCTGTTGAGAACATCAGAAAAAGATCTGGGGGACCCGAGGGTTTCTGTTTTAATCTGGGTGACACCTGTGCATTCAAACAGCACCTGTGTAACGGTTTCCTCAGCCTCCATGCACGCTCTGCACAGAGGACTGTCCGTAATGCCTATTGTGTGGAAATGTTTATTTAGTGAGCAGTGTCCCGTGATGGTTCCCGTCATCAGGTGCAAACCGTTCCTCTCCAGGCGTAGTAGGCGTCTAGTTAGCCGTCCATCTAAGGATGGCATGGCTTCCTTTATGTAATTATTACTGTGGGTGTGACATTATTTTGTTTATCATTCCGGGATTTTATAGGAGGTATTATCCACTCTTGTTACTTGCATCCTCGAAGCATACTCTACCTATTCCGACCTCTGGTTTCCACAAAAATCTATTAAAAAAAATGTAGGTATTATAATTATCTACCAATAGATGT
The DNA here is from genome assembly GCA_948252095.1 of Dicycla oo. Lineage (NCBI taxonomy): Eukaryota > Metazoa > Arthropoda > Insecta > Lepidoptera > Noctuidae > Dicycla > Dicycla oo. The sequence continues at coordinate 3,854,258 of OX411732.1, read as the reverse complement.
TTTCGGATGTCGCTCGCAAATAAAATCAAAGTCTAACGAGACAATCTGTTAGGAGATACAAGTGCTTCAGTAATTTCAGAAGAATAAGTATTTGTTTATATTGCAGCTGCCTTGTCTATAGGCTTTCTTTTTGTTTAGTAGGTTCGTTTTCACCTTAAACTTATGTGTGCAGGTCTAAGAACGATGAGTATACTGAAGTACCTGTTCCCGGTGCCGAAACCTGACTCCAAGAGAGTGATCACCTTCGCTAACAATGACGACTACATCTGCTTCAGACAACATACTTACAGGAAGGTATGGAGATCTCACAAAAATTATAAATTTTGAGTGTAATACTTGCATTTCTCCTGCAATGCCTGTTCCTTTAATATCGTCAAATCTGCTGTAGGATGATGGGCTGTAGGATATAGAGATATTCGTAGGAGCAAATGTGAACATTTTTTTTCATACCAATATGAACCTTATTTCTATATTCGTAATGTTCATATTTGAATGAAACATTGTACTTACCACAAATATTCTTTCGAAATTTTTGCTGCTTGTGGTAAAGAATGATCTGGGTGGATCAGTCCTTTAAGTGAGAAAGTAGTCTATTGACTAAACTTACACATACTTCCAAGGAAATCAATTCAAATAAAAGGGCTGCGATAGTTATTTCATAATGAAAAATTAGTTTTATGCTACACATCTACATGGTAATTTTGACAATGTTGCCGATTCTGTTTTGCACAAACTAAACTTACTTTAGGCTATTGCTAACTCTTTCTCTCTAATAAAACAAGAAAGAGACAGACGTAAATTGGAGCTGTCTTTAGTGAAACTAATATTTCCATACAAAAAACGATACGTAAAAACATGTCGAATAAAAACACGGTGAAGCGCACAGCGTAAACTAGTTTGACATCTCTAACTTAGTTCATAGCTATAGCCGTCCTTTTCTCGCGCTGCCTGTTAGTAAAAGATAGCGATTCTCTAATTTTAGTTTAGTTATTGAACAAGAGAATCGGAACCAATGACATTATATTTTTACAGGCTGGTAAAGAAATAGAACTATCAGAGATCGGACCCCGCTTCCAAATGAAGCTATACGAGATAAAGCTGGGAACATTAGACTCTCTGGACGCGGCCGACACGGAGTGGGCGCTACGGCCGTACATGAACACGGCCGCTAAGCGACGGTTCTTGAGCAATGAGGATGGCTGGCAGGAAGAGGAGTGATATAATAAATGATTGTTTTTGTAAAAAAAAAAGTTGTTTTATTTTATGTGCACCTCTGCTTAACCGTTCGGGGAATACAGACGTTGTTTTGTGTTGTTTGTTTTATTTCAGTTTTTGGTTTCCTTAGTGAAATTGAATTTACTTCTTCGTCTTTCTTTACCTTATTTCCTCTTTGACGGTGACCTCCGTACGATCGGTGAATCGAACTTGTTGTAGAGCCACAAAAATATTTAATAAGCTGCCTGACACATTAAAATCGGTAACTCTGGACAAATTCAAAAGTGTATTAGGGAAAATTTTAATAAAAAAATGTTACTACTCGTTACAGGACTATTTGGATGACAATTCTATAATTCCTCCTTCAGATAATAAACATTAAAGTCACTTTACCTTTTTTGACATTCTTGTATTTATTAGAAGTTTTGTTAATTGACATTGTATTATAATTTTTTTACTGTTGACCAAAGAGATGCTGTTGACATTCTGAAATATTTTTATTGATTTAGTACTTGCTTTGACATCCTTGTTTTTATTTGAAATTTAGTAAAGTAACATTATACTAAAAGTTTAAAATGACATTATACTATATATTTTTACTTATAATGTGTGGAACTATCTAAATACCTAGTCTAATAATAGTAGAGTCCTTTTTATAATTTAATATAATCATTTATTGTATTTCATTGATTTGATTTTTAATATATACCTAATAATATTTGTACGCCCAATGGCAAAACATAGAGAACTTATGTAATCATTGTATTATCTCACACACTGTGTAACTACCTATGTTTACAAATAAAGACTCTGATTCTGATTCTGATTCTGAGAATCTTGAGCCGAAAATATATGTAGTTATTATAGAGTAATAACGCTTTCGCGCGCGCTAAACGTCTATAGACGTCATATCAATAAAAGTTCTATTGTGTCTCGTTTAGCGTCTATTATACAGGGTTATTGGTAAAACACCAACAACCTCTTAAGGGGTCATTGTACTCATCATTATAAAACAACTTTTACTATGGGACCAAACCTGAAAAAATCAGCTGTTCAGTACATTTATGTTCGCATAATTCGTCAAAATGTACTGAACAGCTGATTTTTTTTTCGCGATTTAGGTTTTGGTCCCATAGTAAAAGTTGTTAATAATGATGAGTACAATGACCCCTTAAGAGGTTGTTGGTGTTTTACCAATAACCCTGTATATTGCTTCCATGTAACAAACCATTAAAACACTTTAAATTTTAAAATCTGTGGATGACCCCAGCTTGGTAAATAAATGGAGTAACCAAACTCTTCGGTACTTCGTTACAGCTTCGTTAGGTACAGACGCCAGCACATCAAGCTACTCTTTAATAGATTTTCGACTTTATTGCTAAAGTATTAGGTTCAAGGTTGATTGGGAAAATCTGACAGTTTCGGGTAGGTTGACCTGCTGGCGTCTGTACATAAATATTAATTTTTTTTCAGCGTTTTTCGTTTCATGTCGATCAATAACTTGTAAAAAAATGGCAAAATTACAATATAATAGAAAATACAGAGAGATTATTCATTGTGGATTTGTTATAAAAATTGTGTGGATGCATAAATATATAAGCCCTTTAAGCCCTTTCCTACTACTTTTTTATTTTATTTTTTATTATAAACTTATGATTAAACATTACAGACATGCCCGTCCCTGACTTCCTAAAACAACCGCACACATTATACGAAATAGCGGAACAATACTGGGACCTCCACTGCTACCCGACGCAATACGTCTTCTCTCTTCTCGCACAAGTGTCCGACGATAAGTTAGAAAGAGAGAAGTGTATCGAGCTCAGCTCCCCCGAAGGACAGGAGGACTGGCTTAATTATTGTAGGAGGCCAAAGCGAACGGTTCTTGAGGTGAGTGTTCAGAAGACAAATGTTTTAATGCCAGTTTCAGCTGACAAAAACTTGACTGGTGTTCATGGCTTATATACCTATCCACCATCGAACAACAATTAAAGCAAAGTAGACAAATCTTTTGAGATTTATTGAGCTTCTATTTTGGAGTTCTGGGGCCATAGCTCTTGATGGCACGCTTCTCCCGGTCTGCTCCGACTTCCGGTATCTTGGTTCACTTGTGCAAAGCGTTGGCGAAGTAGATCGGGCTTAAGCACAGAATTAACACTAGATGGATGAAATGGCGACAGGTAATGGGAACAAGTTTTATAAAACATTGGTTAGACCTGCTGTCTTGTATGGATCAGAATGTTGGGCCACAAAAATAATGAATGAAAGGCAATTGCATGCATCTGATATGAGAATGCTAAGAGGCACCCCTCTACGCGAATGGATAGAATAAGAAATGAGTATGTAAGAGGAAGTCTGAAAGTGACACCGGTGACTGAAAAGTTGTATGGACATCGGTTGTCATGGTATGGGACATGTGATGCGGAGGAATGAGGAAAATGTCGTCAGGAAAGTTTTGAGTAAGGGAAGACCAAAGAAACGATGGATGGACTGTGTGAAAGATGATATAGCCAAAAAGGGAGTGTCTACGGAAATGACGACACTTAGAGAAGGATGGAAGAAAAGACATGATGCGCCGACCCCAAATAAATTGGGACAAGGGTAGGAGAATGATTATGATATTTTGGTACACTGAGTGAGCAACCAGCTTTTGATAATATAACCACATTCTGCACCACTAGGCTCTGAAAGACAACATTTATTTATTGGCACGAAGTATAAGCAAACTGCGTAGAAATTGTCACGTAGCGCAAAAGCGTTACGCGCGAAAAAATCGGCTTCAAGTGCTGAAAACTTATACTAGATGGCTCTGTATTAATAATACAAAATACAGCATACATGTCATTAGCATCATTACGCTTTTAGTAATTAATCCGTAAACATCATCCGCGGCCCATCCCTAGACTCAAAACTTTTCAGCCCCCTGGTACACCGGATGTAAGTCTCTTAAGAGCGTTATTATTGCTCAGATTTGCTATAGGACTTAAAAAAACTTAGCGTACCGGGGGCTGAAAAGTTTTGTGCCTAGTTTTTTGGGCGCGGAAAACTGAGACATGATGACTAAAAGCGTAATGATGCTAATTACATGAGACTCTGTGTTTATACTAGAGTGTATTCGCAAATTAGTAATATACAACGCGAGACAATAATGACACTTGAAGGTATTGGGTTGGTGCATATGAAATTGCCGATTTAAACAGATAATTAAAAAGACAAAATACTTTATTCAAAAATTATTTATTCGTGACGAAATAATTACCATTGGCTTAAATACATAACAACTAACGATCCACCAAAGCATTTATGACATTATAAAAAAATCATCATTTTTTGAATCAACAAATTCACGGAAGGCATTTAGTATATCTTCATCAGATTTAAATTTCTTATTTTTCAAAAATTGGCAAAACTTCTGAACATATGATAATCTGTCGGAGAGAGATCAGGCGAGCATCGTGGGTGCGGTAAAACTTTATATTCCAGCTCATGCTTTTTTTATTAACGATTTGCGCGACGTGTGGTCTAGCGTAGTCAAGAAGCAGGATTACACCACTTCTGTTTACCAATTTTGGCTGTTTCTCTTTTAATTTTTTATTCATCTTCTGCAGTTCGATGCAATATTTTTGAGCGTTCATTGTCCCGCCTTGTGGCAAAAAGTTATAATGGTTAACGCCATTTTGTGACCACCATACAGTAAGCATAATTTTTCAAGGGTGAAATTCATGCTTTAGGGCCAAACGTGGACGTTCACTCCTATCTAACCATGATACAGACCTTCGTGTATTATCGTGAAGCGCCCACTTTTCATCGCAAGTCACTATACGAGTACGGTCAAGAAAATGTTCAGTTTTTTGTCGATGGTAAAGAAATGACGTAATGGTAATACGATTTTGCTTGTTTTGCACTGAGAGTTCGTGTGGTACCCACTGATCTGACAGCGAGTTCTTGTGCAAGTTCTCGTGTGGTGATATGCACATTGGACTCCACTACCTAAATGTTGTAAAACTTGCAGATACAGTACGCGCGAAGGTCGTACGCGAGACTCATTTTCAAAATTCTCTACTCCACAACGAAATTTTACCGGAACCAATTTCTCACTGTCCTTTCAGAAACTGTATTCTCCATTAATCTCTCATTTATTTTAATTGCTGTTTCACGTGCTTTTAATCCACCTTTGAACTCATAAAACATGATACAGCCCGCGGCACGTAAGTTGGCAAGGTTTTGGCGTAGTGGGGGTAAGTTCGCGCATGCTACACTTATTGCAACAAAAAAATGGTCACTTTTATTGCTTGTCATTATTCTGTGGTTACCATAATTTATTTTTAAACTAGTTTTAAAAATAAATTATGGTAATAACCACAGAATTTAATTTTAAAATAGTTATCTATTTAGAAGAAAGTTAAAGAAAGGAGAAGAATTCGTGAAGTATATTAGGAGTAATAAATAAAATATACAGGGTTATTTGTAAAACACCAACAACCTCTTAAGAGGTCATTGTACTCATCATTATGAACAACTTTTACTACGGGACCAAACCTGAAATCGCGAAAAAAAATCAGCAGTTCAGTACATTTATGTTCGCATAATTCGTCAAAATATGTAACAGTACACATCATAAACCATTTTTCTGGCATGTCAACGTAAAATGGTATTTGTTTGTGGCATTATCTAAATTTAAAAATTCAAACAAAACAATAACAAGAACTTGTAACAAAAGCTCAACAAAAACAAATGTTACAATTTTAGTGCACGCAAGTGTACTCGGGAGCGAATGGAACGTGGACGCGACGCGAGAGACAAGGGTCGACTGACCAACCAATCGCGCTCTCGGAATGATGCTACCTCATTCCCCGCGTCCCGCTCGCGACCAAAGAGATGTAAAAAATTACTTCTGCGCATCTAACGACTCTTGCCAACTTACGTGCCGCGGGCTGTACCTCTATTTTTTTTCGGATCTATGGTAAGAAAGAATAACTTAAATTAAATCACGTCTAACGTCTGGATCTTCTGATGGTGTTTAAAATACTAAACATTGTTGAATTACTAAACTTTGTTGACAATAACGAAAATCAAGAAGTCAAAACGTGTTCGGTAACACGCGCCCACTATTTACATTTTTGTGCAATCGGCAACTTCATATGCACCAACCTAATACTTAGGCTCAAAACTTTTCAGCTCCCCTGGTAATATTATCAATTTCTTCCAGGTCCTCCACGACTTCCACAAATCAGCCTCAAAGCTAACCCTCGATGTATTATTCGAGTTATTCTCCACCATCAAACCTCGCTCCTTCTCCATCGCCAGCAGTGCTTTCCCCTCAGAAGGACATAACGTCGACTTACTAGTGGCTGTGGTACGTTACCATACAAAGTTGAAGAAACCTAGGCTTGGGTTGGCGTCGAATTGGCTGAAGAGTTTGGAAGTCGGGGACCGAGTGTATGGATGGATTAAAGCTGGGACGCTTGTGTTTCCGAAAGATGCTGTAAGTACGCTGTTAACTCTTCAAACTAAGTAATCTACTTACTTACGATTTCCGTTAAAAATTTAACGGTTATTATGAAGATGTCCGAACTTAGGCTATTATTGCTAGCGTTATGCCTGGTTTCTGAGGTCCGCGATATGCTCTCAATAGTAAGTCATTCGACAGTTATCAAATTAAGCAAATCTTTCTTCCTTAAGGCGAAAGCTCCAGGTACCCCGCGAAATTAATGAATGACTATTTCATTGAATCTTGATATTTGGCTTATTACTGTTTCTAATGATTATAATTTTGGAAATACATATATGTTACGGTCGCGAATTATTCTTTAATCAACATACAACCTAATACTGACTTGCAAATTACAAAATACGTAAGAAAATCTGAATTTCGCGGGCTACCTGGAGCTTCCTCCTTAACTGAGTGTTCAAAAACAAGATACATATCTGTTCGATATCTTGTTTATCTATCGAATATATTAATTCCGGTTAAGGCGAAAGCTCCAGGTAGCCCGCGAAATTCAAATTATCTTTATCGTTTCTTGCCATAAAATTAGCAAGCCAGTATTAGGTTGTATGTTGATTAAAGTATGATTCGCGACCGTAACATATATGTCTTTGCAGAATTGTAATCATTAGAATCGGTAATACAACTCCTTAAGCTAGTATAATCCTAGATGTCAAGATTTCATGAAATAGTCATTCATTAGGATTAAAAATGAACTTAGTTGTATTGACGATTTTAATGATTATCATTCTATAAATACAGATTGCTTACGGTCGCGAATCATATTCAGATCAACATAGAAGCCGATACTGACCTGCAATTTGCAAAAAAAAACGTAAGAAAATTTGAATTACGCGGGCTTTCGCCTTAAGAAACATCAGAAAGCTAATTTTAGCCGTTTAACTTTTGCCGCTCTGTTCATGTAACTCTTATTTAATAATTTTACAGACAACGCCCCACATTCTAATCGGACCAGGCACCGGCTTAGCGCCCTTCCGAAGCCTGCTACAAGAGCGAGAAGTACAAGGCACTGCAAACAAAGATGTCCTCCACTTGATATTCGGATGTCGGTATAAGGAGAGAGATTTCCATTGTAGAGAAGAACTTGAGAGAATGGTGGCCGAGGATAAGCTGAGTCTGTACTGCGCCTTCTCTAGAGATCAGGAGGACAAAGTGTGAGTATGAGAAATGTTGAAGTATTATTTTTCTAGCCTTTTTGGTTCCCAACATACGAGTAGATGGTACAAGACAAATAAATGCGAAAGTGAGTTTGTTTGTTTGTTACGCTTTCACGCTAAAACGGCTGAACGGATTTGGATGAAATTTGGCACATTGGTAGACTATGACCTGGAGAAGGACAACATCCTGGATCGCAGACGCAGTCGCGGGCTACAGCTAGTACAATAAACAAGGTCAAATTAAATTAGCTAACGAAACTCCGCAGTCGTGAAACACGACAAAATAAAAATATTTTAAATAAAAAATATATAAAATATTTTTTTTTTTTATAATTTTTTTGGGGGCATTGCCCCCAAAAAAATCATGAAATATACCTAATTTCATGATTTTTTTGGGGGCAATGCCCGCTGTTAGTGTTGTTACTTGAAGTGTGAGTTGATATAATCTGTTTTATCGTGTTGACATGTCAATACCCATCACGTCTTTGAAGTTTACGAAAAAAAAAACTGATTTTTAAACTGATATTTTAAGTGACTACACCACAGGCGGCTCACCACGCTCCCCAAAAAAAAAAAACATCAAATTAATTTATTTTTTGTTTTAAGTAATAACAGCCGCACGGGTCGATCCATCAGTTTAAGCTACGCTTGCTGGGGTTGGTCAGTGGATGAGCGACCATCTTTACATACCAAGACGCCTCCGTGCCTCGGAAAGCACGTTAAGCCGTTCGTCCCGGCTGTCATTCGTGGATCTTTGACAGTCGTACCGGGTCGTCAGAAGCCCGAAAGTCTGACAACCAGTCTTGCCTAGGAGTATCGTATTACCCAGTTACTGAGTTGTGGTCAGATAGGCAGCCGCTCCATGTAAAATACTGGTATTCAGCTGCATCCGGTTAGATTGGAAGCCGACCCAAACATAGTTGGGAAAAGGCTAGGCAGATGATATTTAGATATCGATACCCATCACGTCTGCGGAATTTCGCTAGCTAATTTAATTTGACCCTGTATTTTTTCTTCGTGATGTTTTCTAGGAAACAGCAAACCCGAATCCCCACAAGGGAACCTTTTTCTCGGGATTTTATTTCTACATCAAAATCGGTGTCATAGCTGAGCCATGAAAACGGAGAGCTCATTCAACCTCATTCCACCGGCCCCCTTCTACCACCGGACATCTAGACGCACTGCCAGTTACCATCCCTACGTGGTTGCTATTCCACCAATTCGCACTAAGCGTTTCCAAATGTCTTTTATAATGCACACTGCAAAGGAGTGGAACTCACTACCTGCGTCTGTGTTTCCGAACGCATACAACCCTATAATCTCTTCAAAGTGAGAGTGAACAGGCATCTTCTGGGTAAGCTCACTCCATCGTAGACTTTGGCTCTGTCACCTCTGACCTAGACTAGAGTCAAGAGCAAAACCCATCACAAATAAAAAAATAAAGCTTGTTCACTCTGAAATGACGCGCCCCACTAATTTGTATACGTACACTACGATAAATTCGGTAGTGGGGCGCGTCACTTCAGAATAGACAAGCTCTACCAAACAAAAATAAACATACTTACTTATACCATTTGCATTCTGCCCGTGCCGCTACTGCTCGCGCTGCCGGACATAATTCCCTAAATACTCCCGCGCAGCACCATCGAGAGAAGTGTGAGTTTACATACTGCCCCACCGCTCACATCACTTTCGACTTTTAGCAATGGCAGACGTCGAAATAATTACAGCGTCTGCGCTGTCTTCTTGCAATACCTACATAATTATGATCCAAAAAAATCTCCGTCGTAGAAGATGGTGCATGATATACAGGGTGAATTTTCCAAGTGGGCGTGGATGACCAAATTTGAAACTATGAGGAATAGCGAAAAGTACTCAAAGGAGTCTCGGGCTTGATTTTGATGAAAACTAAAACAGCATCGTTGGATTTTTGAAAAATCAATTTTTCTAGCCAGGAATCGAACCCGTTGATTTTGAAGAAAAAAAAATTACACACACTGTATTATTACACCATTCGATAGTGTCGCTAATATGGATCCAATTCTGGGAAGTAAGGATAACGTTTGCCTAAAGGAAAGAGCTCATTTTTAACAAAATACGTTTTTATGTTTCTTATGTTATCTTCAGCTGCATCCGGTTAGACTGGACGCCGACCCCAACATATTAGGTTGGGGGAAAAGTCTTTTCGCATTATAGTATGTATGAACTTGTAATAAAATCTCTTTGGCTATACTATTTGTATCTGGCTGGTTTTGGTATCATTGAAAGTTTAAATTTTAAAGAACATAATTCCAAATTCAAATTAGGAAAATGTGTGATTTTCATTTGTTTTTCGTGCCGTCAAGATGAGTGAATCTAATGAAGAAATTCGATACATTTTAAAATTTTACTACAAAAAAGGTAAAAATGCAACGCAAGCCGCGAAAAAAATTTGCGATGTTTATGGACCTAGTGTAGTGTCTGTGAGAGTAGCACAAATTTGGTTTAAGCGTTTTCAATCCGAGGACGGAAATTTTGATGTCAAAGATGCACGTCGCTCTGGTCGCCCTATTACGGATAAAATGGATGCCATTTTTGAAAAAGTGGAGCAAGATCATATCAGTAGTTACGACGTAGCTGAAGAACTGGAAATTGACCACAAAACAGTTTTGGCGCATTTGAAAAAAACTGGGTACACAAAAAAGCTCGACATTTGGGTACCTCACGAGCTCACTGAAAGAAACCTAATGAACCGTGTACTCATTTGTGATTCTTTATTACGACGTAATGAAACCGAACCATTTTTTGAAGAAGCTGATAACTGGTGATGAAAAGTGGATCACGTATGACAAGAACGTGCGAAAAAGGTCGTGGTCAAAGGCCGGTCAGGCTTCATAGACTGTGGCGAAACCCGGGTTAACTCGCAACAAGGTGATGCTGTGTGTGTGGTGGGATTGGAAGGGCATTATTCATTATGAGCTGTTACAACCAGGCAGGACCATCGATTCTGAACTCTACTGCGAACAACTGATGAGATTAAAGCAAGAAGTTGAGAGAAAGCGGCCGGAATTAATCAACAGAAGGGGTGTGGTTTTTCATCATGATAACGCTAGGAGATAATAGTTATAATATTCATCATGATAACGCTAGGAGATAATAGTTATAATATTCATCATGATAACGATAGGAGATAATAGTTATAATATTCATCATGATAACGCTAGGAGATAATAGTTATAATATTCATCATGATAACGCTAGGAGATAATAGTTATAATATTCATCATGATAACGCTAGGAGATAATAGTTATGATATTCATCATGATAACGCTAGGAGATAATAGTTATGATATTCATCATGATAACGCTAGGAGATAATAGTTATGATATTCATCATGATAACGCTAGGAGATAATAGTTATAATATTCATCATGATAACGCTAGGAGATAATAGTTATAATATTCATCATGATAACGCTAGGAGATAATAGTTATAATATTCATCATGATAACGCTAGGAGATAATAGTTATAATATTCATCATGATAACGCTAGGAGATAATAGTTATAATATTCATCATGATAACGCTAGGAGATAATAGTTATGATATTCATCATGATAACGCTAGGAGATAATAGTTATGATATTCATCATGATAACGCTAGGAGATAATAGTTATAATATTCATCATGATAACGCTAGGAGATAATAGTTATGATATTCATCATGATAACGCTAGGAGATAATAGTTATGATATTCATCATGATAACGCTAGGAGATAATAGTTATGATATTCATCATGATAACGCTAGGAGATAATAGTTATAATATTCATCATGATAACGCTATGAGATAATAGTTATAATATTCATCATGATAACGATATTGGATTATTATTATTAAAAGCCTGTTATGCCCCACTGCAGGGCAAAGGTCTCCCTACTCTCTTTCCACTTCTCTCTGTCTAGAGCTACTAAGGACCAGTTCTTGTTGAAGGAGTCCAGCTCATCCCGCCATCTCCGTCTGGGCCTGCCGCGATGTCGCTTGCCGTTAAGAGGGACCCATTGGGTCATAAGTTTGACCCATTGGTCGTCTGACATGCGGCAGATGTGTCCAGCCCAAATTCCTTTTTAGACAACAGTTATATTTGTGATGGAACAGATGGTTATATTCCTAACCCGGTCTGTTAATTTGGTACCCAGAATACTCCGTTACATAGCCCTCTGGCACACCCCGAGCGTGGACATCTGCTGATTTGTCAAAGACTATGTTTGAGAACCATACGTGAGGATGGGAAGTATTCACACGTCAATGAGTCTTCTCTTAAGGGACAAAGGAAGATCACCCTTCTTTACATCTTTCATGGCCCAATAGCTCTTCCAGGCATTTTCTGTGCGTCTTGCAATGTCTGTTTTGTCTTGCTTGGAAAGAGACTATTTGACCAAGATAGAGAAACTCATCAACGTATTCACACTCCCCACCCGCCACAGTGATCCTGTGATGCACGCTGTTCGTTATCAACTGGTCTTTGACATGTTCATCTGAAGTCCGACCTCTACGCTCGCCGTGCTAAGATCGTCTAGCGTCTGAGTCAACTCGGAGGTTGAAGACAAAAAGAGGGCAATATCGTTGGCGAAACGTAGATTAGATAATCTCTTATGGCCGACCATAATACCCTATTCCGTCCAGCTCACTGCCAGCTTTCGGATGACTTCCTCCAGAATAGCCGTGAAAAGTTTCGGAGACAGCCGGTCACCTTGCTTAACTCCATTCTCAATCTGGAACTGATCTTAATCGCTGCAGTGCTGTTCCTACTAATACTTTGTAGAAGATTAATAAAAGCGGTGTCTATGTCTTGATTCTGCAGGGCGTTTAAAAAAAAAAACAATACAATATTGGATAAACATTTTTCTTCTCTCCAACAGCTACGTCCAACATAAAATAGCGGAATACAGAGAGCTTCTCTGGCAGTTGATAACCAATCAAGCATACATCTATATATCGGGCAACGCAAAGAATATGCCCGACAATGTCCGAGATGCCTTCATAGAAGATGTGATAAGTAAAACTGGTGGACACAGCCTGGATGAAGCAAAGAGTATGCTTAAACAAATGGAAGATTCTGGACGGATTCAAGTGGAGGCTTGGTGATGTAATTAAAGTTTTTTTTTTTTTTTATTTAAAATTGACCAAACAAAAACACAAACATTTTAAGGTGGGTTTAGATCAAACGAACATAGGACAAGAGCAATCTTCACGCACACAGGCGCACTCAAACACTACAAACATAGTTTCGCGCAAAAGATGTAATTGTTTTTTTTTTCTTGGTTTATACATCTTTTTTTTAAGTATAGTCTCTTGTTTCCTTTTCTTATTATTATTATTTTTCTTTGTGTTATCTGTCATAAAACAAAAAACATAAATATAGGAGAACACTGGCTCCTGCAACAAAGTTTTAACAAGCGCAGGAGTCAGAGAATTCGATAATTTGTTGTACCTACCTACGGTTTAATGCCAATAAATAATTTTTGTATTTGGAATTCTTTTATTGATACATTTTAGTATGGATAAAGAAAAGAATGCTCTGTCCCGGTTTACCCAAAAAGAATCTGGTAGAGTGGGCATAGAATCTGCATTCGCTCGTTTGGTCTAAACTTACCTTTCTAGCGGTCGCCTGTAGGGGAATTTCGATTTTTAGTCCACTGTTACTCTATAAGAGGAGTCACCAAATGGCGGACCGCGGTCCTGTTCGTTTAATAAAAATATCTTGGTTGCTATGCTAGTAATCGTCTACGAAACGGACCGCGACAGTCATATTATTTTTAACCGACTTCCAAAAGGAGGAGGTTCTCAATTCGTCTGTATGTTTTTTTTGTTTTTTTTTTTTTGTATGTTTGTTACGCGATTACTCAAAGACGGATGGACCGATTTAGAAAATTATTTTTTTGTTTGATAGGGTATACTTCCGAGGTGGTCCCATATAAATTTTATTAACTTTGCTTGGGGAGTTTTTGAGTTAGCTTCAATAATGCGTATATTTCCCACTTATTTTATATGGATGATGTGATGATGTTTTAATAACTTCCTATCACTGTTATTTACATGGCTATATCTACAATTATTGTGCTCAATTATGCATTTGAATTTGTGTGGGGTACGTTCCACAACTAAAAATTGAAAAATAAAAACTTTTTAGCAAAAAATAAAACCGACTTCCAAAACAAAACACTACAAAGTGAAAAATAACTTTAATTTCGGAAGTCGGTGGCAAAAAACGAAAATACAAAACCCAAGACACCGACTACCGAAATTAAAGTTATTTTTCACTTTGTAGTGTTTTGTTTTGGAAGTCGGTTTTATTTTTTGCTAAAAAGTTTTTTTATAAACGGACCCGCAATGTAATTGTTGATCCCTGTTCTATAAAATCACAAACATTATAATTAAACTAGTTCTTTTTGTTAGATTTTCGACGCTGCAGCCCCAGCATTAGAGTATCAAACAGAGTAATATTGTAAAAACAACGAATTATTTATTTGTATTTTGTATATTGCGATCGTAAAGTAAATTAAGTGCGAGGACGCATTTTCAATCGTTTCGTGCTTGCTGTTTGTATAATTTGATTGAAAATTATGCCAGTTAGCAATCCATTTGTTATGCAATCTGTGACCGCGAATTAATGTAGTACAATTTTATATGGCGGTGGCTCTTGTTATTTGTTTTGTGTGATGTGATAGTGTTAAAATTCTGCTGGAACTTCTATATTTGTTACTAATTATAACTCTGATAATAATGCTAGCTTTGTTATATTACTATTTTCTATGAACAGGTAACTGTGATAATGTACCTTTTTAATAATATTTAATAAAAACCGGGCCAATAATGTATTTTTAGTCTCGTTTTATTCAATTCTTATCTTAACACAAAGTAGAATTTATTTACATAATGTAGTTTATTTTGATACACAAGTGCCTCATATGAAAAGTATAACTTATTTTAACACAAGCGCCTCATATGAAAAATATGATTTATTTTGAAACAAGCTCCTCATATGAAAAATATGATTTATTTTGAAACAAGCGCCTCATATGAAAAATATGATTTATTTTGAAACAAGCGCCTCATATGAAAAATATGACTTATTTTGAAAAAGCTCCTCATATGAAAAATATGACTTATTTTGAAAAAGCTCCTCATATGAAAAATATGACTTATTTTGAAACAAGCGCCTCATGAAAAATATGATTTATTTTGAAACAAGCTCCTCATATGAAAAATATGACTTATTTTGAAACAAGCGCCTGATATGAAAAATATGACTTATTTTGAAACAAGCGCCTCATGAAAAATATGATTTATTTTGAAACAAGCGCCTCATATGAAAAATATGATTTATTTTGAAACAAGCGCCTCATATGAAAAATATGACTTATTTTGAAACAAGCTCCTCATATGAAAAATATGACTTATTTTGAAACAAGCGCCTCATATGAAAAATATGACTTATTTTGAAACAAGCGCCTCATATGAAAAATATGACTTATTTTGAAACAAGCGCCTCATATGAAAAATATGACTTATGTTACAAAGAAAAAAATGAACTAATATTCTATCTTTTACACGTTAACTTAATTAAACCCGTCATTTCGAAAAGGGACACGAGTCACACTGAAAAGGCATTAGTCCAAAAAAAAAACATTCAACATATCTGTAAGAGTGACAATTCGTTTCTTTTTTAATAATTATGTAGTGTAGTAATAGTATAAAATATGTTTTTCATTTATCAACCTCTACCATTCAATTACCTCAGCACCAATGACTTTTTTTACAAGAACGATATTTTTTGTTGAATCTGCAGTTTTAATTGACTCGTGTCATTTAAATTAACATCTTACACACAATATTTTTCCTTAGAAAATCTGACAGGCTCGCTCCTCATTGAGTCATTGACTACTTTTTAAAATTATCCTTTATTTCTCGCTTCAGGACCAAGGCGAAGCGAAAATGGGCTTATCATACGCCTTTTTTTAGAATGAAATATCCATTTTCTTAAATGCTTCATTTATCCTGTCATCTATCAGTACTTAGGAACTAGGGGTTCGTTCTCAAGTCTAGCTGGAGTTAGGCAGTCCCCAAAGCTTGAGGTTGCCGGCATCTCGTTTCCTCTCAGGCGGCTCCTTGTCCTCGCACGCGAACGCGACCAGGTAACGCGACGGGTGCCATGCTACAGTGAACGTTGACGCCTGTACGGGGATCTCTGCTACTTTCTCGCCTGAGAAAAAAAAAAAGAAATTGTTATTAGGTATTCATGTATAAGGGAAGAAAGGAAAGGAGTGAAGGAAGAGGGGTATTTGTGAAAGTGAATACTAGAAATAAATGGGGGAAATGGCTGGGCAGAACGTTGCTGATGTAGGGATGGGTTCTTATTTAAAAACAGAAGTGGTATTTGCTAGTTATTAATGATCAGAGATCGGAATAGGTAGAGCATAAATACCTAAACTTCGAGGAAAGAAGTAACAAGAGTGGATAATACCTCCTATAAAATCCCGGAATGATAAACATGACGATTAAATCTCGGGATTTAAGAAATTGTGAATTAATTATTGTACTTTGAATACATTAGTAATAAATTAAATATTTATAATAAATAATTCGCAAATTCTAAATCCCGGGAAATATGAAATATGTTTAACTTATCACCAGATTAACTCTGTTAATGATACAAACAAAGAATAGCATTAAACACTTCACCTCAAATTCAGGAATCGTTTATAAAATTCGCTGATTCTATCCAGCGACAAATAAAGGAACAATTCCGGGCGACATTGCCGCCCGCTGGGACAAAATCTCCAGTTACAAAAGCGTTTTCTAAGCGTCCGTTCACACCAAGAGGAAAAATCGTCGCGTACTTTACTGGCTCCATTGAAAATAGGACCGCATTACCATAGCCTAAATTACAAAATCGTACGAATAACGACGCAGTCGGCTCGACACGAGCCGCCAATTTTATACTTTAGGCTATGGTAATACGGTCTTATTTTCAATGGAGTCAGTAAATTCCGCGAGGATTTTTCCGCTTGGTCTGAACAGACCCTAAAGCGGGTTGCAGACCAAAAACTAAGCTATGCCGAAGCTAAACTAAGATAAGCCAGCTATTAAATAAACTAGAAATTTGTCGCGTGCACACCAACAACTATGCATAGTTTGCGGTCTGGACACAAGTATGACAAACTGCGCCAGCTATGTGAGCTAAGCTACTAAACTAACTTAGATTAGTTTTTGGTCTGAAACCCGCTTAAGTGTCAGTTTCCGCGGATGCATTCGCTGGTCTGACCCATAGCGTTACATAGGAATCAGTCGTGTCGCTGGATACAAAGAAGTGAGTGTTGTGATTGTGACGCGATTTATGAAAGGTTATCATCAAGCAGTGATGATAGCAGTGGCGTAGCCAGTCATAAAGGGGCCCAAGGGTCCCCTTGTTGGGGGCTCTATTTACCCGACTGTGGCGAAACATCAAAGGAAGGAATTTTTGTTTACTTTCCATTGTAATTTGACTAAGAGAATGCAAGAACGAGCGAGGTGAGCTAGAAAATTTGAGCACTTTGACTCGGATGTTAGGTTAAGCTGTCATTGTGTGTCTACTAAGAAAATGCAAGAGCGCGCGAAGCGAGCTTGAAAGTAGGAGTATCCAGACTTGGGTGTTTTAGATTTTCTGTGATTTTACTAAACGAATCCTGGAATTCGAATTTTTTCCTGTGTAACCCGTAGATGAATTACGTTAACTTTCATATTTTCACCTTTTATCAACAAGAATTTGATTTTTGCATAATATTTTAAGAATTTTTGCTAGCACACGATGCGGTGGCCCCGTATCATTGATACGGCGGTAGCTACGCCCCTGGATTATAGATAGTTTGTTGTCTATTTTATAAAGAGTTTCTGAGTTATGTTTAGTTCTTTTTAACCGAGGTTCTCAGTTCGTCGGAAACTTTTTTTTTTGTATGTTCCTTTGCTTTCTATTACTCGAAAACGGCTGGACCGATTTGGAATATTATTTTTTGTTTAAAAGGGTATACAGTAGGCGCTCGGTAATCCGTCATTCGCCAATCCGGCACACCCAGTAATCCGTCAGTTAGCGACTCGGGTGACCCGCTCTATAATCCGGCAGTTTACACAACCGAAAGCCGGATTACAGAGCGGTTGTATTGTCATTAAATTTCCCATAGAAATCCAATAATCCGGCAGTTCCAAAGGGGGGTAAAAATCGGGTGCCGGATTACCGAGCGCCTATTGTATGAGTACAATCATGTGTTTAAGTACCCGTCACTAATTACCAGTCACCCTATATAATAGCAGGTACTGGTATTCGAATTTGTGTAGGGTAGATAACACAAATAAAATGTGAAAAATAGTGTATGTGTGACTTACCAGTCTCGGTGTCTCCAATGTCAATGATATGATCTTCACTGGCAGACGCGAGGAGGCGGCCGTCGAAGCTGAACGATAGTGTGCGCACCGGCCACTCTAATCTATAATACATGTAAAATGGTTAATATTTATTGACTGTGCGGGTTTCAGAGACCCTAGCACGAATAGGCGACGTAACCAAAATGCTTTAAGAAATGTCGTTATTTTCAATTTTAAAATCGTTCGTATTAACGTTACGTATACTCCGCTCATTCGTGCTTGGCTCAGACAGATAATGACAATGTTTTTTTTTCCTTTTAATTCTATTATGTTAAATGGCGTTGTGGTGGAACAGCCAGTGCTGCGCCTCCCACAGGCTGGCTGGAAGGTGGTTCCTCTTCAGCAAAAGGCTATCCACTGCTGTCGGGTTTAACAATTCAGTAACTAGTTGGTTTGGATGCAGTGTTAGGCATGTCTTGTGTATTCTTTTGTACCGCTATAATACCATTGTTGACGGAACATTGTGATTATAAAACATTGCGTTTATACAGTTCCAGTTCCGTATATAATTATGCGGTTTATTGCCCATACATTTGATAGGACTTGAGAATGTTCTGAATATTGCAGCACTTTGATTGTAAAGTTATTGCGTTTTAGCATTACAATAACGGTCATTGCCCTTTCCCTAATATCTCTACGTAGGAACACAATAAATTACGTATCGTTTTTTGTTATTGGAACATGTTGAAGAACACGATAGATATTGATTCAGTACGTTAACGGACTTTATTTCCGTTCTTTTTTTTTTTAATAAATAATGCTAGAAAATGTAGGTGGGTCAATGACTGCTATCGCCATGCTAAAATGCAACAACTATAGTACAGTTTTAAGCATGGAAAATAAATTATAACAATCTAACTGCTGTAACTCTTACCTTGAGAACACTCTAAGACAAGCAAGCTCGTTGACGTCCCACAGCGACACGAGGGCGTCAGCGGAGCCCGTGGCGAAGTACCGGCCCGTCGGGTCGTGCTCTATGCAGATACATGTGCCCGGGTGCGCCTTTAGTACTGTTTGAAGCTCTAGCGATGGGTACCTGGGAAATAGAGTATTTATATCCTTGAGCTAGTCAGAGGAACAAAGCTCAATTTTGGCAAGAAAATTTGATAATTATTGTGCATGTTGCCTTGTGCGTAAGTCAAGGTCTTCATCATGCAATGCACAATTTTGTCAAGTATGGCCCTTATGTTTGGAGCATTAATTGTTACCCCAAAAATAGAAAGATAAAATACTCTTTACTGTCGGCATCATCTGTCTAGCCTTTTACATGGAGCGACTGCCTATCTGACCTCCACGACCCAGTTACTGGATAATACGATACCCGTTGGTAAGACTAATTGTCAGACTTTCGGGCTTCTGACGACACGTAACGACTGTGAAAGATCCACGAATGACAGCCGGTACCAACGGCTTAAAATACTCGAAACGCTTTAGTGTACATAAAGTAATAGCAATTTATAGGTGGATATATAATTTTTTTTTTGTTGTTGTGTGTGTGTAGTGTTGTTGATTGGGTGATAGTTACAGACTTAAGGCCTATTTCACGATGTCCGAATAGCCACTACTTACCGAATAAATTAAAAATGGAACAGAATTTGTATGAAATTATCCGCCAAGTAAGTTAATAGAAACTTAATCGTAGGTGGTGAAACAGGCCCTTACAAACTTTATTATATTTTAGTAAGCAAAAGTTGGGACTGTGAATGCATAATTTAAATCTTTTATATTGGTCTTAAGGTCATGAAAATATAAGAAAACTTACGACAATATGTGCACGCAGCCAAGTCCATTGGTCAAGTAGAACAAATCTGACGTGTTGTTCCAAGAAATCTCATTCACTTCAAAGTTGAACTGTTCCTCTACTACCTGCGAGAAAGTAATGAAGCTTATGTGTTAATACTAATATAGAGAATTCATGGGGCGAATACCAAGATCATCATAATAATATACGAGAATTCATGGGGCTAATACTATGATCATCATAATAATACAGAGAATTCATGAGGCGAATACCAAGATCATCATAATAATATAGAGAATTCATGAGGCGAATACCAAGATCATCATAATAATATACGAGAATTCATGGGGCTAATACTATGATCATCATAATAATACAGAGAATTCATGAGGCGAATACCAAGATCATCATAATAATATAGAGAATTCATGAGGCGAATACCAAGATCATCATAATAATATACGAGAATTCATGGGGCTAATACTATGATCATCATAATAATACAGAGAATTCATGAGGCGAATACCAAGATCATCATAATAATATAGAGAATTCATGGGGCGAATACCAAGATCATAATAATATAAAGAATTCATGGGGCGAATACCAAGATCATCATAATAATATACGAGAATTCATGGGGCTAATACTATGATCATCATAATAATACAGAGAATTCATGAGGCGAATACCAAGATCATCATAATAATATAGAGAATTCATGAGGCGAATACCAAGATCATCATAATAATATAGAGAATTCATGGGGCGAATACCAAGATCATCATAATAATATAGAGAATTCATGGGGCGAATACCAAGATCATCATAATAATATAGAGAATTCATGAGGCGAATACCAAGATCATCATAATAATACAGAGAATTCATGAGGCGAATACCAAGATCATCATAATAATATAGAGAATTCATGGGGCGAATACCAAGATCATAATAATATAAAGAATTCATGGGGCGAATACCAAGATCATCATAATAATATACGAGAATTCATGGGGCTAATACTATGATCATCATAATAATACAGAGAATTCATGAGGCGAATACCAAGATCATCATAATAATATAGAGAATTCATGAGGCGAATACCAAGATCATCATAATAATATAGAGAATTCATGGGGCGAATACCAAGATCATCATAATAATATAGAGAATTCATGGGGCGAATACCAAGATCATCATAATAATATAGAGAATTCATGAGGCGAATACCAAGATCATCATAATAATATAGAGAATTCATGAGGCGAATACCAAGATCATCATAATAATATAGAGAATTCATGGGGCGAATACCAAGATCATCATAATAATATAGAGAATTCATGGGGCGAATACTAAGATCATCATAATAATATAGAGAATTCATGGGGCTAATACTATGATCATCATAATAATACAGAGAATTCATGAGGCGAATACCAAGATCATCATAATAATATACGAGAATTCATGGGGCTAATACTATGATCATCATAATAATACAGAGAATTCATGAGGCGAATACCAAGATCATCATAATAATATAGAGAATTCATGAGGCGAATACCAAGATCATCATAATAATATACGAGAATTCATGGGGCTAATACTATGATCATCATAATAATACAGAGAATTCATGAGGCGAATACCAAGATCATCATAATAATATAGAGAATTCATGAGGCGAATACCAAGATCATCATAATAATATACGAGAATTCATGGGGCTAATACTATGATCATCATAATAATACAGAGAATTCATGAGGCGAATACCAAGATCATCATAATAATATAGAGAATTCATGGGGCGAATACCAAGATCATAATAATATAAAGAATTCATGGGGCGAATACCAAGATCATCATAATAATATACGAGAATTCATGGGGCTAATACTATGATCATCATAATAATACAGAGAATTCATGAGGCGAATACCAAGATCATCATAATAATATAGAGAATTCATGAGGCGAATACCAAGATCATCATAATAATATAGAGAATTCATGGGGCGAATACCAAGATCATCATAATAATATAGAGAATTCATGGGGCGAATACCAAGATCATCATAATAATATAGAGAATTCATGAGGCGAATACCAAGATCATCATAATAATATAGAGAATTCATGAGGCGAATACCAAGATCATCATAATAATATAGAGAATTCATGGGGCGAATACCAAGATCATCATAATAATATAGAGAATTCATGGGGCGAATACTAAGATCATCATAATAATATAGAGAATTCATGGGGCTAATACTAAGATCATAATAATAATACAGAGAATTCATGGGGCGAATACCAAGATCATCATAATAATATAGAGAATTCATGGGGCTAATACTATGATCATCATAATAATACAGAG
Source organism: Dicycla oo (assembly GCA_948252095.1). NCBI lineage: Eukaryota > Metazoa > Arthropoda > Insecta > Lepidoptera > Noctuidae > Dicycla > Dicycla oo. The sequence goes on along the minus strand of OX411732.1, from coordinate 3,831,794 downwards.
AATTCATGAGGCGAATACCAAGATCATCATAATAATATAGAGAATTCATGGGGCGAATACCAAGATCATCATAATAATATAGAGAATGTATGGGGGCTAAGCCAAAGATCATAATAATATAGAGAATGCATGGGGCGAAGCCAAAGATAAAAAGAAGGGGAGGGGTGGGGGATTAAATAGGGTGTTCTACATATACAGGCTATGCCACAAAAAAACTATTTTAAAATGCTTTACGGAAAAGGGATCAATGAATATATTTGAAATGTTCTATTGTATCAGGAATTTCTCAGTAGCATCCCGTCTGGATTTGTGCTCGGATGGCAATAAGCTCGCCCCTATTACATGGGACTTAAACATAACTGGCGCACTGTACTATAGGTACAACTCTCCCTTTGAGGATTACACGTATGTATGTTCTATTGTGGACTTTTGATTATCTCATCTCAACAATAAGTATACAACTTGTAACTTAAGTGTACCATGTGGCAGCTGCGAGGTGGGATTTTTGTAACAGAGAAGCCGGTTTTAACTTAACTTACCAAAAAAGAAAAAAAGAATATTAACATAAAAATAAAAGCATTTTCTTTGCTGAATTTAACACGCATCGACAAATGGCAGAACCAAAAAGAAAAAGCTATCATTACACAAACAAAACTCAATGTTTTAGAGTAATAAACTCAACTAAATTAGGAACTATCATTCTAAAATCATTATATGAATATAAAAAATCGGACACAGTACAGTTGAACAGGTGAAAACTAAATAAAATGTGCAATATTCCTCCATCTCGTTCTCGCTGACGCATGTTTCTATACAGCGGCTGTCTCTCGTCCAGCCACGGTCTCGTCGGTGCCACGTGACCTAAAGTGACGTCATGACGGGATCGCTAATGGTATGAATTTTTAGTAAATGATAAATGATTCTATTGCTGTAAGTAGGTTTGTACAAACACTTTTACAAGTCAATCATGTTTTTTTTTTTTAACTAGAGAGGAGGTCGGCGTTTCCTATCCGACTACGAGAAGAAAGGCCGAAACAAACTCAGAGGTCACAGTCTCTTATAAAGTCCAGACATAATCTTGGTCAGTTCATGTGAGGACCATGTAGTTTGGTGTCTGAAATGGTATTTTGAGGAAAGAACCACACGATTGAGAGGACCTGTCCAGTTAGTGCACGCATTTATCAGTAATCGCGCAGCTCAACTCGGAACATAAGGAGCTCAACTAGTTCCGATTATGTCGTTTTGGCGCCGGATTATTTTAGAACATTTTTAGGCGTTTATGTATTTTGAATGTTATGGTGAATTAAATACCCGTAATGAGCTATGTTTTTTGGCAATAGTAGACACTATTGACTGTGCCATTTTTCAATAGCAGTAGAGTTGCTGATGCGAACCTCCGAAGGGAAGCTGGTAGAAATCGTGTTATAATGGTGCTTTCACTGTGCTGCTATGTGGTGATTACTAACATGCAGACATAAAAGACATGAAATGTCAAAGTATATATGCTTTTTTTTCTCAAATTCAATTTCAGAAAAAAAAACTGCTGCAATAAACAACTAATTAAATAAATAATAAAGACCTACCACTTTATAAGTCTTGGTGTCTATAAAAGAGACGAGGTCCTCTTTGTTTCCCACAGCGATAGTGCTGCCGTTGGGTGACCAGGCTATGTTGATGTTCTCTCCTTTAGTTGCTATGGTTGCTGCACATTTGTGTGTCCTGGAATTTATATATTTATTTCTTAATATATTCCGATTTTATCTTAGACATCACTGACAAGAAGTGAAGGAAAAAATCATGAGGAAACCTGGACGTATTGTTAACTAGGTTTTACCCGCGGCTTCGCCCGCGTGGAGGTCGGAAATTATCCCACGGGAACGTACTACCGGGATAAAAATATTCCATGTTCTAATCCAGGTCAAGGTCTACCCATGTGCCAAATTTCATCCAAATCCATTCAGCCACTTTAGCGTGAAAGCGTAACAAACTAACAAACAAACTCACTTTCGCATTTATAATATTCGTTAGGATAGCTAGCTTCTGCCCGCGAGTGTTTTCTTTTTGCTCTGCTCCTAAGGGTCGTAGCGTGACGTTAAATACCCTTATAACCTTCTTCAAGAATTGGGCTATCAAAAGGAAACAGCTTTTTTTTTTAATCCAACTGGTACATCCAGAGGTTCAACAAACTCTTCAGCTTTATTATTGGTACAGATAAGTCTGAAATCGCCAACACGTCGTGAGCATGTGTGGTGATCAATGCTCGTGCCTTCTCTGTATGAGAAGAGCCCAATGCCCTGTAGTGGGGCTATAAATAGGCTAGTATAATTATTATATTTATTTATTAGACTATTTAATAATCCTGTGCAATTACAAATCTTAACAAATAAATGATATAAGTAATAGGCAAAAAAGTAATGATAAATAAATAAAACGATTCAAACGAATAACTACTCCAATGAGTATACTTCAGGGAATTGTGGTCTATTTATATGATTTTCATATGCTGACTTACTGGGTAAATAAACAAGCAAAAAAATAATAATTTAAAAATATAATATAATAACTGATTATCATTACATTTGGATCAGCCCTTGTAGATTAAAAAGAGGTGGTAAGTAAGGAGTAAGAGTACAGTATTAACCATCAAAACTAAACCAAAACCAAACAAGAGTGCTAGTGCTGTTTGATAATGGTGATTAACATTATGATGGAGCAAAATGGTTATTGTTTTCGCTCAAGGGGGGGGGGGGGGGGGGGCCAAATGATTCTCTCTGGAGGACGGGTGAGGGAGGGTTGACTTCCCAAGCTGCAAAAGCCTTTTTAAAATAATACCTTCGGCATTTATTTCTCAACAATGTGTCCCCTTTTCGAGGATGAACATGATTTATCTACATGTATGTCTTAGTAATAATTATACTTTGTACAAAGTAAAAATACAGGTATTTAAACTTATCTTTATGTCTAACTAGCTGACCCGACAAACGTCCTGTCAAAATTTCAATAATTCATACAAAATTCCCATAGAAAATGCACTTCCCGAATTTTCCAATTTCCCTGGTAATTTTTAAAACATTTTCTTTCATACAAACCTTATCCCGACAATTACAAACACAACAAAAAAGAATTAGCCAAATACATACATTCGGCACTTGATTTTTATTTATATAGATTTTGTGTTACTTGGTTGAGGAAATAAAGGTTGGTTGAAGCCGAAGCCCAGGGGGCAACTGCACCCGTTGCCCCACCTTTATAAAGGTTCAAGTAGAGTATCACATCTTAAAAGGATTGTTTTACTTGTAAGAAGTAAAAGTAAGTAGTAGTAAGTTGTGAGAAGGAAAGTACTTCATTTAAAAGAACTTTGAAAGAATTTATTCTCAGCTTTGACTATTATTAATAATAATAATATTCTAGGACATTGTTCACACACAGTCATCTGATTATTATCACTATTAGAAAATTGTGTTGGATCCTGAACCAAAAGTATCATGTAAGTAACTAAGACAAAAAGTATCATGATTAATAGACAATTTATTTACCTTGTATCCCATATTCTAACAGATTTGTCTCCGCTAGCCGTACTCAGCAAGTCAGGATGTGAAGCATGCCAGCACAGTTGATCAACAGATCCAGTGTGACCTCTGAATACAAAGTCTTGCACCTAGAAATACAAGGTATATGATTATTACAAAAATTCCTTTGCCCAAGTAAGAACATGACTACCATAACATAACCTTACTTTTATTACAGTTTATAAACATGAATATACAGTGAGGCTTACCAGTCTATTTCTCTCGAGAGTAAATATAGCTACGCTTTTATCGAACGAGCCCGATGCCAGTCGTTTACCATCACAGGACCATCCAACCGAATGCACTTTGGAAGAATGGGCAACGTATTCACGAACGAGATTGTGTGACACAAAATAATTTCGTAGTTCTATTAAATCCTCTATTGGAGACTGCGTAGTTTTAGGCTCCTTCATTGTGTATCAATTTTGCTTTCGTAAAACAGTAAAAACAAGTTAGTGACAACAATATTCACAAGTACACATACAAACAAACTGGCCTGCACCCCACCACAGAGTATATTTTTGCCTGCACCTGCACCAATACCACAGAGTATATATAAGGATTACTGGGATTACCATTTTTTTTCTACAATTCAATAATATTATGTAGATGGGCATTTTTGCGAAAAAGTGTACCAATAATGGAAATAAGCTTTCATTTTCAAAGTGTGTAATTTATTGGGGTTTTTAACTATTTTTACTTCCATATGTATTCAATTTTAAGGAAAATACAATAGAATAAGTTTGTAATTTATTTTAATAGCATTTCAATCTAGTTTTGTGAGAATTAAACTCAAATTTCTGTCAGTTACATTACACAAACGTTACAGAGTTTTATTAAGTTTATTATGTAGAATAAAACAAATTATACCTCAAAATCGCATTTATTCAGTAAAAAACTACGTAAATACAAAAAATACTCAAAAGAAACATATTATTTTATAACTAACTATGCGAAATAGTGCGTATTTTAGCGCATTTTGTTACGTTAGGAGCTAATCAGTCTGTTAATTTTTCGAGTAACTTTTATAGTTTTTGTCTAACTTAAACAAAATTTAGTATTAAAAAAGTAATTAATATTTGTAACCAAATTATATACTATAAAACAACATAAAAAACAATAGTTAAAAAAAAAACAGCAATATTCCTAAAGAAAATCTGGGACAATTGAACGCCTGACAGATTTGTAACTTAACTGACACAGTAAGGTTGAGATCACACTCAGTCTAATATTACTCTAAATCACTTTTGGAGGGAACGTAATGTTTTCAAAATATCTTATTTCGAAAACATTACCCTTGTAATGACAATTTAAACTCTAACCCCTTTAACACAGCTCTAGTTTTTGAGTTATTATTACTTTGGTTTGAGAATACAGTCTGATTCAATATATTATCTAAAACTAAATAAAAATCAATAATGTAACAAAACAAAAATGACAACATAAAAATCAACAAATCAAAAATTCTGACAATCGCAAACATAAACAAAATAGGTATTCATCTTATATGTTAAGCCCCCAGGCAGACATCACAAATATAATCTATGATCAATTGTCCGGCGCTACAATCCCAACAAAACCATCGTTTGCAAACCATGCACTTGGCTACACGATTTAATAATAGCGGCTCATTGCACTTTTCGCATTTAAAAGTGCGCTTAATTATAGTTTTTAAAGACTTTTTAGGCTTGTTGTAAGTCTTGACATTGGGTTTACATAGAATACGATCACGCTTCAGCGGGGACTTGACTAGAAACTTGGAACTTGATGGTTCGCAGATTGAAGTACTGCCAGGCGAGTTATTAGAAAAATAAGGATTGTTCTCTATATCACTACGGTGATACCGGTTTACATACACTTCCTCCGTTTTAGCAGAATACTTTGGGTTACAATCATCTATGTCGCCGACAACATTCTCAAATACAGTTAAATCAATTTTTTCAATTTCTTCTTCTTCATTTCCTGTTTTATGCAAAATATCTAAGGATCCTATATCCACTAGTTCATTTGTTTCTCCTGATTTTTCGCAACATTTGTTATCGTCACTTTCTTTTTCTTCTCGGTTAGTTAATATGAAGTCATCATCTTGGGGATCATTACTTTTTTGTCTACTGTTCATTCTACTGTCATTTCCTGAGTCATGCAAAATATCCATGAGTCCTATAGGCCAGCGGTTCCCGAAAGGTGGTCCGCGGAACCCTGGGGTTCCGTGGAAAGGCCGCAAGGGTTCCGTAAAAAATATTGTCACACGTTTCGTGACCAACGTTGTTCGCTCGCACGCACCGACTTGTTTACGCACAAGATAGGGGCAGCGCGTGCGGGCGAAGTAGTACAGCGCCACAGATTAGTAAATAGTGACAGCGCGCACAGCCCTCCCCGCCCCGCGCGCCCGTGTTGCAGCGACGGCGCGGCGGGGCGGATTATACCGGTCTAGACCGCGATAAGAGCACACGTATTTCAATTATTGAATTAGTGAATAGCTGCAGTAAAAAAATACCTGTTGTTGGGTCCCTATTGATCTGGATTTTCGATGTTTACTGGTAAGTCACAATGTTTTTGTTTATTTGTAGACACATTTTCGAAATAAAATACGAGAGATATATTCACGTGTTATTTTTATTGTAGGTAGTTCAAAATGGAAAGTTGGCTCAAAACGGGGCGCCTCACAAGTGGCAAAAGTGTTTCGGATTCTTCATTAGATTCAGAGCCACCAGCAGTGTGTACTGAAAATATTTCAGAAAATGTTCCTGGTTCGTCGGTAAGAAAGTTATGCATAAGTTTTTTTTACAATTATTTGGGTAATTTACTGTGATACAAGTTATTTACTAAATTTACTAATTTTATTTATGGTCGATTGTACGTATTGCTATGGTTGTTATCATTGTTTGTCAGTTCTTTTCAGGGTTTGCTAAATACACAAGACCCTAGTGCCGGACAGAATATACAACATACAATCACCAAAAGAGTTGCAACCCAGGAGAAAACTTCTTCAAAAAAGAGAAGATACGACGAATCCTACTTGTCCTTTGGATTTGTTCCTGTGGGAATGACTGAGAACTCGGATGGACAATGTGTTATTTGCAACAAAATAATAAGTAATAGCTCACTGGTACCTGCAAAGCTTAAACGACATCTTGACACGAACCACCCAGAACTGAAAGATAAAAGCGTCAGCTTTTTCGAAAGACACAAAGAAGTACGTAGAACTGGTGCAGCTGCTATACAAAAATTTGTAAAGACTGATAATGAAAATGCAACAGAGGCATCATTTCTGCTAAGTTACAAAATCGCTCGTGCTGGTAAACCACACACGGTTGCAGAGGATTTAATAAAACCATGTGTGACAGAAATTGTCACCTGTGTACTTGGAGAAGAAGCAGCAAAGAAAGTGTCAGCAGTGAAGTGTTCAAATAACGTCATTTCTGATCGAACTCATAAGATTTCTGACCATATTCAAGATGAATTAATTAGTAGATTGAAGACCAGCGAGATGTTTGCAATGCAACTGAACGAAAGTACAGATGTCGTCGAGTTACCAATACTGCTTGTTTTTGTGAGATATCCCTTTGGAGGATCTATTGAAGAGGATTTGTTTCTTTGTACTCCTTTAGAAACCAACACAACCGGAGAAGAAATTTTTAAAGTTATCGATAGTTACATGACTAAGCACCATATTGATTGGAACAAATGTATTGACGTGTGTAGTGATGGAGCGGCAGCTATGGTTGGCAAAATAAAAGGCACTGTAACAAGAATCAAGGAGGTTGCACCTAAATGTAGTAGCAGTCACTGCGTTTTACATCGCCATGCCCTTGTCGCAAAAAAAATGCCATACGAGCTCAAGACAGTTCTCGACCAAGCAGTACTAATTGTAAACTACGTTAAATCAAGTCCACTCCAGTCGAGGCTTTTTAAAAAAGTGTGTGAGGATATAGGAAGTCAGCATCAATCACTTCTTCTTCACACGGAAGTAAGATGGCTTTCAAGAGGAAGAGTTCTATTAAGGCTGTTTGAATTGCACGACGAGCTTAAGATATTCTTTACCAAACAACCTGTTTCTGCACACGTTAATAAGCTTGTTGAACTGCTGCATGATGAGCAATGGTTGATGCAATTAGCTTATTTAGCTGATATAATCGATAAGCTCAACGTAATCTGCAAGGCTTTACAGGGACGAGCTACAACAAAATTTACAGTAAATGATAAAATGTCTTTACTGAAAAACAAGCTTGCGTTCTGGATTGAATGTGTTGAAAAACATAATTACGAATGTTTCACAATATTAAATGACTTTCTAAAAGAAAATGAGCTGCGGGTATCTTCAGACGTGGAAAAGAATATACATGAGCATTTGACAAGCCTTACAAAATCTTTGCATGAGTATTTTCCGGAGCAGTTGCAGGACATGGACTGGGTGCAGAATCCGTTTGTAAATCACACCAAACCTTCGATGCTGTCGGTGTCAGAGTATGAGAATTTGATTGACATTAAATTTTCATCAACGCTAAAACAAAAGTTCGAATAAGGAACTTTTGATTTAAACGCCTTTTGGATCGGACTCAAAGATGAATACCCAGAAATTGTTAATAGAGCCATCACATTACTGCTACCGTTTGTGACGACTTACCGATGCGAGACTAGTTTTTCCGCATATGCTTACACCAAAAGCAAGTACAGAAATAGACTGGATGCAGCTCCAGATCTTCGCGTTCAACTGTCGGACATTAAGCCTAATTTTAATACTATTTTAAGAAAATATGTAAAAAAAATTCATTCGTCACATTAAATTCACAAACTTGTTTTTATGAATTGATTGTGACGAATGAAATTTTTTGTACGTTTTATTACTTTATGTACCTATATTCACAGTAAATGTATTAAAATAATTTCATAAAAACTTAATTGTTTTTCATTTATACCTTTTTCAAGGTAGGCAAATTTCCAGTTATCAACGTAGGGTTCCGCTAGGAAAACTATAATCAATTAGGGTTCCTTGGCAAAAAAAAATTGGGAACCCCTGCTATAGGCATTTCATTCTGTTGTTCGATTTCTGTTCCTGATATTTCGCAGAATATGGCTTCGCCGTTCTGATACGGGTAAAATATTGAGTCATCTTCTTCGGTTTCAATTATTTCTGGCTTGGTGCCTGATGCTTGAGTTAATGTGCTTCCTGCGGGATGAAAATAGTGTTTCTGAAGAAAAAAACATGTGCATAGTCCTCTAAGTGGCCCGCAGAAACAACTCACATCTCTGTAGCTCAATACATGTTTCTCTTTTGCAATGATTTGATGTAACTGCATCGTACCTTTCAAAGTGGAAAGCTTATTTGGCAGTACAGATGATATTTCATCTATTTCTGAGTCTTGAATATAAAAAAATTTCACAACTTTCATATTACTTTTTAAAATGTTATACGCATCTATAGCACTCGTGCAATCCTTCCCAAAACACACTCGCCGGTCGAGCGTTCTTTTGATAGACCCTCCAATTCCGTCCGCCACACCCTTGCCGTGCCCGGCTTCAAAATATGACCAAGTAGAATATTGTAACCCAAGTTTATGAGTGAAAAAACTGTGAAGGAAGAAATTATTCTTCTGGCGATATTGGGACGAAGGTCCATCAGAATAAAAATGTATAATAGACACTTCTGGAGTTTCTTCGCGGATAAGATGAAGAATTGGTCTTAGATGGGCCCAAATGGCAGGTGGCTGATGTGAATTATTAGGCGATACTGAACAGAACGATTGTGACCTGTTCTGCCAATAAACCATTCCTGTGTGCAATGTTATTTGGCCTTTGGCTGCGCCAAAGTGCATGCTTTGTATTTCTTCAGCCATTTTAGTCTCGTAATTTTCCGAGAAATCACATATGATCAATGCTTCATTTTCTTTTAATTCTCGAACTCCTTTTTGATATTCCTGCTGTTGATGTTTTTCATTAAAATAATGTTTTTTAAATACTTTTATATCGACTCTAAACTTCTGTAGTAGGTCATTTAAAGTCCCGGTTTTTGTTGATTTGGTAGTTTTTTTTTGTTGTAACGACTTTGTGCTGCTTTTTATCCATATATGAATGGTCTACTCTTTCCCATTGACACCACTTAACCTCTTGGTGTAGTTTTTCTACATTGGATGTCAATGTTTTCGTCTTGCATTCATCGCATTGATCATACATGCAAGAGTAAGATTTTATATCGCAAGCCAATGCTGACAACACTTCTTTGATCGTATTTTGGTTAAGCACTCCATCCTGCTTTAGCGTCTTAAACTGTAATTCTATATTATCATGTTTTACACACAAACATGTATTTCTAGAACTGAGTTGTGGAGAAATTACATAAAACGGCTTATGTTTGTAAAAAGTTGTAAACTTATATTTACCACCTCCGTCTTTATACGTTTGGTACTGATTTTGAATTGTGTCCATTAAATATCTTATCTGATGCTTTTCTTTATATGTGGTTTTGCACTCTTTTTTACCGACAGTGCTACGGCTTAGGTCATCTCATAAATAAAAGTATTCAATTTCTTCAGAGATAAAATTACGTTCTTTAGGCATTTTCTTCGTTTTGACTTTGCCTTTCAAACCTATTAGTTTTGAAATGTATGTTGTATTAGTTGAATTAACGGCAAGAGATTTTAAAAGTTGTTTTTCTGCTTGTTTTTTGCATGTTTGATAAGTCTTCTTTAGAGTATTTTCCAATACTTCTTCACGTATTTTCATTTTATTTATTTTGCATTCTAATTCCATAGTTTTTTTATTAAATTGTATATTTGTCCTGTATAGTCTTTTTCTTAATGAATTATTTAATGCCTGTAATTTATTATTTTGGTCTATATATTTCTTGCAAGTGTTCGTAAGTCTTTTACATTTCGTAGTCAGGTAATTATTTTGTTTTTGTTTTTTTTCTCCTTCCACCTTTCGTCTTTTATCTGGAGAATCTTCTTTTTCAGAAACGTTCTCAGCATCCCTTTTTCTTTGTGTTTTTTTTTTTTTATGTTTGAGCCACATTTTCCTCTGCTTTAATTTTTCCTCTTCACTCATTTCATAATTTTTTTTCTTTCGAGACTTAACTCTCTCCAAGTTCTTTTTCCGGTGTTCTTCGTACTTTTCTGGATTGTTTTTCAAGCGTTCCCTGTACTTTTTCATCCGTTCCGCAGCTGTTTGCGGCATTCTAGTAGAAAAAAAGAAATGAATTACTTTTAAACTATCTACTATAATAAAAAGCAGGTAGGTATATTTTTCCAACACTATAAAAACCTTAGTGTGTCACTAACTTTTAGCCGTCAGTTACGTTACATTCTTTGTCAGCCGTATATGTTACACTGCATATCGTAACGTAACTGACGTAACAACATGGCACTACACAATTCAAAAAATAATTTTAGACCTTTAATTTAACATTTAGCACTCAAATTTATACATACCTGTATTCTACAAAGTCTCGACTAAATGTCTGAAGAAAGGCAACACCGAAGCACTTATAAATTTTATAATACAGCGTAAAAAACCCTGACATTCAATTTGGCTAAAAACCGTTACAACGTCCTTCTCGAAAATTTTATTCGTTACAGTGTTAGATCTGACAGCAGAATGACTTCGTAATATTGCTTGTTTATGGTCAAAATGTTGCCAATTTTATGAATTCTAAAAAAATATGGGGTAAAATGTTTAACTTTCTCGTAAATATCGTAACATACCCTGACCTGTCAGGCGCCATTCATATTTATTGAAAATTTTAATTTAATTTAAAAATTAGTAGTTCAAACTATTCTTGATATATTTTGTATTATTTAGAAAGATATTACGTCATTTTATCCTACAAAAATGGAAACAACTATAGGTCTCATGCGAAAAAATCAAACAATAGCCTCATAAAGGAGTTGTAAGGTTTTGGGACAGTATGAAAACGAAAAAGTTTCTATTTTGAAATTTGATTTCAAGCTATAATTATTTATTATTTCTCTATAATTTTGGTTACAAATACGTGACACATAATTAAAGTTTACGTTCGTATCCTTAGTTGTAACCTTATGGGTACAGATTCGGTTATTAAAAATAAAAATGCTCTGGGACATTTAAATTTTTCCTAGGTACACTTTTTCGCAAAAATGCCCAGATACGTTCTTTTTCCTTACGCCCGTAAGGAAAATGGACATTTCTACAGAAATATTGAAATGAAGAATAAAAATATTTTGTCCTGTTGAATAATACAAAGGCAGATGCGTCTTCCAATAGTATGAATTATTAAGTTTACGCCAATATATAAATAATGGCCAATGCTTCTTTTTTTGCTGATTCCGCACATGGAAATAACTCTATTTCGAAAAAATGTCAGATGCGTCTTTTTTCCTTATGACGGCAGAATACAATATAGTAGCAGTCATCAGACACACACAGCATCAGAAAATCAGAGGTGCTGGGTTTTCGGCCATACCTACGTAGGTACAGCTAGCTACCTATCCTATCATTGTGTGTCTGTCTGCGCCATGGTAGCTCCCAAACGGGTGAATCGATTTAGATTATTTTTGTTTTGTTTTAAATGTGACTTGATCGAGAGTGTTAATAGTTATTCAATTCAATTCAATTCAATTTTATTTATTGCAGATAATAAAAATCCATAATATTACAAAAACCATATAAAAAAACATAAAGATGAATAAATAAAAAATAAAAAACAATAATTTAAAAATATTATAAAAATTAATCGTGAATGTCAAAACATGTATAAAAAAATAATTAAGTCAAATAATAATAATAATCAAATATAATTTAAACTGTCAAATAATACTAATAATCAAAATATAATTTAAACAGAAATAAATAGATAGTCAAAACACATAAAATATTATAGTACCTACATATTATAAGTATGAGGGGCCGCTAGCGTGCAGCCGCATCCACCTCATCAACATTGGTGAGTCCCACCTCTGGGACAATGCGCTAAGAATACCATTCGGGCTGCCACGCACACGCCTTAACAGCGAGGCGCACCTTTTTCTAATTATAGCGAAAAAATCATCAGTCTGCGCCTCAGCAAACATAGCGGAAGCACTACAAAAGCGTGGCAGCCCCAACAATATCCTAAACGCATTGTTATACTGTACACGCAGAGCACTGTACCCCCGCAATGTAAAATTAGTCCATAGGCTGCACGTGTAGAAGGTCTGACAGTACGCCTTGAATAATGTTGTCTTTACTTGATTAGTGCAACGTGCAAACCTACGAGCCAACATATTACACCGGATGGACAGCGCCCTGCGCTCCCTCTCGATGTCCTCATTGTCACACAGGTCTTCGGTCACCCAGTGACCCAGATACTTAAAGGCACTTACCTTTTTTAAACGCATGCCGCATAGAGTTACATGAGGAACATGGGAGTAGCCTTTGGTTCCTGACTTGAACAACATGAACTCACTCTTACTCGCGTTGTATCTGAACCCATGGGCTTCCGCGTACGATTGGCAGATGCACACCAATTTCCGTAACGCTGCAATCGATGGGCTCAGTAACACCATATCGTCCGCGTAACTTATGTTGTTAACACTTACTCCGTCTATGGAACAACCAATACCAGTGTCACTGAGCTCACCGATGAGCCGATTCATGTATAAATTAAAGAGGTGGGGGGAGCTAATTCCGCCCTGCCTAACCCCACATTCCAAACCGTATACATCTGAATATGCACCCGCCCACCGCACTTTATTGCGTTGGTTGGCGTACCAGAACCTAAGCAATGAAATCACCTCCCGAGGCACCTCCGTATCACTCTCCAGCTTCTGCCACAGCTTGTCATAGCACACCAAGTCGAAGGCTTTTGAGAGATCTAGGTAACATGCATAGACAGGTGTGCCCCGACCAGTATAGTACTGAACAGTCTGCTTGAGGCAGAGGATAGCAGTCTCAGTCGAAAGTTCCGGTCTGAACCCAAACTGGGCATCATGCAACTGAAGATGCTTTTCCAACTGCTTGTCAAGCAAACTGTCCAGCACTTTTGCTATAACAGTAGCCAGAGAGATGGGTCTATAATTTGACAGATCCGATGAGTCACCTGTTTTATTCTTTACGATCGGTACCACTGTAGTGTACATAAGGCTCTCGGGTAAGTAACTGTGACTAATACAGAGGTTAAAGAACATCAAAAGAACTCTAGACAGGTGTATTCCCGCATACTTTAGGTGCTCGATGCTGAGATCATCGTGGCCGGGAGACTTGCCCCTCACCATTTTATTAATAACCGTAGCAACAGTCTTCGCAGAAAATCTGACATTAAGTGCGGTGAGGTGGTTCCCAGCAGCGGGCACCCCAGACGCAGGCCCAAGCGGGGACTCAACCCTGAAATGCCGCTGGAATGCACAAGCTATATCATGGGGGTCATGTTTACCACCAACGCTAGCAGGAAGGCCCGACCTTGTGTTTAGCTTTTTAGTGTTTTTCCAAAAACTACAAAAGTCTTTATTGATATGATTTTCTGCTATAATGTCCATTTTTATCTGTGATTCATTTTTCTGACAAAAAGCCAATTTTGATTTAAATATTTTTCTAGATTCACACATCTCAATATACAGATTCCCAGACCTTGGTCTCCCAGCCAACACCCACGTCTGAAAGCAAGATCGGGCCCTCCCGTGAGCGTCACTGACATATCGGTTCCAACCAGTAACATACTTATGCTTGTTACGTTTAGGCACATAATAGCTAGCCTTTGCAGCCCCTGTCAAAATACAGATTATTTTGTCATACATGTCATTTAGTAACAATTTATGCTCGTCACTATCACACATACCGTCAGCACAACATTGAAATTCCGGGGGAAAGTCAATTAACTTTTATTTGATATTTATCTATTTGATCAGAGTCTCTTTCTCCCCATTTTACACTATTATAAAATATATTATTACTTAGATTTGTCGGCTGCTGACAGCTTGAGCGTATAAAATTAAAATTACAAGAAAGCAATAACGGATAGTGATCGGACCAATATACATCTTTATTAAGTACAGACGCACTTAATATGGCCGAACGCGCAGCGCTCGTCACTACACAATGATCGAGCCAGCTGTGACTGCCACTCGCACCGCACACATAAGTATAAGTGTCATTAGGTAAAAGTTCCGTATCTACGCACGACCAAGATTGTTCCGTGCAAAATGACAACAACTCTGAATGAAACAGCTTACCCGGATGAGCGTTGAAGTCCCCAAGTATAATCACCGAGTTAACATCGTTACTTTCAATAATGGCGTTTAGTTCACTCAAACACTCCGTAAATTCACATAGATTCTCGTTTGAATTAGTAGGCATATATACCGTTATCACTAGCAAAGACCGGTTTTCACACATTATTTTTATAGCAGCGATACGCACACTACTGCACGGAATAACGACCACCCCCGGGAACATAGCTGATCTCCACAACAGGGCCACACCCCCGTACGGTCTCCCGCGGAGCACACCCGCAGACAGGTCTACCACCGACTTTCCAGTAAAGGAGAATGCACCATCAATGTTGCCCAGCATAGGAATGTCGTGATGCAGCAGCCACGTTTCCTGCAGCGCAATGATGTCTGCTTGTTTACACAGTCTTCTCACACATTCAATTGACCTCGAGATATTTTTACAATTAAACGATATGAGTTTAGTTGTCAGATCCATATGTCAAGTTAGTTTTATCAATATCCCGGTATTCACGTCTCACTGTGTTATGAGTAAAGTCAACAAAACGACGAAACATCACTCCATTGGGCCAAAAATCATCATTTAAAAACACGTCGATTTTATTTTTGGGTACAAATATTTTATAAGCATTGTAGTCCTTTGTAATTTTCATATTCATTTTTTGAAGGTCAATGTCAATGTTTATTTTACTTGTAACGTATTTTTTAATGTCACACTCAGTTGTCTCCTTTGACACCTTGTAGATATATATCGGAACCTTAATGTCAGCGGCTTTGAAGTTTGAACTTATATCCACATTACCTTTTCCAATTTTACCCTGGAAACGGTTTTTCAACCTCTTTTTTTGAACCAGTATGAACCCGTCGTCCAGGGGTTGTGACTTGAATTCGCCTTTATTCTCATTTAAAATTTCGGAGAAACTTTTTTGTGAGGTATCCTTTAGAGTTGTGTGTATCGGAGTATTGATAATAATACGCTCTGCCGTAGCTGATGCAGCGGTGGCGGCAGGGGGGCGGCATTCCGATGACGTGTTGGTAACAGCAGTTGCGTGCGCTCCGACGATACATAAACCGTTAGACTCTCGGCTCGGCGTAGTTTTCAAAGTACCCTCATCAGAAAAAGTTATGCGTTTTTTTGCAGGAGAGGCTGTTGGACTTTTCCTGTGATTTACTGGTGCATTACACAGAGGGGACAATCCCATGGGCCCGCTTTCACACTCAAAACTGGACAGCACGGAGGCAGCACCCCTTTTCGTGTTGACATTTCGTTGGAAGTTATTTACAATCGACGCGTTTTTAAGAGATTCTACCTCCACCCGAAGGTTCTTCACTTGGTCCAACGTGGCGTATTCTTCAAAAATGCGATCCAAGTCGCTTCTCATTTTAACAATATCCTTAAGTATCCTAGTCACGTCTACATGGTCAAAAAGTACTGGAGGTAATTTTTGCAGGTCCCGTGCAACAAAAATAGGAATATCGTCAGGTTCAGTCTCTTTCAATAGGCATACTATATCGTCAATATTACGTAGTGTTTTGCCTTGTTTCTTCCTTAACTTTTTTCGCTTCGTTGTCGTTATTGACTCAAACAATAAGTTTTTGGCGTTCAGAATATCATTCTCTGAGAAAGCACTAACACAAATGCGGCTGATACTTTCTTCATCCATCACATCGATCTTATTACATATAAAAGCGAGTACTTCGTTAATCACTACGTTACAACTAACATATTTGACAATATCCGAGGACATTGTTTTACTCGACTGTTTTTCCATCGCGGCAATGACGTGCGTACGCGCCGGACGCTACGACAGACTGTTATGATTCAAGAATATCTGTTCAGCCGTTTGAAGATTATCAGCTCTTTTATATTTGATGAATGGATGTGAGCATCTTCTGCAGGTCTGTCTGATTGAGTCGAAATTTGGTATTCTATTACTTCAATGATATTAGAAGAACGTTGAACTGATGCTACTGCATCACCTGGAATTTGCAGGATACCTAACTGCATCACCTGGAATTTGCAGGATACCTAACTCCGTCACCAATTTACAGCAATAATATCGTGTTTGGGCTAATTGGATTGAAGCAAAAAGAACAAGACGAACAAAAACTTATAACTGAAAACCAGAATATCTTTATGAAAACATGGGACTCAATAAAAACCATTTGTATAAAAGGTTGCCAATACAAATGAAGACTTGCTCAAAATTAAACCTAATTCTGCAGAGTCTGAATGAAGTAAACCACTATTTTAGCTCCATTGGCGATCAGTTGGCAAGTGCGGTATTTTGTATATTAGGACAAACAGAAATTGACCTTGCAAATAAAACGAGCCAATAAGAAAACACCTCACCCAATTCGCTATTTCTGTAACCAACAGATGAAATTGAAATATTTAAATAGGGATGATGACTAAAAAATGATTTTTTGTCCGTCATGTAGATTATTAAAATATATTGGACACGTATTTTTTCTTTTTCTACGTAATCAAAAGATTACGGCGATACATTGAGTTAAAATATGGCATGACGTCACGTCTTTGTAGATTTTATACGTACAAGTGACGTAGCGAGCCCCCACTCCCGAACTTTAATGCGAGTTATCTAAGTCATTTTTTATTAATATGATAAAGCAAAAAATACGTATCTAATATTTTTTTATTATCTGACTGACGGACTAAATAGAATTTCTTTTTTTTTACCCAGGCCTCATCCCTAAGTACACTGAAAATCTAGGACAGCTATTGGCCACGATAACATTAGCAACTATTTGGTAAAACAGACCATATATGTTAAAGCAAGCCCTATAACATACATTGAGCATATCCTCGGGCGTGGTACCTAATGACCTGAAGATAGTCAATGTAATACCAATATTAAAAGCAGGCAAACCAGCTAACAAACTACATGCCTGTTTCGCTTCTGAGCGCACCTGTAAGGTAATTGAAAAGGTGATTAATAAGGAAGAGTAAGGTTACTGAAGCATCCTGAATTAAACAGCTTATTGGCTGGGAATCAGTTCAGATTTCGGGCTGGCAGAAGATGCCATCACGCATCTTGTGGATTCTGACATTAGCAATGTGACTAAAGGACAAAGATGCGTCGGCGTCTTCCTGCATCTAGCAAAAGCTTTTGACAGTTTCCTGGCCGATCCTGCCAAAAAAACTAGAGGTTCTCGGGGGTCAGGTGCTTTGGCCTGGATTGGTTTAGGTCTTATCTAGGAGAACAAAAACACGACGTATTAGTGAGCACATATAAGTAGTTTTGCGGGCGTTGGCTACAGCGTACCACAAGGCAGTGTTCTGGGCTATTGTTCCTGATCTATATATAAACAACCTACGCTCTCTTAAGCTCCCTAATGCCAGTGTCTTTACCTTCGCGGATGATACTTAAGACTGATCTTGACATTTGAGGATTATACAAACTTAAGGAGTTGTATTACAGATTTTTATGATTATAATTCTGTAAATACATATTATTACGTTCGCGAATCATACTTTGTTTAACATAATACTATATATATAATACCTTAATACTGATTTGCAAATTACAAAGAACGTAAGTAAATTTGAATTTCACGGGCTACCCTGACGCTTCCCCTTAACGTATGTACACCAGCTACAAAAATGCTACATTTAAATGGCCGCACTCCAAAAATTATGACCAAACGAAAGACCCTTTGCACATACAGGATACAACAAGTTAATAAAGTTATTTCTTTTGTTTTGTTTTTTATTAATATTTTTTTACAAATTAAGTATGTATAAATTATTTATGGTAATAAATGAAAATGTTTGCTTTGCTTGGGAAGAGACTGGACCCCACGACACAGGGAATCCAAATGTGGGGTCCAGGGATTTTGTAAAAATCTAGCACCTAAGGCTCCTATGTAATCTGATACTTGTTTTTTTTTGTTATACATTGTGTACTGACTTAGTACTGACTGACATCGCGCGCCTCCTGCAGTTCGCAGGACTATAGCCAGCCGCATCGAGAGGACAAACCTACAGGATGACCCACGCCACACAATGCACAACCATTGACTTAGTGTCCGACCCGAGTGAAAAAGCGTCCGGCGAGGCGTTCAGTGTTGCGCGTTAGCGGTGAAGAGTGTTCACCGAGCGTCGCTCGGCCGTCACTCAGGCAGGACACTAGCGAGTGTTTGCAAGATTGCCTGCTTGTCGGTCTTCTACAGATTGTACTTCGGAGAGTGTGCTCAAGAACT
This sequence comes from Dicycla oo, assembly GCA_948252095.1. Lineage (NCBI taxonomy): Eukaryota > Metazoa > Arthropoda > Insecta > Lepidoptera > Noctuidae > Dicycla > Dicycla oo. The sequence goes on along the minus strand of OX411732.1, from coordinate 3,812,824 downwards.
CTACGACCTCATTCCACCGGCCCCCTTCTACCATTGGACATCTAGACGCACTGCCAGTTACCATCCCTACCTAGTTGCTATTCCACCGATTCGCACTAAGCGCTTCGAAATGACTTTTATAATGCGCACAGCAAAAGAGTGGAACTCACTACCTGCGTCTGTGTTTCTGAGCGCATACAACCCTAATCTCTTCAAAGTGAGAGTGAACAGGCTTCTTCTGGGTAAGCTCATTCCATCGTCGATTTCGTCGACTCTGTCTCTGTCGCATCCGACATTAAGAGCAAACCCATCTTAAAAAAAAAAAAAAACGTCGCACGCCCCGTCCCGCCGGACGCTCGGGTCGAGCGTGCATTCAGGCCGTACACTTATATGTACCTATATGTACGTATATATTAAGCTTAACCCAGTGCGGCAGTGTCACAGCCTTAAAAGCCGCGAACATTTTTAATCGGGATTCCTAATATTCTTTTTTATTTTGGCGTCGTACGGCTAATGAAAACACCAGCTACGCTATTGTAGAAAGGATTGCCATTTTCAATAATCGTCCCCCGACGCGACGCGAAGACGCTTGGATGAGGCGCCGTATTGTCGATGAAACCGCTCGCGCGATAAGAAATTGTCCTGTTTTGGAGCGATGCGATCACACTCGAAATGGCTCTTATCACATACCTATGCACAGTTTTTGCATGATCGCGCGATCTTCAATAGGAGATTTAGTAGATATCAGTATGTTTGAACGCACGGTCGCACGATCATTTTCGTCGGACGCACGCATCATCGTACGAGCGATGGCTTTAGGACGGCGCCTTAAAATATTACCTAGAACTTATATTAGTACCTACTTTTTCTTGGTTATTGTTGGTGTCGGGGGGTTTCTTTAAATGTTTTATTGGACTCTGAATTTGTTAGGTAGGTACAGACGCCAGCAGGTCAAGCTACCCGAAACAGTCAAATTTTTCCAATCAACCTTGAACCTAACACTTTTGCGATAAGGTTGAAAACCTATTATAGAAATTTGACAGATTGTAGTAGCTTGATGTGCTGGCGTCTGTACCTATTGATAAGTCTAGTCATAAAGTAGAAAGCAATCAATGTTCGTCTGACAAACAAACTACGGTAAATATAAAATATTATTCAAAAATACGCTTTATTATTCTCATTGTAACTATCAATCAAGCAATTAACAGCAGTTATCCGATATATTCTCGCCGCCAACACTTTAGTTGAGTATGGAAATATGCAACCGGGCCCAACCACACTACGTGCATGAATAGAATATGTAAACATTCCTCCTGAAAAGGTTACAGAAACCAGTATTAGAACAAATCATTATAAGATTAAACTGGGTGGCAGGAACATCGACGCGCAGAATGTAACCATGATTCAGTAATTCAGTATGTAGATATAGATAAGATTTTGAACATACTGCATGTCGTCGGTTATAAAAAAAAAAAATGCCGTTCCATTTTTACTGCGTGTATTCATGTTGCACTTTTTCTATGAAACCGCAGATAATTTTTATAACCGACGAAAAATTTCTTCGCTGCGGGGTCTAGAATCACACAACGCGTCGATGTTCCTGCCATCCTGTATTGTAGGTACAGTCGAGTTCACTAATAAATATATTGGCAGTGACAATGCTTCAAAATATTGTAAGCGTTAAAATGATCATTAAGTTCTATACAAACTTGACATCAATAAAATTTTATCACATAAACTGTTCATAGGTATGTTACAGTACTGCAGCCAAAAACATCTGATTACTCTTTGGAACATAAATAGGTAGGTATGTACTCTAATTTCAATATATTTGGTACAACCTCAATCTGCCTAGCCTTTTCCCAACTATGTTGGGGTGGGCTTCGGTTAATACGATATCCCTTGGTAAGACTAGTTGTCAGACTTTCGGGCTTCTGACGACCCGTAACCATCGATATATGTATATGCCCGTAACGACTAGCGACTGTCAAAGATCCACGAATTACAGCCGGGACCAATGGCTTAACGTGCTTTCCGAGTCACGGAGGACACCCATCTACGGACCAACCCCGGCAAGCGTAGCTTAACCTGATGAATCGACCCGTGCGGCTGTTATTACTTAGACACGAGCTCCTCTATTTGGTACAACCGTAAATATCTATGTGCTTTGAATATTCAACTAAATGGCTTTTATCAATAAATTTACGTTTTACTTGCCGGAGCAGAAGTACGTTGCAATGTTGCCGTTCGTAATAGGACTGTATCAATCTGACAACGTTGCGTAGTAGCATGCTGTATTATTTCATTAATAAGTTTGAGGAAATCTTAGGATCAACGCAGAATAATTACTTAGGTACCTATTTGTTTAAAACTTTTCAGTTGGTTTTAAAAATAAAAATAACATTTTAAGCACATTAGTATTTTTTTTATTTTATTATTCTTAAATTCTTATTTTGTTCATCTGAAAACCTAACATTTAAAAGAAAAAAAAAATACAATAGGATATAGTTCTGTGAAGAGATTGTTCAAAGAATTTAAGATAACAAGTCGAGACATGTCAAATTGTCAAGATATTGTTCAAAGAAAAATTCAATACAATTTATTTGTGAACATAGGTTACAATAGGTGTTACAGTCATATTATGGTCTCTATGTCCTAATATATATGTCTAATAATATCAATAATTAATCAGATTACAATTAAAATAGCAGGAAATGACAGATAAAAGCATTACATTACCTACATAGTAAGAATATTAGTCTATATTTATATAGTCCCATTATTGTATCAAGCAAGCATATCTCAATCACAACCATACTAACACTAAAATATTAAATTAGGTCATTAAGGAATTCCTCCTCAATAGAGTAATATGTCCTCAATCAGAAATAGAAAGAGGTTATTTCTCTTTTTAAATTCATTAAAATTATCTGCTAATTTGATAAACTTTGGTAGTTTTGTATAAACCTTTGGAGCCATTGCGAATATGCTTTTCTGAAACAATGCAGTTTTGTGTGGAACCGAATGTAGCATACCGGCTCTGCGCAGACTACTTACTTGTGTAAACTTGGACAGGTTGCGCCTGACAAAAAGGGCAGTTTCGTAAATGTACGTGGACGGTAAAGTTAATATTTTTAAGTTTAAAAAAAAATGCATTTGTGAACCTAACTTTGCGCTAAATAATATGAACAATTGATTGCGCACAATTTTTACAGTATTTCTCTATAAAAAAAATATGATTGTCTGTATAGCAATATTATCGATATAATGTAGTCACATATTTATGATGTCACAGATTGTTTACAATTGATTGTAAGGCAAAGCTGTTTGGAGTTTTATGTAACTTACCATTGCCTATATATTTTTGATTCATGAACATGCTCAGTTATTAAAGAACTCGACTGTACCTAGGACACCAACAATAGGCCCCCCCCATCACAGCTTTATCGGATTATGTAATCCGTACATAACCCGTCTGCCTTCAAAGCAAGAGTGAACTGGCATCTTCTGGGCATGATCTTTCCATCATCATTATCCGTCGCTTTTCATCAGACGTGATCGAGGTCAAGGGCAGGCCCAGTCAGCAGTTAATTTTTTTTTATGTGCAAGATTCGCATCGGCTGCGGTCAGAAACTTCAGGTGCTGCTGAAATCCACAATACGCTAGTTATGGTTTAAGTCCCATTTTCATGTAGGTAATAAATAGCTCTGACGTAGCCTGATGTAGTAACCAATCTAGGACCCCACGATCCACATACAGATGTCGCGCTTACGACAACTGCACCGACGACGACGAAGCAATGGTAAAATATTAGGCTGTCAGGAATGTGACAGCGACGCCGACTAGGTATCCTCTATGTGACCACCCAGCTGCTTCGAGAGAGGAATGAACCTAAAGGCGAAGACTGACTTGTAACGTTTGTTTGCAATGTAGGGTATAGAGTACTTTTAACGCGTTAAAGTAGTCAGTGCAGCAAGCCGAGCCACTCGATGCGAGAGCGACGAATCCTCCACTCGACTGTCGGCTTTTTCGTGAATGCCTTTGAAAAGCGTTACAGTAGAGCATTGCGAACGCGTGTTTTCAAACAATTACAATAAAAAACGAGCGAGCCTTACCTACAGTAGTCACATATGATGTGTAACATCCGAAAACTGTTTGATTTGGTACCATCTGAAGCCAAATCTAGCACCACACGCGCTCATTGGTCAAATCAAACAGCGCGCGCTTCCCCGGCTTCCTGTTACACACTTCCGTCCCTTTTCACGAAATCACTCCTACAGATTGCAGGAAAGCGAGAGTCAAGATCTCGAAGCGAGCGTTTGCCGCATCTTGTATATCACCGTTTTGTAAGCAAGCTCGCCTCGAATGATGGACAAACAAACAAATGTTGTCAATGTTGATAAACAAACGTTACAAGTCAGTCTCCGCCAAGAATAAGTTGAACTTACGACAAGAGAAACCTTCACTCTTGATGGAGTCGAAATTACAAGCCCTACTTGAGCGAAATCCCGCTTCAACACGTTGGAGGGCTGTGCAGCCGCGCGTAATAACTTAACACACTTGTTTCTTATCATATTGTAGGAATTATTATTCGCAAACAATTATCTTGCCGGAATGTAAATCGATGTTCACTTGTATTTATTGTCGACAAACCACAGAACAATAATTTTATATAGTTATTCTACTCTTTGACAATAATACTCATTGCGACAAACTGTCAAATTATTGAAATTCTTTTTTGTCTACGAAACTAATAAGGTTTGTTTTATAGCCAGCCAGTGATCGAGTAGAAATGTTTCGCGCTAATGAGAAAAATAATATCTATAACGATTCTTTTCACCAACTATTAGGTATCGCAAAGCATGCGTCCGTGACTACCGCCGGACCACCAACGCCAATTGCTTCCATATTTGGTAAATAATTAGTACTCAATTGCTACTAAACTAACTACTCGAACAACAAAATTGGAACCTACCTTAGTAGTTTTCAAGAAAATGGTCTTTGAAGATGGTCTGGCGGTAGACACGCTCCCTTCAGCAGGACCACCATGAGCGCCGGAAAAGGGGGCATGCTACGGCTATTCTAAGTATGCAATAGTATCTTTGTTAATGCCGTGGGTAGGTAGGTACTCGATTATTTCTCTGTAAGTACCTACCTTCTATGTTGTTACCTACATTCACAGTTCAGAAAAAATCACCGGCCATGGGCAACGATAGGTTTTTTTTCTTAATATGTACCTAGTACACAATTTGTTTAAAAATTATAGATATTGGACTGTATTTATTACTGTTCCGACATCTATAAATTTATTTGCACGAGTGTACATCTCCTAAACAGCTCAATACCATTGACAACTTAATTTGGTCGGGTTATACGCGGAGATTTAGTATAGAAAAGTAATGAAAGCGAAGTTCTCTTAAAGAACAACTCATAGGAATCTGAATTTTTGGTCACTATAACTTCTTTAGGAGTACTAAAGCACTAATTTTGTATAAATTTGGGTAGAAATCACAGTTTTTAATATAATATAACTTGAAATGAAAATTTAACACCGTGACTACCGCTACCCCACCAATGGGTTGTCACGGTGTTAAATTTTTATTTCAAGTTTATCTCGTAAACTATTGGAGTACTAATTTTGAATTATGGGAACTAATTTTATCTTGCAGGGTACTAATTTTCTATGTAAGTTTGAGGAAAGCGACAAGCTCCACAAACTTGGAATCAATATTCAAACGTGATCCTGCTGAACGAGCGCGCGAAGGTTATCATCGTTGATTTCTCGGTAAATACAAATGTTTGTTTTTTTTTTTTTACGAAATTAATCACATATAAGGGTACTAATTATTTGTATACTTAGAATAGCTCATGCCCCCTTTTTCGGCGCTCATGGTGGTTCTGCTGAAGGGAGCGTGAGTACCGCCAGGGCACCTTCAAAGTCGATTTTCTCGAAAACTACTAAGGTAGGTTCCAATTTTGTTGTTCGAGTACTAATTGGTACCAATTGAGTACTCATTATTTACCAAATATGGAAGCGATTGGCGTTGGTGGTCTGGCGGTAGTCACGGACACGCAAGCATTCAGTTCATCCTTTTAGGACCTACAATGCTAGAGACAGGTTGACAGACATAGTTAACATCTAGAATAAAAAAAAAAAATATTTGAATATCATCTCACTGAACCTTAACAACATAAATTACGTATCAAATTATTTATTTAATTAGACATTGCTAACTGTATTTTCAGTTAGGTAATCATGACTTAAATATGAACTACATAAAATAAAAAGATACTTCAGGAGCTCGTGGCTAAGTAATAACAGCCGCACGGGTCGATCCATCAGGTTAAGCTACGCTTGCCGGGGTTGGTCTGTGGATGGGTGACCATCTTTTCATACCGAGCTACTCCGTGCCAAAGTGTACCAAAGTGGGTTGTGAAGGTCAGATAGATAGTCGCTTCATGTAAAATACTGGTATTCAGCTGCATCCGGTTAGACTGGAAGCCGACCCCAACATAGTTGGGAAAAGGCTAGGCAGATTGATAAAATAAAAAGATACGATCATAGATTTGCTTGTTACTCTTTATAAACAAGGAACGGATAGTAGTTCATAAAAATAACTAGCCGTTCTTGTACGGTCAACCGCGCGTACGTAGTAGCACTAGCAACCCGAACTACGAAAATCGCCTAACTAGGTAGCAGATGCGTTGTCAAACTTTGCCATGGACGTGCGGTGTACTGTACCCTTAATAAAATTCTTATCACAGGTTGTTCTTATGAACTAAAATCTTTGCGGTCTAAGTTGGTCACATTGGAAAATAATACTTATGTTTTTAATAGAGTTAATTTTTGAGCGTGAAGCAGTGGTTGAGGCCCGTTAGGCGACTCTTTAAGGCATCACGAGTTTCTCTATTATAATATTTTCTTTCTTGTACCCAAGATGTAGATCAGCTACCATAACTTTTCATAAGATGTTTGACTAATCTGGGTACTTCGCCATAGCACATATATACTTTTCCAAATTTTGCATTCGTTTGTAAAGACAGAAAGTAGAACAATTCAAAATGGCGGCACACTCTCTTATGACGAAATAGAAACTGCTTGGAGTATTCTCTTTTAGCTCTTCATCAAACTTTTTATGCCAATCCATGGATCGCGTCATAAAATCCTCGTCGTAATGCCTGAACCAATACTTAAACTCTGATACGTTTTCTTTGTTTATTAAGGCTTCGAAATTATCTTCCCATGAAATTTTTTCTTCTATCAGCTTTTTTTCTTCTTGTAAAACTTTTAACGGTATTTCGTCCTCCGAATCACTTTCGTATTTCGTTTTAACTAAAGGTTTCTCAGGTTCAGCTTTTAGTTTCTCAAATTCTGTACTATTTTTACATTGTTCGATCTTTTGGTTAAGTATTTGTTCAAGTTTAGGATTATCCTGTAAACTATACAGGCTCGACATCTTTTCTTCTTCGACTTTTATTTTAATGTATAATTGATTTACATCATACTTTTCTTCGTCAAACTTGGGATCACCTTTAGGTACTAAATCGTCTAATTTAATTTCTTCTTCTCCCTCAAATACTTTTGATTCCCAATGTTCATCGATCTCTTCAATATCATCTGTTTTATCCGGATTTGGTTCCTTTTCACTTTGTTCTAGTACACTTATCTGTGGGTTAGCATTTGATAGATTCTGTATAGTAACATTTGGTTGACTTTCTATATTTCCAGTTATAATGGAACTTCTTCTAGATAATGCCTCACTGGCATGTTCTGAATTTGCTAGGTTTGCGGTTTCATTTTGAATAACATTACTATCGAACTGATTGTTTCGAATAGCCAAACTGACTGCCTCCTGCATTTGATTAATTAAATCTGATTGCTTAAGATTGTAGTAACCACTAATTAGTTCATCTACTTTCTTTTTGACTTCGAAACGATACACTTTAGCCCTTTTTCTGTGTTCTCTCGGTATTTCTTCATTGACAAACTTGTTGGCTTTCCTTTTTCTAGGTTTCCTTTCTTGAGGTCTTTTATACTCAGGAGGAATAGGGCACTTATATTTTTTACAAGCGCCTAAGATTAATTCTTTAATCGTTTGCTCTCTATCAAAAGTATTTGGGTTAAAAGGTGCAAAAATACTGTCATCATCAGTAACGTCACTTATACTGGCACGATCATTGTATAGAGAATTGTTGTACTGTAAAGGTTGACCTTCGTTATTAGCATATAAATCTTCTTCATTATTTTGCTCCATTTCATCCTTTATATCAAGTTCTTCGAATGAGTCATCGAAAATATTCTTGTCATTATCTTCTTCTGTTATAATAAATCCTCTTTTGTCACCTTTCACACCTTGCTCAGTGATATCTACTATATTTTCAGTTTCTTTAGAAACATACTTTTCGTTTGCTAGATTTTCTGATTCACTACCTCCTCTGCTATCTTCTGTCATACTCTGATCAGTGTCATCCACTTTTTCAGTTTCGATACTAACTTCTTTTTGTTTTGCTGATTTTTTTGTAACATTAACTGCTGTATTATCTTCTTTCGTACTCTGGGCAATGTTATCTATACTTTTTGTTACTTTAGAAACTTCTCTTTCGTTTTCGGGATTTTCAGAATCATTAGTACTTCTGCTATCTTCTGTCATACATTGATGAGTGTCATCTACATTTTCAGTTTGTTCAGAAACTTTTTCATTCACAGGATTTTCTGAATTATTAACTGCTGTGGTATCATCCTTCATACTCTGGTCAGTATCATATATAATTTCAGTTATTTTAGAAACTTCCAGTTCATTTTCTGGATTTTCTGAATCGTGAAATCCTCTGGCATCTTCTGTCATATACTGATCAGTGTCATCTACATTTTCAGTTTCTTCAAAAACTTTTCCATTCACCGGAGTTTTTGAATCATTAACTGTTGTGTTATCTCTAGAAACTTCTTTTTCACTCACTGGGTTTTCTGAATCATAACCATGATCGCTTTCTTTATCATTACACACGTTTTGTACATCTTCACACGTAACATGTTCCTTCCTCGGTGGGTTTGTTATCATCCAATTTCTGTTGTCGCAATTTTTAACATAAACCATTTCTGTTTTACTCTTTTTCGTAACTATTGTGCCTAGAATTACTTTGCTGACTGTTTTTCTATCTTCACTAACACCTTTGATTATATTGTCTGAATTTGTGTCTACCAGCTCAAAATATTCACAAGCATAGTTAAGAGAATATTGCGTAAAATCTTCACTTAGAAGAGCTCTTATTTCTTGGTCCTGAGTGTGTTCTATAATTATTTCTGTGTAGTCATACATGGGCGTCAATGTTGGTAAAAACATATGTTTGGGTATAACTCTTGCTTCGTCATCTTCAGGTATTTTATTAATCAAGTTTATTGCTGTCTCGTCTTGTAAATCTTTGTTGTTCTGTGGCCTGTCGCCCCTATGTTCTAAATAGACATAATCATCAATATCCAAATAATGCAGCTCTGCCATATGTAGGGAAGACTTGCAAAGCGTTATCTTTCTAAACTGCATATAGCTGCACCAATCTCTAAAAGAAAATAGCCTCGTACTAGGTTCTGAGTATCTTCCCCTCCTGTGTGATTTGGAAAGATTCCTCTCATCATTTATCTTTTCAACGGCGTCTGATAGCTTTTCCTCATAATCGCCGTCTAGCCCAAAGCACATCTTTAAAGCGAGAAGAACATAGGACATGGCCACTCCTTCATAGTCTGGCGTTTGTACCAGGTGTTCTTTAGATTTGCGAGTCATATCAAGGAAGTCGCAACGATGGAAAAACATCAAGGAATAAATCATTGGCTTCATATCATTTGGGAGGCAGAGTTCTAATAGAAAGTCATCAATGATTTTTCTCATATCAGGAACTTTTAGCGTTCCTAAGTCAAGTTTACGTAACAAAGACATTGCAAGAGCACGAGCTCTATGCATATTACATACTTTGCTGTGAAGAAACCTGAACCACTCGTCTTGTATGCTTTTAACAGGTATATCTTCAGGCAGAAATCTTTGTATTTTGGAGAAATTCAAGCGCTTTTCTTTAATAAATCTATACATGTGGTAAAGTTGTATATCACTTTCATCTAGATTTAATGCTAAGTACAACATGGCTATAATAACACCTTTTGACAGGAACTTAATGTCTCTTCGGGAACCATCAATTATAACATTTTTGTTATTATTAATTTTCTTTGTTTCTCCATTTTCTTCTACATCTGGTACAGGGTTACTGCTACTATTTTCATCGACCAGAAAACTTGGTAATGTTATGTTATCATTATTTTCTTCATCTAATTTTTTTTCAAATCTGTAAAAATAAAATGTCAGTTGTCATTAGTCAAACTTGATATTATTTTAGATCAATAATAAGTGAAAACCGTTTCAATGACAATTGTTACTTATCAGGTAAACTACATATACGAGTACCTAATGTAACTTTCCTTCCTTCTCGAAAAGAAAACAGAAATTTTATTTAAACAGCTATTTTATTTTCATTTCATTGGTTCCCTTTTCTCCCATATTTCACATGACTTTGATAATGCTGCATGCAATGATGCATACTAGCGTAGAAGTCAACCTTTTTCCATGAGACTTGATTATAGGGGCTTGTGGCTAACATAACAGGTGCACGGGTTGATCCATCAGATTAAGCTATGCTGGCTGTGGTGAGTCCGTGGATGAGTGACCATCTTAACATATAGAGATCCCTCCGTGCCGTTGGTGCCGGCTGTGATTCTTGGATCTTAACAGTAGTTACGAATCGTCAGAAGCCCGAAAGTCTGACAACCAGTCTTACCAAGGGGTATTGTGTTAACCAGTAACTGGGTTGTGGAGGTCAGATAGGCAGTCACTCTATGTAAAAAACTGGTATTCATCTAAATCCAGTTAGACTCGAAGCCATCCCCATCATAGTTGGGAAAAGGCTAGGCAGATTGATTGACTTGAATATTTAATTTAACAATTAAGATAATAACTTACCCTAATGCATCTTTATTCTGATACTTCTTAATGTATCTAGTCCAGATCCATAAGAGTTTTAATTTAAAGCTGGGCTTAGCTCCAGCTGCCACCAGTTCATCAGCCAGACCCAATATTATAAAGTTATATGCATGCCATTTGTACCATTCTCCACTCACTGGAAAATTATATTGATAAAATTATTATTCAATGAAGGTATAGTTCACGTCAAATAACTTTACTATTCTGAAGTTCGCGCAAATGACTGCGCAGTAGTCAATATCTGTACTAAAACAGCAGCGCACCATGGCATGCGCATCGAAAAGCCTGCCTTCAGAGCGGCAAACTTATTTGATGCAAACTATACAATGTTATTTGGTGTACCTTCTATCTAAAGTCAAAGTCAAAATGTTTATTGCAAACTATGTGTACAATGTTGGTGTTATGTTAATTTAGTACTTTTGACTTAGCAGCCTTTTACAAGCATTGCCATTTTGTTATCTTTCGCCTGCCCTTTTCATCCTAAATATTACTTAATTATTTTATTTTATATTAGTACAATTAAATCTAGAAATTATAGTTAATGTCAATATTAATGAATTTAATACAATTATTCAGCAAAATCTTTTCAGGTAGTACAAATTATAATTATTATTTTTATATGAAGTTAAATAGGATAGCATAACTTATTGTTTCTACAGGACAGATTGCCACTTTTGTACATGTGAGAAAATCCTTATTTTAAACTAGACTCTAAATATTCTTTTACTGAGTAGAATTTTTTTTGGATTAGGTATAGTTTTAGCCTTTTTTGGAATATTGTTACTGATTTTTCAGTTTTAAACATGTTGGGCAACTTATTATATATTTTAAATATACAATATGGCCTATCACTTAGCATTTTAATTCTTGAGGATGGAGCGCATAACCTGTTTTTAAGGCGAGTGTTGACATTGTGCATGTCTTCTACTTTAATGAACTGGTTGATATTTTTAAAAACAAATATGCAAATGTCAAGTCTGTATATGACTACTACAGGGTTGGAATCTAGTAAAAATGACATGCTGTTAGTTGGTAAGTGCATCCCTTAAGAACGGCTGGTCCGACTTGGCTATTTTTCATTTTGAAATGTTTGTAATAGTCCTAACTAAGATTTTACAGAAAGAAAAATTTGAAAACTTGGCAGGAATTTATAAATTTAGGAAAACTGAATGTGCATATTCTATGGGATATTCGTATGAATTATTGTTGGACAGGACAACGTCTGTTGGGTTAGCTAGTTTTAAATACTTACTTAAATAAATAAAATAAAAATACATACTTTTTCAATATGTATTGAGTTTCTGCAGCAAAGAATGTAAAGAAGAAGAAAGAAGGTAAAGTAACAGAAGTGTGTAGTGCCTGTAACAGAAGTGGTTTGCACTGAACAAATTAACTACCTATATATATTATCTAAGTAATACCAGCCGCACGGGTCGATACATCAGGTTAAGCTACGCTTGCCGGGGTTAGTCCGTGGATGGGTGACCATATTTCATACCGAGACTCCTACGTGCCTCGGAAAACACATTAAGCCGTTGGTCCCGGCTGTCATTCAAGGATCTTTGACAGTTGTTACGGGTCATCAGAAGCCCGAAAGTCTGACAACCAGTCTTACCAAGGGGTATTACCCAGTAACTGGGTTGTGGAGGTCAGATAGGAAGTCGCTCCATGTAAAATACTGGTATTCAGCTGCATCTGGTTAGACTGGAAGCCGATCCCAATATAGTTGGGAAAAGGCTAGAGCTAAGGCAGAATGAATGATATATTATCCAATATAATTTAAGTACAAGATTACAGAGTGCAGAGATTAGAGATGGAAGCTAATGGATAAGGTGCCCCTAAAACTACAAAAGATTGTACTAGGTTAATTTGCAACTAAATGATCTGCAGTAGTAACTAACCCCAAACAATAACATTGAGCAATAAATGTGATGGTTCACAATATAATTTTATTGGCTGTGTATGATGTGACAATTGAAAAATATTTTGACAATCTGTTTACTGGCAATTACCCCTAATGACTACGATAGGCCTTGAATAGTAAGTAAAGCAAACTAAAGGCACCACTAGCTAAGACTACCTATAAACTTGTTTTTAGCAGCAACAAAAGTACTTGGAGTTAAGTATAAAAATACACAAATAAGTAAACCAACTTACTTTGAATCGAGTTGTCATGAATTTTAACTATTTTTCTTCTCGTTCCTATAGCAAAAGTGCCGTCTCCCAGAGCTTTTTGTTCCACCACAGTTTCGCGCACATTCGTGTTTTGAGTATTACATTCTACACAGTAATAATATCCATCTATCAATTTTAATGCGTTGCCACCACACTCTACACAGGGTTCGGCAGACTGCATTTTACAAGTTTTTAAGACTATGCTAAGAAATGATTGGAAATGACCATGAAAAATAAATAACAACATGTATCACATGTGATATTTGACTCCCGCCATCTAATGTCAATGTCAAATGTCAAACCAAAATTTCAGTGTTGCTGTTGTGTATATTCAAAATAAATCTAGAAAGGAGAAGAGGAGAGGAGAGGAATAAATAAAGGAGATGGATATTTTATTAATAACATAACTAAAATAGCCAGTTGAATAATATACTATCAAATTGCTATAAAATAATACGCTGCTAATTTAGTAACATTAATTATTTTTTAGCTGCATGTTTAAATTGACGTGTAGATTATTACCATAGCAAAACCAAATCTACTAAATTAGAAACAAGCTCAAAAACGGGTTTGTATGTGTACCATGTGTGTATTTTGTGTTATTTTTTCTAAAACACACCTTTTTGACTTTCAGAAATAAAAGTGTATTTGATCTGTGACAATAAAAACGACTTTTATATGAACGTTATATATAGTTACTGGTTTCATTGGTATGGTTAATAAATATACGTAAATAATTTCTTATTTCGTTTTATTATGTTTGTGTAAGTATATCAGTTTTTGAAGTATACAGTTTAAAATATTTGTACGATCTTCTTTTCGTGTCGATTGAATGCTACTCAATCTTAGTTCGACCAGAAGGTACCAGTACAGCTCTGTCATTCCCCTCGTTTAAATCCTGGAATGTGCAGGTAGTAGTAGTACATGATGGGCAGGAAAGAGAATGAGTGAGGGAACTCCACACTGGGACTGTATTTGAGAAGGGTCGGCGACACCTCATTTGGCCAGATGGTTTCTACAGCGGTCAACCTGGGCCCACAATCCGTTAAGAGATTTCCGCCGGTTGACTACCGCAGTTGGTGTCTAGGAGCCAGATGTTTTGCCGAAGTGATGAAGTGTGGAGGGGTGGGGTGTGTTTAGTTCCACAGGTCACATTTGTCGTCAATCGCACTGTCTTTCTCGGAGGTGGTTTATCACAAGACATTTTTGCAACTCTTGAAGATTAAAATGAACGATATTGGTGCTGATTCTCTTGTTCAATGACTAAACTAAAATGAGAGAATCACTATCTTTTACTAACAGGCAGCGCGAAAAAAGGACGGCTATAGCTATGAACTAAGTTAGAGATGTCAAACTTGTTTACGCCTTGCGCTTCACCGTGTTCTTAGTCAACATGTTTTTACGTGTCGTCTAGTATGGAAATATTAGTTCAACTAAATTTGACAGCTCTTATTTACGTCCACCTCTTTCTTGATTTATTAGAGAGAATAAGTTAGTAGTAGCCTAAATTAAGTTTAGTTTGTGCACAACAGAATCGGCACCATTTTTTTTTTCTCCAAGTTTTTTTACGTTTCTCCATAATCACATCTGGCAGTGGCAGAATAAAATTGTAGACAGCGACAAAATTGCTATTCAGAAAAATATAATAGTATAAACTATATAATAATTATTTGTAAACCTTTATTGAGGAGTTTATATGTATGATTCCTAGAAAAAAAATAAACAGTTTATTGTTTAAACTCTAAAAAAACACATAACACTTCTTTGCAGTCGGGTAAGAAAATGCCATGGTATCTTTTTCAAATGACGGTATGGCAACTGGAATGTAGAAACACTGTAAAAGTGGTATTTTTTCGTAGCGTATTGCTGTCCGTCATCAATAACTCGCGTAATTCGGGCGTGTGCTCTTTTTACGCATTTATTGAAATAAACTAAGCGTTTTACACCACCGCCGACGCACACGAGCGTTCGCGCCGCTGTTTGCCGCTCAAAGACTGTCATGCTATCGTCCTTTCCACCACACCCCTGGGTATCGTGAATCGTAGTCGTGAACTGTTGCGTGTTTATTGCCGACGGCAGCGTTTGAGGCTGTTGTACGGGTTGGATTACGTTAATCTGTGTCTGGTGCAGTGTTATGTGTATAAGTTAGCGAGTTGCATAGTTGTGTTGTTGAGCGCGGGACACATTGATGGGCTGTGTCGTGCGCGTCTGGAAGGCGGCTGAGGAGCCGCAGCGGCGGGGTCTTGCTTCGTGGAGGGTCTACGATAAAATCAGCCACACTGGAACTGATGGAATTAGAGAATATCGTCGCGAACACTGTTTATTTGAAAGCCAGAGAGGGTAGGTATCTGATGCTTGATTTTATGCCTCTTGTTTTCAGAATCTTAGCTTTGGTTCACAGTAGGAGATGTTTTAGAGATGACGCTCCTAAGACGACCCACTAACCGCTGATTGCTCAGTATTTTGTTGATATTTTGCTCCTAATCTTATTATTTGTGCAATAAGCACACTAACCATAAAATTAACTTCAATTTAAATTTAACTTCAAAAGGAAACTTGCCATAAAATCTAAACTTCTACTTGTTTTATGCATTATATTTATAGGTAAGAAAAGTTATAGTTTTTATAAGTCCACAATTTAATTACTTTTTATGACTTTAATATTGCGAAGCATGGTAACAACATTGTTTATCAACTTTAATATAAAAGAAAACATTCAATCATTTCTAGGTAGTCCATAAAGTATGCAATTAAGCAAAACAGCTTGTTACTGATATAAAAATTCTCATAATTTCTCCTAATTAAAAAACTGTTTATTCAAACATCCACCTTATCTGCGAAACAATAAAGTCAATTATAAAAACACGAATGCACAAGTAACAGTGTGACTAGATGTTGATCATTTGAAATTTTAATAGAAATCAGTCTGATGTTACAAGGATAATAAATTATTCATGTCTAACTTAGTTGCTAAGGATTCGACATTTAAAAATTTAAAGGTATTTTTACACTTAGTTGTTATTTATTGTTTAATGATTACGTTACGATAGCTGCTATTGAGGAAATTGGATGTACTCTTTAATTAGTTGCGCTCGTTATTACAATTGATAGAACATGCTCATACTGATTTGTTTCAACTTGAGGAATAAGGAAATACATTCCCTTATAATTAATTAATTCTTCCTATGTAAAATACGTTTTTAATTCGTCAAACATAGGCACATACTCCAAATTCAGTTATTTCTGAACTAGCGTCAGCTCCAGCGTGATTTTTTCTTTTTGCTCGGCTCCTATAGGTCGTAGCGTTATGTTAAATAGCCTATAACCTTCCTCTAGAATAGGGCTATCAAATGCAAATAAAATTTAAGAAACCCGACAGGTAGTTCCAGAGATTAGTGCGCTCAAACAAACAATTTATTACACCTATTAGTATAAATATAAAAAAAACTAAAAATATTTTTCCATTTTCAACATTATAACCTACATTACAACAGAAATCATCATAAAATATCTTGACTTAAATATGCACACGACCAGTCTTACAAACCTGTACTCTATTATTAGCAGATGCATACATAAACATAAAATATATATTTATATACAATTATGGTTTACGGTTTAAGACATTTATTTCACTCAAAAAGAATATAATTATTCACTTCTATGAGTAAAACATAATAATTTTAAGCATAGCAATTATGCATATTGCGATGTGTCTAACTGTGTAAGAATTTTATGGGACTAGAGGTCTTTTCTATATTTCTTCTTGCGGTTTAAAAGAAAAACAATGTAAGAATTTCAGCCAATCTGCCTAGCCTTTTCCTAATTATGTTGGCTTCCAGTCTAACCGGATGCAGCTGATTACCAGTATTTTACTTGGAGCGACTGCCTATCTGACCTCTACAACCCAGTTACTGGGTAAGACCCCCTTGGGAAGACTGGTTGTCAGACTTTCCGGCTTCTGATGACCCGTAACAACTGTCAATTATCCACAAATGACAACCGGGACCATCATGCTTTCCAAGGCATGGAGGGGTCTACTTATTAAATTATGTCTAATATTCAGGTTTGGCGAGTAAGGTAAAATTAATAAACAGATTGACTTTAAAAGAAGTATGTGGTAATGATGACCACAGAATAGGGCATTCCCATTCTACTTCAGGGTTTTGTAAATCATAACTTAACCAATTACTTGAGAAGAACTACTATCTTCAATATTTATCGCAAAAAATATAAAATATGTTATGTATTAATGATGTAGGTATTTGGAAACCTTCTTGAGAAATAAGGTATTTATAAGTACCCTACACTTACTTTTGTAAATCCAGTACAGTGCTACCTAGTGCTTGCTAAGAATAAAACAAATGTTACTTAATGCTTGTTTTATTGAACATAATAAAATAGTTAACACTTTATTACCAGAATGCATGGTGATTAGGGCAATATTTATTCTTCATCATCTGCTTATCCTTTTTTCCAACTACGTTACATGTTACAACTATGTAACATAAAGCGGCCGCCTACCTGGCCTTCACAATCCAGTTACTAGGTAATATGATACCCCTTGGTAAGACTGGTTGTCTGACTTTCAGGCTTGTGATGACCTATAACGAATGTCAAAGATCCACAAATGAGAGCCGGGATTAGCTCGCTTAACTTGCTTTCCAAGACAGACCAACTGCGGCAAGCGGAGCATAACCGGCACCCTAATTGCGTAACACACTATATCGATTGGAATCTGAATCATTTTGAAGCAAATTGCTAATCCATTGCTTCATATGTTCGAAAATTTTGTCTGGTCAACAATGTCAATAATGCAATGAGAAATGTTGAACTGTCAAAATGAAAGCAATTCCGACTGATGGTGTGTTATGACCAGTGGTCGGAGTAGGTAGAGCTGTTTTTGCTACTTGCGACATGCGGACATAACATGGATATGCCTAATATTTAATAGTAGGTAAATCAAACAAACAGTTTCAAATGTATCCAGTCCGCAAAAAGCAAATCAAAATCCGTAAATCCAAGCCAAAGTATTCGTGTCAGTAAGATTCCAGAAACCAGTTAACAAGCCAACGTCAAATAAAATAAGAAACACAATAAATCATACTCTACAAGCCGAAACAAGAGAGTGAGTGAAGCCCGCTGTACTGTACCTGTATCTGTGTAAGTGAGATAGCTAATACTTTGGACGTTTTAAGATAGAAAGAGACAAAAAATAAGCGACGAAAACAGCGCGTACGACGGGTTGGCGACATGGAGCATAAACATATAAAAATAGAAGAGAGATAAATTGCTTTGTTAGAGAAAGACAGAAAACATTTTCTAAATATTAACTACAAGAAAAATAGTATGTATAGGTAATTAAAAAAGTGATCAATAAAAATTTCTTCTGTTTAAATAAAAAAAAAATTAGAAAACTCTTTACATCCTATTTTATTCTGTATTGTGTAGGCATTTAATATTTCCTTGTGCAGTAAAGTATATTTAGTATTGTTCCTAACAGTTTTACTTAATTAATTCATATTTCACGAAGCTACCTCTAACAACATTCCAGGATCCCTGTGTGTGTATATAAGTAAGTATACTAAGTAAGTAAGTATACTGTTTGGGTGCTCACCTACTACCTGCTCATAACTGCCCACTTACCCATATTAACTCACTTAAATCAATCGACAATTTCAAAATCCCGGGATTTCAGAGGCATATCCATGTTAACATCAATGTTTGCGGTCATTCACCCCAAACAGCTCTACCTACTCCGACCACTGGTTATGACCAGAGATCGGATAATCGGATGCATTTATTTACCTAAAGTTAATTTTTGGCTACGAAACTATGGCAGCGGCTCCTTTTTTTTTTTTTCTTAATATAAATCCACAAGTAATCGGTTATATGGTATGGAAACGACTTCTTAAAAATGTGGTAGTATTTAATTAAAAATATCGGGCACCCGGATCATATAGGTAACTATTCCTATGCTTGTTTAAGTACTTTAAATTCATTTATAACATTACTTATCCTGACGTTTGTTATGCCAACCTGGCAACCTACTTTACAACATTAGCTAGCTTCCGATTCTATAGTCAAAACATACTTTTATCAATTCCGGAATCGAGAGATTTTTACGATTGATACAAAAAAGTGCATTCCATATTAACCAACACCTGAACGTAAGTAAATATACATTCGATTCTATAATCATAACTAAAAATTTGTCGATCCCGGAATCCCAGGATTTTTTCAATACAAAAGTGCATTCCATAATAGCCGACACCTCAACATTAGGTAAATATGCATCCGAATATCCGATCTTTGGTTATGACACACATCGATCGGCCCGTGCCGCTGTTATTACCTTAGCCACAAGCCCCGTATTCCTTCCTCTACCCTTGAAAGATGGCTGCTTCAGTAATGCACATTTAATTGGCACAATAGTTAAATTAAAAAGGAAACAATCAAGGTCACAAATTAAAGTATGTAACACAATCCTCAATGAGGAAGGAAATAAAATAGGACAATATTTTTATATAAAACTTATTTATTGCTCAGTACGTAATTTGATAGAGTAGACTGATAAAGGTTAGCGGTTATTAGTGCTTCACACTTAATTACACATACAACATAACATCATTCCTAGTCCCCGAAGAGCTAGGCAGAGGTGCACCTATAGTACACCCACATTTCGCCAGTTATGTTTAAATTTAATTAAATAAAAATAATAAAAAACAAGAATATGCTGTTTAGGATTATTCTGTATTTTAGCATACATTTAAGTATGTATCTACTGGTAGTTTTGGACCTAAAAGAAATATACAAACATTACAGTATTTTAGTAAACATTTGGTTGTTTCATCATTCTCATACCCTTAACCCAGTGTATAAATTTGGGGTAACAAGCTAAGCATGATCTCTTCCTCTAATAAAGCAAGCAATCTATCAAGTAGCTCCCTGCTACAAATGCCTAATTTTATTCATGAGTAATGATTAACAATATTTAACATTTACTACAGTAATCGTAATGCATGATTCTACATATATCCGCAACTTCACGTCACTGAGCGTATTTTGGTTACGGCGATTTTAACTACATATAAAACAATTCACACTGCATCGCAGGAAACTACATTTTAGTAAAAATTTATTTTGCTATCATCTTAGAAAAAAAAGAAAAACAGTTTCATATACAAGGCGTAACTTAAATAACACACAACTTCATAAGAGGTCATTTAGTATGGGACCAAACCTGAAATTGCGAAAAAATATCAGTTCGCATAATTCGTCAAAATGTACTGAACAGCTGATTTTTTTTTCGCGACTTCATGTTTGGTCCCATAGTAAAAGTTGTTCATAATGATGAGTACAATGACCCCTTCAGAGGTTGTGCGTTATTTAAGTTACACCTTGTATATATTACGGCTAAAACCCGAAGAGCGACTACACCTAGATTTAGCCGGCTAGAACTAGGTGTAGGTAACCGTTGCAGTTGGTTAAACTTAGGTGTAGGCTGAAAGGTACGTTAGGTCAGAACTGTGACCACAAAATGCACGAGCCGAGCGAGCGAAGCGAGCGGTGCGCGGTAGCGGCCGGCGAGTGCCAGGGTCCGAATGCAATCGGTTACCTACACCTAGTTCTAACCGGCTAAAACTAGCTGTAGCCGCACTTCGGGTTTTAACCTTTGTATATGTTACGGCTAATACGGCAAACGTTTGTATATATGTTAGAGATGACGACTAGAGAACATTGGGATAAGGGAAGGAGAATGATGATTCAGAAAACAGGTAGGCAAAACAGGTTTTCATACATAAATCCATATCATTGTAGCAGGTATCAATGAACCTATAATTAGTTACTACCTTGAGTAAGCTTCTAAAATGTTTTTTTAAACAGTCATCCTGTTTTTAAACAACCTAGGTACATTATTAGCCCAGCATTGAATATAACTTTGTTATGTTAGGTTTACGGCGGTTTACCTGCATTGTGTTGCTATAGATATTTTATTCATGAAATATCCTGTTACAATGCTAGTTTTAAAATATTTATACTTAACGCGACATCGTGATTTGGGGAGAAAATACTATATATTTATTTTTAGCACAGCTTTGTTGTAGGTCAATATCAAGTCATTTTAGTTCAAATTAGACTGAGAATCAGCACTTATTGAACGTCAAAATGACATTCCCCCAAAGGCAGTCCCCTAAAATGCCTGCCCTTCACCAGTTCCTATTGCTTTAGCTGGGAAGAAGTGGAGCAACGAACTCCCCAGCATTCTTATTGCAAGGAATATCTGATAGTCTGCTCTTTCTTGCAGGTTCAAGCAATGAACCTACAAGCAAGATCCTAGTTTTTTATTTTGAAAAAATAAATAAATATAAATATATTTTTTAACGATCTATAAAGTTTTTTCAAAATTCCTGTATTTATTGTTCTAGTTTACTTCAAATGTGTAGTGTTTATTGATAGAGCAATTTCTGTCTAAACTATAGAAAAAACAAAAAATAGGTATGCCATAGGCTTCTACTCCGCTCACATATTGTACCCTATTTTTTTCAAGACGGTAAAAAATCACCTGTATAGTAAAAGAAAAAGAAAAGTCGATAAAAAGAAAGTACAGACGCCAGCAGGTCAACCTACCCGAAACTGTCAGATTTTCCCAATCAATCTTGAACCTAATGTCTTAGCAATAAAGTCGAAAATCTATTAAAGGAATCTGACAGATTGTAGTAGCTTGATGTGCTAGCGTCTGTACATACAAGTTAATATTATAATTAGTTAAGAGGGTAGTAGATAAGTTAACTATCATTGAAAATAACTGCCAAAAGCCGTCTTAAGGTCGCCACACTGGTGCAGAACAAGTCGACATTAGGATTCGGAGGAAGTCGGCATTATAGACCATCTCACGATCTTGCAGAAGCCAACTTGCGAATTAAATTAGAAGCATCTTTCTCTGCTGTATCATCACCTTGGCTAGCACTAAGCTTGTGAGCTCACAGACACCCGCATTCGTGAATGCGGGTGTCTGTTCTTTGCCTCACGTTTTCGCGGGTATTTACCGGGTTCACGTCTGTCGCGACTTGTTCCTGTCCCGAACTCCCGAGACCGTATTTCTTGTCCGCCTCAAAGGATTCGAAGCTGAGAAACGTGATTGCTGTTCACGCCACTTCTTTAGGCTACTGAATTGCCATTGAGAACTTCATTCGGGTGTGGACGGAGATCGCGACTCGAATTATGGCCGTGACCTAACGGCGTGAAGAATCTAGAGGTTCATCAAGACAGAGGCCAGACGGTGATTCAATTCAGTGCTAATGTGTGATTATCGCTTCAACGGGTTTATGGAAACCGAAGCACACCTTACCCATGTAATTACATATATTACGGAAGAGGAAACTGGCAACTGGTGAATGCCAAGCTTCATAGCTTGGCTCATCGCCGCAAGGTTGCCTGCTTGTCGGTCTTCTACAGATTGTACTTCGGAGAGTGTGCCCGAGAACTGCACGACCTCATTCCACCGGCCCCCTTCTACCATCGGACATCAAGACGCACTGCCAGTTACCATCCCTACCTAGTTCCTATTCCACCAATTCACACTAAGCGCTTCCAAATGTCTTTTATAATGCACACAGCAAAAGAGTGGAACTCACTCACTACCTGCGTCTGTGTTTCCGAACGCATACAACCCTAATCTCTTCAAAGTGAGAGTGAACAGGTTTCTTCTGGGTAAGCTCACTCCATCGTCGACTTTGTCTCTGTTAGCTCTGACCTAGACTAGAGTCAAGAGCAAACCCATCACAAATAAAAAAAAGGGTAGCAAATACCGTTCCAACTTTGAACAAATCGAAATCGGCTCGTTGAACATTGAAATATCGGTAAAGGTAAGGGAACAGTTTAGCGATTGTCCAGAAATAACACTGCGCTTTCAGGAGGCGTTGCCTACAAAGGGAAGAGCCGGTTTAAAAGGTCGTTTTAGCCAAAAGTCAACAATTATACTAGATAAGACAATATGTCTTGAGACATGAAGTACGTGAAATCAGAAAGATCAAAATGTTTAACTGCAACAAACAGGTTTCCATATCGACAAGCTATGAAAGTCCAAAGTCTTTCTCGGGGTTGGTGAGTGGAGATCTCAGGATTAACAAAAGAGTAAACGCTGCATACACCCCAAATAGAAATATTGCAACAAAATCTCATTACATTTAATAAACCAGGCCCACAAAGTTTGTAAATATAAATAATACGATGCCCTTGAAATCTATGCACTAGATCCGAGTTTTAGAGTGGGCTGTTGCGTAGGAGTGACCGTGAATCTGTATGTATTCGTATACCTACTTAATTGCTTGTCGTTGCACAGATACCGTGTAGTGACCCCCCGAGGCTTAGATGTTACAATAATCTAGATTGCGTGTCACTCAATCGATCGACGATGTCTTTTCGGTTGGTTACTCCTCTTTTTAGGGAATGGAATTGCGTTACGGGGCAATCAATGCAGGCGAAGTACCTACCTACCTATCTTTCGTTATGATGACAGCATCTAATTAAGAATTGCTAGCAAAAATTAACGCTATAGGACCTCAATTGCTAAATAATAATAATTTAAAAAAAAATGTCATGGCATATTTGGCCCTTGTAACCAACAATGCATTGATAAAAATGTCCATTCAATTCTGCAACTCCGGATATTTCCCCGATTCCCTGAAAGTGCAAATAGTCCAATATTTTTCTTTCCGTTAGATTTCCTGCTGTTTCGACGGGCCGGCAAAATAGAGGGACAACCGGAACTCAGAAAATTGCTTTCCAATTTCAAATGCTAACAATGTAAAGTTTATATTTTAAAACCATTTAGAAGTACAGAATTGGAATTCGTTAGTTTACGATTGGGATATGCCAATAACTTTAAATGAATATTCTTTGGGTCATTGGTACACATACAACATTCAATACGTAATAGGCCCATTGCAATGTTGACTCTCGTATCCAAATTGCGTTCAAATAAAGTAATAAACTTTAAACACATATTATCCCAATACAAATGACCTTGACATCCATAATCCACTAATATTTTAAGTAAATGAGAATGGATGTTCGCCTGTAACTTAAATACATCGTCACGGACTCATGGAAGAGCGGATTTGGATGAGACCTTTTTCGACGCGATTTTATTCATGCATACATACATAAACATGCCTTCTTTACATGGAGGGTAGGCAGAAACTACAGAACGCCACCTGCTACGATCTTTACATGCTCCTTTTGCCTCGTTTACGTTCATACATCTGGTCATGTGAGTACTACGTACTTTATTTATTGTCTTTATTTTACAATTGGGCGTAGTTTAGCCGAAAGGACTCCATCCACACTATGGTCAAAAATGAGTATATATACCAAAGTTAGTTAAAGTTAGTAACGGTTAGTTCTTTCATTCAGCAAAAAATATCCGTGACAAAGATATGACGTAGATTAGCAGAAAGGACTCAGTCCACACTATGGTCAAAATTGAGTTATAATATATACCAAAGAAGTCCTAACGATTGGTTCTTTCACTCAGCAAAAATATCCGTGATACTAATATTTTTAATATTACTATATTTGCCCATATATGTGGCAATATTCAATACACATCTAATCTTAAAACATCAAACAAAATAATTTAAAAAATTAAATCGACTTCAAAAAGTAATTAACTGAAAATTATGAAATAATTCAGAATTCGGAAGTCGGTGTCTTGAGATCTGTATTTTAATTTTTTGCCACCGACTTCCAAAATTAAATTTATTTCATAATTTTGAGTTAATTTCTTTTTGAAGTCGATTTATTTTTTTTAATTATTTTTTATTTCGTAACTTTTAGTTTTTAGTAAAAACTGGAATATTTGTTTGTAATAAGTAGTTAATAAATAGAATAGTTTTGTTATAAATATTGCACTAGAATTTGACCAAGGTTTTGAGATGTTTTCCCTTTGCCACCACACCCGTAGCTCGTATCAATAAGCCAGGCCGTCACACTTCACGTTGAAAGCTAGGTCATCCTAACTATTGCCATTACTGAGGACCAATAAGCACTTACCTGGTCATCATCAGACCTTCAGAAAGTATCATGTAGTAGCATCCGTGCTCAATTACGTAGATAAATATTGAATGCTAGGTCATCCTATTTCCATTACTGAGGACCAATAAGCACTTACCTGGTCATCATCAGACCTTCAGAAAGTATCATGTAGTCGCATTAAAAGCTGGGTCATCCTGTTTCCGTTACTGAGAACCTTATTTTTTGGATGTTTTCCCTTTGACACCACACCCGTTTCTCGTATCAATAAGCCAGGCCATCACACTTACACGTATTAGTCCATTATTTTGAAAACTACTAAACCGATTTTGATGAAACTTTCACTGTGCCCTAAGTTGGAGTAATTGTAAGCCAACAAAAAAAGAATGGTCAGGTTCCAATTAATAGTTTCGGAGATATGCGTGGACAAACATACATACATACAAACATACATCTATGAAATTTTGTACCTACGAGTATATGTGTTTGGAAGCCCTAATAGATTATCATATGTGAATATTTTGCAGTTCTAATAATATTACATACATACGTGTCGAATTGATAACTCCTTTTTTTGAAGTCGTTAATAACTCAAAAATAACTTTTTAAGAAAGAAGAAAGAAAGAAATCACGTTTATTTGCGATAAACATGGCGCAAAGAACGAAATTTTAACGACTTCATTGTGGGTCGAGTCCTTTCCGCTAAACTACGTACAATTGTACATCATCGTTGGAGACTCCAATAAATTGGTTCTGCTGTGTAGGCAACGCCAACTTGAGTTGGCAAACAGCAGGACCAATTGGCTGTAGTGGCGTTTGCGTATTCGGAAAGAGCATAATTAGACCTTTTAAATTACAACGTCTTTGTAATGCCTCTTCTTGAGTGTGGGTATTAGCACAAGCAAAGAGGTAAAGTCTGTGAATGACGATGAAATCTCTTAAAAAAAACGCTGTTGCAGATAGTGTTCCTGAAGTAAGGACCTATATTCTTAAGCTTTTAGGGAGATCAGTCCGAGACCAAGAGACCAGGTTTCTTGTATGATCATTATTCAGACAAAAGACGTACACTCGCTAGACACAATCTAAGCGAAACAGTTTGATCAATTTCTCCAAATTCATCATTTTAGACTCGCTTTTGAACCTATGTGACCCATAACTTCTGAGGAAACATCGTCAAGCTTCGTCCGCTCAAACTTCAAAGTAAACCATGTCTAGTATCGGTATTTAACTTGTACAGTTTGATTTTAATTACATAGTCCGCCTAATTGCGTGCGAACACAGTGGATAATAACAAAGTACGAGTATTAGGTTTCCGGCAATGTGTTGGTTTGGTTGATAGTCAGTATCCGGCTGCTATCTGGTGCAACATGCAAATAACTTGATATTCTACAATACATCGATTGTCGTAATTGATTGTTACTAGTATTTGAAAACTTTATAATCCATATCCATATTATGGTCATTAGCCTACATCAGTCCACTGCTGACCATCGTCCTCTCCAACTGCACGCCATTCAACTCGATTCTCGGCGGCTCCCTCCATATAATTTCAATTCGGATTTCTATAAAGCTAGCTCGCGGTTCAGCCCGCTGATGCAGTTCCTACCGGGTTGACAAGGACCCTATGCCCTTCCTATACAAAACTACCTTTCAGCCATACTCCATCAAAATTGGGAAACTCCATCAAACAGTTTAGCTGTAATGAAGTACAGACGCCAGCACATCAAGCTACTACAATCTGTCAGATTTCTTTAATAGATTTTCAACTTTATCGCTAAAGTATTAGGTTCAAGGTTGATTGGGAAAATCTGACAGTTTCGGGTAGGTTGATCTGCTGGCGTCTGTACCAAACGGTTTTCTAAACAGAGAGACTCCAAAAACGAAAGGAGGGTATTTATAATGAATCCTTGACTGGAAACGTCTTGGTAATCGATCGATACTTCTAACCCTTAAAGAACAAAGGGCCCTCTATTATCTTCTTTGTCTTCAAGGGGTAGTAGAACACAAACTACCTTAATTGTTTATATTATCCTTGGCTCCTAAACCAACAGACTTGCTAAGAGCAGTCAAGCAATAAGCTGTGAATCCTTTGCAAACAAGCAAGAACTTACTATAATCTCTATTCCTTCCTTTATTAGTATTTTGTTAATAAAGAAGCATTCAATCGCAAAATGTTTGATCAGCGTTTGTTTCTGGCTGCGTGCCAAAGTTTTTCCTAATTAATAGTATGCCCTTTGATGCTCCGTAAAAAAAAAAAACTAAAAAAAACCCCTACAAATTTGGGACAAAGTTATAATTTTGTTGATTTAGGTAGTTTTATTCATTATAGCATTTTGCATTGCCTTACTAGAAGATTAGCAGCAGAGCGCAAATTGCAGTATTTTATTTGAAGAAAATATGGTAGATGTAACGGTGCTTGTAACAATAAAATAATTTCGTATTCATCTTCTGCCGACCATTTTCTTTTGACAAAGCCTTTACTCCATTAAATGCAAGATGGAACGATCATTCCCCAGAGAGCTTTCATTACTTAAAGTGCAATTACAGTAACTGTTTCAAAATGCCCATGTAACATGTGATATGTGATGTGATGTGACATGTGATATAAATGCTTATGGAGTGAATATTATCAAGTTGGTAACTGGATTTACCGGATAATCAAATGTCATTCTGAAGGTCGAATTTGAACTATCAATCTCTGTACATAGTTACGGTAAAAAATGATGTGTATGTAGTAGCATCATAATATTATGTTGTGAGTAAATAATAATTCTTTTACAATGTATGTGCTCGAAAAGAGTGTTTTCCAAGCAGTCAGAGTGCGGAAAGTGTCTCTTTTCCGCACTAGTGCTTCTTACTTTTCAGTTTTTATTCATTATTTTTAACTCCGTCGTCAGCCCGACACGTGACGAATCAATTAATTTAACTCCGGAAATTGTTATTCAAGAAGCACAAAATGCCAACAACAGCCTCTTACCGACTAAATCAAAAGAAAACTACTTTTTCAATTTTACAATATTACCTTTACTTTTTTTTTGTGTTTACCTTTAAGTAATTGTTACACTGTTCCAAGTTTTTAACATGTTATATTTTATGCTCATGATGTTAGTGTGAACAATTGTGGGTGAACCAAAAAAATAATAGGTTGGGGAAAAAGTTTCTTCGCATTTTTTAAGAAAATTCAAAACATTTTTTAATATAGTTTATTTACATTTAACTAAAGTATGTAGGTACCTTTTTGTTCGATAACTTTTTGCCATCTTGTAGGCAAGGACATGATCCCATTGCTATAGAAATTTTGGGACTTCTGGTCAAAATACCGCGACAAGTGGTTTTGGCAGTCCTCTCGTGATGTTAACCTGACACTGCCTAAAGAATTCTGAAGAGACCGAAACAGGTGGAAATCTGAAGGTGCAAGGTCAGGAATATACGGCGGATGCATTAACACCTCCCAGCCAAACTCTCTTAATTTTTGCTGAGTGGCTAAAGATGTGTGAGGTCTAGCGTTATCATGATGAAAAACCACACCCCTTCTGTTGATTAATTCCGGCCGCTTTCTCTCAACTTCTTACTTTAATCTTATCAGTTGTTCGCAGTAGAGTTCAGAATCGATGGTCCTGCCTGGTGGTAACAGCTCATAATGAATAATGCCCTTCCAATCCCACCACAGACACAGCATCACCTTGTTGCGAGTTAACCCGGGTTTCGCCACAGTCTGTGAAGCCTGACCGGCCTTTGACCACGACCTTTTTCGCACGTTCTTGTCATACGTGATCCACTTTTCATCACCAGTTATCAGCTTCTTCAAAAATGGTTCGGTTTCATTACGTCGTAATAAAGAATCACAAATGAGTACACGGTTCATTAGGTTTCTTTCAGTGAGCTCGTGAGGTACCCAAATGTCGAGCTTTTTTGTGTACCCAGTTTTTTTCAAATGCGCCAAAACTGTTTTGTGGTCAATTTCCAGTTCTTCAGCTACGTCGTAACTACTGATATGCCGATCTTGCTCCACTTTTTCAAAAATGGCATCCATTTTATCCGTAATAGGGCGACCAGAGCGACGTGCATCTTTGACATCAAAATTTCCGGATTGAAAACGCTTAAACCAAATTTGTGCTACTCTCACAGACACTACACTAGGTCCATAAACATCGCAAATTTTTTCGCGGCTTGCGTTGCATTTTTACCTTTTTTGTAGTAAAATTTTAAAATGTATCGAATTTCTTCATTAGATTCACTCATCTTGACGGTACGAAAAACAAATGAAAATCACACATTTTCCTAATTTGAACTTGGAATTATGTTCTTTAAAATTTAAACTTTCAATGATACCAAAACCAGCCGGATACAAATAGTATAGCCAAAGAGATTTTATTACAAGTTCATACATACTATAATGCGAAACGACTTTTTTCCCCAACCTAATATATATTATATGTATTTCCTCGCACAATGCATTGTAAAACGTTGTATGATACACGTGCGTAAGATAATCACCTACTTTCCGCACTTGTAGCATAAATAACTATTTTCACACGTAGCTTGTATTTTCTGTTTTTGATTGTTTTTGACTTGGGAGAGATTTCCAATTTTATATTTCTGCAAAACATCAAGGGGTAAGACAGTTTTTCTAAGCATACAAAAAACTTTGGTAAAGTAGCACCAATGATCAACTCACTTGTGAAAAAGAAAATCCAATAAAAATCCCCAATACGATATAGCTAGAGAACTTCACTAAGATATTCTGCTTGGCTTTCTACGCTAGAAAAATATTCTTCCAAAAACTTCTAAGTGGCATCAAGTTCAAAAGAATCCTGCTCAGCTAGGGTTGCCAAGCCTAACAAGTATAGTACATAGGGTTGTCTAAAAGTGTCTAGTTACCGTAGTTAATTCGCTGATGAAGGCCAGGTGCCATGTAATGGGAGATGAGTTCTGATAGGCGCTGTCTCATTACAGTCCGTCGAATTGAGGCTAGTACTCGTAATTGGACTGCCCGGTTGATGGCGCCCCCTGTTACATAGGACTTAAACATCACTGAACCGTGTTATGCAGAAAGCAGCCATGTCGGGAAAAGTACAAACAGAGTTATAAGCATTTTTCTGTCGATGGTTGCATTATGGATGTATGGACAAGACTGCATTTGACGGCTCATATCTGCGTGATAAATAGAGATATCGACATGGTTGTTTTTGCAAAAAAAAAAAAACAGCAGTATTTCGAAATTAGTATGACTGTGTTCATAACTCTTTTTTTAATGGGTTTGCTCTTGACTCTAGTCTAGGTCAGAGGTGACAGAGACAAAGTCGATGATGGAGTGAGCTTACGCAGAAGAAGCCTGTTCACTCTCACGTTGAAGAGATTAGGGTTGTATGCGTTCGGAAACACAGACGCAGGTAGTGAGTTCCACTCCTCTGCTGTACGCATTATAAAAGACATTTGGAAGCGCTTAGTCCGAATTGGTGGAATAGCAACCAGGTAGGGGTATACAGGGTGACTCAGAATACCTCTTTTGATCCAGCGGCCCCATATTCTGTTGTGCATTATTAATCATTAGATGAAGTCCCCAACAATGTTCATTAAAGTTTTTGAATGCTTTCGACATGTCAAAGTTTTCTTCATATTTTTGATGGAGTCAACCCTAAATTTGGTTGACCTCTATTCTCTCTTCTTTGATATAGGGATGAATGCGTCAGATAAGACACTTAACACATAATAGTAAAAAGCCTATAATTTTCTTGCATCAGAGAGGCAAGTTGATTTTTTTTTTCAAGATTGAATTAAGTCTTGAATACCAGTATGATATGCGAAATACCTACGCATAGTAGAAGTAGACCTAGCTACATACATCTGCATAAAACTGCAGTTTAAACCCAACTACAAGGTTTTTATAAAATACAAATACCTAGTAAAAAGTTTAATAAAATAAATATTAGCTCCCTATGAAAATTAATTCCATTTGTTTAACAGGTATCTATCCTCAAAAGTAAGATATCGAACGACCTAACTGTTTTCGTTACTCTTTGGTGAAATACATTTTTATAAGAATTAATTGCAGTTTTAATCCTCCGCGATTGGTAGAAATGCCACCAATATCTTGCAATTTCCTACACTATACTGCACGCCCATTGCTTCCGGCTTTCTTATTGGATATCGGCATCGGTTGAAGAATGCTTCAAATCCGAAAGATTTTTTAAACTGAAATGATTTTGAATGTTATTTAATCATAAAAATAAGATTCAAAATCATTTCAGCTTACAAAAATCTTTTGACGTGCCGCCGCGGCGGCACGCCAAAAGATTTTTCGCCGCGCGCGTCCTTTGAGCTTGCCGCCACCTTAGAAAGGAAATCACTAAAAGATTCCGTACATGTGTAATAATAACGCGATTCTATTCTAAGACCGGGCAATCTTTTTGGGGTTTTTGGATACTGTATTCGATTATTTTGGAATTAGATTTGTTTCATAATTATGGCAATGTATTTTATTTCTTTATCATTTAAAAAATACAGAAAATAGGTAAACCACTAAGATTTGTAATTAATGCTACAAATACTAGTCAACCTCGATAATACAATTTTAACTGGCCGCTTATCACATCATGGGACAGAAATACCGTAAGCAAAATGTAGGTGCACTGCTATCACTAGGTACAATATTTTATTTCAAAAATAGTACCTATTTATTATCGGAATTCACTTAATATCTTATTGATCCCTAAAATTGTGTACATTTTTATTTTTGTAGGCTAGTTAAGTAATTAGGCATTTATTTCGCTAGTTCACTTCATTCTTTCGAGTTGGATGCATGTCGTCTAGTATCGCGTTGGATTGCAGTGAATTTTGCGAGGAATCATGACCGAAAATGCGAACAATGAATATTATGACATGATAATGTGTGTAGGTGCGACTGACGGTAATCTTGCAGCAGCAAGACAACTGTCTAAGTTCTGTGTACCTTTTGTGTTTGTTGTCCTTATTGTGAATAAGTTCATGTGCTAAAACTATGAGTGTACTTACGTGTACCTACGTGTGTAAACCTGCGCAGGATTTGAAAAGGAAAATGGTATGTACAAACTTAATAATTACCGTACTGATCATTTCACTCGCGCGATGAGGCAACAGCTGGCCAGGTCAAAGGACGCGACAATACCTAGATACCTACGGCCTGCGGTCATTGATTTATTTGGCTCCGCCTATCTAGGGTTGCTACGACATAGCAAAATTAAAATATTATTTGTATTTTGTAAGAGAAAACCGAAATTATTTAAAGTTGAGATATGACCATGGCGACCTTCCAGAATAACTAATAGTGTATTAAACAATACACTGTTTTCGGTATAACAGGGGTATTTTGAATCACACTGTATAGCAACTGGCAGTGACATTTTTAGAAAAAGTGCCATATGGCTGCTTTCTGCATAACTAGGTCCAACTGGCGAAATGTTGGAGTAATGTAAAGGTACACCGCTGCTTAACCCTGCCGGGAATACAGTCGTGATGTTATGTTATTTATGTAATTGGACTGCTTCCGAGGATTTCTGGAACGTATCATCTATTCACTGAAACCCTGTTGGCTTCAGTTAGGCCTTACCAAGTTGTAGGACTAAAGCTGGTAAATATTTTGGTGCTATAATAAGAATGACCGATGATCTGATGGAACCGGTCGAAGTGGCGGTACTTGGGGGAAGCTATGGCCAGCAGTGGGCGTCTTTCGGCTGAAATGATGAATGATGATACGAATACCGAAAACTGTATGGTTTCAGAATATCAGAGACATTAGACAAAATAACATTTTCTGGCTTCTGACTGATTGTGACTCGGCAAACACCATAACAGCCAATCTATTCTGTATAATCTCACCATGAAAACTTTGGATTATTTTATTTCGTTGTGTTATTTCTTTGCGTCATGTTTACCGCAAAAAAAGGTATTTTCTTTCTTTGGTGAAGTGAGCTTGAAGCGAGCTGTCCCCTATACCTGACGCTACGGATTGACAGCTCACTTCAAACTCATTTCACCTAAGTTTACACGGTGAGATTTTTACAGAATAGCACTACAGGACACGTTTGATAAAGAGCGATATCTATGTGTGCAGTCGGCACTGACCAGATTTAGTTATAGCTTTTCCGCTGACATAAATACCAGATAATGAATAATTATAATGTGTTTATAGGTTTTCAAGTGGTTTTCAGGGTTATTTAAGCTCTATTCCTGACGATGGGGTCCTGGGTTCGGTTTCCGGGTCGGACAGGGCCTATTGGGTTTTTCCACCTGGAATTTCTCAGTAGCGGAGTCGGTTTCTGTGCCTGGTTGATGGCAATAAGCTCGCCCCCTATTACATGGGACTCCTGAAATATGTTTTTTATGTTATTTACTAGTGGCGCTCTGCAGTTTCACCCGCGTAGGTCTCGAATCCGCTGGGCACGCCACAATTGCGGCGATAAGTCCCCTCTTTGAGGAGTGGTTAGAGAGGCGCCACGGCGTCCTCACCTTCCGCCTGACGCAGGTCCTCACCGGACACGGTTGTTTCGGGAGGTTCCTGTTTCGCATAAGGCAGGAGGAAACGCCCGGGTGTCACCATTGTGTGGATCGCCCAGAGGACACGGTGGAGTATACAGTGGAGGTCTGCCCGGCTTGGGCAGAGCACCGCCGTGTTCTCAGATCGGCGGCGGCGATCTCTCGCGTCCGAGCCTGGTCCAGGCTATGGTGCGGAGCGAGAGTGCATGGGAGGCCGTCACCTCCTTCTGCGAAGCGGTAATGCTCGCGAAGGAGGAGGCGGAACGCGTGAGGGAGAGGCAGTCTCGCGCCCTCAGTCGCCGCAGGAAACGCCCTGGGCGGCGGGAATCGATAGCCGATTCCCGGCCACCGTAGGCGCGGGCTTGCGGACGGTGAGTAGTGGGTAGCTCGCCGTCCGGTGAGGACCAGGCCCGGGTCGACGGCGCGTTGTGTTCCACGCGCGCCTCAAAGAGATGTCAGCAAAAGATGGGGTCCAATAGGGCCGATGCCGCTGGGGTCGCGGGTTGTTTGAAAAAGATACCGTGGCCCTGGCATAGGCAACTGAAGGAACACGGGTGGGTTTTAGTCAGTAAAAGTCTGACACGCCCTTCCGCTCCACCCAGAGCGGGAGAAGTTATTTGATGATTTCCCATCCACAAAAAAAAAAAAAGGTCTCGAATCCGCAGGAATATGCAGATAAAAAGTATCCTATGGGTTAATCCAGGTTATAAACTATCTGTGTGCATCAAAATCCGTTTAGGAGTTTTAGCGTGAACGAGAATTATTCTCCCCCGACCGACATAATTATCCTACTAATATTATATTAGTAGGATAATTATGTCGATCGGTATATACATATAATCGAATTAAAATAGTTTATCCTTTAAATCTATACTTAACATGTTGACAATCAATGCTAGCACATTTATTTGTAGCAAACCTTGTTACATTATTATTTTTTTTAAACTAGATGTAGATCTTGCATCCTTTTATTTTGAGTATCGTTTCACATACAACGAAGAAAATACTAAATGAATGTTACAAACGTTTAGAAGGAATCAATCGTTCGAAGCGCGACCCCGCTGCCCTTAACGTTGAGAGTCTTAAAGGTTTTAGTAAATACTCAAAGTGGCTTAGTCCCTGCGATACTCGCAAATCATGTTAACTGAACGACTGAGTCTGATCGTCTTGGAAAGTTAATTGATCTATTTAGAAGATATGAAGGTAAATGGAGTCAATGATAACTTGACAGCTGCCAAGTTGCCAGTTGCTTGCTGCTTGGCAGTTGCTTGCAGAATGAAAGACAAAAACATTTTGCGCCATAACATGGGACAAAAGCCGACAAAAGAAAAAAATGCTTGAATAGTCTCCACTAGTGACGTAAGAACGTACGATCCACCGCGGTACTGGACCGTCAGCCCTGCTAAACCTTCATTATTCTTTGGCTCTTGGCTCTTTCAGTTTAGCTAAGCTAAAATCAATCTGCCTAGTCTTTTCCCAGCAAGTTGGGGTCAGCTTATAGTCTAACCGGATGCAGCTGAATACCAGTATTTTAAATTCAGCGACTCCACCACCCAGTTCATTTGACCTCCACTCCACAACCCAGTTACTGTGTAATACGATACCCTTTGGTAAGACTGGTGGATTATTCCGATCTGTCACCCTGCTTTGTCCCTTTAGGGGGACAGATCGGAAAAAAGTTTTATCTATCTCCCTGTTAGCAAATTTATTCACTCCTATCTGTCCCAGATACTCCTATCTGGGACAGATAGGAGTGAATAAATTTAGAATAAGAGGAGTGAATAAAGTTCGAACTGTCCCCTCGTTGCTAACAGGGGAACAGATCAATTTTTTTTCCGATCTGTCCCTCTGAGGGGACAAAGCAGGGTGTCAATCAAATAATAATAATTATGGTCGAATAATCTCGTTTTTCGTTGACGCCCCGTTCCCGGGGTGCGGTGGACAAATAGTCATACAGTACGACAGGCCTTATCACGGACTTGTAAATCCCCTTTAACTTGAGGGGCATCCGTGGGTCGCAAGTTGTTCCTGTCACCATTTTTAAACGACTTCAAAAACGGAGGAGGTTTCTCAATTCGACCGTATATATAATTTTTTTATGTGTGTTCACGGATAACTTCGTCGTTTATGAACCGATTTTGATGTTTCTTTTTTTTGTTGGAAAGGGCGGTCTCATATAAATTTTATTAACTTTGCTTGGGTAGTTTTTGAGTTAGCTTCAATAATGCGTATTTTTCCCACTTAGTTTATGTGGATGATGTTTCAATCTATGCGAATGATGTTTTTATAACTTCCTAAAACTGTTATTTACATAGCAGGTATTCGAATTTTATTGGGGTAGGTATCGCAACTAAAAAGTGAAAAATAACTTTAATTTCGGAAGTCGGTGGCAAAAATGAAAATACAAAACCAAAGACACCGACTACGGAAATTAAAGTTATTTTTCACTCTGTAGTGTTTTGATTTGGAAGTCGGTTTTATTTTTGCTAAAAAGTTTTTACCCATCTAGAGCTGATCCGGCGCGTTATGTCTCGGTCTACTTCGTCATCTCCTTGGACAAGCGATCCGAGGTACCGAATGTTGGAGCAGATCGGTAAGGGCGTTCCGGCAATTGTTGTTTAAATAAAATCCGCAATTGTTACCACTAACACAGCCTCACATATGCCGTAGCTTCCAGTAAAGACTTGGTACCTACATCAGTGGTTGTAATTTCCCAGGGGCCCTTAGGTTTCCCTAGAATTTCATTAAGAACTCGCTCTTGCCCTACCCGTTTGAGCTGTATGAACGAAATATGGACGTAGTAAATTACATTTTTATGACTACCCTCGTAAGACTAAGATTAAAAGTAATGTTAGCGATTAAATGGGAGCTTTTATTTTGCATAAAGACTAAGTTAGTGAATAATGAATGATTTTAATTTAGTTTTTATCTTTTGTTGGGTGGTTTTTAGTTCAGTCACCTTCCATGTCATATTCGCCATTATGAAATACATATGTCAAATTTCTCTAAATATTTCATAGCAGGTAAATAGCCAGTGTATACCCATACAAAACACGCACACTTGGCTGGTTTCATGACCACGCTTGAAAAAAGTTAATTTTCGATCAATGACATGCCGAATTTTTACTCCTACACGATACGAGTTCCCCCTGACCTCATATAGATGATTGGTTCAAGACGAGGGGTTTTTCTTATATCCCTTTAATCTAGCACAAACAAATTTCATCCCGTTTCAGAAGACTTCTCATTCGCCAGTGAGTTTTCTGGTACAAGAACCCGAAGAGAAATAAAAAAAATATATCAGAACAAACATGCATTATAAAGATCGCAAAACCGAATCGAGGTAGATTCGGTTATACAGGGTTATTTGTAAAACACCAACAACCTCTTAAGAGGTCATTGTACTCATCATTATGAACAACTTTTACTATGGGACCAAACCTGAAATCGCGAAAAAAAAATCAGCTGTTCAGTACATTTATGTTCGCATAATTCGTCAAAATGTACTGAACAGCAGATTTTTTTCGCGATTTCAGGTTTGGTCCCATAGTAAAAGTTGTTCATAATGATGAGTACAATGACCCCTTAAGAGGTGGTTGGTGTTTTACCAATAACCCTGTATATCCCAGTTATTTTGGACTTTTATCTTCTTTTGACCTTTGCAAGAGCTTAATAGCTGTTTGCTTGATATTTTTCTCGGTATCGGTTTTTCTAGTTCAAATAGTACGTTGATTTGAATCAAGTGGAAGTAGCACGAAGGAGGTTTTACGTAATTCCGTGTCAGCGGGCCTAGCCAAAGCACAGATATTATAATACTACATACAGATACCCAATCCCATACAAAGAAATGACACCTCCCTAAGTCTGGCTATTGAGCTGGCTATTTTTTTTTCCTTCATTTTTTAACAGATGGCTGCATCAGCGACTCACTAATTACCAGATACTGTAGTTTTACAACACCATCTAGGATTCAGCCTAGATACTAGGTCTTATTGATGTTAGGTGGCATCGATACTACTTAGATGGCTATATCGAGATAACTATAGATTCTCCATCTCACATCGAGTATGACGTCGTAATCGTAGCGTGCGCTCAAGGACAAGTACATAATACAACAAAAATTATCTTGAGTTGGCGTAATTGTTTCATTAGTGTGATTGAGCTAGCAATTTTTTAGCTTTAGTAGGAGACGACGTGTTTGCGAAGCCAAATAATTATGTTTTAATTTCATGTCATGCGGCACATAGACTACATACATAATAATTCGTGCAGCTGTAAATGCGTTTTTTCCTAAACACGCTTAATTTTATTATCTGCTTTTGTCCGCGATAACTTACTAAAATCTAAGTGGTCGCTATGCGAATGTTACCATAAGCACAGATATTATAATACTACATACAGATACCCAATCCCATACAAAGAAATGACACCTTCCTAAGTCTGGCTATTGAGCTGGCTATTTTTTTTTTCCTTCATTTTTTAACAGATGGCTGCATCAGCGACTCACTAATTACCAGATACTGTAGTTTTACAACACCATCTAGGATTCAGCCTAGATACTAGGTCTTATTGATGTTAGGTGGCATCGATACTACTTAGATGGCTATATCGAGATAACTATAGATTCTCCATCTCACATCGAGTATGACGTCGTAATCGTACCGTGCGCTCAAGGACAAGCATAATACAACAAAAATTATCTTGAGTTGGCGTAATTGTTTCATTAGTGTGATTGAGCTAGCAATTTTTTTAGCTTTAGTAGGAGACGACGTGTTTGCGAAGCCAAATAATTATGTTTTAATTTCATGCCATGCGGCACATAGACTACATACATAATAATTCGTGCAGCTGTAAAATGCGTTTTTTCCTAAACGCGCTTTATTTTATTATCTGCTTTTGTCCGCGATAACTTACTAAAATCTAAGTGGTCGCTATGCGAATGTTACCATAAGTCATGTTTCATGTAATGTTCATGTTTTTAAACTTTATTATCTACTCAAAACTATAAAATTGCTTGTAATCTAACCGGTAATAATGTTACTGCGACAAGGAAATGAAATTAAATAGGTAAATAGGTACTATGAGTAAGAAGAAACAATACAAGTAGGTACAAGCTATGGTATGAAGTA
The DNA here is from genome assembly GCA_948252095.1 of Dicycla oo. Lineage (NCBI taxonomy): Eukaryota > Metazoa > Arthropoda > Insecta > Lepidoptera > Noctuidae > Dicycla > Dicycla oo. The sequence goes on along the minus strand of OX411732.1, from coordinate 3,773,970 downwards.
CCTACCTACCTACATAAATAAAATAATAACGAACGGAATATTTTTATACAAATATTTTAATACTTACTTCAATCAAGTACAAAATAACAATACTGCACTGATAGAACGTTACAAAGTGATCAGTAGATAATAAAAGGTAGGTAATAAAAACATGACATGAAAACATGAGTGTCCCCAGCAAATATCACACCGTAGAAATATTATACAGTAATGTGACTCGGCTCCTGTTCTCGAAATAATTACTTACAGCCGCGCGGTACGTAAACACGCGATAGGGCTGCCCGCCTACAGTATTTTAATTTTATTCTACCTAACGCCATCACCTGCTTGAGTTTTAGTTTTGTGATTGTAAATTTAAAAAAAATAAACTGCTGTCCTTACAAACTTCAACACCTACCAACTTAGCCAAAATGTAAGGAACAGCTGACGAGTAATAATAATATCATTTTTTATCTCAGCTTATTAACGTCCTCATTACCTACAGTACGGAGCAACTCGAAATAACAATTCTTTTCGTCACCCATCCGACGTCGAAATGCTCTGCAATCGTTACTTATAATCAACCATCTCATCGCGTGTGCGCTACCTACAGCAATCAAATTCTCTAACTACCTACTACAAAATCTTATTTATAAAAGTAAATTATAATGTAAATCTTACTATGTCATTACCTACCATTTATTACTCTGATAATCATTTCGTAACGATATTTCATCTAACTCATTAAGTAGGTAGCTAAATAAGTAGATAGCCTAGCTTAGGAAACGATCTACTAGTTTTTTTAACACGAGCTTAGGTGAGTCACTCGTGTGTCACTTTTTTCACCCTATCCACTTATTTATTTATTCATCTAGATTCTAGGTATTTAAATCGGTGGAATAAGCGAAATACCTAGTTCCGACCGTTTGTATGAAGATAAAATACTGTATGATATTTCTACTGTGGCTAAAACTAACAAAAAATTGTAAGAAAGAATTACGTTGGGGAATCCCCAGATCTTGTTATCGTCGGGGTAAAACAAAGAATACGTGACACATACAGCTATTTTCAAGTTTAGTGCCTATCAAATTATACACTCCCAGAGACGTGCTATAAGAACATAAGAAATAAAAACTTTATTCACATTTTTGACATAGAAACATGTGACAGTTGCCTGTTTTGAATTGGAACACTACGAAATGTCATATGTACACTATCATATAGTCAGAAGACCACAAAAGGATTCCTACGGTCGCGGTCGCGACAGCTCATTGGAAGACATGTCCGACTAGTTATTATAAGGAGATACACTTATGTACTTATTAATAAAACAACATGGGAATTGGTTCATTATTTTCATTATGTAGGCAATGATCATGTAGGTAAAAACTAGTACATATCGGAAAGTCTGTTTTTGTTTGATTGACACTTCGGTTTAATTAGTCTATGAGTTCTTTATGCCCCGAAGATAGCGAGGTCTGGGAATCCCTTTTGCACGAGCGGGCCTTGTTTCGTCAAAGTTGAATTTGTTGTTCATACAAAATTAAGACTTATTGCAACTGCCGAAGAGATGTTATTATTGTACATTGTTTCCGCATATTGTGAGACAACGGCAACGACGGATAGCTGCGTGGGCACATTCACTTGTGTTTAGGGTTCCGTATCTCAAAAGGAAAAAAAAACGGAACCCTTATAGGCTCACTTGTGTGTCTATCACAGCCGATTTGCTCCGAATCCAATGGGACGATTAAATTGTATACACGTATGAATTTTTGTGACCCAAACACGGAAGTGTATCGTAAATAAATGAATTTTGAATATGGGGTTCAATTTTGGGGGCAAATAAGAAAATTATTAAAAAAAGTTTTGCAAACTGTACCATGTGACATATCAAATTAAAGGGCTTACTGCTTACTGCTGTGGCTTACTGTGAAGGTCTCAAATATATATATTTTTTTATAATTTTAAAATAAATTGTTTTAAAGTTATTTAAGAAAATAGACGAAAATTGACCATTCCCCCTTATCTCCGATAAGAGCATATTTTGAAATAAAAAATACAGAAAGTAGTTATATTATACCTATAGATTACCTACAGGAAAACTTATAAGAAGTCTATGGTCTTAAAATATCATGATACATCTCTCAATATTGTGCGTACAAACTTACATTTGCACGTGGAATGTCTCCCATACATTCCAAAAGTCGGAATGTCTCCCATACATTCCAAAAGTCGGAATGTATGGGGGAACATATTTTTCAACCTTGGGATAAATTCATCCAAACAACGGAACCCTTCACTGTGCGTGGTCCGACACGCACTTGGCCGGTTTTTTCTATTCCGTGGTGGTAAAAGTGATGACAAGTTTAATAAAACGCCATCTATTGCAAATAGCTCTAAAACAAAATGCTTGACAGAAGGCTACTTTGAACTGTTTATAACATACTATTTGGTTCGGATTGAAGTAAAAGGCTTAATTTATCGTTTTTGTTGAAAATACGTGAAATATGAGTGTAAATAGATAAATCAACATTAAACAAGGAAGTTTTTATTTTTACTAATCTTACTTCAGCCAAAATCTGTCGTTTAACGCCTTTTAGTGATTGTTAATTTCATAATTGTTACCTATGCTGCCATCTATGATTTTTTTTTCAGGACTAATTATAATTTGTTCTAGTTGAGACCCCATGCCATAAGTCATGTTTCATGTAATGTTCATGTTTTTAAACTTTATTATCTACTCAAAACTATAAAATTGCTTGTAATCTAACCGGTAATAATGTTACTGCGGCAAGGAAATGAAATTAAATAGGTAAATAGGTACTATGAGTAAGAAGAAACAATACAAGTAGGTACAAGCTATGGTATGAAGTACCTACCTACATAAATAAAATAATAACGAACGGAATATTTTTATACAAATATTTTAATACTTACTTCAATCAAGTACAAAATAACAATACTGCACTGATAGAACGTTACAAAGTGATCAGTAGATAATAAAAGGTAGGTAATAAAAACATGACATGAAAACATGTGTCCCCAGCAAATATCACACCGTAGAAATATTATACAGTAATGTGACTCGGCTCCTGTTCTCGAAATAATTACTTACAGCCGCGCGGTACGTAAACACGCGATAGGGCTGCCCGCCTACAGTATTTTAATTTTATTCTACCTACCACCATCACCTGCTTGAGTTTTAGTTTTGTGATTGTAAATTTTATATTTTAAATTAAAAAAAATAAACTGCTGTCCTTACAAACTTCAACACCTAACAACTCAGCCAAAATGTAAGGAACAGCTGACGAGTAATAATAATATCTTTTTTCATCTCAGTTTATTAACGTCCTCATTACCTACAGTACGGAGCAACTCGAAATAACAATTCTTTTCGTCACCCATCCGACGTCGAAATGCTCTGCAATCGTTACTTATAATCAACCATCTCATCGCGTGTGCGCTACCTACAGCAATCAAATTCTCTAACTACCTACTACAAAATCTTATTTATAAAAGTAAATTATAATGTAAATCTTACTATGTCATTACCTACCATTTATTACTCTGATAATCATTTCGTAACGATATTTCATCTAACTCATTAAGTAGCTAAGTAAGTAGATAGCCTAGCTTAGGAAACGATCTACTAGTTTTTTTAACACGAGCTTAGGTGGGTCACTCGTGTGTCACTTTTTTCACCCTATCCACTTATTTATTTATTAATCTAGATTCTAGGTATTTAAATCGGTGGAATAAGCGAAATACCTAGTTCCGACCGTTTGTATGAAGATAAAATACTGTATGATATTTCTACTGTGGCTAAAACTAACAAAAAATGTAAGAAAGAATTACGTTGGGGAATCCCCAGATCTTGTTATCGTCGGGGTAAAACAAAGAATACGTGACACATACAGCTATTTTCAAGTTTAGTGCCTATCAAATTATACACTCCCAGAGACGTGCTTTATGAACATAAGAAATAAAAACTTTATTCACATTTTTGACATAGAAACATGTGACAGTTGCCTGTTTTGAATTGGAACACTACGAAATGTCATATGTACACTATCATATAGTCAGAAGACCACAAAAGGATTCCTACGGTGGCGACAGCTCACTGGAAGACATGTCCGACTAGTTATTATAAGGAGATACACTTATGTACTTATTAATAAAACAACATGGGAATTGGTTCATTATTTTCATTATGTAGGCAATGATCATGTAGGTAAAAACTAGTACATATCGGAAAGTCTGTTTTTGTTTGATTGACACTTCGGTTTAATTAGTCTATGAGTTCTTTATGCCCCGAAGATAGCGAGGTCTGGGAATCCCTTTTGCACGAGCGGGCCTTGTTTCGTCAAAGTTGAATTTGTTGTTCATACAAAATTAAGACTTATTGCAACTGACGAAGAGATGTTATTATTGTACATTGTTTCCGCATTGTGAGACACACACAACGGCAACGACGGATAGCTGCGTGGGCACATTCACTTGTGGTGTTTAGGGTTCCGTATCTCAAAAGGAAAAAAAAAACGGAACCCTTATAGGCTCACTCGTGTGTCTATCACAGCCGATTTGCTCCGAATCCAATGGGACGATTAAATTGTATACACGTATGAATTTTTGTGACCCAAACACGGAAGTGTATCGTAAATAAATGAATTTTGAATATGGGGTTCAATTTTGGGGGCAAATAAGAAAATTATTAAAAAAAGTTTTGCAAACTGTACCATGTGACATATCAAATTAAAGGGCTTACTGCTTACTGCTGTGGCTTACTGTGAGGGTCTCAAATATATATTTTTTTTATAATTTTAAAATAAATTGTTTTAAAGTTATTTAAGAAAATAGACGAAAATTGACCATTCCCCCTTATCTCCGATAAGAGCATATTTTGAAATAAAAAATACAGAAAGTAGTTATATTATACCTATAGATTACAGGAAAACTTATAAAAAGTCTATGGTCTTAAAATATCATGATACATCTCTCAATATTGTGCGTACAAACTTACATTTGCACTTGGAATGTCTCCCATACATTCCAAAAGTCGGAATGTATGGGGGAACATACTTTTCAACCTTGGGATAAATTCATCCAAACAACGGAACCCTTCACTGTGCGTGGTCCGACACGCACTTGGCCGGTTTTTTCTATTCCGTGGCGGTAAAAGTGATGACAAGTTTAATAAAACGCCATCTATTGCAAATAGCTCTAAAACAAAATGCTTGACAGAAGGCTACTTTGAACTGTTTATAACATACTATTTGGTTCGGATTGAAGTAAAAGGCTTAATTTATCGTTTTTGTTGAAAATACGTGAAATATGAGTGTAAATAGATAAATCAACATTAAACAAGGAAGTTTTTATTTTTACTAATCTTACTTCAGCCAAAATCTGTCGTTTAACGCCTTTTAGTGATTGTTAATTTCATAATTGTTACCTATGCTGCCATCTATGATTTTTTTTTAGGACTAATTATAATTTGTTCTAGTTGAGACCCCATGGCCAAAGTAACATTCGATTAGCGATGACTCTAGTAGAAAAGCCAAAAATGTATGGGGTTGACATAAGCTATCGAAATGTCACGTGATCATAGGTCCACGAATTGACGGCGTCCAACGATGACTTCCATAGAGTTGCGTCGATAGCGATTGTACGAATAGAATCGCTCCGAAGCGAATGCTATTTATCTAGGCCCTCTGATATGTCAGTGTCTAATTGGTAAGATCCTTCTTTTATTCTGTATTTCTCTCTCATAATTCTTCAGCCATTAAGAAACTAATCGATCACTTCGCCGGCCAAGTTTAACGTCAGCGTAAGGACACATACAGTCAACATTGCTCGCACGTGTCTTGTAAATAAAATCATATATTGTAACCTAATTTCCCCAGAGGTGGTCAGACCGCGGTCGCCATGCGTCACTTGTATTTGACATTTTGCGGGTAGTTAAAAAAAATTTATTGTTTGTACACAATTAAAGATAATAAAATGAGAGAAAATTACACGGAGATTGAAATTAAGGAAGCTGGTGAAGATCTTCATGTCTGAGGGGAAGATTTGCCAGAAATATTGTCCTAAATAAACTGATTTAAAACGGAAGTGAAAAATATCTACCGATTAATATTTCGATGCACGATGTCTTAAATGTGGTAAACCAATCATATTATGCAAAGATAGTACACAATTTACTTCGCCATAGCATTGGAAGATTGTCAAATAAGTTAGGATAAAGAACTTGTACACAGAAACAAGAACCCAATATGCTATGTGAAGATTATTCATAGAATACTAAAGACCAGTATTGAAAATACTAGTTTTGTCAACGACATTTTAAAAGCGTGTCTAAGTAAATGCTCATACAATTTTGTTTCTCTGTCTCCGTGTCGTAATTGGTTAATTTGTTCCGCTCTTCTAATTATAGCATTTGTGCCACTGTATTTAGCGAGCTGGATTCTTCATAAGGGTACTGACAGATGTATATCTGAGAGCAATTAATGATCCTGATTTGTCGAAAAAGTTTGAAATGACTGTAGCCTGTCAATTTTTTATTTTTATTTAGTTAACATGGGTTTGCTCTTGACTCTAGTCTAGGTCGGAGGCGACAGAGAACGAGTCGACGATGGAGTGAATTTACCCAGAAGAAGCCTGTTGACTCTCACTTTGAAGAAAATCCAATTTTGACCATAGTATTTTCAACGCTTCATGGTCTTCATTTATTTATTATTTCTTAAAACCGACCAGTTTATCCAGACGATTTTTTAATATCAACAAGGCTGCTTATCACAAGGTCAATGTCACTTTGCTAAATAACAAAGCTCATGGTCACAATTTGTTGTACTGAGCTGAATCATTCTAAGGATATTTATTTATTTTGATAAAGAGGTGCTTAAAACTGTAGACTCGGCAGTTTTTCTGGGTATAACAGTAGATGCCAAACTTCAGTGGGGCCCACATATATCAAGTCTAGCGGGAAGGCTCAGTTCAGCCGCCTACGCCGTCAGGAAAGTAAGACAATACACTGACGTTGATACCTACAGCTCGGTTAGTCTATTTTAGTTAATTTTCATAGCGTTATATCATACGGTATTCTGCTCTGTGGCAAAGCCGCTGCCATTCAAAATATATTTGTTCTTCAGAAACGAGCTGTTCGAGCAATTTACCAGCTCAGTGCCAGAGTTTCTCTGCGAGATTTTTTTAAACATACATATTGGTATTAATGTGGCATCACAATTCATCTTCGCCAACATCTTATATATTAGACAAAATATACTTTTATACACTAAAAACAGTGATATTCACAATGAGGACAAATTACGTGCTCCATTTCACCGGCTTCATAAGGTTCATAACTCATTTGTTGGGCTTGGCATATCCTTTTATAACAAGCTACCCTCTTCTTTGCTAGATTTGCCCTTCAATGCGTTTAAAGCTAAAGTAAAATCTAACCTTTGTTCAAAAGCATACTATTCTATCAACGATTACTTAAACGATAAGAATAGTTGGTGGCTATGTTTAACTTAAGACAATGTTTATGTTCTTTCTCCAGAATTAGCTTATCTACTGACAGGTTATATGAGTTCATATAATTATTTATTTTCTTTGACTGTAAAGGTCGATTTATTTTAATTTTATTTTTTTATTATTAACATAATTTACTCATTATAATGTTTTTTTTTTTTTTTTTGTGGTATTGCATATGTGGTTAGTTAGTGACCTCGACAATTGATCATATTATTCTTGCCTGAGCAACCGGCAGCAAGTTCGTCATGCTCCCTTAGATGTCACTGCTTGCGGTAGCGTCGGGGGTCGGTTTGTCTCCTTCCCTCAAATATGGCGAGCGGGGTAATGGCTGATTTTTGCGTTATGCTTGTGAACGGGTGCTGCTTGTGGTGACTGGTCGTCTTGCTGACCTTGGTTTTGTTTTGTTATTAGTAATTTAACTCGTTGTTTATTTTACTTCGATGGTCCTAGTTTATCATTTGTGACTTCAAGTTACGACTACATGTACGGCTATATGAAAGTGGCCACGCCCTTTATTACTGGAGGCTTTATTTAGGTATAAGGATCTGCTTACGTTTTAAGTTTTGTATTTTGTTTCTGCTTGAGTATAGTTTTTGTTTTTTTTTCTTTTATTCTTTTTTTTGGTATATTGGCGTGTGCTAGCTGACATAAAACAAATAATTAAATTAAATTTATTCTTTGTGTTGATATATTATTATTTTACGCAGATATATTATTATTAGATATATTATTTTGCGCAGTGTTGTATAGAATATATTTTATTTATTTTTTATTTTTTAACTGAACAGACAGCTGTGCTGCTGGGGAGTTTGTTGCGCCACTTCTTCTCCTCAGCTAAAGCACTAGGAAGTGGTGAAGGGCGGTCGTTTTAGGGGACTGTCTTATGTAATTTTGACGTTCGAAAAGTGCTGATTCTCAGCCTAGTTTGAATAAATGACTTTGATTTTATTATTTATTTAATACTTTAAGCACACAAATGTACAGAGGCGGACTTAATGTCATAGGCATTTTCTACCAGTCAACCTTTGGGTGATGCAGAGACAAACAGTGGTAGGCAATTACGAAATATTGAGGAATAAATATTTATATAAATATAAAGATTCACATATACCTGTTACCAACTATAAATCGAATAATATATGCCTAATTATATATAAATATAGGCACAAATAAATACATATACACGAATATACTAAAACAAATAAGACAAACTTCTTACGAATGTGCTCGCGAAGGATAATCGGTTGGTTGCCATCCTGATTTCCTGAGGGAGCGCATTCCACAGAGAGATAGACTGAACGGAGAAGGAAGAGTGAATGAAGTCAGTGCGATGAGTGGGGACGTACGAACTTAGATTTGTATTGTGGTTGGCGCAATATTTTCGGGTGGATTTTATAATCACTTTACTTAATGTATTTCCCAAAGGGAAGGTTGTTGATTTTGCGCGAGAAACAATTTTTCTGCTACATTAAGTAAGTACTTTATGAGATCGTCGTGTTTTAAAGCTACTCAAACGAATCACGTATTTGTTATTAAAATAATATAATTATTCTTCGTCAATTACTTTTTTACATCAAGACGGGCCGCTGTCTCCTCTCCGAGCTGTTTGTTCTTTTTCTATCCTTCTAACAGCTCCCGTAGACAGGCGCGACGCGATTCTATTTGAATAATTTCTATAAAAAATTCATGGAAATAGTTTTATCAGAATCGCGGCGCCCGTCACGTCGCGTCTGTCTGAGGGAGCCTTAAATATAAAATAACTTTCCTAATAAAACTTAACAGCTTCTGAAGTCAGTGCCAAGCTAAGGTGCATTGAATACACAGTCGGTGTTTTTGTCTTTGTAAATTTATTTTTCCATTTTTAGTTGAATGCGTGTAGTATAGTCCATATACAATAATATAATTATGGGCCCTATACAATTACATAAGCCCAAGACGGACGAAACGAAGAATCATCAAAATCCGCTTAGAAATGCCAGTAATACAGTACATTTATGCATATAACTTCGTACATAAGAATAATTACATAATGTATTATATACTAAAACCTTACTGAGTGTATGTACAGACGCCAGCAGGTCAACCTACCTGAAACTGTCAGATTTTCCCAATCAATCTTGAACCTAATACCTTAGCAATTAAGTCGAAAATCTATTAAAGAAATCTGACAGATTGTAATAGCTTGATGTGCTGGCGTCTGTACATCACGTTAGTGATGAACAATAATCAAAATTGGTTCAAGAGTTTTTGAGAAAATCGTGGACATACAAACTTACATACGGGTCGAATACAAAACCTGCTTTTTGAAGTCGGTTAAAAATCGCGTTATATCTCTTAATGTAGGTATGCTAGTAACATACTCGTATCAAACATTCGTGGAGTGAATGAGAAAGCCATCCCAGCTAAAACGTCTAGAGTAAGTACCACTTGTTTCTTTTGGAGTTCCATGATTTACAATCCGGTGTCTCTAGGAGCTGGAAGACTTCTTACCTCTCGGTGAGCAGTAGCACAAACAGTAGACTTTCTGAATAATCAACCTTCCTACTTAATTAGCCGCTTATTTATAATTTTATTAGTTCTGTTATGCCGAGGTCATTGACTAATCTGACCAAGAACCGAACTTTCGCATTTATTATATCACTCTCGAGACGAATAAATAATATACTTACACGCTGCTTTTTTATTGACTAGGGAGCTGGCACGATAGTGTTGTAGGTACCATCATTATGAACAACTTTTACTATGGGACTAAACCTGAAATTGCAAAAAAAAATAAGCTGTTCCCTACATTTTGACGAGTTATGCGAACAAAAATTTAGGGAACAGCGATTCACGATTTCAGGGTAGTTCCCATAGTAAATGTTGTTCATAATGGCTAGTTTACACAGTGCGAATCGCCCTACCGAATAGCTGCAGTGCAGCAACTCGCACTGTGTGGACGTATCATACGAGTTACTCGCACTTGCGAGTTGGCCGCTAGTAACTCGCAGCCGAGTAACTTCAGCAGTTTTTGTTTTTGTGCGAGTTAGCGTGCGAGTCGGCCTACCGAGTAGCTGCAGCAACTCGCACTGTGTAAACCAGCCCTTATGGTGGTAACAACACTATCCGTTTCAGCTCCCTAGCCAATAAAAAAACAGCGTGTTATAGGGTGACTGGTAATTAGTGACCGACACTTAAACAAATGATTGTACTCATGATAACAAACAACTTTTACTACGGGAACAAACTTGAAATCGCGAAAAAAAAATCTGCTGCCCCTACTTCTTGACGAGTTATGCGAACATAAAATGTACGGAACAGCTGATTTATTTTCCAGATTTCAGGTTTGATCTCATAGTAAAAATTGTTTGTTATCATGAGTACAATCATGTGTTTAAGTATCTGTCACTAATTACCAGTCACCCTATATATTTTAGGATTTTTGAGTCAGAAGTTTTGAACTTTTGATATGAAGTCAATTAAGTATAATAACTTGATCATAAAGTCCTAGTAATTATTGTGTTTTAATTAAATTTAACTTTTCGAAGTAGGTCACACGGATCGCGTATTTGTAAAGTAATTAAATTTATATGAGGTTTTTATGTGCTTCAAATGTCAAATGTTTACGATTAACTGCAAGACGATTCGGCGTTAGAACGATAAAATATTTTATACGAAATTAATAACCATGTTATTGAACGTGTATAGCTGGACATAGACCTTAAAAGACTCACTAAAATATCGGCCAAATGCTAATGATTTTATAATAACCAAAGTAATCAACGAACCGAATAATGAGACCGAAAATGCTGTATTTCTTACTTTCTTGGGACACAGGCCTGCTCTCGGTGAGAAGGAGTGGGCTGTAATCCACCACGCAGGCCCAGTGCGGGTTGGTAGATGTCATATGTCTTAATTTTTAGTTCTAGGACATGCCGGTTTTCTCACGATGTTTTTCTTCACCGTTTTGAGAGCAGTGGTGATAAAATAAATTACACAAAGTAAAGCGCCTGTCATTCGAACCTACTCGTACAACTCGTAAATTCGTAATTCGCGGCTGTTACCACTGCTCTCACAAAGTCTGTCAACATAATCAGATCAAATTAAAAAACACCAACCACCCACTATCTTAGGTCACTTAACAAAGTAATTTTCCTCAGCTTAATTGAAAAACATACGCTGCGTTCTCCAGTGAATGATGAATTATGCTAAAGGACCACGACACACAAGTAAAACCACTTAGTAAGCCGTTACTAAGTGTGACTTAGCCAAGTTACCCATTTGCTGATTGATAGCCGGCCGCGCCCCGTGCGGTTATGTGGCCGAGGCTTTATCAAGAGTGAGCATACTGCAGACTTTATTAAAGATCCCAGGAAATATAAATTTTCGTCATTTTCGCCTCTCACGAAATGGCTGTTATATCGTTCTTAAGGCGAAAGCTCCAGGTAGCCCACGAAATTCAAATTTTCTTCCGTTTTTTGAAATTTGCAAGTCAGTAGTATCAGGTTGTATGTTGATCTGAACACGATTCGCGACCGTAACATGTATGTATTTATAGAATAATAATCATTAAAATCATCAATACAACTCATATAATCGTAATGAATGAGTAATTTCATGAAATCTTGTCATTTAGGATTACACTAACTTAAGGAGTTGTATTACAGATTCTAATAATTATAATTGTGTAAATACATATTTAGTTATTTACTGTCGCGGATCATACTTTAATCAACATATACAAACTAATACTGACTTGTAAATTGCAAAAAACGTAAGAAAATTTGAATTTCGCGGGCTACCTGGAGCTTCGCCTTTAAGCTCAGCTTCTTTTAACATTACTCAGCCTGTAATCACAGTTATGTGAAAAGCCAATGGCCGGTAATCATCATCATCGACCTGCCACTATCAAAATTAATCTAGGGTCGTCGCAGCATGTCTTCAAGTCTTCTTCCATACATCTCCATCTGGTGTCATCTCAGTTTTCACCCCCTTTCTAACTATCGTTATTTCATTTTTCACTCAACGTTTCACTTTAGTCTTATTAGAGTTCCGTACCTCAAAGGGAAAAACGGAACCCTTATAGGATCACTCGTGTTTGCTACACGTATGTATTTGACGTGTAATCTAAATAAATAAATTTTGAATATGGGGTCTTTGGGGTGCTTATAAGAAAAAAAAAAGTTTTGCAAACTGTACCGTGTGACATATCAAATGAAAGGGCTTACTGTGAGGGTCTCAAATATATTTATTTTACAATTTTAAAATAAATAATTTTATAGTTATTTAAGAAAATAGACGAAAGTTGACAATTCCCCCCCCCCCCATCTCCGAAACTACTGAGCCTAAAATTTTGAAAAACATGTAGAAAATAGTGCAATACCTATAGATTACAGCAAAACTTATAAGAAGTCTATGGTCGTAAAACAACATGGTAAATCTCTCAATATTGTGCATACAAACTTACATTTGCAGGTGGAAAACAACACGCACTTGGCCGGTTTTTATTCATTTCTCATTCGGCCACTCGCTGGCCTATTTAAATTCATCAATGTGTGTTGTGTACTACCTTATCATTACTTAATTGTCATTAAAATGAATGTATCAGTGTCGCATTACTCATGCTTGAGTTCTGTCGCGTGATTGATTTATTACTGTACTCTGATAATTTTGCCTTAATTGAGGTCTTATTTAGTTGAGCTGGCCATGTGTAGTGTTGTCGCCCCATCTTAGGGGTTACTAGTGTTCTTGATTGACAGTAAAGGCTCTAACTATGTATTTGGAATAAAAATTGTAAGCTGAAAAAAGAATGTATTTGGTTATGGGTGCTTTACTTGAACTGTCAAGTTTTATATAACAGAATGGAATAAATTAGTATATTTAAATAGACTTAATACGTCATCAATCATCCCAAGCATCTATTTGTTAGGGGGCGTTCATTAATTACGTGAGGCGTATTTTCGAGCCGAGTCTCACCCAATCTCACGTGGGGGTGAGGGGGGTCTCGGCAAATATCATGTTTTTTTTTTTCGCAAGAAACAGTAAACTTGCGAACCTGTTTTTAAATCTCTAAGGATACTTACATTGCCATCGTTGTATATACTAAAAGTTGCCCTATTCGTTAAAACGAACAAGCACCTGTTTATGTCAGTAGTGGATAAAATAAAACGCTCAGGACCAATAAGGTCAAAATATAAAGATCAACTTTACACAGGTTACCAAACGTCTTTACTTGAAAAAAATATTTTAACCATGGGTCCTCTTATAATAATAAATTACCGATACATTTAAATGAATTACCCATTAAAGTTTTTAAACAAAAATTAACAAAACTGCTACTGGACAAGTGTTACTACACAATTAAAGATTTTGTTAATGACAAAACTTTCTGTTAATGGTGTGTATGCTGTAATATAATATTTTTATTTTATTTAATTTTTTTTCTTCTTAATTTATCGTCATTTGTAATTGAATTTAATGACATTTGTAATTAAATTTATTGTAATTTGTAATTTAATTTGTTGACATTTGTAATTGAATTTAATGACATTTGTAATTAAATTTATTGTAATTTGAAATTTGTTGATATTTGTAATTGAATTTATGACAATCTAATTGAATTTGTTGGCATTTCGACGGTCCCTATTAACAATTTAAAAAAAAATTGTAATTCGATCTATGTAAAAAAGTGAATATTGGTAAAAATGTATATCCGACATTGTTAATAGGGACGGTCGATTTCTAGGTTAACTTATTGACATTGGGCCCAAGTCCGAATGATTTTGAATATTTTGAGTATTTTTTAATAATGATAGTAATTGAAATGCTTTTTTTATGTTTGTTTATGTTTTTTGGTCTAGTTAATGTATTATATTAAATAATTTTGCATGCCGTAAGGCAAAATGTATCGGGACTCATCATAATAACCATCATAATGTATACCTACCTACATTATTGGCAAATAAATGATTTCTGATTTCTGCGAGCGATTCCAAATGTCATTTATAATGCGTATAGCAAAAGAGTGGAAAATCTACCTGCGTCTGTGTTCCGAACGCACAGAGCCCTAATCTATTCAAAGTGAGAGTGAACAGGCTTCTTCAAGAGCAAACCCATCTCGAATTAAAAAAAATAAAAAACTTGCGAGAAAATTGGCTAAGTCTAAGTATTAAAAAAAAAAATAAGAATTATGAAAAATAATTAAACAAATTATGTTTATTTAAATAAATTCAACGCAATCATGTGACATCTACCAACCCGCACTGGGCACGCGTGGTGGATTACGGTCCACTCCCTCTCACAGAGAAGCCGCTGTCCCAGCATTGGGAACATGAATCGAGCACAGATTAACGTATTTAAACTAAAAATACGTATTTTGAAAAATCTCACGTGAGATTAGGGGGGGGGGACCAGCCAAATCTCACGACAATTCACGTAGGTGGGGTGGGGGGGTCGATAAATCGCCTAATTCGTCTCACGTAATTAATAATCACCCCCCTTATAAGATGTTCTTAGTTCGTTTTTGGACACTTTTTTTTTTGCTTACACTTAAGAGGATTGTGAAGTGCCGATACGCGGCGCAAGTCTTGGAGACATCACCTACATTTCATAGAATTATTAACATAAATATTGTTTCGGGCTATAACGTTTTCACCCCCCTAAACCTTTACGAAATGAGACAATTTAGATCTCATTACATTCAGTACACCTTCATCTAGGTCTATATGTCTTTCTTTTTAAGTAATTCAATTTATTGTACTTAAAAAAAAAAAAACGCTCGAGGAAGTTTTATGTCAAAAATATAGATATTTAGATGCTAATAACTATTATCGTATGCAATATTTCTTTAGAATAAAAACGTACGGACCTAGTTTTTCATTATACCTATAATATTTCCAAAAATTATGAAAATTATACTATGTTTAAGGGCAGAAAAACGTTATCGCTTTTTGTATGAACATTTACAGCTTCACAATCCTCTTAATCTAGACAAATTAACATAGAAAAAAAATCTCGGTTATTTATTCTGTCCTTTAAAAAAAGTCGTCTTTAGTAAACCATAATTATTACTTTTTAATTAAACGTTGCAAATGCAGCTTTTACTTAATTATTTAAGGTTAAGCTAC
The DNA here is from genome assembly GCA_948252095.1 of Dicycla oo. Classification (NCBI taxonomy): domain Eukaryota; kingdom Metazoa; phylum Arthropoda; class Insecta; order Lepidoptera; family Noctuidae; genus Dicycla; species Dicycla oo. The sequence continues at coordinate 3,758,356 of OX411732.1, read as the reverse complement.
GCTTGCCGCGGTCGGTTCGTGGACGGGTGACCATCCATAACATATCCGGGACTCTTCCGTGCCTCCGAAAGCACGTTAAGTCGTTGTTCCCTTCTGTCATTTGTAGATCTTGGACAATCGTTACGGGTAGTCAAAAATCCGAAAGTTTCACAACTAGTCATACCAAGGGGTATCATATTACCCTGTAACAGGGTCATGGAGGTCAGATAGGCAGTAGCTCCATGTAAAATTCAGCTGCCTCCGGTTAGACTGGAAGCAGACCCCAACAAAGTGGGGTAAAGGCTAGGGTTATATATTTCACCATCAATTAAATAATTCTAGAAAAAATGCTGTCAAATCATTAGGGATTAATGGCCATAGCTAACGACGGTGACATAGGCAGCGGTGACCGTCGAGTCGCGGTTTATTTAGATGTTTTAGCGCCATTTTAATGAAAATTGGTCCGGTTGTATTGTTGATAAGGCTAATGCGAACTGAATGGAAAACTATTTCTATACAATTGACGATAAGAAAGAAAATAATCGCTGAATTGAGACTTATATGTCAGAACCTTGAGTGCCATCGAGATAAAAAAAATACCATGATATATAAAAACAGTGTGCTGTTGAGAGACATCGTTTTATTTTTCCTGTAATCTCTACATAAACTTCTATCACATAGAATAATTTCAGACTTTTCTCTATACAAACTTTGGAGATAAGGGGGAATGGTATATTTTTTTTTACATTTTTCATCAAAAGTCGAAAACTATGCGGCCTAAAGAAAAAAGAAAAAAATGTTTGACAATGTGCAAACAGCGCTCTTTCATATGATACCCTACGTGCCCTAGTAGCCACACTTCGAATTTTTAAGACCCGTTTCAGTCCCAGTTGCAAAAAAATATCATATTACTTTGTTGATAGCATTAGTAGTTCTTGAGATATCCAGCTGTGACAGACGGACAGACAGACTGAGGCGCACCATAAGGGTTTATTTTACCATTTTGGCACGGAGCCCTAAAAAAGTCGATCCATATTTCCATTTGCCCAAAAAAATAGCGGACCTCGACTATTCCGATGCTAATACAATAAAATACTTGTACGTAACCTCTTTAGGTAGAAGGGTGCGTGGGCTCTTAAGCTTTAGGTTTTTTTATCAAAAAGTTGAGGGACGGTCGCACCGCGGTTCGATAGAAGCTTGTCACAATATCTCCAAAGTCCTTGGCAAAAACGTCGTACCTAAAACATATTTCGTATTTATTTTTATTACCCGTTATTATATGCCAAATATGTGTCTTTACAACCAAGTTATTTTTCCGATACTGTATATAAGAAAGGGCGAAATATAGCCAAGTCATGTCTTATTCATGCTGATTTGATAATAAAATAAAACATAAAAATGTGGAATATATCAGAATACGCACGCGTAAATTCTGAGATAAAGAGAAGTTTCTTTATGATCTTGTCAACCTAATTATACCCTTTGTATATTTTACTACAAATTCTATGCAGCAATGATTTACTTCTTTCGTAAATGCTTTTTGGTATGTGACATTTTTCCTTTCGCTTTCCTGCAATAAGTGGGAGTGATTTCATGAAAAGGGACGGAAGTATGTAACAGGAAGCCGGGGAAGCGCGCGCTATTTGATTTTACCAATGACAGATGGTACACCAACCCAAAACAGATGTCTGATGTTACCCATCATAACTACTGTAAGGCTCGCTCGTTTTTAGTGTTCCGTACCTCAAAAGGTAAAAACGGAGCCTCGTATTATAGGATCACACGTGTGTCTGTCTGTCTGTCTGTCTGTCTGTCCGTCTGTCACAGCCAATTTGCTCCGAATCTAATGGACCGATTAAGTTGAAATTTTGCACACGTATGAATTTGGGTGACCCAAACACAGACGTGTAAATGAATTTTAAACATAAGTGTCAATTTTGGGGGCAAATATGAAAAATAAAAAACAAAGTTTTGCCAACTGTACCGTGTGACATATCAAATGAAATGAAAATATATAACTTTAAAATAAATTGTTTTAAAGTTATTTAAGAAAATAGACGAAAATTATCCCCCTTATCTCCGAAACTACTGAGCCTAAAATTTTGAAAAAAAATAACAGAAAATAGTTTTATTTATTTATTTATTTGGGACAAACAAACAGTAACACATTATATCTGCGCAAGTAATTTATACTTATAGAATACAGGAAAACTTATAAGAAGTCTATGGTCTTAAAATAACATGGTAAATCTCTCAATATTGTGCGTACAAACTTACATTTGCAGTTGGAATGTATAGGAGAACCTGTTTTTCAACTACAATGTTAAGTTTGTTCTTGGGATAAATTCATCCTAACTACGGAACCCTTCATTGTGCGTGATCCGACAAGCTCTTGGCCATTTTTTTTTTATCTGTCTTAAGAGTTTAGTTACTTCTTAGATCACAATAACTATAATAGTTACAACGGTTCCCGTTTAAGGTACCGTTATTATGAATCATTAAGGTCGGCACTCATTCATTGGGTTTATTGAACACTTGCAACAGATCGGAGCGATCACTTTTTTACGCACGATCTTGATACTTGTAAGCGTGTATTAACCATAATTTTTGATGTAGTCATTTTATTCTTCTTCTTAACAAAAAGTTCAAATTATTTGTATTGATCGTTTAATTTAAATGCATCGTTTACTTAAATTATTTAATTATGATCGTGCCAGTCTAAATGGGTAACTATTAAATAAGACATTCACGGTCGTAGTAGAAAACCAGTATTTTAGCTTTTTTTTTTTCTTAAATTAAACCAGTGTTTTGTGTGTTGCAACACAGCTGGGCACGCCTTCTTCCAATCAATCAATCAATCTGCCCAGTCTTTTCCCAACTATGTTGGGGTCGGCTTCCAGTCTAACCGGATGCAGCTGAATACCAGTATTTTACATGGAGCGACTGCCTATCTGACCTCCACAACCCAGTTATTGGGTAATACGATACCTTTTGGTAAGACTGGTTGTCAGACTTTCGGGCTTCTGACGACCCGTAACGACTGTCAAAGATCCACGAATGACAGCCGGGACCAACGGCTTAACGTGCTTTCCGAGGCACGGAGGAATCTCGGTATGAAAAGATGGTCACCCATCCACAGACCAACCCCGGCAAGCGTAGCTTAACCTGATGGTTCGACCCGTGCGGCTGTTATTATTTAGCCACGAGCTCCTGCTGGGCATGCCTTCTTCCATACTATTTTTTTTTTTTTCAAGATTGAAAAGCATAGTTTATAATCTACTGTCTGAAAATTTTCTACAAATAAATCCGAGTTGTTTAGGCTTTTATTAGCAAGGCTTGTTATAAACAGCTATTGAAGAAGAGATTTGACCCATTCAACAATTGTTGTACGAGTCTCAAGGACGGAGGGTCCTCTGAGAATGTTCTGACAATGGTTTCAAATTAAGGCTCTTGAGTTAGCGAAAACAGCCCAACTAAGTTCAATGGAAATGTTCGGAGTTAAGATTTTGTTCTTATTGTGTTGTAGGTCGTACTGTAAACGTTGGATTTTCGGCGGAGTTAAAAATATACTCTGTTGTCAAGATCAAGATCTGATTTCTAAAAGCCTTTATAAATATTTTAGTAGACAACATCAACGACACGACAAGTGTCAAAGCTCCAATATATCGAAATCAATCTGCCTAGCCTTTTCCCAACTGTGTTGGGGTCGGGTTCCAGTCTAACCGGATGCAGCTGAATACCAGTATTTTACATGGAGCGACTGCCTATCTGACCTCCACAACCCAGTTATTGGGTAATACGATACCCCTTGGTAAGACTGGTTGTCAGGCTTTCGGGCTTCTGACGACCCGTAACGACTGCCAAAGATACACGAATGACAGCCGGGACCAACGGCTTAACGTGCTTTCCGAGGCACGGAGGAGTCTCGGTATGTAAAGATCTACGGTCACCCATCTACGGACCAACCCCGGCAAGCGTAGCTTAAATTGATGGATCGACCCGTGCGGCTGTTATTACTTAGCCACGAGCTCCACCAAAAAATGCGCCAATATATCTTTTGGTTTATTTCTTGAGGATCCTACCAATATTTATTTATTTATTAAAACTTTATGCACAAGTAAAAACAAATATCGTACAAAGGCGGACTTAATCCCTGACAATATCCTGAATCCAAAGTAATGCTATTGCTAGGTATATTTATGCCGTCAACTTGACATTATCTAGCATTCTACGTATACAGGGTTATTGGTAAAACACCAACAACCTCTTAAGGGGTCATTGTGCTCATCATTATGAACAACTTTTACTATGGGACCAAACATGAAATCGCGAAAAAAAATCAGCTGTTCACTACATTTATGTTCGCGTAATTCGTCAAAATGTACTGAACAGCTGATTTTTTTATGCGATTTCAGATTTGTCCCATAGTAAAAGCTGTTCATAATGATGAGTACAATGACCCCTTAAGAGGTTGCTGGTGTTTTACCAATAACCCTGTATATTACTTTGTTGTTCTGTTTAAAATTCTGGTTCGTTATGATCTTGTCTTAAGTAGTGGTTAAGATCTAACGTTGTTCGAGCTATGTTGATGAAACGCTACGTCATTATTGTCAACATCCACAGGCTCCACAGCCCGACTACCAATTGTTGGACAGGAAACCATACGTACAAAAAAAAAAAACACTACTAAGTGAAAAATTAACTTTAATTTCGGAAGTCGGTGTCTTTAGTCGGTTTTGTATTTTCGTTTTTTGAAACCGACTTCTGAAATTGAAGTAATTTTTCACTTTGTAGTTTTTTTAAGTCGGTTGTATATATATTTTTTTTTTTTGTAAAAAGTTTTTATTTTTCACTTTTTAGTTGTGGTACGACCCCATACAAATTAGAATACCACTACCTGCAAAAGAAATTAGAACATCATCCACATAAAAAGTGAAAAAAATAATGTATTATTGAAGCTAACTCAAAAACTACCGTAGCAAAGTTAATAAATGTTACATGGGACCAACCCTCCCGAATAAAACAAGAATCTTTCAAATCGAACTACTCTTTTAACGCCACCAAAACGAAGGCGTGTCTTTTTACCGCTAAAAAGAGTCGTTTCGCCCAAACTCCTACTTTTCGAGGTACATCTGTTCCTGTAACTGATCGACTTGAGCTCCTAGGCATGGAGTTGACATCTGGTCTCAACTTCGGCGCCACCATCGAGTACAAGGCCCAAACTGCGGCCAAGAAACTGGGCATCCTAAATAGGGTGAAGCGATACTTTACGCCTGGACAGCTTTTAACCCTTTACAAAGCGCAAGTCCGATCCTGCATGGAGTATTGCAGTCACCTTTGGGATGGATCAGCTAAGTACCAACTAGCCGCGCTTGACTCGGTGGAACGCAGAGCTAAGAGGCTCATTGGCGACGTAAAACTGGTGGACGCCAAGCTTCATAGCTTGGCTCATCGCCGCAAGGTTGCCTGCTTGTCGGTCTTCTACAGATTGTACTTCGGAGAGTGTGCCCGAGAACTCCACGACCTCATTCCACCGGCCCCCTTCTACCACCGGACATCTAGACGCACTGCCAGTTACCATCCCTACCTGGTTGCTATTCCACCAATTCGCACTAAGCGCTTCCAAATGTCTTTTATAATGCGCACAGCAAAAGAGTGGAACTCACTACCTGCGTCTGTGTTTCCGAACGTATACAACCCTAATCTCTTCAAAGTGAGAGTGAACAGGCTTCTTCTGGGTAAGCTCACTCCATCGTCGACTTTGTCTCTGTCACCTCTGACCTAGACTAGAGTCAAGGGCGAACCCATCACAAATAATAAAAAAAAAAAAACTGTAAAAAGTTATTTAAAAAAAATACGTATCGACTAGAACCTCCTCCTTTTTTTCGTCGGTTGAAAATAATATGTAGGTAGTTTTATAATAAATCCGTGCCGACTTTAATAAAACTCCCAGATCGCACACTCAGATGAAATAACCGTATTCTCCGATATGTGCACCTATAATACACCCAACTTTCGCCAATTAATATGTCCCATGTAATAGGGGGCGCCGAGCGAGCCTATTGCCATCAACCGGGCACAAGACTGAGCTGCTACCACAGGCTGCTACTGAGACATTTCCGATGGAAAACCCAATCACACTTTGTCCGACCCGGGAATCGAACCCACGACCTTATACTCAGCAGTAACGCTTGCGACCAGCACCCTAATTGCATAACACGCTATCGATCGGAATCGGTTTCTTTTTGACAGTTCAACAATTCCAATTCCAATTCCAATTTTAGAGTAATGGCTCCATCGTTTTATCGATGATTTTGCCAATGTCAAGGTTGAAGGAAACAAAATGTATTCGCTGAGGTTGATCAGTTATACAGCCTTAAGTTAAAACTGGATCTGTTTGAGTACCCTGCAAGGACAACACAATATATATGTTAGTATTAATTTATTGTTAGTAGTCAGACATCACAAATTAATTTAATTATGAGACATAAACAGTCAACTATTATTAAAATACTTTTATTGAACTTTCATGCATTATTATTAGTAAATTATTAAGATTTACAGTTATAGCTTGATGTTATTTAATACTATAAATTTTTTTAGTGTTTTAATTAATGGGGAATTAACGAGTGTCAGAAGGTATGGAATATTAATAGGTCTGGGGAAATTAGGGGGGAGAATATCATATAGAGGAACTAAAAGATTTCGACAGGAGAAAAATATGTGTTCAAGAGTACCCTCTTCCACACCACACTCGCAAAGGGAATGATTCCGAATGCGTAGCTTAGCTAAGAACACTGGTGAGCAAACATGACCTAGTCTGAGACGTATAATGAGAGATGTGGTTAATTTGTTCAATTTCTTATTTTTGACGAACCAGGGTTTCAGTGGGATGTCGGGTTGGATATTGCCATAATATTTGCCCTTAACTGCCCTTGATCTTTGCCACAGATCATCCCAAGACTTCATGAGACGTGGTTTAGCCAGGCAACGGACGTCCCGAGCTGGTATATTAAAGAAAGATGTACAACCTGTTTGGATAGACTGCTTAGCATAGAAATCACAGTTCAACAACATTCAATGCGTTTTTTACGTTGTTGAGCAGACACATTTTTCAAACATATGGATTAGCAATTTGCTTCAAAATTATTTAGATTCCTATTGATAGTGCGTTACGCAATTAGGGTGCTGTAGACCGATGAAGCAGTCTCAGTCAATTCTCTTTGCAGTCAACCATACTTACAAAAATAATAGTAACAAATCCGTGCCGACCCTAATATAACTCCCAGATCCCACACTCATGAATTCATGATGAAACAAGTGTTCATTATTCAAACGTCATTATAAAATATGATTTGATTAAGTGGTAAAACGGCCGGCGGAGGAGACCCACTTTTGATTGAATTCATTTATAAATCATGACGTTCGAACGAACTCGTATGGTCGCTGTCGCAAACACGTATTGTTATTGTTGAGATATGGAAAGTGGTACCTAAATAGAAATAGTATTATTTAGTGGATTAAGAGGATAGATCTTCTACACACGCCAGCACATCAAGCTACCCGAAACTGTCGAATTTTCCCAATTTAGCTTGAACCTAATTCTTTAGCGATAAAGTTGAAAATCTATTAAAGAAATTTGACAGATTTGTAGTACCTTGATCTGCTGGCGTCTGTACTTCTAGCGCGTTGCCCGCGACTTCTGCGTTGATTTTGGGGTTTGTCTTGAAATATTTAACAATTTCATTCCTTTAGAACACGATTTATTTTGAATGTTTACGTCTGTCCTCCTTCAGGGTCCAGGCTATCTCCATACTTCAGCGGTCGTGAAAACGTAGCAGCCAGAATCACTTTCACATTTACAATATTAGTTTGGATGTACGGGTAGTATTGCTTTTAATTTCGCTAGTTGCTGAAATGACCGTTTCAGTTTCGGCCGCAATCCATTTGAAGTTGCGGCGGAAACCGAAACCACATTTGAGGTGAATTGCGTCGCGCTCTATATCTTTTAACTTTACTTTTATATTTCTGTTCTCGTTTCTTTTAGGTTTCACTTTTTTAAACTATATCTTCTTCTTCTAGTATAATATAGTGTAGTGTGATGTGATTGGGTTTTTCCATCAGGGATTTAGATCTCCGTAGCAGTCCGGAGTTTGGATTTTGTGTGCGGTACGCTCGCACCTCTATAACATGGGAGTTCAACATAACTGATGAAATGTGGGTGTACTATAGTTACACCTCTGCCTAACCCTTCGGAGATTAAAGGCGTGACGCTATGTGGCGTTATGTCTATCTTCTAATCTTTGAAATTGTTTTGATCGTAGTCACCATCGGTTAAGTGGTCGTTGGCTCCTAAATCATCAGTGTCAAGTTCCCAACCACTAATGGTCACGTATTCGTTTGATAAAAATGCAAAGTACCTACGTCGATAAAATATAATGGTTATTTGAATATTTTGGCCAAAATGTATTAGTATTTGAAGGTTATTTAACAATTTATTCAATCTCGTTGACGTCATTGGTTGACAGCCCATTTTCAAGATTTCGGTGATTTATTATACAGTTATTTGTTTAATGGTTGCTTGATCGGTTGCCATCCGAATTTCGTCAGTCGTGTTTAGGAAAAACCTTTAGATGTTAAGAATTCGGCTACTACCTAATCGTGAGGTTAGGGTTATCGATTCGACCCATTGGCTCTTTCTGTTAGGAAATTCTCAATAATTGTAATCCGATACTGGAATTGTGTCCGATAAAGTGGGCCGACAGGGGGCGTGCCTATCGCCACTTACTGAGTAACTTACGGAGTTATAACGTCAGCAGGGAACTAGGGGTTCTTCGTAAAGTTTTATTTGCTTGCCAGTTCCTGCACTGGAAATGTAGGCCTGTTAAATTACACTAACAGTGGTAGAGCTCTTTGGGAGGAAGGGCTTGTGGCTAAGTAATAACAGACGTACGAATCGATCGATCAGGTTAAGTTACGCTTGCCGGGGTAGGTCCATGGATGAGGGACCTTTACATACCGAGACTCCGCCGTGCCTCGGAAAGCATGTTAACCCTTTTACTGGTGGTGACAGTATGTGTGCCACCAACATTTTCTTTCTCGTTTGGCAATACAACTAAAAATTAAAGAAAGTACCGCCTCTGTGTGAAAAAAGGAACGCATCTTACATTATTAAAAAAAAAAAAAAAAAAAACATATCTGACATTACTACCATAATGATTCCATAAAATGAGTTTTTAGTTCTTTATCATAAAAATGCTTCTACCTGTAAAAGGGTTAAGCCGTTGGTCCCGGTTGTCATTCGTGGATCTTTAACAGTTGTTACGGGTTTCCATAGAGCGACTGCCTATCTGACCTCCACAACCCAGTAACTGGATTATACGATACCCCTTGTTACGACTGGTTTTCAGACTTTCGGGCTTCTGACGACCCGAAAATACTGTCAAAGATCTACGAATCACAGCCGGGACCAATGGAAAAACGAGCTTTCCATCCACAGACCATCGTTAAATTTATCATGCCTTGCAATTTACTATTTCTTTTGTATTTTTAAAAGTTGTAATTTTTCTTCATGTGTAAAATATTTTGAAAAATTTTCTAGCGGTATGAAGTTGTTTTTAATGTTTTTATTACTAGTTTTCCTCTGTAATGGTCGTATTGTAAGTGGTAGTAGAAAATAAATAAAAACAACAAAAAACAGAGAGATGTATTGATGATTCTATGGTTATAATTATGTAAATATATGATTGTTATACTCGCGAATTATATTTTGATTAAGATTCAACCTGACACTGACCTGCAAATTGCAAAAAACACAAGAAAATATGAATTTGGCGGGCTTCCTTTGCGCGTACACTTTAAGAAATATGATGACGTCAAAGTTCGGGTTCCAAGAAAACGGAAAGTATTAAAAATATCGAAATGCAATAACAGAAACGTAACTATAATGAGACTACTATAATTCTGTCCAGTCTCCAAGATCACACGCTGGCAGCAATATCGTTAATTGAAGCCGGTGAGTAATCTGCGAATCCCCGAAACTCGACAAATAAAGTTTTACGCTCATCCAAAAACGAAACAGAAATGTTTATTTTAAACTGCGTATATATTTCAATTTGGCCGTAAATTAGCTCGTTTGAAGAGTGCGCATGGGCCGCGAGTGTGGTCGTAAAGCCGTGGTCGCGAACTCGCAACCAGCTAAATTACGTGGTTGCATACTTACGTTCATTTAATTTATTGGTCGTAAAATTGTAATTAGGTAGGTGAGCAGGTTAACTGTTTATGTGGTTATTATTGCTGGCGAGATATTGGCTACTATTTAATGATTGGAACGAAGCTCTTTAGCGCGGCTTGTGGTAGGAGTAAAGTGGCAAAAAATGTGACGTCACCAAAAAGCGTTTTGCGGCTGTTGACCCTGTGTTTTTTTAATACAAAAACGGAAGCTTTTGACACTTGAAACTTGAGACCATACTAGATGGCTCTGTATTTATACATAATATACAGCGAAAGCGTGATATTGTGGGGAAACAGCACGGATGTACCGACACTTTTCACATTACAAAAACCACTTCCAAGAGCAAAAAATACTAACCCTCCCTTGCCTATACATTCTAGAAATATGCAAATTCAAATTACCAACACTTTTATACGACAAGAGAAATTATACAGTCAAAATACACTTTACGCCATAAAAATAGGTTAAACTTACTCTAAGCTAAAAATGCACTCAACAAGTACTCTACTCATGTCAATTATAATAATAAATAATAAATTACCAGAATTAATTAAAGAACAACAAAAAATTAATATATTCATAAATAAATTTAAACAATTTCTAATATCTAAATGCTATTACAGTGTCAACGAATATTTCTAGAATGATAAATTTTAAATTAGGTACATGTTTTTATAAAATAATTACATTATAAATAGTACATTACATTCAACTAAGTAGTGAAATAAAAGCCCTCTTCCTCTCTACTACTTTTGCAGTGCCCGATAGAGTCCACAATGATCATTTTTTTTGTAAACCTACCATCTAATTTCACATGTGGAAGCAAATGAGGCAAAACTTGCATGCAATAATCGCCATGCAATTGTATTGCCTCGGTATAAGTCGCATGCGATTATATTGAATGACAAAACTTGCATTCAGTGATTGTATGTCATTTTATGGAATCGCAAGCGTGTAAACACTTGCATGTAATTCTTGAATGGAAATAAAATTTAATGTGCTTTATGGGATGGGATTATTGCTCTTGAATGTTTCAGAAACTTTCACCGTGTAGCTTAAATCTCCTACCGACTTTTAAGTTGCCTGCTGTGATTGGTTGGCGGAAATAACAAAAGCCAATCAAATCACATTGCAAGAGAATACATAGAAATAGGCTTTGAGAAACGAGTTGCTAGTCTAGACCTAGTTAGTACTCTACTTTTTATTTTACAATTGCACAACCCCATAATCTTTATGTCACATCACTAACTTAGCATTACGACATCAATGATACCCATTTTATTATTAGAATAAAACTCATTAGTGCTGCATCGTACCGCTCCCGACATAGATAAAGATCAGAGATTAATTAAAACACCTTTTTATATACATTACGATACGTATCTATTTGATAACACTGGTAGGATATACAGGGCTATTTTTAAATCATTAGCTAAACTTTCACAGGGTCACCTATGAATATGAACAACTTTCACTATGGGACCAACTCTGAAATCACAAAAAAAATCTGAAATACCTACTCTACCAAAAAGTATGAAACAGGAGATTTTTTTTTTGTGATTTCAGAGTTGGTCCCATAGTGAAAGTTGTTCAAATTCATAGGTAGAACACCATGTAAAAGTTTAGCTAATGATTTAAAAATAGCCCTTTATAGAGAAAGTCCAATGTGTGTCCGAAGTATTATTTCCGAGTTGTTTTTTAATCATACTTTTAATTGTTACTCTGCTAATTGAATTGAAAGTGTCATTCGTTGTAATTAATTTAATTATTTTAGCAGGTTTTCTATTAGCTTGTTGGTTAGGATTAGTTTAAGAGGGCTGTCGCATTTTGTCACCTCTCTCGCTCACACGTGACCAAATTTTTAAGATTGTTAAATAAAAAGATGCTTTTTTGAAAAATGTAATCAATTGGCGAACTAGTAAATAATATTAATTTAATCGGTAATTATTAAAACACATTTTTATTATGTTATAAAACGTGTTTTTTTTATATACCATAACTCTAGGGTATTAATAAGACCATAATTTTGAACAACTTTTACTATGGGACCAATCCAGAAATCGCGAAAAGAAATCGCTTGTCCCAAACATTTATGTTCGCAAACGTCGTCAAAATGTAGGGAACTGCAATTTTTTTTTCGCGATTTGAAGTTACGTCCCACAGTAAAAGTTGTTCAAAAATGATGGTCTCATTAATACCCTAAAGTTATGGTATATAAAAAAAACACGTTGTTTAATGAACTCAGATAATCTGTTTTTGAGATGAGTTAAATAAACGCCACAACAAAAATGTGTTTTTAGTAATTACCTATTAAATTTATTCGCACTAAGCGCTTCCAAATGTCTTTTATAATGCGCACAGCAAATAAGTGGAACTCACTACCTGCGTCTGTTTCCGATCGCATACAACCTTCAAAGTGAGAGTGAACAGGCTTCTTCTGGGTAAGCTCACTCCATCGTCGACTTTGTCTCTGTCACCTCTGACTTAGACTAGAGTCACGAGCAAACCCATAACAAATAAAAAAACCTATTAAATTAATATTATTTACTAGTTCGCTAATTGATAACATTTTTCTAAAAAACATCTTGCCATTAAACATTCTTAAAAATTTGGTCCCGCCCGTGTGCGCGAGAGAGGTAATAAAATGCGACAGCCCTCTTAACTAAATGTAGGTATTTATCTCTAGCCCAGTAGTTTTACATCTAGAAACCATTTCTTATCTTTAGTTATGTCACATTTTGGAAAAACTATGAAATCGTATTCGATCGATAACAAGGTCCGATAAAAAGAATCAGGTAGTATTACTAGCAGCGTTTTATCGTGAAATTTGAAAGGCTAGGCGCCAAATTATGCTGTCTTGAAAAACCAAAAAATAAAATCGTCGGCCTAATTTGTCAACCTGCCAAGTCAATTTTTCCATAGTTTACAGGACGAAAAAAAGCTGAATAATATTTTTATCGCTTTAACAATCGAAATCTGTAAGTCCCGTTGGATCTAAAAAGTTTCCTTGACATTTTAAAAGCATAACTAATAGCATATCTTACATATATTTTAGGAACATTAGAAAAAAATATATTTAGCCAGCTTTACTTGACAGGTTAACAAATTAGGCCGACGATTTGAAGTTTGCTTCTCAATCAATTCGTGAATATTTACGCCAACATTTTTTAAGACATCACGAAAGGCAGTGCTACATTGCACGACTGTTTCTAACTTATAAATAAATAAACTAGCTGTTGCCCGCGACTTCGTCTGCGATCCAGGATGAATAGTAACCTATGTCCTTCTCCAAGTCATGGTCTACCCAAGTGCCAAATTTCATCCAAATCCGTTCAGCCGTGAAAGGGTAATCAACAAACAAACAAACACACATTCGCATTTATAATATTAGGATAGTTAGCAGGATGAAAAACCGGTCTACCAAAACTCTTGGACTCACAAAATGTATAACCGTTTAACACACTACTAAAGTTTCTATAATCATAAGAACGATCTATTATCATAAGAACGTTATTGTTGTTTTCCTCGGGAACAGTATTTTTTTGGGCTAAAATATACAAAATTTCAGGATGGTCGTTTCAGTGGTTTAGGCGTGAAAAGGTAACAAACAAACAAAAACTTATTTTCGCATTTATAATACGAGTATTAAGTTAGGATAAAGACATAAAAACAAAATATCTTTGTTCCTTTCAAAATTGGTCTCCAGTGTAGAAAAAGGCTTTTTATGTTCACAATACTTAGTACGTTTTCTGTTTGTTTCAGGAGGTTCCGATAGCAATAAGGGCAAGAGCAAGAAGTGGCGGAAAATCCTCCAGTTTCCTCACATATCACAATGTTTAGATATAAAAACAAAAATAGGTAAGTCCATAGCCTGTATGTAATTATTATCTTTATGTAATGTGTCGTGCGAAGATATAATTGGAAAGATTGTGACGCTCGTGCGTGTTAGGCCTAATGCCGTCATCCACATGATACATCGCAACATAATCACTTTTTGTATAAGAAATGCAACAACTTCTAATTCTTTTATACCCGAAGAGACTTCAATACTAAATCGTCAGGGTCGCATAAACGCACAATTTTTATCCTACGACACGACACACGACCCCACCAGAAACACATCAGGAAATCGCTGGTCGCTCATGCTAAAAGTTCCACGTGATGCGCGCTTACGTTGAAGCGCCCAACCGAATCAAAAGCCCATAAATCCCAGAGTTCAAATCCCGATGAACTATTGTGGTGACCCCCATTCAACTGGCACCAGTTGCGTGGGCTGATAAGCGGCTTAAACATTTCTATGTCTTCCTAACTCCTAACTTAGCGTAGAGTTTACGGGGAACCCATTGTCTGGTGCACAATTAGGGTGCTTTTCATTTGAACGTCTGTTGTGCCACGAAGAGCGATTATCGTCGCTTCAGGCATCTGTCCCACCGCCGGCGATTAACGACAAGCGAGTAGAGCTAGCAACTAGAAATGAGTCGGCGAGCAACGAGCGAGTGCGCGACGGTGGTGAGCCATCTCGCTGGTATAATATGCGTATGTAACAAGCGAGTCACTCAACGAGCTGTTCTGTTCGCCAAGCGAGGGCCGCTGAACGTGTACTCTCTTCGATAGCTCTGGTCGCTGCGAGAAACGAGTACTCGCCGGCGCGTGAACAGTGTATCTCTTTTTAACCAACTTTAAAAAAAAGGAGCAAGTTAAGTCAACCTACAAAAAACTGAATCATGTGAACCATTTTTTTAAAAAGATGAACATATTAACATTACCGTGTCCATAATTTTGAGGTCGCAGTTTTTGTTAAAAATAATATTGATCTATTTAAATACCAAAATATAACAAATAATAAATATTTTTATTGGAACAAAAACAGATTTACAATTTTTAGTGTTCGTTAACAGCTACATTAGTTTTAAAAACTGTGTTGCAGCCATTAGCGCCCACCTCCGAGAGGGGAGACGTTGGCGTTCCAACATTTATTATAAATAAACAAAATTATTATACTAAAGCAATAAAATAAGTAGGTGTATCAACTATTTAACTAAAATATGATTGATTCTTAATTAATTACATTGAATTCCTAATATTTTTAATTATTTAAAATGTGGTACCTATGTGTGTGTGTATGTATGTATGTATGTATGTGTGCAGTGTGTATATGTATGTGTCTGTGTTTGATTGTATACTTAGGAAGGTTATTACGAGAGGAATATGAATGTCAGGATATATTTAACTCATAGGTAAGTGTGTGTCACCAGATTTTCTAACTCCTCATACGTCAGGCTTTGGAGCCATTTGTCCGTGAGCGCTCTACACTCCCGTGAGGTTAGTGGATAGATATTTAAAATCCTATTTACTCTGTTGTATAAAACAGGGCCAAAGAAGTGATACTGATGTTTCACCAACACAACATTGGCCGGCTCAGTCTGGCACACTATGTCCGCCCTTCGTTTTTTTGAACCGTGATTAGGGTCAAAAGTAAGTTCCGAGTGTTTGCGTAGTATAGTGCTTAGGAAAAATGCGTGCCTCACTCTAGGCACTTAACAGAGGGTATAGAGTTCGATGGTAGGGAAACGAATAGGTTTGTGTGCCATAACTTTAAGAACTGCTCTCTGTGCCCGTTCCAGTCTAAGCATTAAACACTTACTAGACCCACCCCAAGCCGCTATACAGTAGGTTATGACAGAATGCGCCAAGGCAGAGTAAACTATTTTCAGAGTAAGAAAGTTGGCGGAAGATCTTAAATTTTTGAACACAAATATTAATTTCCTGACCCGTGTCACCAGTGACCCGATCTGTTCATTCCACGACATAGTACTGTCAATAATAACACCAAGATATTTTATGTTGTTAGTTCGCATAATCACATTACAGTTACAGGAAGTGTTAGTTATCGAACAGCAATGGTGTGCAGTTAGGCTGAAAGATGAAGCCGGTAGGGATGCTGTTCTTGGCGCAAACGTGATAAATTTAGTTTTATCCAGGTTCAAGGTAAGTAGATTGCTGGTTAGCCATTTCATAACAACCTGTAGGGCAGATTCCGCATAGTTCATGAAAAGATAAACTAATTATAACGCCTACAACTAGGTGAAACCGGCTTGTTCCAGCCATTCTGACGTCAGAATGGCTGGCCACTTTCCTCGTAATAGTTTTCCCTCTTTAGAGAGGTACAAATTATTTGATATCTGGTACCAAATAGTACAAAATAGGTACTAAAACTTGGTATTGCTCAAACTTCCAAAATCTCTCTTGATCCAGCCATCCTGACGCAGACACCGGAACTACTCAATAATAAGTATTTCACGGGTTGCGATTCGATGAGCAGTTGACATTAGGATATTGTAACTTATATAAATTACCATCTGACCCACTAAAATGTGAAAATTAAAAAACTTTTTTCCAAAAACAACAACCGACTTCCAAAAAAACACTACAAAGTGAATAATAACTTTAATTTCGGAAGTGCGATGTGTGGCGATGGGACAGGTCACATGTCATGAAGTTGGAAGAAATGGAGTGCTAAAGTAAGCATGATGTCGTAATACAATTGCTATTGAAAGACACTTAACTGCTTGTCTGTAGACAGGCGTCATGCACGCTGCAGGTTACCACACGGATACTGGAACCCTATTTAATTTGGTATGTGCTCTTATCTTAGATCATCTGATATGAAATGAAATGTTTATATCTGTAAGCAGATCTTTTAAGACTCTTTTACACGTCAATGCATTTCCTAGCTGACTGATCCCTGGGAAGAAATGCCGAAACAAACTCAGAGGTCATGATCTCTTTTAAAGTCCAAACTAGTCTAACAAAGCAGGACCATGCCTGGAAGGGCATTTTGAAGAAGGAGCCATAGCAGCTTTGAGTTGACCTGTCCTAACAGACGGCATGCATGCATCAGTCATCGTGTAGCTCAACCCATTTTAGGGAGCTCAACTAACCGTCACACGATGCTACCAGATCTGCAGGACATTTGCGTAGGCCTTACACAAAATACTCAAAGCCCCCAGACAATTATAAAGTCATGTATTCAATCTTGCCTGCATGGTGCTCACTAATCGTAATCAAAGTGAGATATCTTCATCTTTCTGAATTGGACAATTCAAAAGTGACTGTTAATATTTTAATTGAAATAATAATTGAGGGGCTTGTGGCTAAGTAATAATAGGGGCACGGGGCTATCGATCAGGTTAAGCTACACTTGCCGCGGTTGGTCCGTGGGTGGGTGACCATCATTACATACCAAGACCCCTCCGTGTCTCGGAAAGCACGTTAAGCCGTTGGTCCCGGCTGTCATTCGTGCATCTTTGACAGTCGTTACGGGTCGTTAGAAGCGCGAAAGTCTGACAACCAGTCTTACCAAGGGGTATCGTATTATCCAGTAACTGGGTTGTGTAGGTCAGATGGGCAGTCGCTATATGTAAAATACTGGTATTCAGCTGCATCCGGTTAGACTGGAAGCCGACCCCAACATAGTTGGGAAAACGCGAGGCAGATGATGCTTTGAGCTTGATAATTGATCAGAGACTGATCAGGCTTTCATTATATGCTGATAACTTAACTGAGGGGTTTTAATTTTAAGGGCACCGCAACCGTTTAGTAAAATATAGTTCACTCTTTAGTGTGACTTTCAGATCTGCAGTGCTATTCTGTACAAATCTCACCGTGGAAACTTAGGTGAGGTGAGCGTGGAGTGAGCTGTCAGTAAAGCCAATCCCTAGTATCAGGTGGAATGACAGCTCTCTTCAAGCTCACTTCACCTAAGTTTTCACGGTGTACAGAATAGACCGGCAGAACTATTTTCCCGACCATTTTGAATGCAGATATAATCTTGCTACAATCTCTCAAATCAGAATCTGCCTCATCAGTTTTTTGTTATGATGGCACATCCCATGTTTTGCTTTTGTTCCCCTGGTACGTCAACAAGATCATAAATATCTGTTATGGCAGTCAGGCAAACACTTCAGTTTTATAGAGCCTACTGTCATTTATAGCTTCACTGCCCAAAGACGTTGTTACTCCGACGAGAAAATTATTCGCAAGAAATGTTTGATTCGATTTTGAAGATTGATTGGTTTCCGATATTGAATTGTTTTTTTTTTTATGAGGAGCCCGGGTAACCTGGGCTTTGTTTACTGACCTTGGATGGATTTGGTATTGGTTGAAATCGAAAACAAACAAAATTTTCCTTATGAAGACATTTTTATGTGTAAAATCCCGATACCAGATCTACAATTAGATTCATATTCATATTCATATTCATTTATTCACATTTAAATAGAGTAATTACAATTGGTGGTTCCACATGTCATAATATTTGGTCTTATAATCTATTTAGCCTTAGTATGGCATGTGAAGCTTAATAATAATGTAATGTCATAAAAAAAAAAACAATAAAGGATGGGTATTTATCCACAATCACTACATGGTCTTATGTTAATTATATAGTCCCTAGCTAGATATTTTCCCATCATTGGGGGTATAGATGCTGTTAATCTATGGTATGTATGATGTTGATGGGGTTCCAATAACGTATCATCACGCCTGTAATCCACGAACGGTTAGGCAGAGGGAGATAAATTGATGGGGTTATACGATGTATAAAACCTGAATTGTATTGGATTTATAAATCTGATCTCGTGGCGAAGTAATAACAGCCGCACGGGTCGATCCATCAGGTTAAGCTACACTTGCCGGGGTTGGTCCGTGGATGGGTGACCATCTTTACATACCGAGACTCCTCCGTGCCTCGGAAAGCACGTTAAACTGTTGGTCCCGGCTGTCGTTCGTGGATCTTTAACAGTCGTTATGGGTCGTCAGAAGCCCGAAAGTCTTGACAACCAGTCTTACCAAGGGGTATCGTATTACCCAGTAACTGGGTTGTGGAGGTCAGATAGGCAGACGCTCCATGTAAAATATATATATTACATAGTTGGGAAAAGGCTAGGCACATTTATTTATTGAAGTAGGTTAATTTAATAGTCCTAAAGGGCTAAAGGATCGAGTATGCAATAAGGAAATTTCAGACTAAAGTAAGCCCTTGTGCTTCCAATGGTACACACATGGGCTTCCCCAGTCAGCCTCTAAAATTATCAATCGGTTACCTACGGGAAAAAGTGTTTTTATGTTTAGTTAGCAACCACAAATCTATATTTAATGATTTACACACACACACACACACACAACGCATGGTAGATAGGAAGTTATTACGTCAATACAAAATGTTCTTACCTACTTAGAATTAGTTATAATGGGAAGGTATGGGAGTGTCCCTACCTCATCATGATCAGACTATAACGTTCCCAATGCTAGGACACATGCTTCTCTGAGAGAGGGAGTGGTCCGTACTCCACCAAGCGGGCCCAGTGCGGGTTGGTGGATGTCACATGTCTTCGAATTTTTAGTTCTAAGACATGCCGGTTTCCACACGATGTTTTCCCTCATCGTTTTGATAGCAATGGTGATGAAATAATTTACACAAAGTGCCTACCTGGGTTTGAACCTACGACTCGTAAGTCGCGAACGTTTTTACTAGGCCACCACTGTTCAAAAAATTTAAGGCGGAAGCTCCAGGTAGCCCGCGAAATTCAAATTTTCTTACGTTTTTTGCAATTTGCAGGTCAGTATCAGATTGTGTGTTGATATGAATATGATTCGTGACCGTAACAAATTGGTACTTATAGAATTACATATAATCATTAAAATTATCAATACAACCTTTTATGTTCTTATAATCCTAACGAATGACTATTTCATGAAATCTTAACATTTAGGATTATACTAACTTAAGGAATTGTATTACCTACTGATTCTAATTTTGTAAATACATATATGATACGGTCGCGAATCATACTTTAATCAACATACATCCTAATACTAACTTGCTAATTGCAAAAGGCGTAAGAAAATTTAAATTTCGCGGACTACCTGGAGCTTCCCCCTTAAATACGAGGTAAGGTAAGAACAAGGATATAACGTAATTCAAGACGTAATATGCTACCAGTATATTTATTTATACATTTTAAACTAAATTCGATTAAAACAGACCGTGACTTTAGCCCTGATTTCATTTTCAGATTTTGCTATCCTTTGTTTAGAGATGAGGTCTTTAATCTGTGGCAGAATTCGATATTGTTCCTGGCAAGACTACAGCTCTGGGGTAAATTTGCTTGGTTATCTAAAGTTGCTTTCTAGATAAAACAAAGTTGTACAGACCCCAGCAGGTCAAGCTACCGGAAACTGACAAATTTTCCCGATCAACCTTGAACCTAATGCTTTAGCGATAAAGTTGAAAATATTTTAAAGGAATTTGACAGATTGTAGTAGCTTGATGTGCTGGCGTCTGTACGCTAACAACTGCGCGCTGCGGTACAAACAAGTGGTATTGCCATGCAAGTCCTTCCAACGGACAATCCTTATTCACTGGTTCCTTAATAAATGGGTATTAACATATATAACATCACGCCTGTAATCCCCAAAGTGTTAGGCAGAGATCCTATACTGCCGTCATAAGGAAAAAAGACGTATCTGACATTTTTTTCGAAATAGAGTTATTTACATATTCGGAATCAGGAAAAAAAGACGCATCTACCAGTATTTTTATATCGGCGTAAACTAAAAGAAAACCTAATAATTCTTACTATTAAAAGACGCATCTCCCTTTGTACCTTATAGTTTAAACAGGACAAAATATTACTTTTCTTCCATTTCAATATTTCTGTAGATATCTACGTCCTTTTTCCTTATGGAGGCTATGTAGTACATCCACATTTCAGCAGTTATGTTTATGTAATAGGAGGCGAGACTGTTATCATCAAGCGGGCACATATCCAGACTCTGGGCTACTGGTTTTAGCTTCTGCTATTTTGATTGCGATTACAAATGAATCGGTTAAACCATAAGACATTAATAATAATATTATTGTATTATTGGCACACAAAAGGACTAAGTAATAACAGCCGCAATGCCGCATGGGTCGAACGACCAGGTTAAGCTACGTTTGCTGCGGTGGACCCGTACATGGGTGACCACGGGTGGGAAAGCACGTTAGGCCGTTGGTCCCGGCTGTCATTCGTGGATCTTTGACAGTCGTTACGGGTCGTCAGAAGCCCGAAAGTGTGACAACCAGTCTTACCAAGGGGTATCGTATTACCCAGTAAGTAGGTCGTAGAGGTCAAATAGGCAGCCGCTCCATGTAAACATACTGGTATTCAGCTGCATCCTGTAAGACTAGATGACGACCCCAAAATAGTTAGGAAAAGGTTAGGCAGATGATGACGTCAAAGGATGCTGTCTATCCTCCATATGTATATTATCTCTTGACCCTTTAGGACCATTCACGGTCCCATGCTAAGAGATTCCGTAATCGAGAGAGTGACCTATCCAGGCGTTTAGTCCAGATTTCAGGACCAATCATGGTTTCAAGACCGCTATGTATTCTATTTGATCTACGATTGGATTTTAACTTCGATCACGAAATGAAGACGAAGTATCAATTTCAGCTGGCACAATTAAACTGTAATCAAGTTTGGTCGGGATTTGGTACCGTATTTCATTTCGCTATTGTACTCGTAATTTCCGTTCTATCGATTGCTCCGTTCGTTGTTTCAACTTTGGGGAGGAAAGTCTATTCAATCTTATGAGGAAGTTTTGCTTTAGGGAATTAATTATGTTGGGCCGAATCCAATAGTCATTCCTCTGGTTTTTGTACGTTTGTGTGTTCTATAAAAATCTCCGATGAGATCTTTATTTTACTTCGGGTTCTAGGCTAATATATAATAAGCTGTTCACGTTAGACTGTGTTATTATAACAGGTATTTACCTATGAAATTGCCGATTTTTGATACCGGCTAGTGTGAAGATCAATATCGTTCATTATATTTAGAATTCCAAATTCAAATTAATTTTTATAATATAGCATGATATTCAAAAACAAAAAAGCTGTTGTTCATTTGTTTTCCCGCCGTTCGATTTTTCTATGTGCAAAAAAGTAAGTGTCGCAGCGCTGGTATTCTGATAGGGCCCGCTGTTATGTCACGGATAATTACTGATTTGTGAAATAACATATAAAAATAAAATATTTAGTATATTGGGACTCGAAACCGCCTGTCAACACCTGTCATTACATCAGTTACTTGTATTTGCCTTTAGTAACTATGGTGGTATCGCTGAAATGTGATAATCACAGGTGACAACTGTGACAAGTAAAGTGACGCAGGCGCCGGCTGACGCTCCGGCAAAAAAAAAAAAAAAATATATATAGCCTGCTGTTTATTGCTACAGTCAGTATTACAGTGCAAAAGTGACAACAAAACGAGCACTGGGGTAGTCAGTTAACGGCTGGAGAAATAAACTAAATTAATGTTATGAGTGATACTACGAATAATAAACAGTTTCACGAGATCACGTAGGTATGCCCAAGTGGAACTTATGTATAAACACCACACAACAAAATTGAGCATCAAATGGTTCAGGTTTAAAGACCTATAAAATGAGCCGTTGTGGTCGTTTTTGGTAATGAATAGATTGTCTCATTTCTTGTAAGAATGACTGGAGATGAAGATTGGGGATATAAGAAGTCCTTGGCATCCAAAACATGTTGCGAAGAGCAATTCTTTTTATCCAACTTGGTTTTGTGCAAATGTGGTCTCGCATTTGTTGGCTTTACCGATTTGTGGGAACCTTTTCTGCATTGGTTGTTTTGTTGGCACGCTTCATCATCTATCTTCTTCTATAGGTAAGTACTTACATATTATCTATATATGTATATAAAAGGAAACCGTGACTGACTCATTGATCTATCAACACAGCTCAAACCACTGAACAAATTGGGCAAAAATTTGGCACACAAATATCTATTATAACGTAGGCATCCGCTAAGAAAGGGTTTTTGGAAATTCGACCTTTAAGGGGGTGAAAAGGGGGGATTTTTTTTTGTATGAAAAATCTTATTCCTTGAGTTAATAAACTTGAAACTTGGCACGAATATTAATCTAAATAAATTATGAATAAATGACAAAATCATTTTTTGTTTTTGTAAACTACCCCCGAAAGGGGAATGAGGGGGTGTCTAAGTTTGTATGAAAGAATTATAATGTGTAATTCGATTAACTCATAACTCAGTATTTATACTTAAAACCAAAAATAAAGAATAACGTGTATCAGGATTGTTCGAAAATCTACCTGTAACGGGGTGGTAGTCAATTTTACAGGGGAAGATTTTACTGAGTGGATTTATTAACCCGAAAATTGGTATACATAATCTTTGAGTCGCGCTTTGGAAACATACTAAACAAGAAGTCAGTATATCAGTGTTGTGCCATTAGGTAGTATATGCAGGCACGCAGGAGTTCATTAATTCATTAAAAACGAAAAACTTCACAAGCAATGGGATATTGCTACTAAAGGCTGTGAATGTCGACCTCAGGATGAACTGCTTCTCATACAAACTTTTATAAAATGTGGCTGTTATTTTAGTATATTGTAGTGTCTTACGTCTTCCACGCGAACGAAGTCACGGACAGAAGCTAGTATTATTATAAAATGAAGTCGCTTTCGTGTCTGTCTGCGTGACTGCGTTGTTCTTCTAAACTACGCGACGGATTTTGATGCGGTTTTCACTATAATTTTGAGAATTTAAGGAAGGAAGGTTGAAGTACATTAAATAATACATATCTACAATCACAATACATATCATTACTTAATACATAAAATCTCGATGTTCTGACAAGTTTTACAACCCGTGCGAAGCAGGGCCGGTCGCTAGTTATATTATCGGCCTGGAAAAAAATCGGATGACCTGCTTTGCTAAGCGTACTGACAACATGAAGCGATACAGAAAATTAGTTTAGTAAACTTACGCACTGAACAGGCAAAACGTAGACAGGCTTTGTTGGACCGCACAGCAGACGCAATGATCTGGAAACTAGGAACTAGAACCAAGACTGAACTAGAAAAAAACTTTGATCATAATAAAACAAAACATGTCATAAAGTCATGTCTAGATATATTTCCCGAAAGGCACAGGTGTATTTTTTTAAATATTTATTTGAGATGGGTTTGCTCTTGACTCTAGTCTAGGTCAGAAGTGACAGAGACAAAGTCGACGATGGAGAGAGCTTACCCAGAAGAAGCCTGTTTACTCTCACTTTGAAGAGATTAGAGTTGTATGCGCTCGGAAACACAGACGCGGGTAGTGAGTTCGACTTTTATGCTGTGCGCATTATAAAAGACATTTGGAAACGCTACTAGGTAGGGATGGTAACTGGCAGTGCGTCTAGATGTCCAATGCATAGTTTCGTACCAGCTACAGGCACGTGTATTTTCGCTATAAAAGACCATAATAAAACTAATTGCACATAACTCTGATGCTGTGACACTTGACCACCACCCCAATTGCGTAACGCACTATCAATTGGAATCTGAAACATGTTGAAGCAAATTGCTAATCCACTGCATGTTTGAAAAATTTGTCTAGGTACTCAACAACGTAGCAGTGAATCTTACTGATCTGTCAAAATGGGTACTCCATTTCTTCTCCTAAAATTGTTAGTCCGAAAATCATTATCCATAACACGTTTGCTATAAACTTCAGTAACCATAATGTTCAAAATCCCGAAATTATCTTTAGTTCTAAAAGTATTCTGTCATAATATCGAGTACCTACTATAATAATGGAATCTCCTAATTTTACTTGACCTAAAGTCATATGTCCTAAGTATTGTCTTAAATAATGTGTATTATTCCGAATGTTCATTTATAATAAATTTTTTAGACCTAAAACATTTGCTAAAAAACTTTTTAGCAAAAAATAAAACCGACTTCCAAAACAAAACACTACAAAGTGAAAAATAACTTTAATTTCGGTAGTCGGTGTCTTGGGTTTCGTATTTTCGTTTTTTGCCACCGACTTCCGAAATTAAAGTTATTTTTCACTTTGTAGTGTTTTGTTTTAGAAGTCGGTTTTAATTTTTGCTAAAAAGTTTTTATTTTCCACTTTTTAGTTGTGGAACCTACCCCACACTAATTCGAATACATAATTGAGCACAATAATTGTAGATATAGTAGTAGTAAATAACAGTGATAGGAAGTTATTAAAACACTATCACATCATCCACATAAAATAAGTGGGAAATATACGCATTATTGAAGCTAACTCAAAAACTTCCCAAGCAAAGTTAATAAAATTTATATGGGACCACCTCGGAAGTATACCCTATCAAACAAAAAAAAAAGAATTTTCTAAATCGGTCCATCCGTCTTTGAGTAATCGCGTAACAAACATAAAAAAAAAA
The DNA here is from genome assembly GCA_948252095.1 of Dicycla oo. NCBI lineage: Eukaryota > Metazoa > Arthropoda > Insecta > Lepidoptera > Noctuidae > Dicycla > Dicycla oo. Next base: position 3,732,850 of record OX411732.1, on the reverse strand, counting down.
AAAAAAAAAAACATACAGACGAATTGAGAACCTTTTGGAAGTCGGTTAAAAATTAGGTTTTAGTGACAGAAACGAATCGCTGTATATCCGACTCCACGCAGTCTTGTCTGCTCTACCCCTAGCGTGTAATTTAAAATCGCGTAGGCGCGGAGGGGCGAGGCGGCCCGCGAGTTGAGGAGCAGGTGGTTGTAACCGTAACACTCGCCGCCGCGGCTGAGGTGCTGGCGCGAAGCTGCGGTGGTGAGCGTTAAACCCATCTGCGACGATAAACTCTCGTGGGACCGCCGGAGCCGTGACAGAAACCATGCCTGCTGCATGTTGCATGTTTGCTGCATGCCTGCTTGCATGCTGCATGCTTGTTGCCGGAGCCGTGACAATAGCCACATTGCTTTTGCATCTTTACTATTTATGTATTGTATCAGTTTGATTTGGTAAAATAATAAACAGTTGTAATAAAAACATTATTAGGATTCATACACATTAAATAAAATAACTTTTATTGAAAACGGTTTTAAGTCTTTTGTATATAATATTATTGATTGTAATATTTATGACAAACATATTTAGGGCATATTGTATTTAGAGATTTCAATTTTATGGCATGTGATATTATGTGACATTAAGTTCGGACAAGTTATCATTCGGACAAATGTTGATTAGGACATAAAAAGTTATGGTACTTTAAATTATGGATAAAAAAGTTAGGTGACACAATAGAGAACCGTCAAAATGAAACTCATTCCGATCGATAGATCGTGTGTTACGCAGTTAGGGTGCTGAATCTAATAGGATGCATAAAACCTTTTCTAAAGTAGTCTAAGACATTATTATCCTGGCTCTAAATAAAAGCGTTGGATAATACGAGTTAGTAAGCGTTTCTCTCCAAAGTTCCAATTCTATCCTAAAATTGGAAGTGTGCCCAGTAAATGGCGATAAAGAGGGTGATGTCAATTGTACTGTAGCGTCTAAGGGCGCGTTCCCACTATGTCGTGACAACAGATTATCGTGTCGTTTAAATCGCTGTGTATTTAAATGGAGGTCTTCACATATAGGACGACACGATTAACTATCGTCCACGAGTGTTTTTTGCAGTGACGACACAGTGGCGTTAAACTTTCGATGGAACAGCTAGAGACGACAGTCGTCTAATGATAAATTAATACACAAGCCACGACGCTTTAAACGACACGATAATCATTCTGTCGTCACGATACAGTGGGAACGCGCCCTAAGGCAGTTTATAGAAAAGTCCCATTTGCTTTAGTGAAAATTGGAGTGCAGATATGCATTAAGACTTGGGATTCTAAATGCTACTCATATTCATATTCTTTATTTGCATTCTATAATGTTTAAGAGTGTTACAATGGCTTAAAGCTAACGTACAATTACGGACCCTCTGTTTTTTGTGCTCCGTGCGGACCCCGCTCTATCTATGGACTCTTGCTCTGGTCTTGAAAGTCTCCACATACCTACTTCGTCTGATTATTTTATCGCAAAGGCCAGAATGGCAGTGACATAGGACAGACCTGTGTGGAAGTGGAAAAGGAAAAGAGAGGCCTTTATTCAGTAGTGAGACTTTACTAGCTAAATATATAGATAAATCAATCTGCCTAGCCTTTTCCCAACTATGTTGGGGTCAGCTTCCAGTCTAACCGGATGCAGCTGAATACCAGTATTTTACATGGAGCGACTGTCTATCTGACCTCCATAACCCAGTTACTGGGTAATACGATACAGCCCTTTGGTCAGACTGGTTGCCAGACTTTCGGGCTTCTGATGACCCGTAACGACTGTCAAAGATCCACGAAAGACAGCCAAGGGACTTAGGACCAAGGGCTTAACGTGCTTTCCGAGGAACGGTGGAGTCTCGGTATGTAACGATGATCACCCATCCACCTCGGCAAGAGTAGCATAACCTGATGGGTCGACCCGTGCGGCTGTTATTACTTAGCCACGAGCGCTAAATAGATATTAAATATTCGAAATCATTCTGTTCCTAAAGTTCCTATCGCAACAGAATCTATCTACATTTTCTATAACATAGCAAAGAATTTTAATCGTAGAAGTACTTGCCTTTCCCTTCAGGAATCCCAAGTAATGTCGAACAATAAAACTTCAATAGGCAATAACACAAAACACGTGTATTCCAAGGAATTCTTCAGAATTACATTTCTATTACCAACATTCCTCAAAGCCGGAGTCCGAAGTATTTTTCATTTTCTCGCTTCATACTTTCTCTCCTTCGCACACATACAATGTGATAAAGACGCAGACTGGCTGTGTTTTCAGTTTTAACGACTGAAAGCTGCAAGTCTTTTGGACTGTCGGCGGTTGATCTGCCAAGTACTCGTATGTTGGCGTTAGCTTCCTCTCGTTCCGATCAGTTATTTACGTAGATTTTATCAGGGTAATCCTTCTTAATCCTAACTAATATTATAAATGCGAAAGTAAGTTTCTTTGTTTGTTTTTTACCTTTTCACGCCTAAACTGCTGAACCGATCATCCTGAAATTTTGTATATACGTTGTCAGGTGTACAGACACGGACATAGAGTACCTTTAATCCCGAAAAAAAGTACTGTTCCCGAGGAAAACAACAATAACGTTCTTATGATAATAGATGGCGCCACGTGTAATCATGATTGAATAAGTAATAATAAAGAAACTTTAGTAGTGTAGTTAAGACTTTTTTTTTTAAATTTAAGTAACACACAACACATTTTGTGAGTCTAGAGTGTCGATGGACCGGTTTTTCATCCTCTTAACTATCCTCACTAATATTATAAATGCAAAAGTGTGTTTGTTTATTTGTCGATTACGCTTTCACGCGATGAAATTTGGCACATGGATAGACCATGACCTGGAGAAGGACATAGGCTACTATTCATCCTGGATCGCAGACGAAGTCCGGGGCAATAGCTAGTTACATATAAATAACGCACTTTCAATGACAATTACCTTTAATTTTTACAGTTCAACATTTTTTTAGTTTTCGTCACCTCCCTCGCTCACACGGGACCTAATTTTTAAGAATGTTAAATGAAAGGATGTTTTTTTGAATAATGTAATCAATATGCGAAGTAATAAATAATATTAATTTGATGAGTAATTATTAAAAACACATTTCTATTGTGTTATCTAATAACCGCAGCTCAAAAAGTATATGATCTGTTTGTGAGATGAGTTAAATAAATGCCACAATGAAAATGTGTTTTTATTAATTAATTACCTACCTATTAATATTATTTATTAGTTCACTAATTGATTACATTTTTCAAAAAAAGCGTCTTTTCATTTAAGGGGGAAGCGTCAGGGTAGCCCGCGAAATTCAAAGTTTCTTAAGTTTTTTTGCAATTTACAAGTCGGTATTATATTGTACGTTCATCAAATTATAATAATTATTATTATTAAAGATTCTATTGTATATAATTCTGTAAAAACATATTTGTTACGGCCGCAAATCATACTTTATTTAACAAACAACTTAATACTGACTTGCAAATTGCAAAAAACGTAAGAAAATTTGAATTTCGCGGGCTAGCCTGACGCTTCCTGCTTAACATTCTTAAAAATTTAGCCCCGTGTGAGCGAGAGAGGTGACAAAATGCGAGTCGAATTATTCAAACATTATGAAGCAATGGTTTAGGAATTTCCTTCAAAATCTGATTGTGATTGAAAGTTCGTTGCGTCTTATTTTCTAAAATGTAAACCTGGCTATTAATGTACACTATAAAGAAATATACTTAAAGTCCTGTTTTTGACAAATCTAATATACTAGCTGACCGGACAGACGTTGGCCTGTTTCCTAGAACTCGTTTGTAGCGCCACCTACCGGGTTCAATTGTGGATCTAAACCATCCAGGGACTCACTCAAACACACACACACAATATCGTTAGAGCAAACTTTGAACTGCCGTCAGTTCAAAGTTTGTTTTGATAGTGAAGATTTAAAAAAAAATTGTTATTCGATTTATGTAAAAAAGTGAACATTAGTAAAAATGTATAACCGGCATTGTTAATAGGGACGATCGAAATTTTCATCAAAATCGATACAGCCCCTTTTAGAGGAGTTCAGTGACATACACACGTACAGAAGAATTATATTTGTAAATATATATTGTACACATATAAATCAATTGCCACCGATTTAAATATATTTTTTTTTGTTTTGCTCGCCTCCTATTATTGGGGTGGTTTAGGAAAAAAGAAAATCAGGAAAAACTCAAAGGAACAGCCGAAAAATCGAAATTGAAATTTTGACAGGACAACGTCTGATGGGTCAGCTAGTAAATTAATAAAATCGGTGTGCTGGTTAGTTTTTAGTTTCAATCGCCCAATTATACTGTAACTATTGGGTAAAAGCTTTCAGAACCTAAAGCTTTTAAACATTTAATGAGAAAGCCAATTTCCATGTAGCCAACCCATGTCGTACTGTCAATTTCTCCATAAAATACCCAACAAGGTCGCACAAGTTCCTTAAACTAAACATTTATTTTCTCAGTGGGTATTGAAGGAAAACCGACTCTTATTGCTATGTTGCTCACGTTCAATGCCAAAGTACGTGGACTTGAGAATCGACCTGATATTGAGTCTAGGGTTACAGTTTATTATTAGTTTGTCTGCCTAAGGTTACCTACTGATACTTAAAGACTTGGGGCTTGAGATTTGGGTATTAGAAGTTATGTTATTGTAATAACGGAAAAGTTGATCTGTGAACTTTACAGATGAAATGTTGATTGTACTGTTATTGTAGATATTGCTAGCATTCAAAGAGTTTCAACCGTTGAACGAGATGACTTAGACGTTATTATTGGTAGGCTTTCAACATAAGTTACAGATGTGTGCGCTGAATACTGAGTACAGAGAGACGAGAGAGTTTCCATATAGGTATGGCAGATTTTGCCATTTTTTATTTTTTTTTATTTGATATGGGTTTGCTCTCGACTCTAGTCTAGGTCAGAGGTGACAGAGACAAAGTCGACGATGGAGTGAGCTTACCCAGAAAAAGCCTGTTCACTCTCACTTTGAAGGTTGTATGCGATCGGAAACAGACGCAGGTAGTGAGTTCCACACTTTTTCTGTGTGCATTATAAAAGACATTTAGAAACAAGGATGGTAACTGGCAGTGCGTCTAGATGTCCGATGGTAGAAGGGGGCCGGTGGAATCAGCTCGTGGAGTTCTTGGGCACACTCACCGAAGTACAATCTGTAGAAGACCGACAAGTAGGCAACCTTGCGGCCATGAGCCATGAGCGATGAGCTACGTCGCCAATGAGTCTCTTAGCTCTGCGTTCCACCGAGTCAAGCGCAGCTAGCTGTTCCATCCCAAAGGTGGCTGCAATACTCCATGCAGGATCGGACTTGCGCTTTGTAAAGGGTTAAAAGCTGTCCGGGCCATTATGCAAATTAGAAAAATCTGAGCAATTTAAGGAACAAACGCATTATTTAGTTCCAATAAAGCCTCTTGTAGACGAAGGGGAAAACTTAAACCTAATTACTGAATAGCAGTATCTCACAATACTTAGGCACTTGGGAAGGTCTCAGTCAGCTAATTTGGAGAAAATTACAGACTTCAAGTCCGAAACTTAAACTGGAGGTCCATCCGAATTGGTCCAGGTACTGGAGTCTTGCACTATGTTGTACCTACTCAGCCATTTGGCAAGCATTATTCTTTCCATACAATCATGGCAATTTAACTTGGTAATGTCATTGAAAGTTATATAATACTATTGTTTATAACAAAAATATTACTTATTATTTACCGTTTATATGCGCCATATTGACCCCATTGTCCGGTTTATCCGAGTACAACATTGCCCGGTGCACTCATTGTTACCAATTGAACGATGTTAATGCTTTTACATCAATTCAATAAAAGTGAGGTATCTTTGTTATATTACTGCGGTCCTCTTGCCCTGCCATCACTTGTGGCATGCATAGTCCTGGTTCTGCGGTTTTCATTCATTACTTCTAGTTTTAGTTTAGGTATTTACCTGGCTCTTTGACGTATCATACGGTGCTACCACCAATATCTTTGTCTTTCATATCATCTTTTTTAGGGTTCCGTACCTCAAAAGGAAAAAACGGAACCCTTATAGGACCACTTGTGTGTCTGTCTGTCCGTCTGTCACAGCCAATTTGCTCCAAATCTAATGTACCGATTAAGTTGAAATTTCGTACACTTATGAATTTCTGTGACCCAAACACGGAGGTGTAACGTAAAAAAAAGGTTTTGAATATGGGGCTCAATTTTGGGGGGCAAATAAGAAAAAAAAAAAAGAACATTTTGCAAACTGTACCGTGTGACACATCAAATGAAAGGGCTAACTGTGAGGGTCTCAAATATTATTTTTTTATAATTTTAAAATAAATGGTGTTACAGTTTTTTAAGAAAATAGACGAACAATGACCATTCTCCCCCGCCCCCCCATCTATGAAACTACTGAGCCTAAAATTTTGAAAAAAAAAAATATACAGAAAATAGTTCTATACCTATAGATTACAGCAAAACTTGAAGAAGTCTATGATCTTAAAATAACATGGTAAATCTCTCAATATTGTGCGTACAAACTGACATTTGCAGTTGGAATGTATGGGAGAACATGATTTTCAACAATGTTAAGTTTGTTCTTTAGATAAATTCATCCCAACTACGGAACCCTTCATTGTGCGTTGTCCGACACGCACTTGGCCGCTTTTTGCTAATAACGCTGTCTGTGTGACAGTATATCTATTCTATGGATTTGATTCGATATATTTGTCGGGTATCACAGCTCGTCTATATCGCATCCTGGATCTAACTCAAAGCATTTATTTAATTTAAATTAAACCGTTTACCGTTACCCATTCCAAAATGTAGATCTCTATGGAGAAGAACGGACAAGAAACTCGAAGGACACTCTTTTACATCAAGATTTTATAAAATCCTGGGTACATTAGCATAGAAATGAATCACTAACGCACTTTACTTCCATTGATAATTTGGTACACAATGAATTTCATTGAATTGAATTGAAACTAAACTCATTGAACAAAAACCCAACAGAAAATATAAAGTAACAATGGATGTAAGAAGACTACATTGATTATACAAAACATTACAAGTTGTTCTACACTGTCTCAACATTTCATACAACATAGTTTAAACGCATACATTTATTAATACAAGCGTGCCTTTGACGTACACGGTTGTTTAAAAAAGAAATAAAAAAATAACAATTAAAGCTCTCCCATGTGAATAGTTCCAACGTACGCGTGAAGAGCGGCCATATTTATAAAATTATGTTTTGTTTAGACTTGGTTATGGCCAGTCACTTCTAATGTCTGTGGTATCCATCCACCTATTACTGTTAGCCTATATCATCACACTGTGGAGCAAAGGCTCCATGACTTCCAGTGCTAACATGGACCACTGGTCGTTTGTTCTGACCAGCTCGTCCCGCCATCTTCTACGGGGTCTGCCGCGATGCCTTCTGGCTGTCTCAGGGCTCCACATATGTAGTGGTTATTTTGGCCCACAGCTCATTGAGCATGCGGCAGACGTAGCCAGCTCAGTCCGACTTCAACTTTCCGGCTTTTTAAGCAACGTATGTAATCTGTGTTTTGGAGCGCAGTGTGGTGTTTCGAATGACCACTGAACACCGATACTGATATTATAAATGCGAAACTAACACTGTCCGTCTATCTGTTACCTTTTCACGCCAATTTGACAAATAGGTAACCTGGGACTTGGAGAAAGACAATGGCTATTTTTCATCCTGGTTATTTATATTAAACAATAATAAAATACAAAATATATACAGATGTAGCAGTATAATTCTGCATGATAATTCTAATCATACGGAGAAAACGAATGGTGACGGTGTAGACGATGTAGAATAAATTATTAATGGCGATTAATGCAAGGAATTTATTGCTCGGAATGTCGAAAATGCCGGGAGGGGACGCCATAGAAGGTCATGTGCTGACCTTATCGGTGAACTCCTTTAAAAAGGTCTGAATCGTCGTTCATATATGTACTTGGTTCTTTTTTTCAAGAGTTCTTAGAAAAGTTGAATGTAGATAAAATAAAATTTATAAGCACAGACCAAGCGGACTGGAACCGAGGAACAATATCGAAATGTATGTTTCCTAATAAAGTGATTTATTTCTACATAATCGGAAATAATCGTATTGTAATTGATCATAAATATACAATGATTCGGCGAACCAGACATACATTACCTCCTCATATTTTCTTATTACACATAGATTGGTCTTTTCTTTCCGAATGGATGAAGTATAAAGGTAATAAAGACAGTAGATTTATAGAGACAACTTGTTATTGGTTTTCCCCCTTCCTAGACTGTTATTTTCTCCCCTAAGAATAGTGCTAGTTAGTCTAGCTCCTTCCGTATTCTTGATCAGTATCAAAGCAGTATGTTTTGTTTTGGTTCCGTCTTTAGACTAACTTTGCTCATCGATTTACAAATACCTTAATGCTTCAATAAACACTGTTTGAATAACAGTAATTTAAGCAAGCAAGGACCATGAGGATGGCTGTAATTCCGACGGATTACGGAAGCGGGCAGAAAAACGCTTGAACACTTATGTTTGTAAACGAAGTGTGTTGAGTAGCAAGCGGGCCTCTATTCCACTCTTCCCCATTTCCGCTCTCCACATTTAACGAGACTTGTAAAGCCACAGTGTCTTTGGAGAGCGCTGCCGATTTTACTGACAGGCGTTAAGGACGGCCTTCTGCATCGTGACCAGAATTAACACCACAGTTTCCAGTATTGAACATTCACCAACAGAATTAATCAAGTACCCTCATTAAGTCCCAGTACGCGGAACTGTAAAATTCACGATCTTCATCAAGACCTTTGTACACAAATTGCCACACAAATTGTAACTAATGTCTGACACTAATTTTCATCCTCTTGTCACTTGAAGAAGGAATGTCGTAATAAATGTCTGTCACGCTGATATTAACGTATTACGCATGTATATGCTATCTATATGATGATCGTAATGGCAACGCCGTAGTGTCTGTTTTCAGGGTTAAGAGCTCAATTACCGCGAATGGACGAAAATTCGTATTTCCTCTACCGCTGCGGCTTAGTAGTCCTAAACATGCCTGTGTTTTATCCTCAGATTATACAGATTATTTTACTAGGTTTTATTTGTTCACAGTATTATTTTTAGTTAAAGTGTATTCATTAATTTCCCATATTGCGAGGAAAATTACTTTGACATACTGCGGCTTATCACATATCATCATCGAGTCCGTTTCAGAATGGTGATTATGTAAATGTACCGTCACGATTGTGTGTTGTGGCTTTATAAGCAAGGAAAATGCACAAAGCCTACCTATACATATATTTTAGTAGTAAAAATAGAATAAATGAAAAGGTTGGCTTTCTATCAAAATGACTTAATTCCTTCACAGATGAAACAAAGCAACGATTTCGAGTCCCTTTCTTATCACTGAAATATTTCAGGCGTGAAGTTACGTTAAGTATACAGTTTATTAATACATGTAGCGTAGCGATATTGAACCCGTAAACTTGGAAAGTATTTCCCCTCATGTTTGTGCATGTGATTTGTTCTCGTAACAGCACTCGCGACAGTGTGAAACAATTATAGACACACTATGTACACAAACGTAGTCTATATCCGTATATCGAGTTTCAGGAGCCGATACTCGTTGTTTACTTGTCGCGAATCGGATCGGAATTGTTGTGTAAAAAATGACTATTACAACATTGTTGTGATGTTTCGTTCAGTCCATATGATGGTAGGGTGACTTGTAGTTAGCGTTTGATGAGCATACATTCTAATTTACGTTCGTCTTCCCAGAGAATTCTGCTGTTACTTTAATTTTTAGGTCATATCCCATCGCACATTCCTGTAACTGTGCAATCTAGCCACTGTTATCCTAGGACCACAATAGTAATCAACAGAAATAGGAGATACGATTTACGGTGTGTCACAGGGTGGTGTTTTAGGACCTAACAGAGTTTAGCGAAAATAGGTGTATGATAAAAGATTTTCTTTCGTTGTCGTTATTTATCTTAGGACAGATTTAAATGAACACAGAAAGCTGTTTTCTTTGTGCTTCACAATTGTTCTTAAATTAAAGTCTCAAGCGTTTATTGATCCAAATGCCATTCAATTAAACATTCCTCCACCTTTCATAAAATGAAATGAAACTTCGTGACGGACTGTTATTAGTGCAATTGTTACGGGATCAAACAATTAACATACTTCTTTCACTCATTCTAAAGTAGGTTTTGCGTAAAATGTATATAAAATTATTGCGTACAATCAAGTTTGGGATATTCAAAAAGCGTTTAGCATTAAATTTAAATTCTTATGGGCACAGTTAGTGTAGTGGGAGGATGTCCCTACTTATTACATCGCGATGGGTGCTTCAGGGCGAGGTAGGGCTGTCACAGCCGAAATAATTTGTTACGTTATAAATTATCTCGAGCGGAAAATTAGAATTATATTGAATTTCTTGACGCCGTTGAATAATCTTGTGGATTTAATTTTCTTTTGTATATTTTGCCTTAAGTGATGATGGCGACCTAGAAACGTCTTATTTCGTGTACCTCCTTATCAATTTCGCTATGAGGGAAAAGCAAATAGTTAAAAAAAAAATAAACAACGGAGGAGAGGTTGGTTAATAAAGGAAACGGGAAACGCGCACCGAGGGTTCCGTACCATCAAAAAAAAAGTGTGCTATTTAGAGACATCGTTTTATTTTTCCTGTAATCTTTACATAAACTTCCATCACACAGCATAATTTCAGATTTTTCTCTATGCAAACTTCGGAGTTAAGGGGGAGGGGCGGGGGTATTTTGTTTACATTTTTCATCAAAACTCGAAAACTATTCGGCTTGAAAAAAATGTTTAATAATGTGCAATCAGCGCTCTTTCATATGATACCCCACATTGCCCTAGTACCCCCACTTCGATTGGGCAAACGTTATCTAAAACTATTCCAAAATTGAAGTTGATAGCATTAGTAGTTCTTGAGATATCCAGCTGTGACAGACGGACAGACAGACAGACAGAGTCGCATCATAAAGGGTTCCTTTTTACCATACAGCTATCACGTACCAATCGTAACGAACATACAAAGTATAACAATAACCCATGAAATATAAGTATTACTAGTACTACGCTCATATCCACAACTTAGTTTATAGTAACTCTAGCAGCCCTACACATATTTTTTGTCGCAATCGGCCGCGACCGTCAAACGTGGTAACAGTCGTCGACTGTAAACATTCAGTTTTAGTATACAATTTCTGTTATAAATAGTCCGAAGAAGGCAATGAAATGGGGCCACCCTTCTTTGTGAACTGTTTTTTTCTTCAGTATTATGTTGGACATGAAATTAATAGGATTGTACAGAAGGATCATAGTTGAAGGATTTGTAGTTAAGTCGCTATTTTACAAAGTGAGTAGCATCACTTTTTATGTCTATAAAAATAACTTTCATAAAAAACTTAACAGCTTCTGAAGTCGGTGCCTAGCTAAGCTAAGGTACATTGACATTGAAGAATTGAAGACACAGACTTCAGAAGCTGTTAAGTTATTTTATTCGTTTTAGGATTTTGAACTTGGTTTTTACTTTTTCTGATAACGGAGGAATATTAATCTGCCGGTTTGCATGGTGGGGGTAGCCATACGAAGGGTTTGAAAATGGGAAGAAAAATATTCGAGCACGTCAATATTCAGGTTTACCCACCATGCAAACCGGCAGATTAATATTCCTCCGTTATCACGTGTGGCATATACACTATCAATATCTGACGCGCTTGAGTATTTCCATGTGACAGTTTTTTTTTTTTTTGCGTTTTTGATAACTGTAGCCGCTCCCTCCACCGTGAAGGGTGCATGATATAATCTTTTTTTCTTTCTAGCATCTAATCTTCAAAATACAATAGGTCCCCACGACGCTCGAGTAAATCACAATTTAGCATCGTGGCCTCCCCTACTACAATGAGCAGCTTGCACTGGCACCCTGTCTCGCCGCGCACATAGCTTGGGCGCGATACAGTGGTATATACAGGTTTATTGGTAAAACACCAACAACCTCTTAAGGGGTCATTGTACTTATCATTATGAACAACTTTTGCTATGGGACGAAACCTGAAATCGCGAAAAAAAAATCTGCTGTTCAGTACATTTTGACGAATTACGCGAACATAAATGTACTGAACAGCTGATTTTTTTCAGGTTTGGTCCCATAGTAAAAAGTAAAAAAGTAGTTAAGAGGTTGTTGATGTTTTACCAATAACAGGGTTATTGGTAAAACATGGGTCAAACTATACCGCCAGATTCAATCTGAACTTTTCTCGTATCTGTTGTAAGTGTCGCATATCATCAAAAGAATTGCTATATCAAAAGCAGCTGCTACTCACCACGCGCCTTGTCCTTCTTGCCCTAAAACATATTTTGTTAAAAGAGAGTACGAGGGTATGAATATTTTAGTTGTAAAGACGTCATAAACGTGAAACATGATTATGGCCGTCTGAACACGTTTATCGTTTGTCTGTAGCGCCCTTGTAACGCGTGATACGTACTAAAGTAAAGCTATTTACGTAGGTAATATTCCGACTAATATTCGCGAAGTGGATTGTACACAAAGTTTGTTTGTAAAAGGGGTAAAGCTAATGGCGCCGATTCCCTTGTTCACAAACTAAACTAAATTTAAGTTCAGTGCATCTTTTTCTTTCTATTTCATTAAGAAAAGGACAGAAGATAAATATTAATTTAGTCCTGTCAAATTAGTCAGCGCCTGACGTAAGTTGACGTATTTTTAGTATCCAATTTTTTAACCACGTCTAAACTTGTATAAGGAGTATCTTAATTTGACAGGACTAAACTAATATTTATCGTCTGTCCTTTTCTTAAGGAAATAGAAACAAAAAAAATGTACTGAACTTAAATTTAGTTTAGTTTGTGAACAAGGGAATCGGCGCCAATATACAAGTTTAGACGTGATTAAAAAATTGGCTACGACGTACGTCAATTTACGTCAGGCGCAGACTAATTTGACAGGACTAAACTAATATTTATCGTCTGTCCTTTTCTTAATAAAATAGAAAAAATAGGCACTGAACTTAAATTTAGTTTAGTTTGTGAGCAAGGGAATCGGCGCCAATACAAATAAATAATTACGAGGAATTTAACGTCAACTTGTATGCTAGAGTGTGGCGTTGTCCACACTAGCCGATTGGTTGAGCGCACCCCCGCCCGCGTCCCGCTAACCATCGGGAGGGCCAAGTTTACGGTTTACCTAGTCTTTATTATTTGGTACGCAGGATCGCCAATACGCTCTGAACAAGCATGGTGATCATTTCTCGTTCCTTATCAGTATAATAAGAGGCCTTTGCCCCAGTGAAATACAAGCAGGTCCGTATCATCATAATTTCAGCCGATAGACGGCCACTGATTCCCAAGCATTGCCACTTCGACCAGTTCCAGGTCGGTATACCTAGTAGAACAATAACTTTTGCGGTACCCTAAACGTATGTTTAACTTACCAACTTTTGGGTGGTAGTACCAACAGAGGAGTAGAAAATAAATAACAAAATATCCCCAGTACATAATATAAATGAATATTACATAAGTTTATAACCAGGGTCTATTTACACGCCGCCGTTATTTCTACCGCAGGGGATCGTATCTGAAATTATGTACTGGAATAAGGGTTTTGTTACTAAGTACACTGTGCAGGCTATACAGCAGTATAAAAGAATATTTTTGTTGAGTCTTGAAAAATTTGCTTTCCTCTGTCAGTTTGTTGGTACTCCTCTACAGGTCGTATTTTAAGGACGAAACTTGGTATACAGGTTTTACGACTTTATACGATTTTTTTTTTGTTGTCGGGGATTTTATGATTGGAGGGGTACTTCCTCCATAAAGGGGCAAAAAGGGGGCTACTCGATATCTCCGCCATATGAGACCGATGTCGATGGTTCTTTTTTATTTGAAAGTTAGTAAAAGTTGGTCTCGTAAAAATTTGGTGAAGATCTGATGAAAACAAAAGAAAAAATATCCTGTTTAAAATAACGTTAGTGGCATATAGAGAATTCAATCTCGTTTACTTGGGGTCCCGCAATTTGCGGGATCAGTAATGCGACTGAAAAAGAATGGAATTCGAACAAAAATGGGCGATGATATGCAGTCTTTAAAAGCATGCACACCGCGTGTTTGTACTCTTGAGCGAGACAACTATGGATACAGAAAAAGAATTGATACTTGAGTAGATTGGAGTAAAGTTGAGTATACTCTATACTTTAATAAGTATCGATATTTTTCACTTTATACACGAATTGGTCTGTCTCTAATTCAGGGACCCTGAACAATAAAATAACTTTAGTGAAAAGTTAAATGCACCATTTTTGGTCGCCAGAAGCCCGAAAGTCTGACAATCAGTCTTACCAGGGAGTATATACTCCCTGGTAAGACTTTAGAGTTGCCCAGTATCCAGTACCAGGGAGTATATGAGTTGTGGAGGTCGGGTAGGCAGTCGCTTCATGTAAAAAACTGGTATTCAGCAGCATCCGGTTAGACTGGAAGCCGACGCCAACATAGTTGGGAAAAGGCTAGGCAGATGATGATGACAAAGGAACTAAACTAAGAAGATTCCTAAAGAAATTCCCGAGAAATAACACCAACAAGTAACATTATACGTATTCCAGAGAATTTCAAAGTGTCTCGTTACCTGTGACGACTTTAATTAGAAGGAAAAACGAGTGCAGTACTTATCCTAATCGTCGTACTTATCACATTCATAGGAGGAAAGATTTGCTTGAAATCTTGCGGACAGACATCAGGAATCTAGGAATAAAATAAAAGGAACAGAAACTACATATTTCCGACGCATCTTCTCCTACACATAAGATAAAAAATCGCGATGGGAGCGTAGCAAAATTCCAGATAAGGCTGCAGCCTACTGAGGAGTTGACCTATTCTGTGCATCACAGGCAACGAATTAAAGAATCACAGTGCATCAATGATACAGGGCAATTTTTTATCAGTAGCCAAATTTTCACATGCCATGAATATGAACAACTTTCACTATCGGACCAACTCTGAAATGACAAAAAAGAATCTACTGTTTCATACAAAACTTCAATACCTTCTCGACCAAAATCTACGATACAGCTGATTTCAGAGTTTGTTCCACAGTGAAAGTTGTTCATATTCATGGGTGCCTGCACATTACAGCCTGTGAAAATTTGGCTACTTGATAAAAAAAAAAATAGCCCTGTATAACCTGTAGGTATAAATGGTTTAAAAACAACCAGCGGCAAAATTATCACACAACTCCCATGGAATTTCAACTACATTTAGCTCCTTCATCGAATATGGCCACCCAAAATAAAAAGAAAGCAAAGAATTTCCAGACAAGGAGCCACACTGATTGGACGTCTTATTTCGTAGTCACGTCTAATTGCTGTCTTCAAAAAGGGCATTTTACAAGCTCGAATTCTCGACCTTTCTACAGGCACTTAGCCGTGGCATACATATGCTGATGCTCACGTACTCATTATGTACTTTCTCTAGTATTAGCATACGTTATTGTCACACATTTTAGTTTGTGATCGGCGTAAGAAGTGTAGCTGCAGTTTTCTGATGACTGTACGAGTATCAGTTTTTGGATAACCATTTAGGCCACAGAACAGATAAAAGAGGCTCAAATGTTTTTTACCTGACAAAAATTGGTGGTTTCGTCGTCGTATCAAATTCAGTGTGCATTTACTGTACCTCCGCATTCTAATAGAGACCATCCTCCGTCACAATAAGTTTATAATAAGTCTAGCCCGCGACTCCGCCTAAGAACTCACGGAGCGATTTTCACCCACGCCCGCCGCGTTTTCGGGCCCGCAGCTCCTCTAGAATGCAAATATTATGTAAAAGCTTAAAGCACATTTCACGACGCGGTTTACGCCCGCGGTGTGCGCGGTTGAATACGGCTCCCGCGCGGGCCGCGGTCACCTGCAGCCTTGGCGGTTTGCGCCCGCGCGCTCTGCGATCGCTCGGCGGCCATTTTGCACCTGGGACTTGTGACACGTGGCATCGTGACGTGTCTGTGCACGTTTGTCAAGAAATAATCTACTAATTACTTTGGTGGAAGAAAGGCCAGTTCTATGGGGTAAGAGCTTAGAAGAATATAAGTACAAGAACTTAACGCTCAAAGCCCAGCTTCCAACCCCAGCAAACTATAATTACAATGTATACGTGCATATTTCTCTTTCTTTCCATGGTTTTTTAGCATGTAATGTAATAATCTGTATTGTATTTGGTTTGATAAGTTACTCTGTTGTCTGTAAATGCTGTGTTTCAAACTGCTTGTATATGCCTAGACTGTACGCCCGATTGTCTGGTATTGTGGTTTCTGATAATGATATATATCACAAACATTTGAGGAAATGGGTGGATAAAATAAAAACCCCAAATAATATAAAATTAATATGTACTAAATTAATTCAGGTTTTTGCTGGAGTATCAAAACCGGGTCCTGACTTATACTTAAAAATACATATACATAATAATACTCTGTGCATTTCATTTGTGTCATTTAATTTTCTGGGTTTAACTTTTGGCAGGCTGCCCGATTTTGTAAACTTAGAACTACATAAAATAGTTTATATATCTAGTCAACTTGATTTTATGTGTGCTTTGTACTTGTTAACGCATCGCCTTAGTATGGGTGTTAATATGTGTTTTAATATATTTCTGCCGCAACTTGCGAATATTATGCTAGCTATTATACCTGTTAGTAACCTTCTTACTGGGTTATATCTTAAATGCGTCTATTGCTGTATCGTCAGAGTTCAGTGTTGCTGTATGCCTGGTGTCAATTTTATTTTTATAACTGAGAAACATTATTTTTACTTAACTGTTATATTCTACATTGAGCATTACACGTACAAATTCCAGTTGCTTGAACTTGTATTGCTGGTAATTTTTATATTAGTACACCTATTACATAGTGATGAGTAATAAGCATTTATCCATATACTACCAAAACTGTAGAGGCATCCGTACAAAATTACACACGCTTTATATGAACATTCTGAATGGTAACCACGATATCATCGTACTCACGGAAACTTGGTTAGTTCCGGAAATTAGCAATAATGAGTTCATTGATCAGCGCTATGTTGTGTACAGGTGTGATCGTGATCGTATTACCACTAAAAAACAAGATGGCGGCGGAGTGTTAATGGCGCTTCTACGAACGCTTAAGTCCTCTGAACTTGATACCTCTGGCATTCTTGCTAATTCACAATCTTGCAATCTTATTGAACACATACTCATAGAGGTGCCAAGTGCACTACCGTCCAAGCGTCATGTCATCAGTGCCGCTTATATACCTCCCAGAATGGCCCCCTCTGTATATGAACAACACTTTGAAGCCTTACAGCAGGTAATGAGTGACCCTAGTGTTGACTGTTTCTACATATTAGGCGACTATAATCTCCCAGAAATAACTTGGATTACACTGGGACCAGATGGACCTCTTATTTCGGGCAGTGGGCTGGGTACGGGTGCTTCCATAACTTGTAGCCAGTTAAATAACTTAATGTCATTACTAGATGCTACACAATATAATGTAGTGGCAAACACTAATGGCAAAATTCTTGACCTACTTATATCCAACCACCCATGTAAGGTATCGGCTGCGTTGTTTCCTCTGCTTCCAATTGACACGTATCACCCACCTTTTATCTGTGACATAAGTCTAAATGTAGATGTTAAACCTATGAAAAAGCGACCGCTACAAAAATACAACTTTTATAAATCTGATTACGAGCACATTAACCGCAAAATTCAGGATATTGACTGGGCGGACCTTCTTGCCCCTTTGGGATCCGAAGAGGCACTAAGCACATTTTACAATAAGATTGATGACATAATTAAACAGCATACACCACTATCAGCATCTAGGACGGCTGGTTATCCGGTCTGGTTTTCTAAAACATTAATTAGTACACTCAATAAAAAACAAAAAGCATGGGTTAAATGGAAGAAATATGGCAACATTGTAGACTACGAAAAATTTTCACAGCATAGAGCCTTCTTTAAGGAAAATTGTAATAAATGTTTCTCTAAATACATTCAGTCGATTGAGGATAGTATACATAAAAACATTAAGGATTTCTGGATCTACATTTCCAACCACAAAGAAAAACCCGGTATACCGGCGAAAGTTCATTATAAAGACGATGTATCCAACGACCCTCAATCGATATGCAACCTGTTCTCTGATTTCTTTTCTTCCGTATATGAACCTGCTTCATCTGCACTCTCTCAATGGGAGTTACCTTCTAAAACAGTGTCTAACGATATTGTTGTTTCTAACCTACACTTTAAGGAAGAATCGATTTTGGCTGAACTGAAATCTCTTGATCCATCTAAGGGACCAGGTCCTGATGGGCTGTCTGCGTTCTTTCTTAAAAATACTGCTGCCTTTATTTGTAGACCCCTAGCTATAATCTACAATAAATGTATCACAGAAGGTGTTATGCCAACGGTGTGGAAGCAGGCTAATATCACACCTGTACACAAGGGTGGATCAAAACGTAGTGTTGAGCAATACCGACCTATTTCTATTTTGTCTACCTTGTCGAAGCTTTTTGAAAGACTGGTACATAATGAAGTGTACCCTATCCTACATAACACTATTATACAGCAACAGCACGGTTTTGTGAAAAAGCGATCCACGACAACAAATTTATTGGTATTTTCTAGTGACCTATTTGATAACATTGACAATCGTATACAGGTTGATGCAGTGTACACAGACTTTCAAAAAGCTTTTGACAAGGTGGACCATGAATTGCTGCTGAACCGAATAGCTTTCAACGGTATTCGTGGTAACTTATTGCGATGGTTCATTTCGTACATCACTAACCGTTGTCAGCGGGTTGTCATTAACGGATACCACTCTCATGCTACTCGGGTTACATCTGGTGTCCCACAAGGCTCTATTCTCGGTCCCCTTTTATTCATTATCTTTATAAATAACATAAGTAAGTGTTTTCATCATTCCAAATTTTTGTTATATGCTGATGATCTCAAAGTATACAGACCTATTCGTAGCATTCAGGATTGTTATCTTCTCCAAGAGGACCTGGATAGACTGACGGACTATTGTTACACTAGTAAACTCCATCTGAGCATTCCCAAGTGCAACTACCTAAATTTTACCAAAAATAAAAATATTATAAGGTTTTCATACTCATTGTGTAATGTTTTATTGAATAAAGTAAACTCCGTTCGTGATCTTGGCGTATTGCTTGACTCAAAACTCTGCTTGGATCTGCATATCGAACAAATTGTAAATAAAGCATATAAGATGTATGGATTTATAATGAGATCTACTCATGATTTTAATCGAACCTCATCGTACCTCTGCCTGTACAAAACCCTAGTACGTTCCCAGCTCGAATATGCCGTATCCATCTGGAACCCGTACTATCACAAATACATTGATATGATAGAAAACGTTCAGCGTAGATTTCTTCGTGCAATGCATTACAGGTGTCACAAAAGTTATCTAAAGTATAACCAGTTGCTCAGTAAATACAAGCTTTTGACGCTCAGCTCTAGGCGAAAACAATTAGAAGCAATGACATTGTATAATATAGTTAATGGCAATTTTGATTGTATAGATTTAAATAATGTATTGTGCTATGCAGTTCCCAGAACTATCCATAGACGACGGGTGCGTGCAGGCAAACTCTTTGCAGTAGGCACCTGCCGATCTAATACTGGTCTACGATCGCCAGTTCGTCGAATGACAGCAACTTATAATGAAATATTCGAACACATAGATATATTTGCATGCTCTTTGCAAAGGTTTCGTAGCCTTTTGTATGAGAAACTTGAAGCCTTGGACTAATTGTTTTTAATTGTTTGCTGTTGTTTCTAAAATACTAATATTTTTAACTATTTTTTTTTTTCTTATTGTTTTTATAATATAAGTGTAACTGTCATGCATGAAACAGTTCACCTCCTAGTGACTTTAAGGTTTGTTTATGTATGGTAATCTGTGAACAGCGTTGTGGGCTACATTATTACTTATGTGATTTATGTTTTTCTGTTTGTAATATTGCATAATGTAGCTGTTTGTTGTTCCTATATTAAAAATAAAATAATAAAATAAAATAAAAATAAAATAAAGCCTGGGAAGAAATCTATGAGAAATCGTTAACCGCCCGTCTTGCGATCATCGCCCGCCAAGTTTGCGGGCGATGATCGCAACCGCGACGGCTGCTGCATAACCGCACAAACAAGCGGTCTCGTGAGTTTAGAAATAAAACCGCTGTTCCGCCACTGCGGCGGGCGCGGGTGACAATCGCTCCGTGTGTTCTTAGCAGGTGAAATTTCTTGTTCCCCCGACCCACCCCGTCGCATAACATCGCCTGTCCGCGCTATTACTAACTTCGTTTTTGCTTAGTGTTCTTTCACTTTTTTTCTCGGCTCGGCTCCTGTTAGCGTGATGTTACATAGCCTATAGCCTCACTCAAGAATTGGGCTATCAATTGCAAAAAGAATTTTTCAAATCCGTCTGGTAGTTCCAGAGATTAGCGCTTTCAAACAAACAAACAAAAAAGCAAACACTTGGTATAGAAGTATAGATATTATAAAATATTTGCGTACGCATTTTATAATATCTATACTAATAATAATAATAATAAAGCTGAAGTGTTTGTTTCAATTCGGGTATTGTCAATAAAAAACACCAGTTTTGTATGGAGATGCGTAATTGCGTACGCTTTCGTTCAGCTTTCCGCGTCTGAACGGATGCGTACGCAATTACGCATCTCCATACAAAGCTGGTGTTTTCTATGGACAAAAGCTGGATAAGTATAGTTAGTCCCTAAGGAGCGTGCGTCAACATTTACAATGACGACACTTACCTATCCCAAAATCGACTATAACACGTTGATATTCTGTTATACTCGTATCTGTGTTACCATAGTAATCCCAAGACAATACCCCAGTAATTATAACAGAGCTTCTCATCGTGTTACAGAATTACAGGCCACGTTAAATTGGAGAAGTGTTGTTTTTTTATGTTATTTAATATATTTATTCATCTATAATTTGTTTTTATTTATATATGTTTGGTTGTAGCTTTGTAAGAATCATTGCGTTATAATATTCTAGGTACTGTATTGTTTTATTTTATTTATTTATTTCATCATTTAACCTGACTTGGTTTCCGTACCTACGTCTTTTTCGGGTGACCACTGAAAAACAGCGCTGTGTTGTGGGCTCCCCATAGCATAGCATCATGCTGAGTGGAAGCCTTCTTGTCACAGTCATGGCGTGCCAGCAGCTGCCGACTTTTGTTTTGTGCTCGTGATTAGTGTGTTTTTATTTTTTCATTTTTTAGTAAAACTCGAGTTATTTATATTTTTGTATGCACGTGTCTCTGTGACAAATAAACATATCCTTCTTTCTTGTATGTTTAATTCTGAGTTTTGTACAACGTATATGTTGTGTTAGATTGTGAGCAGTCGAAAATAAGTTTGATAAGGTGTTACAAAATGCGGCTCAGTTTATGTTCGAAGAAAGCTCCTACATACTACTATTACATCGCTAATCCGTTTGTTATGAGTTCGTTTGTTATCTGATGAGTTATGTCAGTATTACCAGTCATAACCTTTCGTTGTACCTACTAGACTATTAATTTAATGTCCGAGTTTTTATGTCCAAAAATATCTGTTTGGTTTCGTACAGATCGTTGCAGTCGGCAATATCCTACTTAATATTATAAATGCGAAATTTTGTGAGGATGGATGGATGTTTGTTATTCTTTCACGCAAAAACTACTGAACGGATTTTGATGAAATTTGGCACACAAATAGTTTATAACCTGGATTAACACATAGGATACTTTTATCCCCATATTCTTACGGGTTCGAGACTTAAGCGGGTGAAATCGCGGGGCGCTGCTAGTCTTACATACATAAATTCACGCCTTCTTCCCGTGGGCGTTTGCTGAAACTACAGAACGCCACCTGCTACGATCCTTACATACTCCTTTTGCCTCGATTACGTTCATACATGTGGTCATACACGCACGCCGTTTGCGAGTACAACACACCTTTTTTTTAAACTTCTCCCGCTCTGGGTGGAGCGGGAGGGCGTGCGTGTCAGACTTCTACTGACTAAAACCCCACCCGTGTTCTTTCAGTTGCCTGTGCCAGGACCACTTCTGATCATATTTCTACTTGCTTCTAACGGATGAAAGGGTATTCTATGCTATTCTGTGAAGGCTATGGTTTGATAGTAGCTAAGAAAAACACTACAAAACCACTTTAAACCACGATGTAGGGAACTAGAAGATATGCAATAAGATTTTACCAAATTGTGTGAGAGAGACAATATGTAATTGTGTCAATGGAAAATGCACACTTTCTTTCACTGCCGTAAAGAATTGAAGGAATTTCTTAATCCATTGCTTCATATGTTTGAAAAATTCGTCTGCTCGACGACGTAAGTAACGCAATGAATACTGTTGAATTGTCAAAATGAGAGACATTGCACATTGTTAGTGTGTTACGGAATTACCCGCTCGATGCCTACTACCGATTTTATACGGAACTGCATTCTAAACCCCTTCATGCCTAACAGCGAGACTTCATTAATAAACAATGGATGCTGTCCATCAAGTCGTACACATAAGCCCTGACCTGATTCCGTCCACGTTACGGCTTAAAAGACTGACGGGAAACCTTGGGGTGGAATAACTTATCGGGTATAAACAATGTGGCCATCTATTCCTTGTGTATTTTTTTATGATACTTACGTCTTTTTTTTTTTTTGTTTCATTTTCTGTGGTGTAAGGAAATTGTATTGTTTTCTTATGTGACAGCAATCACGGGATAGGATAAGTTCAGGCTGACTCAAATTTTGTGCGATTTCTGAATAATTTATAAAGCTTAGCAAGACTCCCGGGCGTCTGGCAACAATAGATACGTACTTACAAAATTGTGTCACATTATTATACAGCACCAGTGGGCTTAGCCGACCGCTTGTCTATCTCTACGAAGAGTAGACAACGGCGCTCAATCTTAATACAAAAAACTGGGGATAGTGGGCTTAGCTGACCGCTTGTCTATCTCTACGAAGAGTAGACAACGGCGCTCAATCTTAATACAAAAAACTGGGGATAGTGGGCTTAGCTGACCGCTTGTCTATCTCTACGAAGAGTAGACAACGGCGCTCAATCATAATACAAAAAACTGGGGATAGTGGGCTTAGCATGACCACTTGTCTATCTCTACGAAGAGTAGACAACGGCGCTCAATCTTAGTACAAAAAACTGGGGATAGTGGGCTTAGCTGACCGCTTGTCTATCTCTACGAAGAGTAGACAACGGCGCTCAATCTTAATACAAAAAACTGGGGACAGTGGGCTTAGCATGACCACTTGTCTATCTCTACGAAGAGTAGACAACGGCGCTCAATCTTAATACAAAAAACTGGGGACAGTGGGCTTAGCTGACCGCTTGTCTATCTTTACGAAGAGTAGACAACGGCGCTCAATCTTAGTACAAAAAACTGGGGATAGTGGGCTTAGCTGACCGCTTGTCTATCTCTACGAAGAGTAGACAACGGCGCTCAATCTTAATACATAAAACTGGGGATAGTGGGCTTAGCATGACCACTTGTCTATCTCTACGAAGAGTAGACAACGGCGCTCAATCTTAGTACAAAAAACTATGGATAGTGGGCTTAGCATGACCGCTTATCTATCTCTACGAAGAGTAGACAACGGCGCTCAATCTTAGTACAAAAAACTATGGATAGTGGGCTTAGCATGACCGCTTATCTATCTCTACGAAGAGTAGACAACGGCGCTCAATCTTAGTACAAAAAACTATGGATAGTGGGCTTAGCATGACCGCTTATCTATCTCTACGAAGAGTAGACAACGGCGCTCAATCTTAGTACAAAAAACTATGGATAGTGGGCTTAGCATGACCGCTTATCTATCTCTACGAAGAGTAGACAACGGCGCTCAATCTTAGTACAAAAAACTATGGATAGTGGGCTTAGCATGACCGCTTATCTATCTCTACGAAGAGTAGACAACGGCGCTCAATCTTAGTACAAAAAACTATGGATAGTGGGCTTAGCATGACCGCTTATCTATCTCTACGAAGAGTAGACAACGGCGCTCAATCTTAGTACAAAAAACTATGGATAGTGGGCTTAGCATGACCGCTTATCTATCTCTACGAAGAGTAGACAACGGCGCTCAATCTTAGTACAAAAAACTATGGATAGTGGGCTTAGCATGACCGCTTATCTATCTCTACGAAGAGTAGACAACGGCGCTCAATCTTAGTACAAAAAACTATGGATAGTGGGCTTAGCATGACCGCGTATCTATCTCTACGAAGAGTAGACAACGGCGCTCAATCTTAGTACAAAAAACTATGGATAGTGGGCTTAGCATGACCGCTTATCTATCTCTACGAAGAGTAGACAACGGCGCTCAATCTTAGTACAAAAAACTATGGATAGTGGGCTTAGCATGACCGCTTATCTATCTCTACGAAGAGTAGACAACGGCGCTCAATCTTAGTACAAAAAACTATGGATAGTGGGCTTAGCATGACCGCTTATCTATCTCTACGAACAGTAGACAACGGCGCTCAATCTTAGTACAAAAAACTATGGATAGTGGGCTTAGCATGACCGCTTATCTATCTCTACGAAGAGTAGACAACGGCGCTCAATCTTAGTACAAAAAACTATGGATAGTGGGCTTAGCATGACCGCTTATCTATCTCTACGAAGAGTAGACAACGGCGCTCAATCTTAGTACAAAAAACTATGGATAGTGGGCTTAGCATGACCGCTTATCTATCTCTACGAAGAGTAGACAACGGCGCTCAATCTTAGTACAAAAAACTATGGATAGTGGGCTTAGCATGACCGCTTATCTATCTCTACGAAGAGTAGACAACGGCGCTCAATCTTAGTACAAAAAACTATGGATAGTGGGCTTAGCATGACCGCTTATCTATCTTTACGAAGAGTAGACAACGGCGCTCAATCTTAGTACAAAAAACTATAGATAGTGGGCTTAGCATGACCGCTTATCTATCTCTACGAAGAGTAGACAACGGCGCTCAATCTTAGTACAAAAAAATATGGATAGTGGGCTTAGCATGACCACTTGTCTATCTCTACGAAGAGTAGACAACGGCGCTCAATCTTAGTACAAAAAACTATGGATAGTGGGCTTAGCATGACCGCTTATCTATCTCTACGAAGAGTAGACAACGGCGCTCAATCTTAGTACAAAAAACTATGGATAGTGGGCTTAGCATGACCGCTTATCTATCTCTACGAAGAGTAGACAACGGCGCTCAATCTTAGTACAAAAAAATATGGATAGTGGGCTTAGCATGACCGCTTATCTATCTCTACGAAGAGTAGACAACGGCGCTCAATCTTAGTACAAAAATCTATGGATAGTGGGCTTAGCATGACCGCTTATCTATCTCTACGAAGAGTAGACAACGGCGCTCAATCTTAGTACAAAAAACTATGGATAGTGGGCTTAGCATGACCGCTTATCTATCTCTACGAAGAGTAGACAACGGCGCTCAATCTTAGTACAAAAAACTATGGATAGTGGGCTTAGCATGACCGCTTATCTATCTCTACGAAGAGTAGACAACGGCGCTCAATCTTAGTACAAAAAACTATGGATAGTGGGCTTAGCATGACCACTTGTCTATCTCTACGAAGAGTAGACAACGGCGCTCAATCTTAGTACAAAAAACTATGGATAGTGGGCTTAGCATGACCGCTTATCTATCTCGACGAAGAGTAGACAACGGCGCTCAATCTTAGTACAAAAAACTATGGATAGTGGGCTTAGCATGACCGCTTATCTATCTCTACGAAGAGTAGACAACGGCGCTCAATCTTAGTACAAAAAACTACGGATAGTGGGCTTAGCATGACCGCTTATCTATCTCTACGAAGAGTAGACAACGGCGCTCAATCTTAGTACAAAAAACTATGGATAGTGGGCTTAGCATGACCGCTTATCTATCTCTACGAAGAGTAGACAACGGCGCTCAATCTTAGTACAAAAATCTATGGATAGTGGGCTTAGCATGACCGCTTATCTATCTCTACGAAGAGTAGACAATGGCGCTCAATCTTAGTACAAAAAACTATGGATAGTGGGCTTAGCATGACCACTTGTCTATCTCTACGAAGAGTAGACAACGGCGCTCAGTCTTAGTACAAAAAACTATGGATAGTGGGCTTAGCATGACCGCTTATCTATCTCTACGAAGAGTAGACAACGGCGCTCAATCTTAGTACAAAAAACTATGGATAGTGGGCTTAGCATGACCGCTTATCTATCTCTACGAAGAGTAGACAACGGTGCTCAATCTTAGTACAAAAAACTATGGATAGTGGGCTTAGCATGACCGCTTATCTATCTCTACGAAGAGTAGACAACGGTGCTCAATCTTAGTACAAAAAACTATGGATAGTGGGCTTAGCATGACCGCTTATCTATCTCTACGAAGAGTAGACAACGGCGCTCAATCTTAGTACAAAAAACTATGGATAGTGGGCTTAGCATGACCGCTTATCTATCTCTACGAAGAGTAGACAACGGCGCTCAATCTTAGTACAAAAAACTATGGATAGTGGGCTTAGCATGACCGCTTATCTATCTCTATGAAGAGTAGACAACGGCGCTCAATCTTAGTACAAAAAACTATGGATAGTGGGCTTAGCATGACCGCTTATCTATCTCTACGAAGAGTAGACAACGGCGCTCAATCTTAGTACAAAAAACTATGGATAGTGGGCTTAGCATGACCTCTTGTCTATCTCTACGAAGAGTAGACAACGGCGCTCAATCTTAGTACAAAAAACTATGGATAGTGGGCTTAGCATGACCGCTTATCTATCTCTACGAAGAGTAGACAACGGCGCTCAATCTTAGTACAAAAAACTATGGATAGTGGGCTTAGCATGACCGCTTATCTATCTCTACGAAGAGTAGACAACGGTGCTCAATCTTAGTACAAAAAACTATGGATAGTGGGCTTAGCATGACCGCTTATCTATCTCTACGAAGAGTAGACAACGGTGCTCAATCTTAGTACAAAAAACTATGGATAGTGGTTTAGCATGACCGCTTATCTATCTCTACGAAGAGTAGACAACGGCGCTCAATCTTAGTACAAAAAACTATGGATAGTGGGCTTAGCATGACCGCTTATCTATCTCTACGAAGAGTAGACAACGGCGCTCAATCTTAGTACAAAAAACTATGGATAGTGGGCTTAGCATGACCGCTTATCTATCTCTATGAAGAGTAGACAACGGCGCTCAATCTTAGTACAAAAAACTATGGATAGTGGGCTTAGCATGACCGCTTATCTATCTCTACGAAGAGTAGACAACGGCGCTCAATCTTAGTACAAAAAACTATGGATAGTGGGCTTAGCATGACCTCTTGTCTATCTCTACGAAGAGTAGACAACGGCGCTCAATCTTAGTACAAAAATCTGGGGACAGTGGGCTTAGCATGACCACTTGTCTATCTCTACGAAGAGTAGATAACGGCGCTCAATCTTAGTACAAAAAACTGGGGACAGTGGGCTTAGCATGACCACTTGCCTATCTCTACGAAGAGTAGACAACGGCGCTCAATCTTAGTACAAAAAACTGGGGACAGTGGGCTTAGCATGACCACTTGTCTATCTGTCTCTACGAAGAGTAGACAACCTTTTCTATACAAAGTGTCATTTCGTTTCTCCGTTTTTGACAGCGCGCCGTAGAAATCTTACTACAATTTGACATTTTGTCTTTCGATTCTAGCGATCTTTGTTGACGTCCTTTTTTATGTAGACTATTTCGGAAAAAAGTTGTCTAGGGTAGTGAAGACAGTTTGATTTTGTAATCGCCATGCTAAAGACAGTAGAAAAGTTTCTACTCGACGGCCGCAAAGGATATACGGTTATCTACAAAATCATTATTTTTCTCTTCTTTTGCTTATATTTCGTCCTATCGCAAAAATACTGAAAAGTTTACCCCCCCCCCCATACCCATAACCCCTTAAAAATCTACGAATAGGTAATAATTTTTCATATTTTCCATACAAAAACTTAAAAAAAAAAACTACTTCCACATCGAAACACTACAAAGTGAAAAATAACTTTAATTTCGGTAGTCGGTGTAGGGTTTTGTATTTTCGTTTTTTGCCACCGACTTCCGAAATTAAAGTTATTTTTCACTTTGTGGTGTTTTGATTTGGAAGTCGGTTTTATTTTTTGTTAAAAAGTTTTCATTTTTCACTTTTTAGTGGTTCACATGTGCTTACCCCTTCATAGCGTACCGGCGTGATGTTATGTTACGAACTGGTGGAAACAATAGACAGACATGAGATTTCAGCAATCCCGGGCCATTTGCTATCATGTATTGAGATCCGTTACCTATCTCCGAAGTTCTTCATCAGATCTTCACCAAATTGAAATGGGACCACTTCGAGAAAGTACTCTTCCAAAAACTACCCAAATCGCTTCAAGTGTGCCTATAAAATTTGAAGATTTCCTCTATTTCTCCAGGATCTCATCATCAGATCCTGACTTGATGATCATGGGACCACCTGGAAAGTATACCCTTTCAAACAAAACAAAAAAAAATCAAATCGGTCCAGCCATCTTCGAGTAATCGGGGAACATACATAAAAAAAAAGGTTCCGACGAATTGGGAACCTCCTCCTTTTTGATGTCGGTTAACAAAGCATTCTGAGTAGAATTATGTAAAAAGTGAATTTTGTAAAAGTGCAGTTGACTCTTTACTTTGTTGCCGTCGTACTGTCTACACGGTAACGTCATTTTTGTCTACTCTTCCATCGACAAGACGCTTCTCTACGGTCCTCGTGCTAAGCCTGCTGGTCGACGGAGCTCTGCTGGGGTGAAAATATAGAAAACGATTTTTTTTCCCAGAAATGAGACCCAGCTACGCCGATTTTTCGCCCCCGTAAACCTGTCTATTGCAACTTTCATCGAAATTGTTAGAGCCGTTTTCGAGAACGTGATTACAAGTAAGAAGAGTCGACAATTCGACATATTATAGACAATTAATTATGAATTACTTGACTGCAATTGTCAGCAAGCAAGCCAATATGTGTGGGTTTGAGAAATAAATAATACCAAAGCTGAGAGGCATAGATAGAGTAAACAAAACCAACGAATACACAAGACAGAAACTTAATTGAGGCCGCGACTCCGCGCCCCAAATTCTCTCCCAACTCTTGATGCTTATCACGAAGACTCAGACAATATGATATATTATGAAGACATGCTTAATTCTTTAGACAAATGGCATTCGTTTCATTATTTTATTCTGAACTAGCTTTTGTAGACGGCTATACCTACAGGATGAATTTTTCAAGTGGGCGAGGATGGCTAAATTCGAAAGTATGAGGAATAGCTAAAAGTACTCTAGGAGTCTCGGGCTTGATTTTGATGAAAACTAAAACAGCATTATTGGATTTTTGAAAAAATAATATTTCTAGCCAGCAATCGAACCCGCTGATTTTGAACAAAAAAAACAGTATTATTACACCATTCGATAGTGTCGCTAATAAGGATTGAATTCTGAAGGAATGACATACGGCAAACTAAAAGAAAGAGCTCATTTTTAATTAAATACTTTTATTTTTATTTTTCTTATGTTACCTACCTATTAAACCTTGATATTGATTTTTCAGAAATCCAATGATGCAGTTTTAGGTTTCATCAAAATCGAGCCCGAGACTCCTTTGACTACTTTTCGCTATTCCTGATAGTTTCGGATTTGGCCATCCACGCCTACTTGAAAAATTCAGCCTGTATAAAACACTACAAAGTGAAAAATAACTTTAATTTCAGAAATCCGTGTCTTTGGATTTGTATTTTAGTTTTTGCCACCGACTTACAAAATTAAATAGTAAGTCGGTTGATTTTATTTATAAAAAAGTTTTTTATTTTGCACATTTTTGATTTTCTCATCAAAGTTGATTAAATACGTATTATCAAACTCAAAAACTACCCAAGCAAAGTTAATAAAATTTCTATGGGACTACCGGGCAAGCTTTCTCTAATAAATGAAAAAACAATTTTCAAAATCGGTCCACAATTGTCGAAAATATCGAAGAACATACATAAAACAAAATGCATACATACAGACGAACATTACCTCATCCTTTTTTGAAGTCGGTTAAAACAAGGCGAGGGCCCTGTAATAAAATCCGAATCATTCGGCCAGTAGGCCAGTGGATCATAAAAAAATTCTCAGTGACAGAGAGGTCTTAGGGTTCAATTGCAGTAATCAAATAAAGCATTAAGTATTTATCATGAGGCGTTTGATCGTGACTCATGGTCTTAGCATCCGAGGGCCTTCCATCCGAATTTTTGTCCGACTTTGAAGCTACATACAGAGCTTTTGTGCTTTGTCGTCTGTGTGTGTACATATTAGCGTTACGCAAATTTAATTAATACTTAGATTACTCCTAATCCAATAAAGCTTTGGAAAGACTTAGAAAAGCCGCAGAGGTATTCGAGTTAAACCCTTGGAGATGTATTCTTTAAACGGAATTTTCTGAGAAATCTCATTAGATTAGTTATTTGTGCGATTAGATTGACTTTGGGTTAGGTTCAAGTCGACCTTTGAACTTACATTTAATCGGAAAATTTCTGTAACTAATCGATTCGTTTCCATTTCTTTTTGGGTGTCAATAGGTACTCGTACACCCAAAATATCCTACAGATCGACTGCAAACTTTTCGGTTTTTTGAATGGCCGTATCTGCTTTCTTATTTGCAAACCTGTATTTCCTACATCATCTACCTAGCCTTTTCCCAACTATATTGAGGTCGGCTTCCAGTCTTACCGGATGCAGCTGAATGCAAGTATTTTACATTGAGCGACTGCCTATCTGACCTCCATAACCCAGTTACTAGGTAATACGATACGCCTTGGTAAGACTGGTTGTCAGACTTTCGGGATTCTGACGACCTGTAACGACAGTCAAAGATCTACGAATGAGCCGGGACCAACGTGCTTTTTGAGGCACGGTGTTGTCTCGGTATGTAATGATCTGCCATCCACGGACCGACCGCGGCAAACGTAGCTTAATCTGATCGATCGACCCGTGCAGCTATTATTACTTAGCCACGAGCTCCTCAAAAAACCGGCCAAGTGCGTGTCGGACTACGCACAATGAAGGGTTCCGTAGTTGTGATGAATTTATTTAAGTCCTGTCTGTGCAACACGGCGACGCAAACTGAGTTCATTTCATTTCATAAGCAAAAAATTCCGCGACTCATTTTACGCGACTCACAGCTCAAAAAATTACGTTCGTTTGGCCTCAGCCTAAGAGTTCCTTCTGAAGTTTATTCTTTTTAGGAGCTCGTGGCTAAGTAATCAGGTTAACACATTATCTGCTTAATTCTTTATGCAAACGCTTCTTTATGCTACACCCTTACCGACCCTTATTTTACGATGTTTTCGAAACAATAGAGATGCACAACGAACGCACAGGTGCGGCGTGCCGTACTCGAAGAATGTTATGGAAATTGTATGGACGCGCATACGCGCCGTCAAGCACCTGGTGAACGTCCGAAAACGCGCATGTGCGTCTGCCGCGCCTAATGTATTAAGCTACGCTTGCCGGGGTTGGTCCGTTGATGGGTGATGATCATCTTTACATACCGAGACTCCTCCGTGCCTCGGAAAGCACGAAAAGCCGTTGGTCCCGGCTGTCATTTGTGAATATTTGACAGTCGTTACGGGTCGTCAGAAGCCCGAAAGTCTGACAACCGATCATACCAAGGGATATCGTATTACCCAATAACTGGGTTGTGGAGGTCAAACAGGCAGTCAGTCGCTCCATGTAAAATACTGATATTCAGCTGCATTCGGTTAGACTGGAAGCCGACCCCAACATAGTTGGGAAAAAGCTAGGCAGATTGATTGACGTTTATTCTTTTTGCTCGACTCCTCAGGGTTGCAGCGTGATGCGGGCGTTTTTACGTGCACCAATGTAAAAACTTAAACGATTGTCTAACTTCAGCCTTACGTCAAACTCCAGTCTAAACAACTGATAAACACAGTTTTGTGGGCTCAAGTCTAAAATCCAATTACTCTAATCAAAACTCAGATAAGTTTAGGACATAGGGGATTTGTAAGCGGCGCTACATATGCACCATAATCGCGTATCAGAATCAGAATTATTTTGAAGCAAATTGCTAATCCATTGCTTCATTATGTTCGACAACATAAATAACGCAATGAATTTTGTATGAACTGTGAAAATGAAACCGATTCCGATTGATAGTGTGTTACGTAAATGCCCCGCTGGTCCTTCTTCCCGTATCAATAATGTGTCTTACGAAAATTCGATTTTGGGATGATTTCCACCAAACGGCTCGCATCGCATCGGATCGGAAAGGATTGTAAAATCTTTAAACGATATTAAATCGTGTACACAGAATTTAAATTCTACATTACCAAGCCGTGCACAGCAGCTTGACAGCAGGCGTCTTCCGCGACACGCGATCGTAGCTATCGTATACGAAACCTTTCCGATCCGATGCGATGCGAGCCATTTGGTGGAAATCATCCTTAAGTCAGCTGTACTATCCAATTCAGAAAACAAAAGGCAAACGTTTTTGGTCCTAGGTAATGTAACCTCGGCCATTACCGACCGCTACCCTACCGGTCGGCATAAGTTTTAAATACATATTACTTTTACTGTCCTATCTCGTAACAGTCGTAACCCGAGCAAGCCCTTTCTATTGCCCTGCGCATTTAGATCCGAATTTATTGACCATTTGGACGCAGATATTTTCCGCATCAAGTAAAAGTAGGTTTAGTTCAATTTACTGATCCATTTCGTGTCTTAACTGTCGTTTAATTGGTGGTCAAGGTTGATTGATTGCTGCGGTTTAATGTTGGATGGGTAGCTGTTCTTAAGACGCCAAGATTTTTTCTGAACCACTTTTGTACGTTGTTGTGGGTAGACTTGTAAATGCATATTGACAGAAGAGGCGGTATTCCTAAAAAAGAGAAGATTCCATTTAAGCTTAACGTAGGAAATACAGGTTTTTAGGGTTCCGTAACAATCGCAATCGGTTTCATTTTGACAGTTCAACAACATTAATTGCTTTATTTATGTTGTTGAGCAAGCAAATTTTTCGAACATTATGAAGCAATGGATTAGCAATTTGCTTCAAAATGATCCAGCTTTCAGTTGTGTCAGTGTTAAGTGTTAGCTAGCACACTCGACTGCTAAGCAAAAGTGCTTGGCAGTCCAAACAGTCGACAGCTCTGACATCCCTTGAACTCAGTTGAATGTAGCAGCTGTCGATGATGTGAGAAACATCAGAAATAGTCCAAAAGTACATCAAACGTCGGATGTTTTGAAATGTAACATAATTGGGTAATCACGTTGTTACGACTTTCAAAATGTTTTACTACCGTCCACACTCAGCCAGACGGACCTAGACAGTCGCGAATTTACATTTGAAATCTTGTATTTGTGTCGCAGAATATGTATTGTCCGGAATAAGTATCGTAAATCAACATACACTTGAACTCATTGTATTTATATGCAATACTTAAGTACAGTTTATAGCTTGTTTTCTCGGACGTTTTCTTGCCTACTCCTACAACTCATGTACTTATCAAAAATCTTAAATTGATCCACTGACAGACAACGGACAGCCTACACCGCTGGGTCTAGCTAGACATAGGTTCCCGTAGGGGGCGGTACCGCCCCCTACGGGGCGCTGGAGCTTTTCGTGCGGCACGATTACAGAGAGAGAGATAATTATTTTTTTAATTTGTGATTATTAATAGATAATAGACAGCCATATAAAATTGGTATAATTAACTATTATGTAAAGGGGGCGTTGGATTTTTTTACTTGTAAAGGAGCGGTAGTCCATAAGTTAGGGAACGAATGAGCTAGAAGCATGAAATTCACAAGAGTTCTTTTTATAATGCCTTTTCCCAACTCTGTTGTGGTTGCCTTCCAGTCTAATCTGATGCAGCTGACTACCAGTATTTTACATGGAGCGACTGCCTGTCTGACCTCCACAACCCAGTTACTGGGTAACATGATACCCCTTGGTATTATTACTGGTTGTTACTGTTAGACTTTCGGGCTTCTGGCGACCTGTAACGTATTACCCAGTAACTGGGTTGTGGAGGTCAGACAGGCAGTCGCTCCATGTAAAATACTAGTATTCAGCTGCATCCGGTTAGACTGGAAGCCGACCCCAACATCGTTGCGAAAAGGCTAGACAGATGACTAAATGACGGATTTCATTTGGTACATTAAAAAAAAAAATGAGTACCATGACATGCGGGGTATCAAAATAAAGGGCTTGAGGAGACGATTCCAAAATGAGAAAGTTTCCTTACTTATCTTATTCGGATGATAGTTTTCTATTCGAACGTTTACCTTTCCCCTACACTCCATTTTTATAGCAAACAATTGAATCCTCTCATGGAAACTTGTTTTGCGTCCTGTTATGTTGCCGAAACATCACGACTCATTATATTATTAATACGTAATACTGTTATAATACTTTCTAAAGACGACTGGTCAATAAAACTAGGTATGCTGTTGAACTATGTTGTGGACTTGTGGTGTAAAGGTGGGCAGCGAGAGACTGCAGACAGACAGCTGGACTCTGAAATCTAAAATAATAATAATGTAGATACTGAGAGGGAGCGTAGGGCATTGGCGGTCCGAAGTAATGTGGCACGTAGATTCTCCCGCTGTATCGACCAAGTCAAGATTACATTATTCAAGGCATATTGTCGGGGTCTGTACACGCGGGGTCTATGGGTCAGCTACACCAAAAGGTCGCTAGATGTCTTGCGCGTCCAATATAATAATATTTTCAGAATGAGATTTGATGAGATGATGAGATTTTGAGACTGCCCCGGTTCTGTAGTGCGTCAGAAATGTTTGCACAGAATCAAACTGACGGATTTCATGCGATTATCCGAAAAATATCGCATCATTAGTAAGTAGAACCCGGGCCAGTAGCAACAGCATTCTGAAAACAGCGACAGAGAGTTTTAATTCTCCCATTTTGAGGCATCTTGTGGAGAGGATGGCCAAGTGAGTACCTTGTACCTTACTTGGTCATCTTCTGTGCGCAATGGTACGTTACCTCTAATAATATTAATTACTAATACTAGCTATAAGGTATTACTAACATTATGGATCTTTGTTGTTCGAGTAAATATATGATTTGATTTGATTTTGATTATTCTAGTGGTTTTCTAAGCATCCTATCCTAAGTACTGCGTCTTACCTTGTATATGCGTTTAAGTTCTTCTATTCCAAAAGACCTATCACAATGAGATTGCTGTGTCCATTTTGACATTGAGTGTTGCCTTATAAATGCATGTTTTTGAAACAACTAAAAGATGGAAAACCGTTTCGAAGTCTGTTCCTTACACGAGTTACTATAAAGTAGGTAGACATCCCGCAACTTTATTTAAATCGTCACTAAAAAGGAAAGTTTATGCAATCACCGAATTTATTCAGCCGACATTCTAAAATTTACGATGCTCAGATTAGGTCCTTTATCCCTATTTAAGATAACTTGAGTCCAGGACTAAAAGGCCCACTTTATTATTCTAGGCAGATTCGAAGCAAACTAGTTTGTTTGTTTTATCTTAGTTTCTCCAATAACTGGTATGGAGTAAGTTGGTTTAATAAACTTTATGTTTATTGTCAAGTTTATTGCTTTATTCCAATTATATTGTTCACGAACAGCCTAGTAGCGAAAACTGTATAATTTTATGTCTTTTCTCCGTCCATCACAAGTGCTTCATCTAACTAAAGAATGTTAGTCATCCGCCAAAAATTATGGAACAGTAAAAAATAGAACCGACCACCTGCTAAATTAATAGATCAATAACTTTCTGAATGTGGTGCTTATTTTTCCGTTTCCAATGGGAAATAATTTCCAACCACATATGGCTTTCCATAGATCTGTAAGGAATTATTTGGTACAAAAAATGGTGTCGAAATTATCGTAGCATTTATATCTTTGACGCTAAATGCATTTACTAATACGAACTCGTTCAATATTTATTTTGTGTATATATCTAATCTATTATTTAACTGACAAATTACGTTCTGCCATGTTACATAACACTTTTAGCAGCTTTATCCAGTCCATCTTCCAGTCCAGGCATCAGTTTTGTATTTTTATTTCTGCTCGAGTATAGTTTAGATTTTTTTTTGGTATATTGGCGTGTGCTAGCTTACTTATAGCAAATAATTTAATTTAATGTTTTGTGTTAATGTACATACCTAAATTATTATGCAATATGTTGTATACATAATTTTTTTTTAACTGAACAGACAGCTGTGCTGCTGGGGAGTTTGTTGTGCCACTTTTCTCCCCAGCTAAAGACTTTTGATTTTGTTCTTTCGGCATCCAGTGCATCCCTGCTGCCGTTAAAACATTATTTCAACAAAACCACATTCCTTTAAGATTTCCAAAATTCATCAAACACAGTACCTTTCCATTCCACAACGAGCGATTCACCAAATTAGGTAAGTCATTAGATTATCGCGCATATCTCGTCTCTTGGTGCCTCAACAGTTCGCGCTTTGAATAACTACGAGTATGTGATGTAGATAAATTGATTGGTGACGTCTGTCTGTTTTTCTACTTCTTATATTGTGTTACCGCTGCTAAGGTTCTCGCTTCAGCTTCTGTTCCTTTGATCCGCAAACTTTAAACCAAGTTTAAGATTTAAGTATCGTAAGGGTACCTCATCAAATCAGCCTATTGCAGTCGACTACTGGGCATAAGCCTCTCTCAGGCTGCACACAACATCTTGTCCTTCGCCTTCCGCATCCAGTTTGTCCCAGCCACCTTTTTGAGGTTGTCGGTCCAGATGGACCGACAACCTCAAAAAGGTGGCTCAAAAAGCTAGATAGCTGTGGGACTTCCTGCGCTTCGCTTGCCGATACGCGTTCTCCACTCCTGCACCCTATTGGAGTTTTGATATTGCTAATCCATTGCTTCATATGTTCGAAAGACCGTCTGCTCAACAACGTAAATAACGCAATGGACGTGGGTGAACTGTTAAAATGAAACCTGTTGCGATCAATTGCAACTTTATGTGTTACACAAATAAGACCCCGTAGGTAGGAGTAGTCTGGGCACGCCACAATTGCGGCGATAAGTCCGCTTTTTGAGGAGTGGTTGGAGAGGCGTCATGGCATCCTCACCGTCCGTCTGACGCAGGTCCTCACCGGACACAGTTGCTTCGGGAGGTTCCTGTTCCGGATAAGGCGGGAGGAATCGCCCGGGTGTTACCATTGTGTAGATCGCCCGGAGTACACGGTGCAGCATACGGTGGAGGTCTGCCCGGCTTGGGCAGAGTACCGCCGCGTCCTCGCGGAGGCGATCGGTGGCGGCCATCTCTCACGTCCGGCCCTGGTACAGGCCATGGTACGGAGCGAGAGTGCATGAGAAGCCGTCACCTTCTTCTGCGAAGCAGTAATGCTCGCAAAGGAGGAGGCTGAACGCGTGAGGAAGAGGCAATCTTTACGCCCTCACGCCCCTAGTCGCCGCAGGAGACGACGTGGGCGTCGGGAATCGATAGCCGAGTCCCGGCCACCGTAGGCGCGGGCTTGCGGATGGCGAGCAATGGGTAGCTCGCCGTCCGGTAAGGACTAGGCCCGGGTCGACGGCGCGTTGTGGTCCACGCGCGTCTCAAAGAGATGTTAGCACTAGCTAAAAGAGACCTCTAGGGCCGATGCCCGCCAGGGTTGCGGGTTGTTACCGTGGCCCTGGCACAGGCAACTGAAGGAACACGGGTGGGTTTTAGTCAGTAGAAGTCTAACACGCCCTCCCGCCGCATTTCCCATCCAAAAAAAAAAGGTAGGAGTCGTCTGCTCCACCAGCCAAGGTTTAAAAATCGTCTGCTTGACGTAAATAACGCAATGGACGTGGGTGAACTGTCGAAATGAACCCTATTGCGATTAATTGTCATTTTATTAAATACCTCGCGGGACTCGTCAGCTCCACCGACCATCGGTCGTTCGCCAAACATGGCCAGCCCACTGCCACTTCAGCTTGCTTACTTAAGGGTAGCTACTACAGAAATATTGTTATTATTAGACCGTGTCTTTCGTAACAAGACTCTACCACCATACTCAAATTAGGTCGTATTGTCGGCGTAATATATTTTTGTGTCTTATCTACCCATGTCACCAAGGACAGTAATATTACTTTTCTGGAAACATTGACTACACAACACCGTAGGAAGTTGACCTCGATAAATGAAGATAGATTTCTCCCATGGGATTTAATACCTTCAGCAAAGTGCGGATGTGAGATATACGTCTTCCAGACCCCCTGAGAATTCAACGCGTGAAGATTCTATATCATGTTATTCTACGTTTAGTTTCGCATTAACCCCCTTACTTAATTGCTTAAGCATTTAACTGATAGTGTTGTGATGCCCTCTTTATTAACTTGTGTTCATTCTAGGTTTATAGCTTCTAAAGTAGTTTCGACCTAGTTTACCAAAGACACATCGAGAAGGTGAATTTGAAAACAGAGATATTTTTCGGATTTATTTTCTCTTTCATATTTTTATTAGCACCCATTATGGCCAACATTAGGAAACTTTTTATTGTTATCAAACACGCGATGTTTTAACGGAAAAGAAATGGTATCTTCGAATCTAGATTGTACATATATATATTTCTTGGATAATCTGAGACGTTATTGGTATATTTTAGGAGTTTGGTCTATATCAAACATTTTTGTCTCTAAACAACTTTTTTATTATACTTTTTTAATCGCCTTTGCCAAAGTTAAGCTTCGCTTAGACGGTGCAAGTTTCTGGAATATTCAAGAGCAATAATCGCATGCCATAAAGCACATTAAATTTTATTGCCATTCATGAATTGCATGCAAGTGTTCGCGCGCGTGCGATTCCATAAAATGACATACGTAAATGCAAGTTTTGCCATTCAGTAAAATCGCATGCGAATTACATCGAGGCAATAAAATTGCAAGGTGATTATTGCATGCAAGTTTTCGTCTAAACACAGAATTACACGTCCTTGTACAATTGATTCAAGTATTACCCGTATTTGCGCTGCCAATTATTTCATTAAATTTTATTGAACGTCTTTTTTCGTTCGCTCATGTTTGAATGATAGAAAACCTTCATGCCAGAATTGAATGAGATTTTATTGTATGTGCTATTTACACCTATACTAGTATTGAACGGCAACTAACTTGCCCGTATCGCGCAACAATATTGTACGTGTTGTTTAAACGGTGCCAGATATTTGCACTTCAATTTTATGGTATGCCACAGGCAATAAACTTGCGCCGTGTAAATGGAGCTTTAGCCCCCGAATCGAGTGAGCTTTTCAAATGTAGCAAAGCTTTAGCAGTTAAAGTACAAAATGTAGTCATAACAACGATTACAACGAATTAAATTATTCCTACGACCGGTACTTATCTGTCCAGGAGCTTAAGCAAGAGGTGAAGCCACAAAAATAGCTAGTTATAAAAAATAAAATTGTTTCATATGCCTTGCCCTCGATGGTAACTGTAGCGTTAAACGTGTCTGTATACACATTGTTACCCATGTTTGTTGTCGCGGGTGATAGATGGAGTCAGTGTCGACCATCTCGGGACAAATTCTATTCTTAGAGTATGTATGAGACAAGCGATACACGCTGACGCTGCGATGCCTAAACTGAATCATTGCCAAGCATGTTTTTGGTTTATTGGTAAAACTCGAAGTCGCGGAAGCCACATAAAAACAAGCACAAAATACATAAATATAACGGTAGAATAAATGTTAAATGTACGGTGCAGGCTCAAACATTTAAATGGTAAAAAAATCTAGTGAAAAGAATTTATTTTTTATTTGGTACACCAACAGCAATACATTCAAGGAATTAATAGAAAACAAGACAAAATTTTATAAAAGTACTCATATATATGCCTATATGTTCTGGTGCGCCGGTGATGGGAGGTACTCCCCAGAGGAGGGTCCAGTGACGGACAGCCGCGACGGGTTAGCGGCCTGCCACGAGCGGCAGAGGACACCGTGGAGTTTTAGTGAGTCCCACATAACTGCACTATCTCCCCGTGGTAGTGCAGTATGCATGAGCATTTCTCCACGCAAAGAAAAGGTATACGCAGCATTCACTATAAAGAACAAAGTAATTATATAAGAAAACATAATATAAAAATACAAAGAAAACTTTAAGAAAAAGTAGATTAAAATTAGAATACAAAAAAAAAGTAGACTTGGTAAAATATACAATACAATAGACTTGGTAAAATGATAGTGATGTGAATGTGAATGATAAGGTTTATAAACATGGATTTGTAGGTTAACTAGTTACTAACATTGAAATTAAAGTTCACAAAATATTTATTTATTTATTGGTGAATTTATACAGATCTCAGAGACTGATCTTCAAACTTGTTGAGTGATACACCGTGTAAATCGGTTTCTGGTGATTTACCTAGACTGTTGTAAGTTCTACACAAGCAAGGGAGCGTTGAGACCAAGGTTGTATTTGCGAAAGGTGATATGAAACAATCTGGTGATAGGATATCTGGGAGGTTTTGAAGGGAACTAAATATTGGATACGTTCGACTAGATCGCTACATTTTATGAATCCGTTTGCAACTTTGTAAAGAAAAATTAGATCACGTAGCTTAATTTTGAAGAAGTGTAGGCGCTGCTCATACGGACAGCGGTGGCTAATATTCCTTAATACGAAGGCTAGATGTTTAGCTTTCAAAGCAAGAGTGAACAGGCATCTTCTGAGCACGCTCTTTCCATCGTAGAAATCAGCCATCGCTTTCCACCAGGCGGGATCAAGGTCAAGAGCAGGCTAATTTTGCAAAAAAAAAAACCGTTACTAAAAATGGAACATGGAACGTCTCCTTCTCCGTCGCTAAAAACCTAATTTATTAGAGCAATTGAGTCTCTGACCTCTTGCAGAATTAAAACAACTTCTAAATCGGTCCTTTTCTGGATAAAACGTCAACTGCTTCAGCGCTCTACAGCTTATACATACTCTCAAATTCCCTCATGTTTTTCCGTCGTCGACATTGTGATAAATATTTTCCTAGTTTACTTGGAAGCCTGCGATTGGAATAAATCCGCTTTTCTCTGATGCCTTTATTTTTATTGCGATCCCTACCTTCAGCTTTTCGATTTAGGTTCCGCAATGTTCTGTTAGACTTCGGGGAAAATCGGGATCCCTTCGGGTATTGCGACTTTCCAATCCTTTTGATACTGATTTCCAAAATGGGTAGCAGGGGTAGCGGTTTAGTTTGCTACTTGAAACTTTCTTGTCTGTCTGGTAATTTGATTTTGGGATGGCTGGAGTGCTATTGGTTCATATTAATTCCTCTATCTCAAAATATTCTACGTTAAAATAAAACCTTCAGGGGTGAAAATCTGTGTCAAAAACAATTGCAGTGAAGCAATTTATTGGTCGTAAGATATTGTAATGTGTTTCTTGATCCTAACACTTTATCTCCCATTTAATTTGTCTGTTTGTGTGTTTGTTCTCTCGTATCAGAAACACACTTCTATCTTCTTCACATTCCTCAAAGAAAGTCATTTTTACAAATGACTCATGAATCCATGACGGCAGCTGATTGTCAATACAGTTTAATTGATCCCAATCAATATTACACAAACGATTATTGGACCGGTGTGTCGCATTGCCAGCACGTGATAGGAACTGATGGATACTACTGAAGGTGCAGACTTGTGGCCAAATTCTGGGCTGACTCTATTTAGACTGCCATTGACTCGCTATGAAGAAGAATCTCGAACACCTGAACCCATCTGAACACAGAGAAATACAGTGTCTCAGAAAGGTGTGGCGAAAATTAAGTGTGTGATACAGAGCATCAAACTGAACTTTCTCCATGGGACCAACATCGTAAGCGCAAAAATATAATCAGCCGTCCCATGCTTTTGGGTCGAGTTTGAAGTTTTGTATGGGACCACTGATTTTTATTTCACGATTACGACCCCATAGAGAAAGTTGTCCAGTTTGATGATCTGTACCAAACCTTTCTGAGACACATTGCATAGAACTCTCTGTGGTTACTAACAGTGTAATGAAATGTTCAACTTAAAGTTTATTAGATCAAGCAACTACTGAGGACTTTACCTCCGATATTCAATAAGTTTGGTAATCTTTTTACGTATCTTAGGACCAATTTCACCAATTAAAGTGGACGTAATCATGCAGCGCATCTAAACTGCGTTCAAGAACTATCACTGTTATTATTGTTATGGAATATTGACACTGACAGCTCTTGAACGTGGTTTAGATATGCTGATCGCGTTCAGTTTTATTGGTGAAACTCGCCCTTAGTGGATGTCGAGTAAGAAAAGTGTTTGATGCCTGATATTTAATTGGCAAAGTATTATTATTTTGAAGTACCTCAAGATATTTATATTGGATATTGATTGGATATTGGACGTATCGAAAGGCGAATTACATTTTGTTTAACTTCATGTGGCTAAAACATGCAGATGAGCTGTTAGCAGGCCTCGGTACCTATTTTAAAGACGTTTCAAAGTATAATCATCCGGTCGGCTACCAGTCTAACCGGATGCAGCGGAATACCAGTATTTTACATGGAGCGACTGCGTATCTGACCTCCACAACCCAGTTACTGGGTAATAGGATACCCTTTGGTAAGACTGGTTGTCAGACTTTCGGGTCCCGTAACGACTGTCAAAGATCCAAGTATGTCAGTCGGGACCAACGGCTTAACGTAGCTTAACCTGATCGATCGACCCGTGCGTCTGTCATATTACTTTAGCCACGAGCCCAGTTTTTTTTAATGTACCTTATCTTAAAATTCAAACCGACAATAATAGGTAATATAGCTCGCACTTTAATAATGTAGTTTTACAAAGAAAAGGGATACTTAGCTTTATCCTAAACAAGAATTAAGTATAAGTCATTGACAAATTACATAAAATGTATTACTTTTCCTCATTATTTATATGCAAATTTAATAGTTCAAGGAGTTAGTCACTCGGACCGCCGAACGTAACCAAAACTATAACCTCTGTTTGGGTACCCAGCATTACGCATCGTGTTTTTAACATGCCTATACCTCCATTCTACAAAGCGCGCTGTTAGATTTTCACCTTCTGGCGCTAAGCCGAGCGTTAAGAATCCAACAGCGCGCTTTATTTTGGTATTCATCTAAGTGTCTCCTATCATCATTATCATCGTCATTCTCCTGCCCTTATCCCAATCTACTCGGGTTCGGCGCAACATCTTCCTTTTTCCATACTTCTCTATTATTAGTCGTCATCTCGGTAGTTATCCCCTTTCTAGCTATATCATCTTTCACAGAGTCCACCCAGTTTATTTGGTCTTCCCCTACTCCTATAGCCATCGACATTCATAATTAAAACTTCCCTCACATTTTCCTCCTTCTTCCTATTGTAAATGACAATAGGCATACAGTTTATTCGGCGAAACAATTTCTATCCTGGACTGAACATTTTCTGGGCTTTTTTCTTGATCCCAGTTTAGACCAGGACCATTTTGTCGGTGTGCAATCTGAATAGATATTCAATACCATCTATCATTCCAAGCAAATTAAGGACTCGTTCAAACTGAAATCTCGTATTAAAGGACCATTACACACGTTACATCTATTAATACGAAAATAGGATTCAATAATACTGTTTTATTTCTTGAAGCGTAATATGCTCATTTTATGCTCGCTTACACGCTGACCGGATGCTAAAGTGTTTAAGTACCAGTAAATGTTTGACAAATATTATTATATGTTGTAAATTAATATTGGGGTAATTTTTTCGTGTTTATACAAGGTGGAGTCGACAGTTCGACAATAAATTAAACTGCGTATGATATATATAATGACGTTTCCAGTCTGCATACAACAATTCAGTTAAATAAATATCCAATAGTTTAGTCAGTAGTAATAGTCTAGTCGGCTGATCGGCAAAACCCATATTCGGCCCATCACGTCAACTCTGTCTCGCGTAGGGTCGCAGCGTTATGCTGAGCGATGGTCGTTTTGCGTGGTAGCATAATATTTTCCCCTAACTGGTTCGTTTCGTGTTTGTCTTCTTTCTTTGCATCATATTTACAGCAAATAAACGTATTTTCTTTTTTATTCTTTCATCAGTAATATATGTAATTAGTTTGTTTGAAAAAAAAATAAAACACTTTTTGCAGTATACTCCTTAAGAATCGATTTTCATATAAGGCCCCCGGTATGCGCATAATCGTGCGTTGGAGCTGATACGCACTTTTTTTAAAATTTCGATGCTAGGATTTAATCTATAGTTCCAAAATACTCATATGCATTAGTATTACCAGTGATTTCATTTATTGTCGTATTGAAGTCATGTCTCCACATTATAGATTGACTTAGGCCCGGTTTTTTTATCCGTAGCTAACTCAACCAATGGTAATAACAGCCGCACGGGTCGATCTATCAGGTTAAGCTACGCTTGCCGGGGTTGGTCCGTGGATGGTGACCATCTTTTCATACCGAGACTCCTCCGTGCCTCGGAAAGCACGTTAAGCCGTTGGTCCCGGCTGTCATTGAGGATCTTTGACAGTCGTTACGGGTGGTCAGAAGCCCGAAAGTCTGACAACCAGTCTTACCAAGGGGTATCGTATTACCCAGTAACTGGGTTGTGGAGGTCA
Source organism: Dicycla oo (assembly GCA_948252095.1). NCBI lineage: Eukaryota > Metazoa > Arthropoda > Insecta > Lepidoptera > Noctuidae > Dicycla > Dicycla oo. The sequence continues at coordinate 3,688,030 of OX411732.1, read as the reverse complement.
GATAGGCAGTCGCTCCATGTAAAATACTGGTATTCAGCTGCATCCGGTTAGACTGGAAGCCGACCCCAACATAGTTGGGAAAAGGCTAGGCAGAATGAATATGAATGAGCTAACATAAATACATTCATGTTTAGCGTTTCATATTTAGCCAAAATTCAACCATTAGTAATTATGTTTAACCATTGGTTGAATTTTGGCTAAATGTGTTTGCCAAAATGCCATTAGTTACTATTTTTTAACATTACTGATTTAACATGAATTTCAATCATTCATGTTAAAAAAAAATATGATTAGCCTTTCACATTTAGCCAAAATTCAACCATTAATTACTATGTTTAACCATTGGTTGAGTTAACTACGGATCAAAAAACCGGCTCTAAGTAGAAACAAGTTTTAGGTATACAGATGACAGGTGTCTGTCTGTGAAAATCACGGTAACCTTCAAATTTATGAGTACGATTGTCTCACCACTTGAGGAAATTAGGCATTGAGAATGACTCGCTCGTTTAACAAAGCATTTCTAACAGTAGATTCAAGTCATCATACCTATACGAAAAATATGACAAAAAAAAGAGAACTGACTTTCAGGAAAGTCACAACGGTAAAAACGTACTTTAGTTTTCCAACAAATAGACGAGTCCTATCCGTCGTATCAAAACGCTAGTCTTCTCAATCAGCCTAGCCTTTTCCCAACTATGTTGGGGGGTCGTCTTCCAGCTGACGATTCCAGTCTAACCGTATAGGTACACCAGTATTTTACCCCAATCCAATTTTGCCTATCTGACTTCCACAACTCAGTTACTGGGTAACACGATACCCCTAGTAAGACTGGTTGTCGGACTTTCGGGTTTCTGACGACCCGTAACGACTGTTATACAAGGTGTAATTTAAATAACACACAAACTCTTAAGGGGTCATTGTACTCATCATTATGAACAACTTTTACTATCAAGGGACCAAATAATATGAAATCGCGAAAAAAACTGCTGTTCCATACAATTATGTTCGCATAACTTGTCAAAATGTAGAGAACAGCATTTTTTATTCGTGATTTTTGGTTTGGTCTCATAGTAAAAGTTGTTCATAATGATGAGTATAATGATTCCTTATGAGGTTGTGCGTTATTAGATCTACAAATGACAGCCGGGACCAACAGCTTAACGTGCTTTCAGAGGCACGGAGGGATATCGATATTTAATGGATGGTCACCCATCCACGAACCGACCGTGCCAAGCGTAGCTTAACCTTTGATCTCGATGCGGCTGTTAGGAGGCACTGCGGTGTACAAACTAAATATGGCCTCGTGACGTTTAGCTCACACCGAGACGCGGCTTCGTGAGGCGCAGCGCCGCTCTTGCACGTCGCGCGTACCGGCGATGCACCGCTGCGTCGCGATGCACCGCGCTGCGCCGCGAGGCATCACGAGGCGCAGCGCTGCATGGTGCAACGTATTTTAATTTCTCACAATGAAATGTGTATCTTTTCGTTTAGAAAACAAAGTCCTATTTTGAGTCGCCCTTTTAAAGTGTGCGCGCAGCGTCGCGTCGCGTCGCGTCTCGGTGTGAGCTGACCCTTACGAACCAACTTCGTTTGTCCGCCAAGTTCCAATGAAAGAATACTTGAACGGTGCCACCTTCAAGGACGTGTGTTCCTCGTTTCTGCAAACCTTAGAATAAAGCATGTATCAGAAATGTGTGGTCTTATATTTTAAGTGTGTGGTAGTGACCATCAAACTGAAAAATTTTCTCCAAGGGATTGTTATCGTGAAAAAATTATCAACTGTCCCATACAAAACTTCGATACCTACTACTCGACCCTTTATGGAACGGCTGATTATTTTTTCATAGATGTTCAGTTTGATGGTCTGTACCACACCCTTAAATATGACCACACGCTGTATAGGTCCTAAGGTACGGGGAATAAAGATGGAGCGCAGAAAATATTGGGTTTCTCGGCGCTCGTATTACAAATGTATTAAGGTTGCGAGAAATTAACGTCGAAGCCTGTTACTACCTTCAGATTGTAATAAGACTGAACGCCGTAAATTGTGTAACATAGGTAGGACATGGAGTAGAAGCTCGTGGCTAAGTAATAAAAGCCGCACGGGTCGATCCATCAGGTTAAGCTACGTTTGACGGGGTTGGTCCGTGGATGGGTGACCATCTTTACATACCGAGACTTCTCCGTGCCTCGGAAAGCACGTTAAGCCGTTGGTCCCGGCTGTCACTCGTGGATCTTAGACAGTCGTTACGGCCTACGGGTCGTCAGAAGCCCGAAAGTCTGACAACCAGTCTTACCAAGGGGTATCGTGTTACCCAGTAACTGGGTTGTGAAGGTCAGATAGGCAGTCGCTCCATGTAAAATACTGGTATTCAGCTGCATCCGGTTAGACTGGAAGCCAACCCCAACATAGTTGGGAAAAGGCTAGGCAGATTGAGGTAGGACATAGAGTACTATTTATAATGTTTCTTCAATAACGGTGGATGAAATATGAAGCTGGCTTGATTGCAATTAATTTGTAACAAAAAAAAAATTAATTGAATTTCCTGGTCCTTTAATACGCTCAACATTTGTTTCAAGGACCAAATATTATGCGATTTTGCTTTGATGAAAGAAAAGGTCGACCGGTGGCCTTGTGAAGGCCGCAGGAATCCGCTGGATGCGGGAAGCACAGAACCGGTCGAAGTGGCGGGGCTTGAAGGAGGCCTATGTTCAGCTGTAGACGTCTTTCGGCTGAACTGATAATGAAATTAAGAAGAAATTGTCTTACAAAATAAAAACATTTAATTCTACTATCTGTCCCAAGACTAAAGTAACAAAAAATTCGCGACAGCCGAGCCATTAGCCATTATCTTCGATGTTAGTGTCAATTCCACTCAATTGACACCGATACCGATACTTGCTCGCTTCAATAAAACATCCTTAGACGAGAAATTACAATGAAAGCTTTCTTACTAAAACAACAAAATTAATTGAAATATACAGACTGATTGTAACTGTTGCGGAGAATTTATAACAATATTACGCTATACAAAACCGAGAAGATTGTTCGTATATAAAAATATTTGCCATATCTGCTGTTTACGGCCATGTTCCTAATCCTCCATCACCTAATGATGTAATTATTTTTTCTTGTTGTTTGTTGGCCTAAACAATACATAAAATCTACTTAATCATCATCATCTTCCATCTTATGTAACTTGGGGTCGGCGCAACACGTTTTCTTCTTCCATCCTCCCGTGTCAACCGTCACGCTATCATTCACTCCATTTTCTTTCATATCATTCCTCACACAATCCATACATCTTTTCTTTGGTCTTCCTCTTTCTCTCTCTAGCCATAAAATGTACTTAATGAAAATCTTAAATTCATTCGTTCATTCATTGACAGACAACACACGGTTTTGGTGCGTTGTCTGAAGCATGAAATTTTGCACAAGTTCCTTTTTTAACGAAGGTGAGCACTTACGAAGGATTTTGGAAAATTCATCCCCTTAAAAGGTTAAATAAGGGATGAAAGTTTGTATGGATGTTCGACATTCGAAATCCCATATGGCGCACGACTTGGGCAAAAAAGAAGCTCATATCTTCAACTCATCAATCAATCTGCCTAGCCTTTTCCCAACTATGTTGGGGTCGGCTCCTAACAGGTTGCAGCTGAATACCAGTATTTTACATGGAGCGACTGCCTATCTGACCTCCACAACCCAGTTACTGGGTAATACGATACCCCTTGGTAAGACTTTCGGGAATCTGACGACCCGTAACGACTGTCAAAGATCCACGAATGACAGCCGGGACCAACGGCTTAACGTACTTTCCGAGGCACGAAGGAGTCTCGGTATGTAAAGATGGTCACCCATCTACGGACCAACCCCGCAAGCGTAGCTTAACCTGATGGATCGACCCGTGCGGCTGTTATTACTTAGTCACAAGCTCCATATCTTCAACTCATATTGGGGTAAAAAAATTCTAGCCACTCAACAAGTTGGTATCAGTGACTGTGCAGAGTGCGACAGCCGTACATTAAAATATCGTCACTCGTAGAAACTATTTAGAGAAATGGTTATCGCCTATCGTATGAATGAAAGACATGCACCGACCCCAGCGTGGTTTGACTAGACTCGATTAATCGAATGAACTCAAAGATTTACACTAGCCCCTAGTCTCATATTTCATGGGACTACAGAGTCCATTGCAATTTCAAGGAGTAGACCGGGGGCCGCGATAATGGTAGGGAAGACGTGCTCCTTGGATATGGAAGGATTGTTAGGCCGTACCGAATATACATCCTAGAGTAGGTAGGCAACGGAATTGTGGAGACGGGTGATATTTATCTATGGGTGGGCATCTTTTAATGACGTCGCCGCCAGGTTGGTTCAGGTCCAGCTCCACCGGTCAATCTTTTGGCGGGGTTAAACTGCTTTCTCGACTCCTCTCTGCCTGCCTCTGTTACACGTTGCTGTTTCCAAAGTCTTCAGCCGACGTCTTGCTTTATCGCCTATCACCAATTAAATGTTCATTTTATAGACTCGTTACCAGTTATTATCAACGCAGTGACAAGTCCCATAGTTGCAGCTTTGCTTCACATAATCCAATCGCGTGTATAAAAACTAGGTTAGTCAATAAATACATTTGAATTGTAAATAGCTCTTTATATCTAGGTAATTGGTGAGGGACGCGGTCTCCTTGCAATTGATATCAATTAGAAATAATTAATTAATAGTTCCGACCATCGACCCCCTTTGGTGTCGCGAGGCTAATAAATCGTAAAGGGGTTAAGTTAGACTAGGGTGGCGTTTGGTTATGCTTGTGCAAATTGTATTTTATAGACAACAAGCCATTTGTACAAAAGACGGTATCAGGGCTAAGCCAGACCTATCAACCCGTATTCGCATTTACTAGTCTGACTCAGCCCTTGCACCACGATCAAGGCCAGAAATTTAAAATGAATGCTTTGAACTTATCCTTTTTGCTATCAGTATTAGCTTTTATGACCGTAATATTAGACTTGGATGACAGCAGTATCACGGCAAATACTTGAATGCCTTGTTACTTTGTTAGTAATAACAAATCTGAGAGCTCGTGAAGTGTGCATGTGTAATTTCTCCGTCCTCCTTCTTTAAAACTTCCTGTATGGTAGTGCAGAAAAGGAGAAGTAAATAAGAGTCGAGTCTAATAATAATAATATCATTTATTTCAGGCGCCATAGGCCCATAGAAAAATACCTTAACCTAAACATACATATTTTTATAAACAAAATCTTGTGTTAATAAATAAGGCTTAAGACTATGTTAGTAGCACTTTACTTTGCACTAGCTTGACTTTGTGCTGTCCTGTGGAACTTGTCCGCGGAAGCGACGGAACACCACCTCCTGCGGCCAAAAGTCTTCTTCCATGACGAGGGGCAGATAACAATTCGGTACACGCACGACGAACACCTTGAAGTTGACGTTCCGGCGTGATTCTAGTAACTGCACCCTCGGCGTGTACCTCGTCTTTTGTCGTACGTACTCTACGATGTCCTCCGCCTTAGTGGTGTAGTGCAGGCGGGAGATGTATACCGGTGTATTCGGCTTTGCGGCACGCAGGCTTATTTCGGGCACTGTAGGAGCTTTGCCGCAGCGGTTCTTGTTTGTTCGCGATCGGCGCTTCCTCCTTTGCACCGTCTAAGAGCTTGGTGTTAGTTCTAGTGAGAAAGCCGTGATTTTGTAATATGCCCATGTGAATTAATTGTTTTCCACGGACACACGTCACGCTAAATTAAATACTTATGAGGGAAGCGTCAGGGTAGCCCGCGAAATTCAAATTTTCTTACGTTTTTTGCAATTTGCAAGTCAGTATTAAGTTGTATGTTAAATAATGGTTCGCGGTCGTAACAAATATGTATTTACAGAATTATAAACATTAAAATCAGTAATACAGTATGTTAACCAACAGAGGGCGTTCCCGTTAACCCGCAATAGTATAGCATCCATACATGCTAAAAAAATATTACCATTCGAAAACAAAATGGTTTTTATTTTTTTTAATATTAAAATATTCACTAAAAATGTTAAATTGATACGTAAAAGAAACACTCTGTACACGCGTACTTGAAGGACGGAAACATCGCAATTTAGTTTTTATTTTTAGTGAATATTTTTATATTTTTTAGAATATTTTAGTGAATATTTTAATATTAAAAAAAAATAAAAACCATTTTGTTTTCGAATGGTAATATTTTTTTTAGCATGTATGGATGCTATACTATTGCGGGTTAACGGGAACGCCCTCTGTTGGTTAACATACTGTATAACTCCTTAAGTCACAAATGTCAAGATTTCATGAAATAGTCATTCATTAGAATTACCTGGTCTTAAAGAGTTATATTGATCACTTTAATGATTATAATTATGTAAATACATACTTGTCACGACCGCGAATTACATTTTGATCAACGTACAACCTAATACTGACTTGTAAATTGCAAAAAACTTAAGAAAATTTGAATTTCGCGAGCTACCCTGACGTTTTCGCCTTAACTTATTTATGAGCAGTTTATATGCTTAGTTCTCGCTCGCCCAGCGGGAAAAACGAGTGAAAAGACGAGTTAAAATTACATATGTATGTAGTTTTAATTGAATGTCTTTTATATAGCCGCCCCTTACTCGTGCTCGTAAAGTTTGCCCCTTGGTACTGTAGCGACATCTAGGTGTGGGTTTTAGGCACGTGTGTGGTGGTCCTTTACGTGTCTACGTTTCATATAACCCACATACAACAGCTACAGCATACAGCTTTAATGTGGATAAGTGGTTATGAATGATAAAAGTTTCTTGCCGGTTTTTCTCCATTGGAAACTACTGCGCTTTGGAATGGTCAACTAGCTTCATCTTTTTGAGTGACCAACTCATCAATCTGCCTAGCCTTTTCCCAACTATGTTGGGGTCGGCTTCCAGTCTAACCGGATGCAGCTGAATACCAGTATTTTACATAGAGCGACTGCCTATCTGACCTCCACAACCCAGTTACTGGGTAATACGATACCCCTTGGTAAGACTGGTTGTCAGACTTTCGGGCTTCAAAGATCCACGAATGACAGCCGGGACCAACGGCTTAACGTACTTTCCGAGGCACGAAGGAGTCTCGGTATGAAAAGATGGTCACCCATCCACAGACCAACCCCGGCAAGCGTAGCTTAACCTGATGGATCGACCCGTGCGGCTGTTATTACTTAGCCACGAGCTCCTCTGAATGACCAACTTATAAGTGCCTTTAATTGGTTTAACTGAAATATTATAAATGCTTTGAGTTTAATTATGAGTTAGAACTGGGTGATGAGGTCGGGGAGCACTTTTCAGCGACTCCAAAGTGTAATGTCTAAAGATAAACAAAAGACGGTGGTTAAAGTTAGATTTAACTAGGATAAGTCCTAGTTATCTGTCTTCCTTCTGGACGAGTCAGCACGGTCAAGAAAGTTACCAATGCACTTGTCCAACATCTACAGGTATATTGGAGCGGCTGACTGTCTTATCCCAAAATAGGTTATTTCTTGTGACATCTCCTTTATGATTAAACTAGCTTCTACCCGTGACTTCTTCCGCGTGAAATTTCTTGGAAAGAATTTCCGGAATCGGATCAGTAGTTCCGAAGATTACATACAAACTCACAAATTTTACCTCTATATTATTTAGTACGAGTATAAATGGCTCAACTCTATAATGGCTCAATAGTCATCCGCAATGTGGAGTCAGTTACGCTATCATCTCATCCAAGTATAGCACTCGGGGTAAACCAACATCTTGTTGTCTGAGCGATCAGAAAATCCAGGACTAACCTAAATAACCCTACGCTACCCTAGCTGAGGGTTGACTTCTAGTTCGAAAAAGGCAGATTAGATTCCGTTAGAAAAGGTTTTATCTGCTTCTCGGGCCTGAGTCTAAAAATGATAGGACAACCGCTATCGACCGCTCTTCAAGTATCATGAAAAACAGATATAAAAGTAGATAATTTAAGCGAAACCTTATCGAATAATGTGATCATACCAAACCCCGAAATTGGTCCTTCTAAAATGTTCTTTGAAGCCGTGCCCTTTTATTTGTCTGAGTAGAAATAATGATGAATGTATTGTTCTTGGTGTATCTGGAATACTCGATTTTGGTCTTTTGATCATTAATATAGTTGTCATACAAATCTGGTTTAAAAATGTTAGTTTTAACGACACCATGTTTTCAACTTTAGAGCCGTAAAAAATTGTGTATGAAGCTTTGGATATTTTTGAGAATTGCATACATAAACTAATATCTATTGTAAATTCAGCCAACTACCTTTTCAGCCTTACGAAATTTTTCATGGTGACGTCCATGATATGTTTCATAATAGTATAGAGGTATGAGGAACAGGGTGTAAAGTTCACTCATCCTTCATAGAAAAGAGAGGATCCGCCGACCAGACTTGTGTTTGGTGGGCTACTGCCTGACGGTTGATGTCGGGATGTTGCCAGTCGCGCCGTAAACTCTGCTTGCGCGATCCAGGATTTGTATGACGTCAGGTCTTCGATGCGCAGTTCGCATGTGGCGTTGTAGATGTTTTTACCCGAAGGGTTGGGCGGAGGTATGTATAGTCCACACACACTTCAGGTATGAAATGTAATTAAATAGAAATATTTGATTCTTCTAAACGAAATACCGCGAAATTGTTTCTAAAAGGTTCCAAGAATCTACGCCGACCTCCGCTAGTACAAAGAAAACTGTCACCGAAAAAAAAAAGAAAGCAATGTGTACTTTGGTCTTTTCGTGCCAATTCTCATACGAGTATATAATAAAATCGTAATGAAGCCGTGTTTGTTCATTCAATATTTACTAAAGAAACAATTACTTGGCAATATTCGCAAGATACGATCGCCGAAAGCAATCTCGTCTGTTTATCGGGCTGTAAATGGAAATGTACTCAGTATTCTCATCTGGGAATATTAGGACAAGTGTACACAGTCGGGTCATAAATACTGTCATAGGTTCCGTATTTTGAATTTGGAATGTAGACGACAAAATCAATAAATTAATTACGTTTGAATTTTGAATGTTTCACGCTTTGGTTTCACAATTTGAAAAACATAGTTTTTTGTAGACTTTTCTTTAGTTTTCAACATGGAGAGGACACAAAAATAAGACGAGTGTTTACCGTTTTTTTATATTTCTACTAGCTTTTGCCCGCGGCTTTGCTCGCGTTAATTTAGAATAGCGGTTTAAGGCGTTAAAAGTATCAAGCACACAAACTTATTTTCGTATCTATAATTAATATTATAGTAAGGAGGATAAAAAACCGGTCTATCGACACTCTACGTCTCGCAAAATGTATTAGGTATTTTAAAAAAAAACTCTTAACACACTACTAAAGTTTCTATTATTAATATGATTCAATCATAATTCGAAAGACACGTGGCGCCATCTATTATCATAAGATAGTTATTGTTGTTTTTCTCGGGAACAGAACTTTTTTCGAGATGAATGGGCCCCTATATCCGTTTCTGTACACCTGACTTAATATATGCAAAATTTCAGGATGATCGGTACAGAGGTTTAGGCGTGAAAAGGTAACAAACTTCCAAGCATACAAACTTTCACATTTATAATGTATAGGATAATATAAATGTATACAGGGTTATTGGTAAAACATCAATAACCTCTTAAGGGGTCATTGTACTCATCATTAGAAACAACTTTTACTATGGGACCAAACCCGAAATCGCGAAAAAAAATCAGCTGTTCAGTTCATTTATGTTCGCATAATTCGTCAAAATGTACTGAACAGCTGATTTTTTTTCGCGATTTCGGGTTTGGTCCCATAGTAAAAGTTGTTCATAATGATGAGTACAATGACCCCTTAAGAAGTTGCTGGTGTTTTACAAATAACCCTGTATATCTATATATAAATATAAAACAAAGTCGGGTTTGTTCGAACACTTATAACTCGAGAATGGCTGGACCCAATAGCAGAACAATTATTAAAACATCGGAAAAATACACGAAAAAAAATTATAAAGAAAATTAATTTTCTCATACATCAAATTTGGACAGGACAACGTCTGTTGGGTCAGCTAGTATTGTATAGAATATAGTAGGATCTCTACGGATTTCCTGTATTATTTATTGTAAGGGATTAATAATGATAATCCTACAACTGATGAGCTTAGTACGAACTGTGTACGCTGGCGCCGCCGTTAATTATTGTTTATTAGTTCGCGTTTCTTCCGGAGACAGAACGGACCATAAGTTATACGTCGCTCGTAAAACAATGTCTGGTCTTACTGTGGGCGTTTTGTCGAGATTACTTTTTGTTAGAAGAAATATTGCTTACAGAAGGTACGAACGTAATTTCGTGAGCTTCAAAGGGGAAAAGCATATAGACCAGAATACCAGACTTTCATAACTCACCCACTTAGGTACTATAATGGGTGCAATAATTTGTTTAGTGGATAGTGTGGAAACATTAACACAATTCTGGCCTCAAGGTATCACTGAGAAATTAGAAACGTACAAACAGTCTATTCTCTATAAACCTCACCGTGAAAACTTAGGTGAAGTGAGCTGTTATTCCACCTGATGCTAGCGATTGCCAATACTCTCTTTAAGCTCACTTCTACTAAGTTTCCACCGTGAGGACGTGACTTGCCTTGCATGAACCTTGAAAGCATAATTTTATCAGTTGCGAAGTTACAAACCATAGTCGCATGAGACAATTACTATCTTCCCCAAAATGTACTGCAATTTTGCAAAGGCAAAGAATAAAAACAAAATACGCCTGTGCTCTCGCCATAACTCACCCACTTGGGTATTAAAATGGGTGCAACTTATTTATTTAGTGGAAAGTGTGGAAATATCAGTACAATTCCTGCCTTGTCACTGAGATGATACAGTCGACCGCAAGTCCTCCGTCCTTCGCTGGCCTAGCGTACTACGGCGTTTCAATTGAATAAGATCTTATACTGGTTTTACTTGGACATGCGGCCTTTTTTTTTTAATTTGAAATGGGTTTGCTCTTCACTCTATAGTGTAGGTCAGAGGTGACAGAGACAAAGAAGACGATGGAGTGAGCTTACCCAAAAGAAGCCTGTTCACTCTCACTTTGAAGAGATTAGTGTTGTATGCGCTCGAAACATAGACGCAGGTATAGAGTTCCACGCTTTTGCTGTGAGCATTAAAAATGACATTTGGAAACGCTTAGTGCGAATTTTTGGAATAGCAACTAGGTAGGGATGGTAACTGGCAGTGCGTCTAGATGTCCGATGGTAGAAGGGGGCCGGTGGAATGAGGTCGTGGAGTTCTTGGGCACACTCACCGAAGTACAATCTGTAGAAGACCGACAAGCAGGCAACCTTGCGGCGATGAACCAAGCAGTGTAGCTTGGCATCCACGAGTTTTACGTCGCCAATGAGCCTCTTAGCTCTGCGTTCCACTGAGTCAAGCGCGGCTAGTTGGTACTTAGCTGATCCATCCCAAAGGTGACTGCAATACTCCATGCAGGGTCGGACTTGCGCTTTGTAAAGGGTTAAAAGCTGTCCAGGTGTAAAGTATCACAGTAGTAGACCTACTTTACACACTTAGGTGCTATTTTCAAAGCACTTCTGACTTGCCTTACGAAGAACCTTGAAAGCATAGGATTATGACTTGCCAAGTTACAGCCCCTATCCGTATGAGACAATCACAATTTTTGCCAAAATTGTATTCTAATTTCTTAAACCGACACAAATCCTTTTAACGGCTCGTAGACCTTCAGCCCCCAACATCACCCTCCCCTGTATAGCTCGTTCAGCAAAGTATTACTTTAGTTGTTAGTGTTACCCTCCCCCCATGTCCCCCATGTCCCCCATAGTTGTAACTTTGCCAACACTGCATTATGTATGTTGCGTTATTTCTTTTTGCAACTTTAGATAGTTCCGCTGATACCGGGCTGTCAGTACCTCCCATTATTTTCTTATTTGTACGAGTATGTTGCATCTATTTCAAGAAAGTTTTCCCTCCAATTTGTTATGGAAATGTTCCATCGATGTATTAATTTAGTAATTAATAAAATGTTCAAGTAATTAAAGTTCAAGTTAAAAAAACCGGCCAAGTGAAGGGTTCCGTAGTTGGGATGAATTTATCCCAAGAACAAACTTAACATTGCAGTTGAAAAACATGGTCTCCCATACATCGATATATGTCACGGTCAATTCTCCAACTGTAAAAATTAAATTTGTAATAACAAAAAACAAAAAAAAAAAATGTGATAAAACTACAAATTAACAATTTTCGGACTTTTCCTTTACTTGTGCTGTGAGACCTTGCTTCTTGCCAAATTTCATGATTCTAGGTCAACGAGAAGTACCCTATTATAGGTTTTGATTCCCTTGTGAAATCGCAAAATATGCGACTTAAACGGTCATATCTTTTGATCGCGTTGACTTACAAGTTGAATTTTTTCACAGCTGAAAGAGACCATAAACCCGAGTATTTGATATACATTTCAACTTGATACCTTTACGCGTTCCTGAGAAAAAGGGTCTTGACAGACAGACAGACTGACAACAAAGTGATACTATAAGGGTTCCTTTTTCCTTTTGAGGTACGAAACCCTAAAAAATTACTGTCCGCGGTTATAATGAAAATGATATTGTTTGGAATTGTGACACAAACTTAAAACTAGGAACGTTTGCGTCATCGGCTTAGCAGGTATTTAGTTGCCTTATTACCAGAACTTCAACCAAGGCCTTTGATTGTGTGGATTGGGATAAGCTCTGGGAGGTTTTAAAAGACATGGGTACGCCTCAACATCTTATTGATTTAGTCCGAAGCCTCTACATCAACAACCGCTCTTTCGTCAAAATAGACACCGACTGTTCAAATGTGTTTTCCATCAAGAAAGGCGTTAGACAGGGATGCATCCTCTCACCTCTGCTCTTCAATGTGTATGGAGAGTATATTATTCGGAAAACTCTCGAGGGCTGGGAAAAAGGGTTTGCTGTTGGTGGAAAGCGCATCTCCAATCTGCGTTACGCTGACGACACCGTTCTCCTTGCTACAACATTTGACGACATGAAGGAGATACTGCATGGGTTGGAGGTGGAAAGTGGCAAATTAGGGCTTGCTATAAATAGGCAGAAAACCAAGCTTATGGTGATAGATCGCGTGGGAAAGCTATCGGGCGCCTATAACATCCAAGGCATCGATGTTGTGGACAGTTTCATTTATCTGGGCTCTAATATTAATAATGAAGGCAGCTGCGTCCCAGAAATAAAACGACGGATAGCCATGGCTAAAGATGTTATGACACGCCTCCAAAACATTTGGAAAAATCGCTCTATAAGTTATAAAACTAAAGCCCGTTTGGTCAGAGCATTAGTTTTCCCGATTTTCCTCTATGGAGTTGAGACGTGGACAATCCGAGCAAGAGAAAGACAGAGGATAGATGCATTCGAAATGTGGTGCTGGAGGCGGATGCTCCGAATACCATGGACAGCCAAACGCACAAATGTGTCTATCCTTTCCCAACTAGATGTCAAGACCCGATTGTCTACAATATGTCTACAGCGTATTCTGACCTATTTCGGCCACATAATGCGAAGGGGAGATAGCAGCCTTGAAAAGCTGGTTATTGTTGGCAATACCGAAGGAAAGAGAGCACGAGGCAGGTCGCCAACACGATGGTCCGACCAAGTAAAGGAAGCTACGTCCTCAAGCAATTTTCAGCAGGTGGTGATGGCAACTTTGGACCGGAGTAGATGGAGGCAGATTGTCCGCTTAAAAGCGTCCAGTGACCACGATCCTCAGTAATGAGGGACCGATTGAAGAAGAGAAGAGATTACCAGCAGACTAGCTCAGAAAATCATACCATAACAACTATAACCACCATCTGCCTATCCTTTTACCAGCTATGTTGGGGTCAGCTTCCAGTCTAACCGTATGTGACTGCCTATCTGACCTCCACAATCCAGTTACTGGGTATTGACGAAGACGATACCCCTTGGTAAGACTGGTTGGTACAGGCCAAATCAAAGAACTTCAAATGACAGCCGAGACCATCGGCTTAACGTGTTTTCCGAGGCATGGAAGAGTCTAGGACACGTAATGGATAGGCACCCATCCACGGACCGACCTCGCCCTTTCGGCTGTAGTTACTTAGCCACGAGCAATAAATAAAATCATTCACTTGGAAACCTCCCTTACGATGCGAAAAATACGCCTTTTCGCCGGATCACTTGACCTAGACTTCTAATCCACTACGCAAACATTCATACTAATAACAATATAAATACCAATATTCAGGATAATCGAATCTCTGCTAGTTGAGGAAACACCGAAGTTATTATATACTCCAATCGATTGGCATCTCTTTAGATAAGAGAATCGAATATTGTCATAAACTAATGCCTCATTTACATTCTGCCCCTGCCGCTAATATTTATATACGTAATTCCCTATACTCGTAGTTACATACAGTCCTTACCATACCACGGACAAAGGGATGGGTCGTTGACAGTTTTTAGGGTTCCGTACCTCAAAAGGAAAAAGCGGAACCCTTATAGGATCACTCGTGTGTCTGTCTGTCTGTCTGTCACAGCCAATTTGCTCCGAATCTGATGGACCGATTAAGTTGAAATTTGGTACACGTATGTATTTCTGTGACCCAAACATGGAAGTGTAACGTAAATAAATGATTTTGATTATGGGGGCAAATAAGAAAATAAAAAATAAAAAAGTTTTGCAAAAAAAGTTTTGTGATATATCAAATGAAAGGGCTTACTGAGAGAGTTTCAAATATATATTTTTTTATCATTTTAAAATAAATAATTTATAAGTTATTTAAGAAAATAGACGAAAGTTGACCATTCGTGCCCCTTATCTCCGAAAGAACTGAGCCTAAAATTTTGAAAAAAATGCAGAAAATAGTTCAATACCTATAGATTACAGGAAAACTTATTACTTTTAAGAAGTCTATGGTCTTAAAACAACATGGTAAATCTCTTAATATTGTGCATACAAACTTAAATTTGCAACTGGAATGTATGGGAGAACATGTTTTTCAACTACAATGTTAACTTTGTTCTTGGGATTCATCCCAATTACGGAACCCTTCATTGTGCGTAGTCCGACATACACTTGGCCGGTTTTTTTTTTGGTTAACGTAATTTAACTGTTAATCATCAATGGTCAACAGGATAGAAAAGCTGTTAAATTATTAACAGGTTTTGAATATTCAATCAGTATCGTTTAGAAGTATTCGTTTCGCATAATAGTTGATTCTCAGAAATTAATAAAATTATAGTTAATTAATTCATTGAGCCGTTTACGTAATTAACAGTTTATATTTTCAACTGGTTTTTTTGGACGTGAATAAAATAATGACTATTGAACTAATGCGTCTTGTGCGTTGACGAACAGCTAATATTTTCAACCGGCTTTTTCATTGTAAACTCGTTAATAAAAACCGGCCAAGTGCGTGTCGGACTACGCACAATAAAGGGTTCTGTAGTTGGGATGAATCCCAAGAACCAACTTAACATTGTAGTTGAAAAACATGTTCTCCCATACATTCCAACTGCAAATATAAGTTTGTATGCACAATATTGAGAGATTTACCATGTTGTTTTAAGACTTTTTCTGTAATCTATAGGTATTGAACTATTTTCTGTATTTTTTTTTCAAAATTTTAGGCTCAGTACATTCGGAGATAAGGAGGGTGGTCAATTTTCGTCTATTTTCATAAATAACTTCAATATGATTTATTTTAAAATTATAAAAAAATATATATTTGAGACTCTCAGTAAGCCGTTTTATTTATAATGTCACACGGTACAGTTTGCAGAACTTTTTTTTAATTTTCTTATATGCCCCAAAATTGACCCCATATTCAAAATTCATTTATTTACGTTACACTTCCGTGTTTGGGTCACAGAAATACATACGTGTACCAAGTTTCAACTTAATCGATCCATTAGATTCGAAGCAAATTGGCTGTGACAGACGGACAGACAGACAGACACACGAGTGATCCTATAAGGGTTCCGTTTTTCCTTTTGAGGTACGGAACCCTAAAAACGGTTTATTGATTCAACGACCACCTCGTCTCACTTCGCTTTCGACTTTCGGCAATGGCAGACGTCGAAATAATTACAGCGTCCGCGCCGTGTCTTCTTGCAATAGGTACCTACATAATTAAGTCCATTATTTAAAAAGATATCAAATTCAAAAAAAGAAAATTCGTCGTCATAGAAGTTGGTAGATGATAATAGGTTGGGGAAAAAGTTTCTTCGCATTTTTTAAGAAAATTCAAAACATTTTTAATATAGTTTATTTACATTTAACTAAAGTATGTAGGTACCATTTTGTTCGATAACTTTTTGCCATCTTGTAGGTAGGGACATGATCCCATTGCTATAGAAATTTTGGGACTTCTGGTCAAAATACCGCGACAAGTGGTTTTGGCAGTCCTCTCGTGATGTTAACCTGACACTGCCTAAAGAATTCTGAAGAGACCGAAACAGGTGGAAATCTGAAGGTGCAAGGTCAGGACTATACGGCGGATGCATTAACACCTCCCAGCCAAACTCTCTTAATTTTTGCTGAGTGGCTAAAGATGTGTGAGGTCTAGCGTTATCATGATGAAAAACCACACTCCTTCTGTTGATTAATTCCGGCCGCTTTCTCTCAACTTCTTGCTTTAATCTCATCAGTTGTTCGCAGTAGAGTTCAGAATCGATGGTCCTGCCTGGTGGTAACAGCTCATAATGAATAATGCCCTTCCAATCCCACCACACACACAGCATCACCTTGTTGCGAGTTAACCCGGGTTTCGCCACAGTCTGTGAAGCCTGACCGGCCTTTGACCACGACCTTTTTCGCACGTTCTT
Organism: Dicycla oo; assembly: GCA_948252095.1. Taxonomy (NCBI): domain Eukaryota; kingdom Metazoa; phylum Arthropoda; class Insecta; order Lepidoptera; family Noctuidae; genus Dicycla; species Dicycla oo. The sequence goes on along the minus strand of OX411732.1, from coordinate 3,671,164 downwards.
GTCATACGTGATCCACTTTTCATCACCAGTTATCAGCTTCTTCAAAAATGGTTCGGTTTCATTACGTCGTAATAAAGAATCACAAATGAGTACACGGTTCATTAGGTTTCTTTCAGTGAGCACGTGAGGTACCCAAATGTCGAGCTTTTTTGTGTACCCAGTTTTTTTCAAATGCGCCAAAACTGTTTTGTGGTCAATTTTCAGTTCTTCAGCTACGTCGTAACTACTGATATGCCGATCTTGCTCCACTTTTTCAAAAATGGCATCCATTTTATCCGTAATAGGGCGACCAGAGCGACGTGCATCTTTGACATCAAAATTTCCGGATTGAAAACGCTTAAACCAAATTTGTGCTACTCTCACAGACACTACACTAGGTCCATAAACATCGCAATTTTTTTTCGCGGCTTGCGTTGTATTTTTACCTTTTTTGTAGTAAAATTTTAAAATGTATCGAATTTCTTCATTAGATTCACTCATCTTGACGGTACGAAAAACAAATGAAAATCACACATTTTCCTAATTTGAATTTGGAATTATGTTCTTTAAAATTTAAACTTTCAATGTTACCAAAACCAGCCAGATACAAATAGCCAAAGAGATTTTATTACAAGTTCATACATACTGTAATGCGAAAAGACTTTTTCCCCAACCTAATATATACCCATCGTAATAGAACTAATATAAAAAATATAATATACTATAAAAATATAATATAAACTAACATAATAGAACTCGGCGAAAAGTGAGCGCGAAACTACTATAACGAAAGAATAATATAGCATAATCAGCCTATAATGTTCTGCCGGGACGCAGGTCTCCACTCTGTGAGACGGAGTAGGCCGTAATCAATCACGCTAGCCCAGTGCGGGTTGGTAGATTTCACGTTTTCGAATTTTTAGTTCTAGTACATGCCAGTTTTGTCACGATGTTTTCGTTCACCGTTTTGAGAACAGTGGTGATGAAATAATGCACAGTGGTAATGAATAATGAGATTCGAACCCACGACCCGACTCGTAAGTCGGGGCCGTTGCCACCGGGCCACCACTGCTCTCCATGCCGCATGCCTTAAGAAACGGGTTGAAATATAGCCCAGAGCTTAACAAACTAATGTTCAAGTTTGATGTTTATGTATTCGAAAGTTTGTTACTCAATCACGCTGTAATGGCTGAAAGGATTTGCTAAAAAGTTAGCTTACAGAGGATCGTTCCAGACAGGTCTAGTCGGAGGCAAAGCTTGTAGATAAATAGGCTAACCTATCTTATCTATACATTTTCGGGTGAATGATTGAATAACGGCGGACGAGAATTATAATAAAAATTCAACTAGAAATTGCTTGTTGGATTAAAATTATCTCATAATATTATTTGACAAGAGTATCGTAATTCACATCAATGAATTATGCTAGAAGAGTTTTAAATTATTATAGTTCAATATACGTGGTGTGCGGGAATTAATGTAGTTGGTCTTCTACAGACTGTACAGGAGAGTGGCACGAGCTCACGAGCTGATCCCACCATCGCCCTTTTACTACCGGACTACCAGAGCCCCAAGTCTGCTATTTTTTATAAATTCGTCATTCCAACACGATCCCATTGTCATTTTGCTAAAAGTTCGTAATCTGCTAAATTCATAATGGTCGATCATTGGTAGGTCAGTGGTCTCGTAATAGAATCGTGGTACTGATCGAAGGAACTGTCAAAATTTTAGCAGATTACCGCATACGTCAGTCTTTCATTTGTCATTATGTACGAGATTACCATTTTAAGCCATTTCTTTGAATGGAGTGTAAATGGTTAACAGTCATAATGACGCCATTATATTAGTAGATTACCAAATTAGATTATTAGTAGATTGTCAAAATCAACAATTATGAAATCAATGATAGACCATTTTGACCCTATTGTAATAGCAGACTTGAGGCCCAGACGTACTGCAGGGTGCTCGGCGCCTTTCCTCCACTTTTATTATGCGCACAGCTAGAGTGTGGGACTCTGCCAGCGTCTGTGTTCCCTTCCACACTATAAAACCCGTCTGCCTTCAAAGCAACAGTGTACAGGTATCTTCTGAGCACGCTCGTTCCATCATAGACCTCATCCATCGCTTTCCATCAGGCGTGATCGAGGTCAAGAGCTGGCCTATTCAGCAATAAAAAAATGGACTTATACTTAAATAGCGTTTAGAGGAGCTCGTGGCTAAGTAATAACAGCCGCACGGGTTGATCCATCTGGTTAAGCTACGCTTGCCGGGGTTGGTCTGTGGATGGGTGAACATCTTTTCACACCGAGACTCCTCCGTGCCTCGGAAAGCACGTTAAGCCGTTGGTCCCGGCTGTCATTCGTGGATCTTTGACAGTCGTTACGGGTTGTCAGAAGCCCGAAAGTCTGACAATTAGTCTTACCAAGGGGTATCGTATTACCCAGTAACTGGGTTGTGGAGGTCAGATAGGCAGTCGCTCCATGTAAAATACTGGTATTCAGCTGCATCCGGTTAGACTGGAAGCCGACCCCAACATAGTTGGGGTTGGCAGATTGATTGACTTTAAATAGCGTTTAATAGGCCTTAAGCCCGTTCTAAAAAAAATACAAAATAAAAATATATCCCAAGTAGTACCTAAGTAACATTAACATCTTGTAGTAATTCGAAATCGATTTGTTCTGTAATTCTTTCGTCCTTTGAGGTGGATTTCATGGACTTTATCTCAGTCATTAGAAGAGTCTTCACTAGTGACCATAGGTCTAGCTGGACCGTCACTCCCGCCCACCGTGCACATGGCAGGGGCTCTCGTACCTATATTAGATTACTAAACCGTTTCTCATCCACATTGGGTTGGAGAGAGAGAAACGGTAGTATTGGCTAATTGTAGGTATCCTCTACAAGATGTACTTAATTTAAATAATGTACAACCTCTTAAGGGGTGATTTTGCTCGTCACTATGAACAACTTTTACTATCGGTACAAACCTGAAATCGCGATAAAAAATTAACTGTTCCGTGCATTACGAGTATTTATGTTAGTAGGAAACAGCGGATTTCTTTTTTTTTTTTCGCGATTGCCCGTGACCGCCGGCATGTTAATCAACTATATCCTATGGCACTCGGCAATGGTGCCTCAGTCAGTGAAGAAAAAAATTGTAATCGTATCAGTACTTCCAGAGATTACCTCTTACGAACAAACCAGCAATTGTCCATAATTCGAATTTTTGGTTCTAGGGCATGCGGTTTCCTCAAGATGTTTTCTTCACCGTTTTGTGAGCAATGCTGATGAAATTAAATATAAAAGAACCGGCCAAGTGCGACTCGGCCTCGCGCACGAAGGGTTCCGTACTAGTGATGTACCGACTACTCTGAGCTTTACTGTTATTATTTTATAATAATCAGTTTTACAGTTTACTTTCAGTGCAATCTAGAATAGGATAGAAAATCAGGATAGGAATAGGGGAACCCTTCATTTGGTCCATTAATTAATTGGACCTAGATCCAGTAATTAAATATAGTAAAATTTATTAATAGAACCAACAAAAAAATAAATTAATAGAATCTAACAAAAACGAAGAAACTTTATAGCAAAAAAATGGCAAGGTAAGTAATTTTACAACTTAGAAATAGAAAGTTAAGGACTTTTCCTTTGACCTAATAATAATGAATTAGACTTAGATCCAGAAATCAAATCAAAATAATAAAAATACTTCTAGTTAGCAAAAAATAAAACGAAATTATTTAGCAAACAGTTAAGAAATAGAAAAGGAACTCTTTCATTAATTACTTAATTGGTTAGACCCAGAAATCAAATAAAATAAAGTAAACTTCTATCTAACATAATAACCGAAAGCAATGATCGGCTTGGCCGACTAGTCGGCCATTTTGCAGCCGGCTAGTCGGCTATCTCTATTCCGTACCATTATCTATAAAAACGGGGAAAAATCACGTTTGTTGTATGGGAGCCCCCTTAAATATTTATTTTATTCTGAATTTTAGTATTTGTTGTTATAGCGGCAACAGAAATATACGTACATCATCTGTGAAAATTAACAGTACATCAACTGTCTAACTATCACGGTTCATGAGTACAGCCTGGTGACAGACGGACATCGGAGTCTTAGTAATAGGGTCCCGATTTACCCTTTGGGTACGGAACCCTAAAAAGTAAAGTGCCTGCCTTGATTCGAACTCACGACCTACAACTCGTAAGTCGGGGCCCATACCGCTGGGCCACCACGCACTGCTCTGTTTAGGTTTATTAATGATGAATTATCTCCTTGTTCCAGATGTAGGTTACGACTACGTGGTAGACCAGCAGCCGATAGGCAAGCTGCTGTTCCGACAGTTCTGCGAGAGGAACCGGCCTCAGTATCACAAATACAATAACTTTCTAGATGCGGTAAGTATTCATCGAATGAATGAATTTTTTTATTATTATTCTTTTATATTAGTTTCCCCCGCATGTAGTCTTTCTTATTATTTCTTAAAGTTTCTCTTCAAGATCAGAATTAACTTGTTAGTGAAGCCAAACATCGCTCTCAATCGCTCGCATATTTTATATTACATACTGTTAACTGTAGATTTGTCGCAGTAAGATGGTTGTAGCCGTGATATAGTTATATCCCTAGGGATATAGCTATCTACCGTAATATACCTATAGTTATATGAGAACTCTCGATCGTCAATCGTCGATCAATTTCGACGTAGCAACAACGGTCACAGTTCTAACCTAACCTATACAGGGTTATTGGTAAAACACCAGCAACCTCTTAAGGGGGCATTGTACTCATCATTATGAACAACTTTTACTATGGGACCAAATCTGAAATCGCAAAAAAAATCAGCTGTTCAGTACATTTATGTTCGCATAATTCGTCAAAATGTACTGAACAGCTGATTTTTTTTGCGATTTCAGATTTGGTCCCATAGTAAAAGTTGTTCATAATGATGAGTACAATGACCCCTTAAGACGTTGCTGGTGTTTTACCAAACAATTTTTATATATATATAATAGCACCAAACCTGAAATCGCGAACAATAATCTGCTGCTCCCTACATTTGACGAGTTATGCGAATTTAGGTTTGGTCCCATAGTAAAAGTTGTTTGTTATCATGAATACAATCATGTGTTTAAGTGTCGGTCACTAATTACCAGTCACCTTATATATAGTTATCTAGTTATCTCGTTATCTATCTATCTAGTTATCTAGTTATATCCCTAGGGATATAACTATATCACGGTTACACCATCTTACTGCGACAGATTCACAGATCTGTTGATTTGAAAAGAATTGCACTTGGCCTGCCGGTTCTTGATTTTGATGGAAGTTGAACACGTGCGCGATAAGTTGAGACCTGAGCGCGGTTTAAATATAAAGATATAGACATTACTAGCGGTCCTGAACTGAGCTGGACAGACGTTGTCCGTTGCCCGAACAACGGCATTGCCAACTACAGGGTCCTATTGTAATGTAGTGGGATTTGAGTGGGTCAAATACACACAAAAAACTTATGAGACCCGATTTCGATTGTTCTTTTTTTAGAACTTTAAGTTGGTCTCATAAAAATATGGTGAGGGTTGATGATCTGATGAAAAAAAAAAAATTGAGCCGTCGCGGGACATCGTGAAACATCGAAACTATTTATATTTATTTAGAAAATATGCATGAAAGGATGGTTTATTAAAGTATATAAATATAACATAACAGACAAATATGGCATTATCAAAAACAAAAAATACAGACTTTTTTAAAGAAAAAAATTATTTAATTAATTTAAAAAATACATATTAATTTAATGCCAAAATGTATTTTCGTAACTCTGCGAGAGAGTCGCAGAGTTTTGAGCGCGTAGCGACGCGGATTATTCCGACCTGTGTGTGATCCTTAGGGAGACAGATCGGAAAAAAAGTTTGAACCTGTCCCCATGTTAGCAACTTCGAATAAAGTTTGAACTGTCCCCTCGTTGCTAACGGGGGGACAGATCATCATATTTTTTTTCCGATCTGTACCTCTAAGGGGACAAAGCAGGGTGACAGATCGGAATAATCCGGCGACGCGTCGCCACGCCAACAGCTGGTCTGACCTGACGCATTACATGTTTCACACCAAAAAATAAAAAAAGTCTGGTAAATATCCCGTTTTAAATAATTTTAATTGTTGCAAAAAGTTTGTGCTCGCAAGGTCTACAAAAATACTAGTTTTAAAAGGCATGCCAATTTATAGCGAAATGTATCATTGCAGTAACAATTTATGCACCTAGCATCTGTTATACGGCATTTAATCCAATTAAATGGCTTTGACTTTGATCAAAAATGCGACAGCTAAGTTCCATTTATTTCCAAATTTTCTGCTCCCCTTGAATAGCCAGATTATTACCCCGAATGCTGATCTCAGCATAACAAAACAAAATTGGCAAGAAAACAACTGTATCAAACAAACATATTTATTCGAATAGTGACCTAAAAAGAACCTTTTGATAGCTATTCGGTTTGCGGTATCGAATCGATATGCAATATTCAGATGTGGCGACAATACAATACAATCCCTTATACCGATATACATCGAACACATGAAACGAACCGATATAAATATGTACGTAACCTATGTATACTTAACATCAAAAGCATTTTCCTTTTCTTAAGTTTTTTCAATAAAACTTCTTATGGTAGGTCCTTATGGTTTAGTGTTCAAAAGCCATATTCAGAAGGAATGGAAAACAAATGGTATCCTTAACCTGGTTGGTCCAGTCGTCTGCGATAGCGTTAGACTGTGTGCGTGTATATATGTTTATAAATAGGTTGTAGATGCTTTGACACTGGTGCCGATTCTCTTGTTCAATTACTAAATTAAAATTAGAGAATCGCTATCTTTTACTAACAGGCAGCGCGAGAAAAGAACGGCTATAACTATGAACTAGTTAGAGATGTCAAACTAGTTTACGCCTTGCGCTTCACCGTGTTTTTGTCGACATGTTTTTATGGAAATATTATTAGTTCAACTAAATTTGACAGCACTAATTTGCGTCCGTCTCTTTATTGTTTTATTAGAGAGAAAAAGTTAGCAATAGCCTAAATTAAGTTTAGTTTGTGTACAACTGAATCGGCACCAATGTCCTCAATGTTTGGTCTTTTGAGTTCCTTATGTATTAGAAACATGTACAGTTCATAAATATAAATTCGACACCTCCTTCCGAGGCTGTCAAACACTTTGAAAATGGTCTCTTCAAAATATCCTTTTGTAAATCAGATAACAGCAGTGTTCGAAGGTCCATAGTTTTGCTTGCAGACAATTCATTATTTAGTCAATTGTGTCTCGTACATACATTTAATTAGAGACAATAAAGCATAAGCAAATCAGACACCTCTTTCAGAAGCTGTCAAAACAAACCCTTAAGGGGGAAGCGCCACGGTAGCCCACGAAATACAAAATTTCTTACGTTTTTTGCAATTTGCACGTCAGTGTCAGGTCGTATGTTGATCTAAATATGATTCGCGACCGTAACAAATCTGTGTTTATAGAATTATAATAATTAAAATCATCAATACAACTCTCTAACTTCATATAACTCTATTGAATGACTAGTTCATGAAATCTTGACATTTGAGGTCTTTTCTAACTTATAAAGTTGTATTACTGTTTCTAATGATTATTATTTTGTAAATATATGTTTGTTACGGTCGCGAATCAAATTTGAATTAACATAAAACCTAATACTGACCTGCAAATTGCAAAAAATGTAAGAATATTTGAATTTCGCGGGCTACTTTTGCGCTTCCCTCTTAAGGTGTCGTCCTAATATAAAGAAGCGATTGTCACGCGAATACGCGATCGTCGCATTCATGTCAATTTTTGTTCAGTGAACCGGAACGCGTGGTCGCGCCGACAGAGCACAGCGCAGTGTTGTATAGAGTCAAATTTTTTAACTGAACTGAAGCTGTGCTGCTGGGGAGTTTGTTGCGCCACTTCTTCTTCCCAGCTATATCACTAGGAAGTGGTGAAGGGCGGGCGTTTTGGGGGACTGTCTTATGTAATTTTGACGTTCGAAAAGTGCTGATTCTCAGCCTAGTTTGAATAAATGTCTTATCATTTTGATTTTAGAGGGGGCGCCTTCCGGTTTTCCGATCAAAAGTGACATATGAACGCGACGCTTTATATTAGGACGACGCCTTAAGGGTCAGACCAGACCGCGGTATATCGACAACATATTGACATACACTTGTGTGCAAAAAAATCGATCCACCTCGTTCTCTTCGAATTGAAACAAGATAATTCATCTAGTTTAATTAACAATAACCTAATATATTTTGTACCAAAACCTTCTTGAATGTACGAGTATGTAGATTACGTTAGTGATTCATTAGTTTTTGAGAAAATCGCGAACTTACGAACATACTGGTCAAATACAGACCCTCTTTTTAAGTCGGATAAATACTTGATTAATTAATGATTAATAAACGAGCACTAATTAACAAAATAATGTTTTTGTCAACTTTACTGACAAAAAATGTCACCCAGTTTTTCCAAACAAATGTGAGTGATGAGGACATCTAAACAATCGAGTCGATTTTGTAAAGAATATTGCTTTCATCAAAGTATAGGGTATGTGTAAATAAACTTTATCTTACCTACTTTCACATAAGATATAATAATTAAACATTTAACACACGATTACTCGTAACACAGACAGAGAGTATGTGGTGGGCCAATTTTTTTACATGCAAGTGTATTTTGAGATGATGACATATTTGAGGTAACTGTTGACTTTAATCGTCCGCGGTCTGGTTGCACCCTAACAATTGTCTCTCCAGCACCACCAAAAACTTTGTATGAGTCAGATAACACCAATGTTCGAAGGTCCATAGTTTTGCTTGCAGACTGACAGGTACGCGGTTGAGGTGGACGAGACGCGTGCGATGCTTGCGGCTGACGTGTTCGGCAGGTACCTGAAGACTGATGACTGTGAGGCCGTGACGGATGTCGTCAGCCGGCAGGTCATTGATGAAGCCAGTGCGACGATAGATGGTGAGTAATAATAATTTAATAATAAACCATCTACACCTTAAATCTGCAGCCTGAGGGGCTCGTGGCTAAGTAATAACAGCCGCACGGGTCGATCGATCAGGTTAAGCTACGCTTGCCGCGGTTGTTCCGTCGATGGGTGACCATCTTTACATACCGAGACTCCTCCGTGCCTCAAGCCGTTGGTCCCTGCCGTCAATCGTGGATCTTTGACAGTCGTTACGGGTCGTCAGAAGCCCGAAAGGCCGACAACCAGTTTTACCAAGGGGTATCGTATTACCCAGTAACTGGGTTGTGGAAGTCAGATAGGCAGTCGCTCCATGTAAAATACTGGTATTTAGCTGCATCCGGTTAGACTGGAAGCTGACCCTAACATAGTTGGGAAAAGGCTAGGCAGATGATGTGGTTAGAACACTCTTCATTATGTACGCCAGGGGTCGGCAACCTTATGCTAGTGGAGCTCGTATATAGAGCAATTAGTCGCGTATGCAAGAACCAACGACGTAAAAAACCTGGTCCTAAGTAGCCCTAGATAGAATTGTAAAGAGCCTTTGCTGTACAGTGGGATTAGACTTTTAATAATAATACTTAAGGGGCTGTTTCGTTTTGTCACTTCTCTCGCTCACACGTGACCATTTTTTTAAGAACATTAAATGAAAAGATGCCTTTTTAAAAATGTAATAAATTAGCAAACTAGTAAATAATATTAGTTTAATAGGTAATTATTAAAAACACATTTTTATTGTGTCATTTACTTCAAAAACATCAAAAACAGATGATAATACTTTTTGAGCTGATTTCATTACATAACACAGTAGAAATTTGTGTTTTTAATATTAAATTTTTAAATTAATATTATTTACTAGTTCGCTAATTGATTAAATTTTTCAAAAAGACATCCTTTCATTTAATAATCTTAAAAATTTGGTCCTGTGTGAGTGAGAGTGACAAAACAAAACAGCCCTCTTAATAGAAAGTGCTAGTCTTTCCCAGTGATTTTTAAAAATGTATATCGTAGATAGATAATCAGATAAGAAACACACTGCTCGAGTAGAATCGATGATTTAGCATGTCATAGGTATGTTGCGAAAAGGGATAAGAAAAGGGACGGGAAAACATAAAAAGAGGAGTTAATAGTATCGTTCGGCTGTCGTAAAAGGCGTCATAATATGCTCTTAACAATGGGCAAAGGGAAAGGTGTGCGGTAATATGAGCTTATCTGATCAGGTGCACACCAGATCAGGCACGTGTCTGATAACAGATGATAGGTAATATCAATGAAGTTTGTCTTTTTGATTAAATCTCTAGTGGTTGGCTCTCATGTCCATCAATCGCGTATAAAAAGACCAGCATATTTTGCTGTTGGCTGAAGAAAATGAAATATTTACGAATGGCAGTCTAATCATGTATCCTTTCTTGGAACAACCTTGGTTTGTCAGCTTAGTCTGATTTTCCATCTTTACTACGCCAATGTCGACAAATATCTTTTAATTCTCCAATATATTTTCTCTTTTCCAGGCGGCTCTAGAGACATATTCATAGAATGCGTGCGATGCGTCAAAAGTTTCCTTGCGGGCGCTCCGTTCGCCGAGTTCGAGCGCTCGATGTACTTCCACCGGTATCTACAATGGAAGTGGCTGGAGGCACAGCCGGTGACGCAGCACACGTTCCGAATGTACCGGGTGCTCGGCAAGGGAGGGTTTGGGGAGGTCTGCGCTTGTCAGGTAAGAAAGAAAGAAAAAAAAAAGGCATACAACAAGTTACGTGGGGCTTAGGCTATGTGATGTCTCCATAACTAGATTTGTGTGGATTATACCGATCTGTCACCCTGTTTTGTCCCCTTAGAGGAACAGATAGGAAAACAGAATTTGATCTGTCCCCCTGTTAGCAATGAGAGGACAGTTCGAACTTTATTCACTCCTATCTGGGACAGATAGTCAATGAATTTGCTAACAGTGGGATAGATCAAACTTTTTTTCCGATCTGTTCCTCTTAGGGAACAAAACAGGGTGACAGATTGGATTAATATATTTGTGTGTCGAAGGACAGTGTCCCATCGCTTGCTGAACAGCACCACGTTAGCACTCCGGGTGTGTTATTCGAATTCTTCGAGGTAGGGTTGTGAAAGTCAGGAGACTGTGCTCGAGGTACTTCCACCGGTATCTGCAGTGGAAGTGGCTGGAGGCTTATTTAGGGACATCCTCTGGCTTTACTTCATGTAGCAAAAACAGAAGAATTAGCAACTTGGAAGCAGCCGCAGAATATGGGCTTGCCTTTCATAGTTGAGTCGTCTTTATAGTTTGAAAACTTACTTGTTGGATTTAAGACTTCTTCCTTTTTAAAAGATGGTAAAAACAGTAATATTGTGAATGTAAACGAAGCAAAAGGAGTATATAAAAATTGTATCGTTCTGTAGTTTCTGCCTACCCCCATGGGAAAAGGCGTGAGTTTATGTATGTACGTATCTTTGTGTATTGTTACAAAATTGTTCCGATATATCGATACATTTTCATACTTCTGACATCCTAAAATAATACAGAATGAATTACTAATACCTTAATACTGCTGCATCCGGTTAGACTGGAAGCTGACCCCAATATACATTTGGAAAAGGCTAGGTAGATTATGAGAAAAGTTGGCAAGTGGCGACTTGACCTGCTCTTATGCCGTGACAGAATGGGCTACTTAGCCAGTCAGTGCGGTTGGTATCGAGGCTGACCGATCAATGGCAATGATATTAAATAATAGTTATTATCATAAATTTAATTCGGTATCAATTAATTGTGGCTCTCCTGAATTTCCATAATTGGACCTAGTATGTAGTTATGCAAAAAGCAGCCATATGGCACTTTTTCTAAAAATGAGTTATAAACACAGTCATACTAATTTCGACATACAAGATTTCTTGCAAGAACAACCATGTTGATATCTCTATTTATCACGGAGATATGAGCTTTCAAATGCAGCTTTGTTCATACATCCATAATGCAACAATCGACAGAAAAAAATCTTATAAGTCTGTTTGTACTGTTCCCGACATGGCTGCTTTCTGCATAACACGGTCCAATTGATATCTATTAATAAATTAATATATGCGTAATAATTGTCAAATCGAAAATTAATTTACATAATCACATTTGGAGTTTGGCCGAGTATAGGTCTGTGATTTATATGTGCCCTTACATAATTTTTCTAGCAAGTAATTTCGCCTCACACAAAATAATATTAATTTCTTAAATCAGGCAAACGTTTTACTAAGGATATTTTTGTCATACCGATCAGTCATGTTCGTAAAATGTCTCGACTTGAGAGTGATGACTTGAGGTCGTTGCTAGTAGCCAGTGTGGCTATATACTTGTTTACACAAGATTCTACTTGCTTGGGCCGCAGCCAAGACCGGATACTCATCAATTTCAGGAATAAGGTGCTCTTACAGTTTATATTAGTCGAGCCATAAATTATATTTCCACTATACCTAGTTATTATACGCCAATATTACTGGCCTTGGTATGGTCTTCTGTCCTTTTCTTAATTTAAATTTAGTTTAGTTTGTGAACAAGGGAAACGGCGCCAATATCAGTCTGATGATTTGATTTGTTTTGAGAAATGTTTGTTAATAAAGCTTTTTACTTATTCCAGGTCCGAGCAACAGGAAAAATGTACGCCTGCAAGAAATTAGAAAAGAAACGCATAAAGAAACGCAAGGGCGAAGCCATGGTGCTGATAGAGAAACAAATACTGCAGCGAATCAACTCGCGGTTCGTCGTGAACCTCGCGTATGCCTACGAGACCAAGGACGCGCTCTGTTTAGTACTCACTATTATGAACGGTTAGTATTATCTTCTATCTATCACTAATAATAAAGCTGAAGAGTTTGTTTTTTGTTTGTCAACTACCAGCTTGACGAAGGCTATTTAACATCACGCTAGCACCCTTAGGTGCAGAGCAAAAATAAAAAATAAAAAAACTCGGAAAGAACGCTAAGCAAAAACGAATTATAGTACAGTCAGGCGATGCGATGCGACGCGGTCGGTCTGGGAAGCAAGAAATTTCACGTGGACGAAGTCGCGGGCAGAAGCTAGTCAGTTTATATAGAAGTGTCAGGAACAGGGTGGAATGTTTCCCATCCTCCATAGAAAAGAGAGGATCTGACAAACAGACGGGTGTTGTGTCTGGTGATCTACTGCCCGACGGTTGTTTTGGGGTGGTTTGACAAGCTGATCATGTTTGTAGCGCCAGCGTGGCCAGAGATCGCACGAAATAGAGAGGTTTGGAAGGAAAATGGGGAGTAAGTCCAGCAGAGGACTTACAAAAAAAAACATGATCTTAATCGTTTTTCAATATGGTTCCAGGTGGTGACCTAAAGTTCCACATCTACAACATGTGCGGCGCCGACACGGGGCTCGGGTTAGAACGTGCGAGGTTCTACGCGGCGCAGGTCGCCTGCGGACTGGAACACTTGCACAAGATGGGCATCGTGTATAGGTGGGTGACCTACAGCTCCACATCTACTACCAACATGTGCCGGTGACCACATTTACCCCCTGACCTTAGTAAATCCTCGTTTTGGATTATTTGGCAAACAGAGTTATGATGACAAACTAATAACCTGTTAAAAGGTTCTAATGGGCGTTGCCCCCCATAACAATAATAATTCATTATTTTAGGTCTGAAAAATATAACATTGTATAATGATATTTCCAGAGACTGCAAACCAGAGAACATTCTGCTAGACGATGCCGGCCACGTGCGTATATCTGACCTCGGGTTAGCTGTGGATGTACCAGAGGGAGGCAGTGTTAGAGGCAGGGTCGGGACTGTTGGCTATATGGCACCCGAGGTATGTGGACATCTTTGTCATTACTCTGAACTTGCTGATATTCTTCAACAACTATTTCGATTTGTGAAGGAAAACATCGTGAGGAAACCTGGACTTTAAAGTTAACACGTTCACTCTCCAGCCAAAATGTCGAAATTAGCTCTCACGTCCAATTTACTTTTTCGTTTCTATGTACTGAGGTACTTGCCTTTACACCACTTCAGGTCCTTAGAGGCCATAAAATTTGAAAGAACCTTTTTAAATGTATTTTTATGTTCAGTTTTCAAACCTTTGTAAGTCCTATATAATTAAAAAAATCGATGGCTCATTGCTTTTTTATTTTACCTACATAATTGCTCATACGTTCATGTATAATACTAGTATGTTTATTTTATGTCCACGAAGTAAGAACCTATTATGTATGAAAAGTGCAGTGACCCACATATATGGCACGGACGTCTCGTTCCAACCCAAAATGACCCACATGTGGGTCACGGACAGTGAACGTGTGTCTATATTATAGATAAGTCTGAAATCACCAACCCGTCTAGAGCAAGCGTGGTGATCACTGCTCGTGCCTTCTCTGTATGAGAAAAGGCCTTTGTCCTGCAGTGAGACAGTAATAGGCGGGTATTATTTAGATTTGCCATCTTAAGATGAAGAGAATGAAATCATTGCATCTAGGGTTGCTCAAGTTAATATGATATGTCTCAAGTTTTCAGAAGTTAATATTATCATTTTGAGAAAGAAATGTGTTCGTGTGAAACAAGGAATTCTTTGTTACATTTTTGAGACATCCATATCACAGACCATCACATTTCTCCACACAGTCACACGTTCTTTACTAATTTCAGGTGATAGACAATGAGAGATATACCTTCAGTCCGGATTGGTTCTCATTCGGTTGTCTCGCATACGAGATGATCGAAGGTCGCGCGCCCTTCCGAGCACGCAAAGAAAAGGTCAAACGGGAAGAGGTCGACCGGAGGGTCAAGGTCAGATTTTATGTAATAATGAGTTCAATTTAGTAAGTTATAAATTATATATTTTATAGACACACCAATATGGTCGATTATTCTAAAAGCGGTAAAATAGATTTATCGTCACTTCTCTTTAATATTTACACTATTTTCCCAAATCTACCTTGATATTTCCTTTTACGGAAAACAGTAAGCTATTAGGCAGCTTAGTTTAACGACGATTTTGTCTTGTCGATTTTTAAAAGTTCACTTCTACTTTTTTTGGTTTTTAATGCTATTTGAAATTTATTTATTTATGGTCCTTTAAACCAACAATAGTGAAAATAACAAAATTATATCCTATCTTAACTAAAACTATTCTCAAACTAAAATATGGCGTCGAAAAATTCATCTGCATTGCTGTCGACTGGTAATGTACCCAGGAGACTGGCGGCGTTGCCACGTTGTATGGCAATACTTAGCCTCTGGCCAAGGTGAAAGCCAGCCCTTGAGTCACTTCTACTTGATGAAAACCTGCATTCACCTGCATCACAATGTAGATTCGCTCTCTATCTCGTTTGTGACAT
This sequence comes from Dicycla oo, assembly GCA_948252095.1. Classification (NCBI taxonomy): domain Eukaryota; kingdom Metazoa; phylum Arthropoda; class Insecta; order Lepidoptera; family Noctuidae; genus Dicycla; species Dicycla oo. The sequence continues at coordinate 3,655,798 of OX411732.1, read as the reverse complement.
TGGCGTTGATGTGGCGTGTAATTCTAACACCGCATACATTCTTTATCCAGTGTGTATTTTTCTCAAATTAAAAAAAAAATACAAGTCTCCATTTCTCAGTGCTTAATTTTCCATTTGTTTTTTCTTAATTTCCCCAGCATGAACAAGAAAAATACTCGTCAAAGTTCAGCGATTGCGCTCGAGCATTATGCTCAGCCCTCCTCACGAAGTCTCCGGCGTCTCGTCTCGGATGCAGTGCGGGGAGGAGAGGGGCGACGCAAGTGAAGGCGCATCGGTTCTTCGCGAATTTGAACTGGGCGAGATTGGAAGCTGGGATGGTGGATGCGCCTTTTGTGCCTGATGTAAGTATACTTTTTACTTGTCGGTTGTTAAAACTAAGGAAGACTGCGTCATTTAATTCATGTCCTGGAACGAAAAATTCAAAGACATGTGACATCTACCAATCCGCACTGGACTCGCGTGGTGGATTACACAGCCCACTCCTCACAGAGAGGAGGCCTGTTTCCCAGCAGTGGGAACACTGATTTTGCTATGCTTTTGCAAATTGCATATCAACTGCTGCAATTTGCAAAACAAAAGCTAACTGAGAAAAACAAACTTAAAAAAAAGACTGCCCGCATGCTAAAGTTAGCTTAAAACTACTAGCTATGGGACAGAACTCATATGCACCACAACTTTCACCTCGGATCAAGTTTTTGTAATCCATTCAAACACATCAAGAGCTGTGTTATAATTTAGGTGTACAATAAAGTATATTTTAATGATTATAATTAGGTAAATACATATTTGTTACGGTCGCCAATCATATTTTGATCAACGTACAACCTAACGTGACTTGCAAATTGTAAAAAAACGTAAGAAAATTTGAATTTTGCCCTGGCGCTTCCCCCTTAACGAGAAACTTTTAAAACATCGTTCGGTCTCTGTTATCTGCAAACGATTGACCGAAACAGAACGATGTTTTAAATGGGTTTAATCTTTCCACCCAATTATTTAACTTTTGACAGCTCAAGCTGTCCTAATTACAGCTAATCAATTAGTGATGCCCTAATATCGATCCGATTTCTTATAACAATCGACTTTATTTATGAAGAAGTTTTAATCAATTTAATACATTGATACTTCATTTTAAAGAAAAATGTAAAGAAAAACAGCGTCCATGAAGTATTGCATTTTTTCGACTATGGTTGCCTGTCAATAAATAAGGAATCCATAGGCGTGCTTATGTCAAAAGTGAAATAAATGATTGGAAACAGTATAAAAAACGCATTTAGTGATTTGCGGTGCACGTGGGCGCCCTAAACTTCCACGAAAATTGAGTTCAACGTAATTTATTCTCTTTCCAGCCACACGCGGTCTACGCGAAAGACGTCCTCGACATAGAACAGTTCAGCACAGTGAAGGGAGTCAACCTAGACGCGGGGGACGACACGTTCTACGGCAAGTTCAACACGGGATCAGTCAGCATTCCGTGGCAGACCGAGATGATTGAAACTGGATGCTTCAAGGAACTGAATGTGTTCGCTAGAGGTAAAACGAAAAAGAAAAAAAAACAACTCAAGAAACAACTAAGTACATAGTGTCATATATAAACTACGTTGACACACAAAAACAACTGAATTACATAGCACTACGGCCGAAATATCTTGGCGAGGCCGAACTTCGCGCAGAAGGCTGCGCAGTAACTTTTTTTAGGAACCAAATGGTGACACGACGGCGAGTGTGAGTGAGAGAACATGCGCGAATGTTCGTAGTGCCAATGTACAAACTTGCCAAGTTATTTTGGCCGTAGTATACAGAAAACGGAACACAAAACCGTTGGGCAGTGGCTAGTTACATCCGTTATCAAATCTCCAAAATGTTTGGTAATTGTTTTAAACTGATATTTCAAGCGACTACCGTTATAGATCTGCAGTCGGTGACCCCACAAAAAAACATCATCAAATTAATTTGTTTTTGTTTCGCTAGCTAATTTAATTTGACCCTGTCAATCTGCCTAGCCTTTTCCCAATTATGTTGGGACCGGCTTCCAGTCTAACCGGATGCAGCTGATTACCAGTATTTTACATGGAGCGACTACCTATCTGACCTCCACAACCCAGTTACTGGGTAATACGATACCCCTTGGTAATACTAGTTGTCAGACTTTCGGGCTTCTGACTACCCGTACCGACTGTCAAAGATCCACGAATGACAGCCGGGACCAACGCTTAACGTGCTCTCCGAGGCACGGAGGAGTCGCGGTATGAAAAGATGGTCACCCATCCACGGACCAACCCTGGCAAGCGTAGCTTAACGTGATGTATTGACCCGTGCGGCTGTTATTACTTAGCCACGAGCTCCTCAATATTGTATAATAAAGAAATCTCGATGTTTTGTTATGTCGTTAAAACCGTACGAAGCGCGGACGGGTTGCCTGTATTTGTTAATTTACTCCCGTACTTATTATTTGTAGGTGAAGACAATAAGGAGTGTGCAACGGTAGACCTGCAGCTTGTACCAGCGACAACGACGCCAGAAGAGGAGAA